>QLOC01000018.1:0-600000 GCA_003413675.1 Phytopythium vexans | reverse complement strand
GACCCGCCCGAGCCACCACCACCACCATACCAAGAGGACAATTGGTATGCCGCGGATACGCCTCCAATCCAGCTGTACGACGACCAGTACGAGGAGGAACCACCACTTGACTATGCTACTGCCAGCGCTGCAGCTATCCACGCCAGACCTGTCAGCTGCCAGGAATACTCGACAGAGACTCCACGCGATGGCCAGACGTTCAAGCAGCTCATGCTGGCTCGCTTTCAGCAACGACAGCAGGAACAGCGAGTGACAAGCGAGAAAAGCGCGGTGACGCTGCAGCGGTTCTTCCGACGAAGGCGTAGCTCTATCGACATTGATCTAGAACTACCCTCCGACTCGACGTTCATCCCTATATCAGACGAGGATGAACATTCCAGTCAGTCGGACCAGGCCGTTGTTCCGTCTCCTGACACGCTTTCACTACCACCACCGCCGTCTCTTCCGACCGCAGCGCCATTGATGCCACCGCCTGCTCCATCAAAGCTCTCGGACTTTGCTGTCATTGTCCAGCTCCAATCGGCTCGAGATCTGCTCAGCGACCGCGCACAACTCGGCGGTGGTATCGTCGACGTCAACCTGGCTTTGGTATCCTCGTCCGGACACGAAGCGGCCACCTACATTACCGTCAAGCGTCTCCCACCTTCTTCGAGCGGGTCGGATATCAGCTGGGACGACTGCTGTCTTCACATCGACGATCCCGAAGTCGAATCACAGACCGTCGTGAACGACTGGAGTGTGCGCTTGCTCGTCCGAACGCACGGGACAGCTGACCGCGAAACAAACAGCAAGCTCCTTGTGCCGCTTGCATTGCTCGAGACAGGGCTGGCGTCGCAGTACGCTCTCTCGCGGTGGTTCCCGCTTGAGCGAGCCAACCCCGGTGACGCCACTCGTGGAGACGTTCGCCTTAGCATCGCCTGTTTGATGCGGTCAGCCGACGACGCCGGCAATGGGATCATGGCGCCGTACGTGCCGCCACAATCGGCTCAACCTCCTACAGCACCTCCGTCCAGTGGCACCACCAGGCGAAGACGACAGTCACAAACTCGCAAACCACCACCAGCTCGTCGACCAAAGGCAACCGCTTCAGCATCACCAGACGCTGCAGATGATCGACCAGAGACTCCGGCAAGGCCACGCATTTCGCGCGCCGAAGCCATCTCGCCACCATCCTCACCAGCGTCGACATCGTCGTCGGATGTTGCCGTTTCTCCAACCAAACGCTCGGCTCAACCGGTAAAGCAAGAGCGACCGCCGTCGAGAGTCCCCAAAACGCCGGTGCGAAGACGATCGCTTGCAGAGCAACGAGCTTCAAGGGTATCAGCTTCAACTGACAGTGAGGAGGCATCCGCCGAGAGCGAACCGGCCGACAACAAACTCAAGAAGCCGTTTCTGAAGCGCAAGCCGTACAAAGTCGTTTTCAAGCGGTTGGATTGGTCGAGCGTGCAGTCCAAGACCGATAGCCGCTTAGGACCACCCACAAGTGCAACCAAAACAACTCCGACCCCAACCCAGCAGGACAAGCCGAAGCACCGCGATGACAAACCGACGTCAACTGATGAAGAGATGGACGCATCGACCAAGCACCGCATCGAACAACTCGAACAGGCAATGTACACGTGCTGCGGCGTGCCACCGGGTTCAACCAAGGCGCAAATGGACGCTCAGTACCAGTCCGAGCGAGTCGACTTCGTTGCCGCGCATGGGGCGAACCAAGAGAGGATAGAGGAGCTGTGGCAGCGGCTCACGAACGATGCGACCGGCGAGTTCTATGCTCAGCAAGTGCTCGAGTTGGCGTCCGATTCAGCTCTGGTCAGCGAGTAAGGTGGAAATGAGGCGAAATGGCTGGTGTCTACAAAGACAGCTTTTGAATAGTAGCAGTGGTAGTAAATGGTCGCGTGCCAGGTGGTGTGGAGACTTCACCGAACATGAGGAAACGTGGAAGCTCAATGTGAAATGTATTGGACCCATCTGAGATCCAGCGTGGTGCATTCTACCGGGGATTCCCGGGCGATAGCGGGTTTCACGACTCGGAGACTTCGGCGGCAGCTGGTGGAGCGTTGGATGGCGACGGAGCTCCGCCTACCGGCTCGAGGTGAGGCGCGGCACTGGTGCTCGACGCAAACGAGCGGCGGACAGTGGACATCTCCTCGGCGATGACCTGCAGTGCAACGGTCGAGAACTCCTTCTTGACGGGGTCGACGAACAGTTTCTACGATAGCCACCACCGTCAGCGATCACAATGTGCTGGGAATGTCAAATGAAGGAAGTAAAATGTGCGGCTGCTCACCTTGATCCGGTCGTCGAAACGCAGGATGGCCTGGAAAATGTTCACGTTCTCCGAGCTGCTGTTGTCCTCGACCAGCTTGCTGTAGATGATCGCGAGGATGTCGCACAGCGAGAGCAGCACCTCGCGATAGTCGAGCGGGAACGGCTAGCGATAGGCGATAACCCAAATGTGAAAGTGTTAGTTGACTAGCTTGTCGGCACTTCAAACATTGCGACTGCTTACAATGGGAGGGGTCAGCAGTCGCCGGAAGACAGGTCGCTGGTTCCATTTGTAAATCACCGGCTTGAACGGCTCATCCACCGAGTAGCGTAGCTCCTGCTGCGCCGTTTCAACCGGTTCATGCAGCGGCCCCGACGTCGCCACCATCATTTTCTAGCCAGTCACAAATCAGATCCATGAGCGTTCCCACCTTACAAACACAGCGTCGGCGCAGACACGCACCATTCCCTGGACAGTGGCCGACGAGAAATAGAACTCGAGCTCCTCGAGCAGCTGACAGCAGTCCATGGCGAGTGTCTGCGGATGACTCGCCTCGTTGATGATGCGACCGAGACCAAGCCCGAGGTAGAAGAACTGCACGCCGCGTCGGATCGTCTGCTTCTGACCCAAGTGGTCCATGACCTGCTGCTCGCGCAGCAGCGCCATGTTGAGCCAGTAGTTGGAGCCCTCGTGCATAAGCTTGAGGTAGTTCCAGTCCGAGCGGCGGTGCTGCACGAGGTCCTCGAGGAGACGCATGCGCTGTTGCGCCGACGCTTGGCGGAGCTCTTCGTCTGCCGCTGCGAGTTCCGCCGCCACCGCTGGGTCCATCACCACCGAGGCCCCCGGACTACTACTGGGACTCGTCGTCCCGGAGAAGAGCATCGAGCCGAAGGACGACGACGCGCTCACCAGTGATGATGATGCCGAGGCGAGTCCGGCAGTCAGGTACGCAGCCCCAGCGGCAGCGCTGTCAGCCACCGAGGGCGAGGCACCTGAAGACGACGACGGTGTCGATGACGCTGTGGCCGTCGACATGGACGAGCTGCTGCTGGAGCGCAGCGAGCGGCCCGATCCGACATTCGCGAGCGGAGTGATGAGCTTCTGCGTGAGCTTCGACTTGGCCGCCGCCGCCAGCGAGAACGCCGACTTGGCCGCCGCCGCAGGCAGCTGCGTCGGTGCAGCGGGTGGTGGAGCACCTCCGGCCGAGCCCACGTCGTCGTCGGAAATGGTGCGCGGCGACAGCGCGGCGTCGTCTTGGGCCGCCTGCTCCTGGCTCGTGCTCATGCTGCTGCGGTGTGGTAGCTTTTCGATCTGAACAGGCTGCCGTTAGAACCTCCCACTTCAACCGACTCCGCTATTTATCCGATATCAATTACCGCAGTTGTAGAGAGTATACAAAACGAAGGGTTCTGGTGTGGTCCACCTGAGCGCGGCTTCCCTTTCACTTTGGCGCGCTATCGGAAAGGGAAAGGAAACATCGCTCGGCGGCAGCGGCAACTTGCTCAGTCGCGGGCTCGTGGCCTCGATCTGTGGACCGAGATGGGGCGTATCGCGCGGCTCGAGCTCGAGAACTTCAAGTCGTACGGCGGTGCTCACGTGGTCGGCCCGTTTCACCGCTTCACGGCTGTCGTGGGACCGAATGGGTCTGGCAAATCGAACCTCATGGACGCCATCAGCTTCGTGCTGGGAGTGAACTCGCGCCACTTGCGGTCCTCGCAGCTCAAGGACCTCGTGCACCGCGCGCCGAGCGATTCGGCCGAGCAGTTGAGCGCTCGTGGAGCGCGCGTCACGCTCGTGTACAAGTTCGGCGAGAGCGAGCCGTCCCCGTCCATGGCGGAAGTAGGCAAGACGGAGGTGCGGTTCACGCGACTCATATCGGACAAGGGTAGCGGGAGCTACCGCATCAACGACCGCGACGTGTCGTTCGAGACGTACCAGAGCCAGCTGAAGCAGATCGGCATCCTCGTCAAGGCGCGCAACTTCCTCGTCTTCCAGGGCGATGTCGAGTCGATCGCTGCCAAGAGTCCCGAGGAGCTCACGCGGCTCTTTGAGCAGATCTCCATGTCGGACGAGCTGCGGTACGTCAAAGTTGTCGTGAGGATGGAGGATCAGTCAAGCTAATTGGTCTTGGTATTGGACACGCTAGACACGAGTACAATCGGTTGCTGGAAGCCAAGAACGCAGCGGAGGAGAACACTATTTTCGCCTACCAGAAGAAGAAGGGTCTGGTCGCCGAGAAGCGAATGGTAATGCTGGACGACGAGCCTGCTGACAGTTTCAAATGAGTGAGGTGTTGACGAGGGCTTCAAATGTTCAGGTGAAGGAGCAAAAGGACGAGGCGGTGCAGTTCAAGAAGAAGCTGGAAGAAGTGGTGAGCGGCGTCGTCAGAAGTGCAGATGATGGATACCTTTGGCGACCGCGCTAACGAATGAGTTTGTGCAACCAGAACAATCTGAGGACCGAACACTATTTGTGGCAGCTTTTTCAAGTGGAAGACGACATCAACGGACGAGAGGATGTCATCCGACACTCGCACGAAGAAAAGCAGGCGAGCGCTGCGAAGGAGAGCTCGTTGCTCCAAGCATACAAGGACAAGAAGAAGGAGCTGAACCTTGGAGTTCGAGAGATCACCCAGTGTCGTGAGCGAATCCAAGATGTGCAGGGCGAGCTAGAAAACTTGGAGCCGCGAATGATTCAGATGCGAGAGCAGGCGCGGTTTTCTCAGAAACGGATCCAGGAAGCCGAGGAGATGGAGAAAACCATGCACAGGAAGCTGACTGGGAAAGCGAAGGAGGTCGAAGGGCTTAAGCGGGATCTGGCGGAGCTCAAGAGCGCGAAAGTGGAGCTGGATGCAAAACAGAACCGCCGAGTCAGCCAGGGAGGGGAGCAAGCCAATCTTGTCCTTGAAGGCGCTCGTTTGGAGGAGTATCACCGGATCAAAGAAGCAGCGAAACTCCAGACAAACTTGTTTCGCAGCGAGCTGGACTCGATCCTGCGACTGCAGACTGCTGATCGCAACAAGGAGCAAACTCTCTCTCAGGAGCTGTCCGACCGCTCGAATGAGATAGAGAAGCTCAACGATGAACTGCAGCAAGCCGAGGCGCGTATCGTCAAGGTAGGGTTCGTTGATTGACGAAAGTGTTGTGCGTTCTCGTTTGGCGCGAAACTAACACAATTCCGATTTTACAGATGAAAGACGTTATAGCGCAAACGGAGCACGACATTGTCAACGCCGAGCGCGAGCTAAAGCGTGCTGAAGAGGATGTGCGTAGTCATGTGGTTAGAAGCTGTATGCCGGTGACTGGTTGTTGATGACACGGTTGTGACTGTAGATCCGGAGCCAAGGAGAGAAAAAAGAGAAGCTGTCCGAAGAGCTGGATAGAGTAAACTCGAAGCTCCGTGAGTTAAAGAACGACAAGCGCCAGTCACAAGCGGAGAGTCGCAAGGCCGAAACGTTTGAAGTGCTCAAACGGTTGTTTCCTGGCGTTCGCGGCCGCCTCGTCGATCTGTGCAAGCCGATCCAGCGAAAGTACAACATGGCCGTGACTGTTGCAACTGGCAACCACATGGACGCGCTTGTCGTTTCGGATTACAAGACCGGTCAAGAGTGCATTCAGTACCTGCGCGACTCGCGTTCCGGGAGTGCCCAATTCATCCCACTCGACAAGATTCGAGTCAAGGCGATCAACGAGCGCTTTCGCAATCTCGGCGACAACATCAAGTTGGTAGTTGACGTCATTGACTGTGATCCTGAGATCGAGCCAGCGCTCCATTATGCAGTCGGTGATACGGTTGTATGTGACTCGATCGAAGTTGCGCGCGAGCTCTGCTTTCACCGAAACGAGCGCGTCAAGGCTGTCACCTTATCAGGCATGGTTGTCAGCAAGAACGGAAGCATGACTGGTGGACGAACGCACAGTGATATGCAGCGTGCTGGTCAGTGGGATGAGAAGGAGATTGAGGCTGTGCAGCAGCACAAGGACGAACTGCTTGATCAAATCCAGTCGATCGAGAGGCATGGAGCGTCATACTCGCGGCTGGAGAGTCTTCGCACGCAAATGGAAGGGATGCAAAACCGCTTGAAGTACGCGAAAGCCGATCTTGCCACGACGGAGACTCGCAAGCCCACGATTACTGCGAGAATTGAGGACGCGCAGAGCCGGATCAAGAAATCCATCAAACCCGAGCTGGCAACGTTTCAAGCGTCGTTGAACTCGCGCCGGTCCAAGATCACCTCGTTGGAAGACGAGATCCACAGTGTAGAAGACGAGATGTTCGCCGACTTCAGCGAACGCGTTGGTGTCGACAACATTCGCATCTATGAGGAGAAGGTGATCAAGCGACAGCAGCAGCATATGGATATGAAGCGCAAAATCACCGAGCACGAAGCCAAGCTCGAGGCGCAGGTACGAAACCGACTTCGTTCACTACCCCGTGGTGCGACATGCATGTTCTAACGCCACCTTAACCGCATGTGCAGATTGCGTATTTGGAAGCCCAGGACTTTGAGCAGCCGATGCACTCGGCAAAGAGGCGGGCGAGTCAAGAAAAGGAGCGACTAAAGGATTTGGTGAAAGACGAGACTGAGGTGTCGAGAAAGATCTCGGGCCTCTTTCAGAAGAAGCAGTCGGAGGAGGGTGTTCACGCCAAGGTGGCTGCTCGTCTTGATGAGTTTGAAAAACAGCTCCGACACATTGCACACAAGAAGGTGAAGTATGAAGCGAAGAAGAACGACATTCTCAAGAAGATTGCGATGGAGGAGACAGCACTTGATCGCTTGAAGGACCGGAAGAAAGAGATTCTGAAGCGGGCGTCTTTGGACCATGTGACGTTGCCGGTGAAACGCAAGAATACTAGCAGCAGCAGGAGCAGAAACCGAGACGAGGATGGCGACGTGGAAATGGAAGATGTCGACAGCGCTTCGACGTCTCCAGCTATCAGCAATGGAGTCGACAGTCGCGACAGCCTGGATCATGTGTTGACAAACCAAGCTACCGAGCCTTATGTTGGTCAGGAAATCGATTATTCGCTGCTACCGGAGGCGAATGCGGTTGACGATGAGCACGAGTACGACGCGATCAACGCAGACTATGAAGAGCGGCTTAGCGAGCTGCTGTCCGAGTTGGAGCGCATGCAGCCGAATATGCGTGCTCTCGACAAGTTCGATGAGATCCAAAAGCGCATCTCCAAGGAGGAAGGCGACCTGGATCGGATTAAGCAGCAAGCGCTCTCCGCCGCAGACGCGTTTGAAAACGTCAAGACCAAGCGACACAAGCGTTTCATGGAAGCTTTCAACCACATTTCAGGCGTCATTGACTCGACGTACAAGGAGCTGACGAAGAGTTCCAAGCATCCGTTGGGCGGCACGGCCTACCTCAGTCTGGAGAATACCGAGGAACCGTACCTGAATGGCGTCAAGTACAACGCGATGCCACCAATGAAGCGATTTCGAGAGATGGAGCAGCTCTCGGGTGGCGAGAAGACTGTGGCGGCGCTCGCGTTGCTGTTTGCGATCCATAACTACCGACCGTCACCGTTCTTCGTGCTTGATGAAGTAGACGCTGCGCTTGACAATGTCAACGTGAACAAGGTGTCGACTTACATTGCGAAGTGCAACTTCCAGTGCGTTGTGATCTCGCTCAAGGACTCGTTCTACGAGAAGGCGGACGCGCTCGTTGGGATCTGTAAAGACATTTCGTCGCAGCAGTCGCGCTCACTGACCCTCGACCTCACCAAGTACGATCACTGAATGGTCCTTGCAATGAGTTTATGGCGGCCTAGTCGGAGGTAATGAAATGTGTCGCGGTAACGCGATTATCTGTTTGCACGCACTGCTTTTGCTGTTTCACGTTGTGTTGTGTATTCAAAGTATGGTCATGCCTGACGGTATCAGTCGTTGCCGCGAGCTTTCGCAGCGCCAAACCGTGCTTTGGATGCGAATTCAGCTTCGCGCTGCACGAGAGCTTTAAGGCGATGGTCTGTAACAGCCAGCATCGACGGGAACCTACCGAAGCGGTTCTCCTCGCACACCAGACACCACTCGGCAAGGCGAAGGCGAGTCGGAAAGTCCAAGGTCGTGTCCGGCCCAAACGATGCAGCATCCAACAGCACCGGGAGGTCGTCTGGCTGTGGCAGTTCACGTTTCCAAAGCGCACGCATGCTGTGATCGAGTCCACCGATTGTGAGGAAGGGATTTCGTTTGAGCATCCGCGTGCCGTCTAGCGCCGCGGTCGCGAGCTGGCTTTTGCTCACGAAGTCAAGGTCGCTGGTCATCTTCAGCAGATAGTTGCCGTCACGCCACCGGAAGGGCTGCTGCTGAACCATGCGTCTCCGCCATCCAGCGATGCGCTCGACTGTCTCAATCGACCGCTCGCGCACGACCAGCATCTGCTCGAGCAGCTCGACGCTCGCGTCTGCTTCGAACGCGCAGCACAAGTCCAGCAGCCGATCGAGCGCGTCTTCGCGTGCCACGATCGCGCGCAGCACGGCGAGCTCCTCCACCGACTGCAGCCCTTCGTGCGAGATCGCCGGAGCGCGCGCCATGGCGACGCGTTGGTTCGCTGCCTGTCGAGGTCTATTTCGGATATGTTTCTCGTGAATGGATGATCAAGTAGACGACAACACGAATGCTCGACTGGAGTTGCAAGCAAAACACGTTTCCATATCCTAGGAGCAAACAGCACAGTAGAATGCCTTTACTTGCGGTGCTGGTCACGCGCGGCAGCCTGGCGACGGATGTCGTCCCACGTCTTCGCCCTCACAGGCTTGTCGGAATCGCTCGGCATACCGAAGAAGTACTCGTCCTCGTCGTTCCGCAAGTACTCGTCGCGCTTCCCATGCTCCGACGATTGCGACGAAGAGTACGCTGGCGCATACGGGTCGCGCGACAGCGGCGGCAGGTTCCTATCAGCGCCGCGCGAGTCTCCGCTGTCATCGTCGGCCGCCGGTCGGTTGAAGAAGAAGAACGGCGAGCGACGTGCAGTGTCAGCATCACTGGCAGCGTCCTTCTCCCAAGGCACTGGCTCCGTCGGATGATTCGGCGGAGTCGCAATGCGAGTCGGCTCGACAGGCAGAGCGTCTGGAAGCGGAGGAAACCGCGACGAGTGCTCAGGCAGAGCCTCGGCCGGCTTCGGCGTCTCAAACGGTTGGTCCAACGCATCGCTAGATCGCACCACCAATGCCAAAGTCAATTCACCAGACACCTCATCCAATGACATACAAAAACGCGTACTCGAAGGTTGCGCCAGAGTTCCTCATGCGCTCGCGCAGCTCCTTGACGAACGAGTTGTCCGGCATCTTTTCGTGCAGACTGCCACCAGCATCTGCGATGTTAGCGTCTCGACTTGCTTAACACCGTCAGCAGCATCAGCGTACATTTTACGCGCACGACCAGCGAACGGCGACTGCTCCGCGGGAAGCGTGAGCAGCTCCGCGAATAGGTCACGCCGGATGCTGAGCACCCCGTACGACATGCCAAGCAGCGCACCCGCTGTTCATTCGCACAGGATTCTGTCAGCAAGCTCCAGCACACGCGCTACCATGCTCCCGTCGAACGTACAGGTCATGGCGATGGCGCCAACGACGCGGCGTTTCTGGCCGGACCAGCGCCACAAGGCCCCCATGACGCCAGTGCCGACCACCGTCCCGACGAGCGAGCGCTGCTTGCCTTTGGTCGCGTAGCGAGCCAGCAGCTCCTTCTCCGCGGCCGTTCTGCTCGCACACAGGACATTAAAAGGCGCTCGCGAGGTGGCAAATCTGCGCATGACAGTGGACCTTACGTTCCCAGCACGGTGTTCTGGTTGCGGCGGCTGAGCTCGACGCCCACGAGCCTGATCGCTTCGTCCACCGGCACGTTACCCGCCATTGTGGACTCGAAGATGATGCCAAAAATGTGCGGTGTTCTGATAGAGAATGTCTGCTTCATTTATAGCGAACCATGTGACTGGAACACACTTTTTTCGAGCGAATCACATGCTAGAGTTTGTGTTCTAGTGGCCCACACAAACGTATCTTTCCATGCCATACACGATGCGGATGCTAGTCACAGTTCAATACCGTAAACCAAACCATTGCCATGTTGAAGACAACAAAAAGGAAACCTGGAAAAAGGATGCGCCGACTGGTGCCGTGGATATGGGCGGTCGCCTCTGCTGTCTCTGCGCTGCGAGCGGCGTGCGCCTCGCCGCAGATCGCCATCACCTTCCCGCCGCCGCACTCGTGGTGGCAGGTGTCCCCCGCCACCGACCGGCTGCACGGCGTCGCGCTGCACTTTGACGTGACCGACTTCCGCATCCCCGAGGACGGCTTCGTGCGTGTGGACGGCGAAAAGGCGGGCAAAATGGGTCTGAGCATCGCGGCCAACGTGTCTGTC
This sequence comes from Phytopythium vexans, assembly GCA_003413675.1. Classification (NCBI taxonomy): domain Eukaryota; phylum Oomycota; class Peronosporomycetes; order Pythiales; family Pythiaceae; genus Phytopythium; species Phytopythium vexans. The sequence continues at coordinate 589,360 of QLOC01000018.1, read as the reverse complement.
GTTGGTATGGGCGGGTTCGAGGCCGGCAGCTACTTCTTCACGCTCCGACTGGTGCGTTGGGGAGAAGAGGAGCAGGTCGCGGCTGAGGCGAAGGTCCACATGGAGGTCGTCACGCCCAACATACGGTCCACGCGGTTCACTCATGTGGTTCAAAACCGCGGCGCAGCCCCGCCACTGCGACGGGTGAAGCTTAAGCGACCGAGTAATGCGTCGACGGAGAACCAGCGGCCGCCGATGCCCGTGTGCTTCGTGACGACTTCAAACGGCCCGTTCGACGGACAGAAGAAGATGTGGATCCAGATGATCGACGCGTTCGGAGGCAAGGGCGGCCAAGCCGCGAGGTTCCGTTTTGCAGCGATGAGTTTCCTTCCGGTGGACGACTCTGCTCCCGTGGCTCGCGCGTTCGCTCGCGCCGGAGTGCCGATTGTAGCGGCTGACAGAAAAGCGGTACGGCGCATTCCATATCGGCGTGAGAGACGATCTTGGACTAGGTAGCGCTGATGCGAACGGTGTGGCTCTATTGTAGTTCCAAGTTGCCTATCAGGAGCTGCTGGGATGGAATGTAACCAACGGCGAGGCAGCGGGAATCCTGATAGAGAGCTTCTACGCCGAGTTCCCCGATGCAAGACACGATATCAACGGAGCGCGGAGACTCGGGCCACAGGACCGACATCGTCTCCACCTGCTTGAGCCGGCGTTCACAGCAAGGGTGTGGCTTGAACATGTCCGCATGCTGCACGAAGCGTGCGACGGCGGTGTCGTTGTGTTCGCCACCTCGAGGTCCGTTGGCGACGCGCTGGTGACCCACGCAGCTCACCTTGCCGGCGCTCGAGCCGTCGTCATGGAGCTCGCAAACCTGTATTCGGCTCCTCTCAACATCGAAGTGCTGTTCGCGCCGTCCCGATTCGCCCTCCACCACCCCTCCATCAAGGCCAATGTCCGCGCGCAGCGGTCGTATATGGCTGCCACTGGTATCAACACGGACGTGTTTGCACCGCGGTCGTATGAACGGAACGACGGCGAGTTTGTGATCGGCTTCGTCGGGAGGTTATCGACGGACAAGTCGGGCGGTGTGCTGCTGGCGACTGCGCGGCTTCTTCGGCAAGTATGCTCGTTCTGCAAACTTCGGATGATCGGCAATGGCCCACTGAAGGCAGACCTGCTAGCATTGGCAGATGAGTGGAGTCTCGATGATACGGTCGAGTTCATGCCTGGCATCTACGACGATGAGCATGCGCTGGCGGCGCAACTCCAGCGATTGGACGTCTATGCGACGGCAGCGTTCCGTGAAACACTGGGGATCGCGGTGCTGGAGGCGATGAGCGTCGGGCTGCCGGTCGTCGGGTACATCGCGGCTGGCACGAGCGAGTTTCTCGTGGATGGCGTTAACTGCGTCTCAGTCGAGGAGCGGTCGCCCGAGGCGTTCCGAGACGCTATCCTGATGCTGGTGAATGACCAGGCGTTGCGGTCCAAGCTGTCACGACAAGCGCGGGAGAGTGTCGTGCAGCGGTTCGCTCAATCTGAGTGGGTTCAGGAGATTGGACACCTGTACGACAGCTTTGAGTCCTTTGGAGAGGCTCCTTCTCTGTGATTCTAAAGATTCGATTCGCGATGCAAACTTTGTTTGAGTGGAGGTAATTGTGGTCACCCTTCCGAAGCTACTCGACTGGAATGCGTTCGCAAGCTTCCGGTTGCAGCGGGAAGTCGGGTCGGTTCGGACGAGTTATTGGAGGCCTTCTTCTTCCCCGCCGAGGATTTGACGGACGACTTGAGCGATGCGAATCGGTTGGCCGTGCTTTGCTTGGCGCGGGTGTTGTGGATGTTGGGCAGCACGGACACACCATCGCCCGAGGCTCCTGCCGTCCGCGACTTGCTGGCCATCGCTCGCTGCGCCGTGACTAGCGAGTTGGACAGCGTGACGACGATGCCGTGCGTCTCGCCGAGGTGCTTGGTCGTGATTTCGACGCCCTTCTTGTACGCCATGAGGCTCTGGTCCCAGCACTTGAGGAACTCGTGTTCGACGCCCACGTTGTGATACGCGATGCCAAGCACCGCGACTCGGTCGAGCTTGGCGGTGTCAACCTTGGCAGGCTTCGTCTTCCGCGATGGACTGTCGCTGTTGTTCCCGCCACTGCTCCCGCCAAGCTGGAGCTCTTCGTGCAGAAGGATGAGCGCCGACTGCGCGTGTCCAAGCGCGCTCTGGTGCTTGCCGAGCTGCGAGAGCACTGCGCACATGTTGAGATGCGTGTCGGCGCGATTGGCGACGTGTTCGAGTCGAGCCTCCAGCTTGAGTGCGTCCGTCAGATACGTCAGCGCCTTGTGCAGGTTCCCCTGACGTCTGTACAGGCATGCGAGGTTGTTGAGCGTGACGGCGCGACCTGCGGCGTGCTGTTCGGTCAGGATCTCGGCTTTGCGGAGCAGCTCGAGCACGACGGGGAACTGCTCTTGCTGCAGGTACGTCATGGCGAGCAGGTTGCACATTTCGCCGACTGTCTGACAGGCCTGGGCGACCTCGGGACTCGCGGCGCCGAAGAAGTGCTGCCGCAGCACGAGTCCCTTCTCCATGCACTCGAGCGCCTCGGTGTACCGACCCTCGCGCTGCAGCGCCGTCGACCGATCATCCAGTCGCTGCAGCGCCAGCAGCTCCTTCTGCGTCTCGACGAGCTGCAGCTCATGGGCGTCGAGCGGGTCTAGCGCCGGCGAGGTCTCGTCCAGGTCCATGACGTCCTGGTCCTCTGCGTCAGCAGCCAGCGCGTCCATCGCCGCAGTCGAGTCGTTCATTGGCAGACTTCAATGTGCGGCGTGTCATTTCGTGCCTGTGCTTGGCACCAAATTTACCCATGCTATTCTCAGCAACTAGCTACGATTGGCTGTATTGCAGAGCAGATCGAGCCATGATTCGCTGAAAATAAATGATGCGACTGAGACCCGCACAACTTCAGCAAATCGGATGGACAAGATGAGCGAGCCGACGCTGGTGGAGCTCTCTGTGCGCGTCGCGGGCGAACCAGCGCCGCGCGAGCTCGCGTTCGAGTGCGATTGGGACGTGGGCATCGGCGGCTCGGTCTGGACGAGCGGTGAGCTGCTGGCGGCGCACCTGGAGCTGCAGCAGGCCCAGTATCGCCCGCTCTTCGAGGGCAAGTGCGTCGTGGAGCTCGGCAGCGGCACGGGGTTCGTCGGGCTCGCCGCCGCCGCGTGTCTGCAGCCCAAGCACGTCTTCCTGACGGACCTGGCGACGCATCTGGACTGCCTCGAGCGCAATGTGACCCGCAATGCCGCCGTCATCGGGCCGAGCGTGCGCGTTCATGTGGCCGAGCTGTCGTGGGGCGACGAGCAGCACGAGGCCGCGCTGCAGCGCGCCATCGACGCCACGGACGCCCGCGTGGACGTCATCATCGGCACGGACGTGGCCTACCAGCGCGAGCTGTACGCGCCGCTGCTGCGCACGCTGGATCGCCTGGCGCGGGACCACGCGGCGCTCGTGCTGCTCGGGCTGAACCGCGCCGACACGGGGCTGGCGTTCTTCCAGCAGCTCGCGCGCGACGGCTTCGAGTACTACAAGGTCGCGGACGAGCAGCTCCCGGAGGCGTACTGGGGCAAGGACTTTGCGCTCTTCCACATCCGCCGGCGCCGCGTCGACAGCGACGTGCCGACCAAGCCGCTGCCTGCATAGCGGCGATGATGCGGCCTGGGCCGTCCAAACACACCGGCGACGCGGCGACAAGATCCAGCGCCGGTCGGTCAGTCGGATGGTTGAAGGCGCCGCGACCTAACGTTAAACATCGGAGCAAGCGACCGTCTTGGTGGGGCAGCCAGTGTATCCGCGACGCCGCGACGGCGGGCGAGTGGCGACTGCGCCACGCTGCCAGCTGGGACGGAGCGCCGACGACCTGACGAGCGAAAAGTGAAGCCATCCCGGCTCCCACCGAGCGGCGTCGTCAGGGTGGAGGACGGACGGGCGGCCGGCGTGGAGGCGCGGCGAGCGTGGCGGGTGCGGAGCCTTTGCGCCGTTCAATACATTCCGCCAGTGTCGCGTCGGCATGCTTGATGAGTGGCACCTTTTGCGACGTCAGCGTGGTCCAGATGGTGCCTGCCGACCGGCATGCGCACATCTGAGTTCATATGATATACGATAGGTTCAACGCGACCCCTCGTCTGATACTGTTCTTGAACCGATACAATCCCGTACGCAAACACGCGACCTCGGTCCTCTGGCCCATCTCCGCGGGTCGTTCTCGGCACTCTTCGCGCACGCTTCCTCCGATCCTTCAAGGCGGCGGCGCTTGTGGCTCGGGCGGGTGCTCAGCATTCCGCCGGGGGCGGCCCGTCTTCCCCGCTCCCGGCCTCGCTGCGTCCATGCGCGTCGTCCTTCCCTGCTCCCCCGTCGCCCGCCCGCGCCGTGTCCAACAGGGCGACCCGCGGCCGCCAAGCGCCAGCTCCACCTCAAGGCGAGGCGAAGGGACTCAAGGTGATTCAAGGCGACCGCGCGGGTATCAAAGGTGTTCTCTGTGGAGTGAGGAAGACATTGCGGCCCACTACCGGTCCGCTCTGTTATCTGCTCCGTTAGATACCTGCCTCGGTGCACCGCCGCACCGACCGACCGGCGACAAAGGCGCGGAGTGGGTCCCTCCTGCCGTGCTGGTTCTATAGCAGTGTCACTATACTCCGGCTGCCGTAAACCGAGCCATCCTCCCCCCCCCCCTGCTCTGCTCTGTTGCCTGCCGCCTGCTTTCCCCTGGCAAAAAGAATCAACACCCGCGTCGAGAACATCGAGGCGGGCGGCCGGAGGCGCGAAGGCTTCAAGGCGCCGCGGCTCGAGGCACGCGAAAGAGGCTCGGCCCATCGTCACCAGCGGACGGGTGGGCGAGCTCCCGAGCGGCAGCCACGGCGGTGGACGCGCGGGCGGACCGCGAGCCGGCTCGGCGGCGGATGACGTCGCGCGCCTGGCAGAAGCGCGTGGACCAGCAGAAGGAGCACGCGAACAAGAACCTCACGTCCTGGTTCCTCAAGACGTTCTCGTCCTCCAAGACGACGCAGTACCTGCGCGACCAGGACGAGCAGGCCGCGCAGGCCGAGCGCCAGCGGCGGCAGCAGCAGTCGGCGCAGGCCGCGCGGCCGAGCGTGCGACCCGGCCAGCTACAGGCCGTGGCGCGCGCGAGCGGCCATGGGTCGCCGCCGAACGAGCCGCCCAAGCCGCTGCGGCAGCGGAGCTTCCTGCGGCGCGAGCTGCTCGAGATGAAGCGCCAGTCGGCCGAGACGCTGCTGCGCGCGCAGCAGCGCATGGACGGGCAGCTCGCGGAGGAGACGCTCGAGGAGCTGACGGCGCAGGACCGCTTCTCGGACGACGAGGACGACGATTGCTCTGAAGCGGGGGACGAGTTCGACTCGGACGACGAGGACGCGCTCGAGGTGCACGAGCTGGACGACGCGCTGAGCAGCGTGACGCTGTCGTCGAGCGAGAGCGGCGAGCCAGTGGCGCCAAGTTCGACGGGCGGCTCGGGCACGGGCTCGCGGCGGAAGCGCCGGTCGAGCAGCGGCGCCAAGCGGCTGTCGCGCCGCTCGAGCTCGGCGCAGTCGGCCGAGTCGCTCAAGGAGGAGATGGAGCGCCGCGACTCGGAGCTCGCCGAGCGCGAGCAGACGTCCGAGATGACGCTCGAGGTGAGCCGCCGGCTGTCGCAGGCCACGCAGCTCTACGCGGAGGCGATCGACGCGCTGGACTCGGCGCTGCACCCGGACGAGTTCCGCAGCCGGCAGCCCGTGCCGGAGCCGCAGCCGCTGCTGCTCGGCGCCAAGAAGGCGACCAAGAGCGAGTGGATATGACGGACGCAGCATGGAGAGCAGCAGACTGGTCTGGAGCATGAAGGATCAAGGAGGAGCCCTCGAGCGAGCTTCCGGCGGGAGACGCGCGCTCGGGCGGGCATGCGGCCCGCGGGTGGCGAGGGGCCGCGGCGCCACCGAGGGTGGTGCCGAGTGTGGTGTATGTGTAACTGGGTTGTTCCGGTCGAGCGGCGACGGGCAGCGGCCGCGGAGGAGGAGGAGGTGATGGAGAGAGAGAGACCGCGCGCGACGGACTGTGTACAGTAGGAACCGGTTCACTAGCAGGAGCGCGCGGCGGGGGACGCAACGCGCGAGGCGAGCGCGACGCAGGGTAGATGGCGGTCGAAGCGAGAGAGCGCCACGAGTATAAGCCGCGAGACAATTGTAATCAACCACCGAACGTTCAAATGAAGACGTTAAATGCGCGCGAAGGCGACGAAGTGCGGGTCCTCGAGCGTGTGCGGCGCCACGCGGGAGAAGCCGTCGAAGCTGAGCTTGTCCGTCTTGAGCTCGGCGAACGCCTGCCGCTGCAGCAGCACATCGCTCGGCAGGTAGCTGTCCACACACATCATGGGTCCTCAGTACGGTCAGTATCAGATACTAACTAGCTAACGGAGACTGTATACATGAGCTCGAGGGCGGGGGCGGTGTCGAACGCGTGCTCATTGACGATGGCGAGCGGGTTCAGGTCGAGGCGGCTGTCGAACAGAGCCGGTGAGGAAGATGACGATCTGTATCGACACTGGTGTGGGGATTTTGGATGACGCACATGACGCGGAGGCTCGCGAGCGGCGCCGTGTCGGTCGACAATGAGCCGTCGTCATTGCGCACGTGGCCTCGCAGCATGGCCGGCAGCACGCGCGTGAAGGCGTTGCCCATCAAGTACCTGCCAGTCTCCAGTCAGTAACAGTACCAATATCAGCTACTGTTAAACGCACAGGTGGGTCGTCTCGATGGGGATGTAGGCCGGCACCTCCTGCCACGGGAACGACTCAGGCGTTGGCGAGCTGATGCTCTCAACATGTTGGTGTGGCGGCTGTTGCGCGTACCGAGAGCCCGCGGAAGTCGCAGTAGACGGAGACGCGCGCTGAGCCGATACATTGGCAGACGTCCGGACAGCCCAACGCTCGGCGGGCGAGCAGCGCGAGCCATGCGATCGCGCAGAGCTTGGGGCGTGGCATTTTATGCATCCCGTCCGTGCCACCGCCGTGCCGTCCGTTGGGTTGGCGGGTCGGCGCTAATAAAGATCGGGGTATAAGATGTGGCGCGTGACCAAAAATAAGCAGCGAATATCGGCTATCCAAGGGTAACTCCCGTGCCAACCCGCGGCGAAACAGAAGTGCCGCTGGTATGAAAACGCTCCGCTTATGAAAACAAAACGGTCGCGGACCGTTGGCCGTTGCCACAGTACTGGATCCCTTCACACACCGCGCACTTCAACTTGAAGCTCGCATGGATGCATGCGGTCTGCACCCAGGGTGGAATGGCCGGCGGCTCGCCACTGCACTCAAGCTCCTCCTCCTGACGACACCTCCATGGCTCTATCTGATGCTGCGGCGCGGAGCTCGCCGGCTGCGAATTCGGCGCTGGCCGGTGTTCGACCGCTCGTCGGCCGTGACTTCGACTCTGTTCCTCGCTGAGGACAGGCGCTGGCGCTACAGGCGACCGAGCGGGTGACGCAAACGACCGCCGCGGCCCCTCGTGCATTGCGACGACGGCGACGGTCACGTCGGCAGACCGGCGCGGCCAACGGAGGCGATTGCGGTTGGCGGCGGCGGCGCCCGCGACAATCTTTCTTTAATGGAAGCTTCCGCTGCTTGCAACAGTATGGACGCTAGTGGCGCGAGCCAAATGCACATGCAGCGGCATCCGCTCGGCCGGATGCGTGTTGGCTCGCGATCCGGAGCGGACGGCAACGGCCGCGTCCAGACCTGCAGGGGGCCGCTTTAAACCATCTTCAGGGCAGCTTGAAGGTAGCCTCATAAAGGCCTGCTGCATATTATCGGAGACTATTGAAGGGAGATATGGATCACCTCGACGAGGCGGCATAACTGCTCGCGCGAGATTTTAAAGCGTGGGCCGCCGCCGGCCGTCCGTTTGCGGGCGCCGGCGCATTGTCGAGCGGCCGCCGCGCGGTTTCTCGCCGCCCACTACGCTCTTGCTCTTGCTGCTGTTGCTGCTAGTACTGCTCGACAACCGGGCGATGGGGGAAGGGAAGGAAATAGTATCCGAGCGTCCGAGTGTCCGGCGTGCGTGTTCGTAATGGCGCGACCGGCCGACCGGCACGGATCGGTCGGCGGCAGCGGACTGGCCCCACACCCGCGCGCCAGACGCTTCCCACCCTCTTGCAGCGGTCGGTCGACCCGCCGGTGGGCGGTTCTCCGCTCGGCGGGGGACGGGGCGGACGTCCGCCCGGCGAGCCAGCGGCCAGCGCGGCGAGTTCGTCGGGATCTTCTCGAACGCGGAGCCCTCGCCCTCTCGCCCGCTCAAGCTGCGCTCGTGCAGACGCCAACGCCTCTGAGCGAGCCTTTAGAGCCCTTGGAGCCGTCGCGTGAGCCCCCCCCCACACAGTCCCCACTAGCCATTTGCCAACTCGCGCGCCGCCCGCGACAGCCACCCTGGAGCCAGGACGCCCCCCCTCGAGGCCCGAGCCGCTGCACGCCATGGGTGAGACCTCGCCGTCGTCCCGCGCGCGCGCGACGACCTCGAGCCGCGGCGTCACGTACCTCTGGACCGGCAGCGAGTGCCGGTCGGGCAACGGCCACTCGCCGACGGCCGCCGCCGGCCGCCAGCCGCGGTCGCCGCCGTCGGTGCACACCGTCCACCTGACCGGAGACAACAACGCCGAGGAGCGCGCGATGCAGGCGGCGACGACCGCGGCGGCCACGTCGCCGCCCGCGCGCGTGCGCTTCCTGTACCAGGACGAGGAGACCCGCGCGCGCATCTGCAAGAACGCGCAGGCGCTCGTGGACGGCCTGCAGCGCGACCGCGCATCGACGACCGTGAACGCGCAGGTGGCGCGCAAGGCGCTCGCGTACCGGCGGCTCATGGGCCGCTTCTCGGACCTCGACCCGGAGGACACGCGCGTCGACATCTCAGCCTTCCTCGGCATCGAGTGGCGCCGCGTCGCCGACGCGTCCCCCACGGCCGCGCCCGAGTGCGCCGACCAGCGCGCGGACTGAGACGCAACCATCCCCACTGCGTCCGTTCGTCCCTCATTGATTGTTTCGCCGTAGCTGACGTCTGCATGACCGCGCCGTTCCCCTCCGTACCCGTGTAGTCTATTTAAGAAAGCGCCTCGCCACTCTCCCTGATCCATATATCCGCCGTCGCTCACCCGCTGACCGCGTGCAATGCAGCGCGAAGGCTGCATGTAGGTGGCCACAGGACGTATGGCCGTCCATTCGCCCGCTTGGTTGGCGGTCTCTTTCCATCTTCGAGTAGCTTCAAGGTAGACTCAGATCTGGTTCCGTCTGCCGCCCACTAATTCGTCCCTTCATTTTATACTGGCGGATCGGGTAGACCCCAACACGACGGATAAAATGGCGAGCACGGGTAAGGCGTCTCCTCGCGACTCGCCTCGCGCGTCAACTAACGCTGTCGTCCACGCTGTGCCAGCACCGGCTGCACCTGCGCGAGATGCCACCGTCCCCTCTCAGGGTAGCCGAGGCCCCGGCGAGCCGCTCCGCGTGCTGGACGTGACGGGCGACCTGCTGGACCAGACGTTCGTCGCGCAGGTCTGGATCCTGAGCCACGCGCTGTTCGTCTGGGTCGGCTCTGGCGGCGCCAAGCCCTCGCTCAGGTCAGTTGGAGGGAGAACACGACTTGCTGGACTATGTGGCTGGCTAACGGGTGACCTGGTGGTGGTAAATGGTGACAGCACACTGTCGACGGCGATCGCGACGCGGTACAGCCCCATGCCGCTCATCACGTCGGTCGTGGGAGCGCCAGAGATGGAGGAGCAGCAGATCGCGCAGCGGCTCGCGCGCCGTACGGGGAAGCAGTGCTTCGTGTCGTGCCAGCTGCCGGATCACCTGCCCGAGCTCTTCGCGTTCGCGGAGCAGCAAATCCACCAGCGACTCGCGCAGGAGGGCCTCATCGCCCAGCAGTAAATGCACACGACTCGGTTTTCGGTGGCTCCGTGTTGGCTGTCAGGTCGCTCGGCCGAAGCTCTCGTAGAGCGAGGCGATGTCTCGGATCCGGTCGTCGCGGGAGTACCGGAGCTTGACGGTTTGTCTCGCGTGTTGTCCCAGCTGGACTCGCAGCTCGGCGTCATTCACGAGCGTGAGGATGGCGTCTCGGAACGCCTCGGGCGATCGCTCTTCCACGCCGATGCTGTTGTAGCGGTTGACGAGGAAGTCGCCGGGTCCGGATGTGATCCACCCGACGACTGGCAGTCCGGTGCTCATGGCCTCGAGCAGCGCGATCCCGAGCGTTTCGCAGTGGCAGGGCGACGCGTACACGTCCATCTGCTGGAGCTGCGCCACGAGCGCGGCTTCGTCGTTGTAGATGCCGTCTACGAGCTCGAGGGCGTCGCCGAGCTCCCACTCGTCCGCCAGCGCTAGCAGGTGCGACTTGATCGCGCCGCCTCCGATCAACCGGACCTTGCAGAACGCGCACGCTCGGCGGAGCAGCCGCGCCGTCGCGACCAAGACACCGACGGCCTTGTCAGTGGCCAGGCGACCGACATACCCCACCACGAACTCGTTCGGCTCGGATTTGGGGACGTGGGAGGGTCGAGGGACGAACACGGCCGTGTTGACTCCTGTGGATGCCACGAACGCCTTCCGCGCTCGGATGTTGCTCACCACGGACGGGTGATGGAGCGCAAAGCGCGACGGCGCGAACAGCACATCGACCGCGAGCGGCATCGGGTACAGGTTGGCGAGCTCAAACACGACGGTGCGCGCGCCGGCGAGGTGGGCGGCGTGCACCAGTATCTCGTCCGTGATGGACCTCGAGTTGGCGAAGACTGCGACGCCGTCCTGGCATGCGGATTGCAGCGGGACGACGTGCTCGAGCCATATCCTGGAGACGAAATCCGGCTTGAGGTTGTGCAGTCGCGGGATATCATCGGGCCGGAGCCTGTGGTTCGTGCCGTTGCTGCTTTTCAGCTCGGGGAACTCGGCATAGAAGCTCGCCAACAGAGTCTCCTCGACTTGGTCAGGCGACACATTGTGTCCGTCCAGCTCGTCCTGCTCGATCTAACACAACCAATTATCCGTTAGAATCGGACCACCCACCATCCAATATGAATCACATAGAGTACGTGCCTGCAGTGGCTGGCCGGTCAGCATGACATCGAGCAGCGCGAACGCTTGGACGATTGTCGAATTGTTGGTGATGGCGTCGAACGACCGAGCTGCAAAGCGGAACTTGGACGTAACGTCGGGGCCATTGAGCGCCTCGATCACCTGCAGCCACATTTTCTTCTGGCCGTCGAACTGTCCATGCGACGTTGTGATGTAGCAGATCGGGATCGGCGCACGCTGTGACCGAGTCGACATGTTCACGGCTGGAAGCAGAGATACGCGTCGGAGTGGCGGAGCCGCGCCGTCATGACGGCCCACATGTCGGAACAGTGCCGAGCGAACATTGGGAGACACCACTTCCATATGCAGCGTCGTCTCGGCTGCGATCCGTGACTCGTCGGCTCGTTGGTCGGGTCGTCCCCACTCGAGCTGCAGGGTGAAGAAGTAGCTGCCGGTCTCCAAGTCGCCCATTGAGACCTCGCTGGCATTGTGATCGACCACAACGCCGTCGTCGCCGCCGATTGAGTCGCCGTTGATGCGCAAGAAGCCGTCGTCCGGGATGCGGAAGCCGCCGATGGCGATGTGAAGCGGCACGCCGTGCAGGCGGTTGGTGGTGGGCGACACCTGCCACCACGAGTGCTGCGCCGGGAAGGTCACCACGATCTGCGGCACGCCGTCTCTGTTGTCTACTGCGGGGAACGCGGCGACGTCAGAGACAATGAACAGGAGTGCCAGCAGCCACATGCCAGTCTGCATCTTGATAGAGCGATGCATTTCAGCAGTGATGGCGGCTCTTACCATTTGGATACGTTTGGTGTGTTACACCATTCTGTTAGATAGGGAAGGTGACGTAAATAACGAGGTGCAGAAAGATTTGGTGTGACCCACACGAATGCTGTAACTGTAAGATTACCATGGATTATGGCTGAGCGTGCGCAAACATCACGCTGTTCCATCAATCCGGATCTGGAACTCTCGACTGGAACTCTCGACTGGAACTCCTCGGCTCAGGAGCACTTGCTTGGGGAGCTGTCTGCAACATGCACGCAAAGATGGGGCGGCAAGGAGTGCCGCGCCGCTTTTCTATCCAAGAGCAGGCGCCGTGTTCGGTTGACTGGTGAAGATCGCGAGCTCCAAGGGCTCTGTCAGCCTGCAGTTAGCCTTGGGCACGTGCCGCGCGCGATTCGGCCACGCAACGAGCGTTTGGGTCGTGCTTTTCTCGGCACGACACTCGTGACTCCCTGAGCCAATCAGAGGGGAGAACGCGTGCCTCGAGCCGCTGAGTGGCTTTTATTGGGTTGCATGTGTATTGCCGACCAATCATGTGGCTGTAAATATGTGCGGCGCGCGAAACGACGTGATTTTGCCGACGGCGTTTCGGGGAGTGTGCGAGTCACCTAGCCCTGCTGACTTCCCGAGGCACGCGCCTGCCACACGCCTCGATCAGTTCCAGTCCAGAACTCCTCGAGTTTCAGGAGCCTGTAACTGGTGCGAACCAATATACTCCGGCTCACTCGGATCCAGAACGCGTCGTGCTCCGCGTCCCTCATCCTGGACCGAGCAGCTCGCACCATGGTTGGATCCCTACACCTCATTATCAATTCCTCTCTACTTCAGTATCAAACCCTGCACTTTCATCCAAAATAATCCATTCGCCATCACTTAAAACCTATCATCCTCACCTCCAATTCCCTACACCAACCAATAGTAGGGTTGCAAAATGCGTGGCCGCCAACACTCTCGTCGTTCCCCCCTCTCTTGAAGCGGCGTCCGACTCGGATTGAGCATTCATCATCTTCAGGGCGCCATTTTCCTGGCCGAGCACTCGGTCATTTCCCGTCGACCCCCGCTCCAGCTCATGTGGCCGCGCGCGCGGGAGCTGCCGACGCGCCTCGCGCGGCGTACGCACGGCCAGCGTCCACCTCGCTGCCGTTGCGCCGACCTCTCGGCCGCGGGCCACTGCCACCGGCACAGCTCGGCTCGCCTCAGCCTGAACCTCGGCAGCGGCGGCGGCGTCGGCGCGGTGTCCGCGTCGGCGCGGCTTGGCCCCGTGCACACGCACCTGCTGCGGCCGGCGCTGGCCGCGAGGGCACCGCTAGCATCAGCGTCGGCTCCCGAGCTGGACGCGTTCACCGCGCTGCTCCGCTCGAGTTCATCATCGTCGTCAGTGGTAGCCAGTACCGTGCCGGACGTATTACAAGCCCCCGCTCGCCCGCTGAGATTACAGATCACGGTACCAACGCTCCGGCGCGCCGGAATAAACAAGAATCCGCTGGTGAAGACGCGGCCGCGCGTCGCCGTCAGTGTGCAAGCGGCGAGCAAGGAGGCGGAGTGCCAGCTGCCGATGGACATGGAGTGCGGGTGCAAGACGCGGCGCCTGAAGGAGCAGCAGGAGCAGGCGGCGCTCGAGGCGGCCGCCGCCAAGCAGCAGGCTGCTCAAGCTCAAGCTGCTCAAGTTGAAGCTCAGGCTCAGGCTCAGGCTGCTCAGGCACAAGCTCAAGCTCAGGCTCAAGCTGCTCAGGCTGCTCAGGATGCTCAGACGCAGGCCGCGGTGGTGGTGACGCGGTCGAGCGCGCTGGCGGTGGCGCCGCTGCCGACGCCGGGGATGCTCCCCGTGCTCGGCAAGACGTCGTTCCACCGGCGCCACCTACCGCAGGACTGCATCGCGTTCTCTAGCCCCGAGGGCCGGAAGCTGTTCACCGAGGCGCTCAACTCGCCGACCAACTACATGCAGATCTACTTCCCGCTGGCGGAACAGTTCATCACGCAGGCCGAGCCGGCGTACTGTGGGCTGGCGACGCTCGCCATGTGCCTCAACGCGCTGCAGATCGACCCCGGCAGACTGTGGAAGGGACCGTGGCGCTGGTTCTCGGAGGAGCTCTTCGACTGCTGCACGTCGCTTGCGGTGGCGAAGGAGAAGGGCATCAGCATGTCGGAGTTCATCTGCCTCGCGCGCTGCAACGGCGTGCTGACGGACGACGTGCGCGCGACGGACGACTTTTCGCTCGAGCAGTTCCGCGACATCGTGCAGCGCAGCTGTGCCACGAGCTCGGAGATTGTCGTGCTGAACTACAGCCGCAAGGTGCTCGGGCAGACGGGCGACGGCCACTTTTCTCCCATCGGCGGCTATCACGCCGAGCGCGACATGGTGCTGCTGATGGACGTGGCGCGCTTCAAGTACCCGCCGCACTGGGTGCGCCTCTCGCTCGTGTACGAGGCCATGCAGCGCCTCGACGCATCGATCGGTCTGCCGCGCGGCCTCGTCGTGCTCAAGGAGAGCGCGCACGCCACTGGCCCGACGCTCGTCAAGCAGCAGCTCTTCCACGCGGACGAGCATTCGACTGCGGAGATCAAGCCCGCGCCTTCGCCCTGCTGCAACAGCGCCGCGGCTGTCGAGGCTGCGCGTCGCGTCTCGGCGCTTTTCAAGAACTGAGGCGACTGTCCTCTCCATCCACCCACCCTCCCACCCTGTAGCACTAAGGATATTTACGTTAACGCTGGTGGTCATTAGACCTCCAGCAGTGGCGTGGGTGGAAATGGCAGTCGCTGTCAAGCAGTTTAAAAATCCTCAAATCCATTCATCTCAAACAAATATGCAATTTAGAACCATTCTCGCTCTGTCATCTCCCGCCAGCAGTAGTTGGTGTTGGTGACACTAGGTGACCACGTCTCCGGGCACGAGGATCCACGTCGGTGTCACAGCAATACACACGTAGATGCCCGAGTCACTGAACCGGAGCTCGCCGAGGGTGCAGGGCGTGGAAGATGTCGGAGCTACGGAGGCCAACGGGACCACCACAGTCGACTCGAACGTCGCCGTCGACTCGAACGTCGCCGTCGACTCGAACGTCGCCGCCGACTCGTACGTCGCCGCCGACTCGTACGTCGCCGCCGACTTGAAGTTCGCCGTCGACTCGAACGTCGCTGCCGACAGGAACTTCGCCGTCGACTCGTACGTCGCCGCCGATTTGAAGGAGACGTCCGTGCTACTGCTGAATTCCACCTGAGCACCCATGAACTCTGTTGTTGCGACATCGATGATGAGACTCGGAGATGATATCGTCAATTGCGCACTCGTGATCGTCGCCGATGGTCCCGTCAAGTCGAGGTTTCCCACCATGTTCACGTTCCCCGTCGCAGACGACACCGTGAACATGGCTTGAGCCGCACTATTCAAGACTCCCAAGACCGACAAATCGTGCTGGTCGATCGCCACGTCTCCCTCCAGCTTGATTGATGATTCACCCGTGAGCGTCAAAACCGAAGTCGCGTGGATCACCAAATCGGTGTTCGACTTGAGAGACACGGTCTCGACGTTGTCCACTTCGAACTTATCCTGCGACACGGACAGCAGCGCCGTGCTGTCAGGAGTCTCGACGCGAAACTTGCCGTTGTTGGCCAGCGTTGAACCATTACCTGGCACCATGGTGATGGATCCGCCGTTCCCGCTAGTACTCGTCCCTCCCACCATTTTTATCCCGCCGCCATCCGAGTCAGACGACAACGTCAAGAGGGAGGAGTTATGTGAGATTGTCGGCAAGTCGCCATTCAGCACGAGAGATCCCATCACATTTACATCACCCGAGCTGGCTTTCACCTGGAATAATACTGGAACATTGCCATCCGAGTCTTCGTCTCCCAGTACCTTCAAGCCGTAGTTCTCGATCTTCACCTCGCCCTCGAGCTTGATGGTTCCGCCCTTGAGCGACAGATCCGCAGTAGCGTGGACATCCACAGCCATCGATGTCAAAGACATGCTCTCGACGGTATTCACTTCGAACGTCGACGATGACACCGACAGCACCGCGGTGTCTGCCGGTGACTCGACGCGAAATTCGCCAGGAGTACCTGATGCCAAGGCTCCACCTGGTGTCATAACAATCCATCCACCGTCTCCGTCCGTGTTCGTCCCAGCTGTCAGTTTGATTTCGCCACCCTTCGAGGTACTGCTTTGTGAGTCTCCGATCGCTACAATGAAGTCTCCGGCCGTTGTGGCCGAGTTTGCTGTGCGGAGCGTCAGTTCAGTCGCGCTGGTGATCGATGCAGCTTCACCGCTCATCATGAGATCTCCCATCATCGTCACATCACCCGAGCTCGCTTCTACCTTCAGCATCTCAGGGACGGCGCCATTCGAGTCTTCTTCACCCAGTATAACCAGGTTATTATTGTCGATCGTCACCTCCCCGCCCTCGAGCTTGATGGCTCCACCGTGAAGCGTCAAATTTGACGTCGCATGGATATTCGTCGTGGCGCTCGACGTCAACTTCACACTTTCGACGTTGTTCACCTCGAATATCGACGATGACACTGATAACAATGTGGTAGTGGTGGGGAAGTTGACGTGGAACTCACCAGGTTTGCCTGACGCCGAGCCCTCGCCTGGCGTCACTACAATGGACCCACCGTCTCCGTCCTCGCTCAACCCAGCCGTCAAGAGAATGGAGCCACCATTCGAGGAGGTACCTTTCGAGTCGCCGATCAACACACTGACGTCTCCAGCAGAGCTACTCGACTCCGTCGTCTTAATCACCAATTGGGAGTCACTAGTGATCGCTGGGTCTTGGCTGTTCATCACCAGGTTGCCTTTCGTCGCGAGATCCCCCATCATGCTCACATCGCCCGAACTGCCGTCCACCGAGAACATCACTGGAGCGTCACCATTCGAGTCTTCTTCCCCCACTATCATTAAATTGTTCTGATCGATGACCACCGTGCCACCCTCGAGCTTGATAGCGGCACCCATGAGCGTCAAGTTCGAAGTAGCAAGAATGTCCATCGCGTTATTCGAGTTCAAAACGACGCTGTCGACGTTGTCCACCTCAAACAGCGCTGCCGACACCGTCAAGAACGTGGTGGATGTGGAAGAATCGACACGGAACTGGCCGCCGTTGGTTGCTGTCGAGCCGTCTCCAGGCGTCATGACGATGGACCTACCGTCCCCTTGGCTGTTCTGGCCGACTGTCATTTGGATCCCTCCATCCGTCAAGCCGGCGCTGCTAGTGGTCGAGGTGCCAATCGATACCGTGAAAGCTCCAGCACTGCCCGCAGTTGCGTCAGCTGTGTTAATCATCACATCACCACTGTTGCCTGTGCCGGATGGAATGCCACTTGCGAGATGGATGCCGCCGCTGTCCTTGTTCTCGGCAGGATAACCCGTGTAGATAGAGACTCCGGCACTGTTGCCACTGCTGCTCGCCCCGCTCGTGATGAGCACCGTGCCGCCGACATCTTCGCCCGTTGCCATGCCACCAGTGAGCACCACGTCGCCGCCTTTCAGACCTTCTCCTCCGGTAATGATCGAAGCGCCACCCGTCCCCGTCTCGGCTGCTCCGGCTGCCACGCTCACAGACGCACCGTCTTGTGTCATGCTGTTCCCAGCTACGATGTTGATCAGGCCGACATTGCCCGTTGTCGAGTTCGATACAGTAACATCGTTCGAATCCCCAGTCGACAATGTGATAGAGCCGCTCGTGCTACCGATACCAGCAGCCGCCGTTGCGATCGTAACACTGCCACTCGAGGACGAGGCGCCATACCCACTCGTGAGTGTGACGTCACCTCCGATGTCTGATGTGGTTTCGCCTCCCGTGATGGTCACCAAACCACCAGTGCCACCGGCCCCACCGATAAGCTCAAGCGACCCACCCGTGCCAGCCGCATTGTTTCCCCCTGCAGTTAGACTTAGTGTCCCGCCGTAGGTGCTGTTGGCCTCACCGACAGTCAGAGAAATCGAACCAGCGTCCGTTGCATTGGATGTGCTGATCGTGATACTGCCCGATCCGCTATCTGCCGCAACACCTGTGGAAATGGTGATATCACCGCTGTCTTGGCCGCTCGACGCATCGCTCGTGGCGATGCTTACTTCGCCACTGATCCCACTATTTGATCCGCCACTCGTGATCTTGACGTCGCCACCGTATCGATCTTTGCCGACGCCACCAGTAACCTCGATCATGCCACCAGTATCCCCACCTTCACCGCCAGTAATGCTGATCAGACCACCCGTTCCATCCTCATATGTGCTGACTCCGCTAGCTAGTGTCAACTTGCCACCGGACGCATCGTCGCCACTACCAACAGTGATGTCGATGGAGCCGCCAGCTCCACTTGTCGCTGCCGAGGTCTGAATGGAAACTGCTCCTGACGCGCCTAAGGATGCTTCACCTGAGGACAGTGTCAGGCTTCCGCTGGGTTGCTTTGCCGAGATCGAGTCATCCGTCCCGCCAGAAGCACTACGTATCGCCACATCGCCACTCGAACCGTGAGCCGCAGTACCCGAGGTGATCTGGATGCTGCCGCCCTTGACGCCACTCCCATCGCTAGTGCCATCTCCAGCAGTCAGCTCGACTCTCCCACCAGTATCGCCTCCGTTGCCTCCCGTAATCGCTACTGCACCACCTATTCCGGCGGCATTTGTCGTGATCCCGCCAGATAATGCTACCGAACCGCCATTGCCGGCGTCGCCTTTACCCGCCTTCATTTTGAGATCACCACCTTTCCCTGTCGTCGCTTCACCACTGTTGATGCTAACGTTGCCGGAGTCCATGCCGCTTGTCATACCAGACGAGAGGGTGACTAACCCGCTCGCATAGCCTGCATTCGCGTCAGCAGATCCCAGACGGAGTTCGCCGGTTAATGCCGTCGTTCCAACACCACTCAGAATCTCCACGTCGCCTCCTCGCGTGTCAGTTCCAGTTCCACCAGCAATCTGCACTGCTCCGCCAACACTGGTGCCCTCACCAGCACTGACAGACAGTTTGCCTCCTGTGCCAGTATTGTTGTTGCTCTTTCCCGCAGCAAGAATAATATCGCCGCCTGTGTCGAAGTCGCTGGAGCCGACAGACAAGGTCACATCCCCTGATCCGCCAAAGCCAGAAACTCCCGAGTAAATCAGAACGCCTCCAGACTTGCCTTTCTCCGTTGTCCCTGAACTCAGCGATATTTGTCCACTGGAGGCATCACCAGTAGAGTCTCCAGTTACGATCTTCGCCTCGCCACTCGGAATGTCAGCGGCATTTCCCGAGCCGCTCGTCAAAGTGATTCCCCCACCGGCGGTCTCGAGACCTTGACCTCCATCCACGAGCACGTCACCGCCTGTGCCACCTTTCCCTCCGCGCACATTGATCATTCCGCCAATACCAGTAGTACCATCGGCGTCACCTGCTGTGAGATCGACGCTACCTCCAGAAGCCCCAGCACCCACACCAACTGAGAGTGTGATCGACCCGCCAGATTGTCCACTCGTTGCCGACGACGTTGAGAGTGCTATCCCTCCCGACCCAGTCGTCCCACTCGCAATACCCGTCGACAAAGTAATCGCCCCGCTGGTTCCAGAGTCTGCGCTGGAGATCTCGACGTTGCCGCTCGCAGTACTGCCTCCGCCAGATTTGATACCGATTTTGCCGCCGGTGGTACCATTCCCCGTGCCCCCATTCATCACCAAATCGCCTCCGTTATTAGCTCCTGAACCACTCGTCAACTCGATAGATCCGCCCATGCTTGCAGGGCCATCACTGCTTCCACTATGCAGAGACAACCCAGCCGCAACGTCATCCACACCAGTGCCAACGGAAATAGAGATACTGCCACTCTGGCCACTCTCAGCATTTGATGTCGCGATGGTAATCGACCCCGTGGACCCTTCGGTCGTCGACCCCGTCGACAGTGTGATTGCTCCGCTCGATTTGCTTTCTGCAGGGTCAGCTGTCGATATCTTCACGTCACCGCTGGTGGATGCGTCACCAGCGCCACTCGTAATGCCCACATTTCCACCGATTCCACTGTCGCCTGAGCCACCGAAAATGTCAACGCTACCACCAGATGCGCCGTCTCCACCTGTCAGCGTGACGGATCCACCTACGCCATCTGTGACCGAACTACCACCACCAGTCAACATCACGGTGCCTGTTTGTTGAAATGATGAAATGCCTGCTGCTATCGAGATCGAGCCGGACTGATCCCCGGAACCGCCTGCTGTCTCAATTGTAATGCTTCCGCTGCTGGCGTCTTCTACCGCACCAGTGATGAGATCAATGGACCCACTCGTTTTGCCAGTTGCAGCATCAGCCGTTTTGATGTCCACATCACCACTCGCTGCATCTGATCCTGCGCCACTCAATAATCCTATTGAGCCTCCAGTTCCGTTGCCAGAGGAGCTTCCTCCAGAGAGAACCACGTCGCCTCCGGTGGTTAGACCATTTCCACCGGTCACCTCCACAATACCGCCACTCCCGCCATTTGGATTCTCGCTAGACCCTGCTGTCAGCGACAGAACGCCGCCGGTGGCCGTCATTGTAGACCCAAGCGTGACCGAGACTGTTCCAGGGTCGCCGCCGTCAGCACTCGCAGTCGTTATCGTCACATTGCCAGTGTTTCCGCCGTCAGAGTTCCCTGTTGCCAACGATATAGATCCACTTGTCTCTGACGACACCGAGTCCGACGTAGAGAGCTTGAGCGAACCAGTCCCACCGGCGATACTGGCACCGCTAGCCAGCACTATATCGCCGCCTGTGCCAGAACCTCCACTACCGCCAATGAGTCGAACCTCCCCACCGGTCAAAGTACCCTCTCCTCCAGTTAGCGTGATGCTTCCGCCTAAACTCTGATCGCCAGTGTTGTCCCCAGCATCCATCGTGACATCCCCGGATGTGACATTCTCCGATGTGCCGACGCTGAAAGAGATTGTTCCTGCTGACCCGTCGAGAACTCCTGCCGTTTCAAATGAGATTCCGCCAGAGTTACCTTCAGCAGCAGCACCAGTGAAAAACGAGACTGAGCCGCTGTCATGGCCCTGACCTGCATCAGCAGTAGTCACTTCCACGTCTCCACTCGTCGCTCCATCTCCACCACCACTTTTCAAACGCACATTGCCGCCGACCTGTGAGTCGCCTGCGCCTGCAGTGAGCTCGACGGGACCTCCGGAACCAAGGCTTGAACCTCCCTGCAGGAGAACTCGACCACCCGTGCCACTCTGGTATTGGCTCCTCCCGGCGATGAGACTCAATTCGCCACCGTCGGCGCCGTCTCCGACACCAACCGAAATCTTGATTGAGCCAGCATTGCCGTATGACGCGTTGGACGAGGAGATGGAGATTGGGCCGGAACTGCCTCCGTTTGCTAACCCAGACGTGAAGGACAGCGATCCACTGGACTGACCCTCTCCCGAGACAGCAGTAGCTAGAGTGATGTCACCGCTGTTAGAAACATTGCCGGTACCACTGCTGATTGTAACACCTCCACCGATCAAGTTGTCGCCCACACCGCCCGTGATTGTGATGGATCCACCGGCTTGTGTGCCGTTACCGCCCTCTAGCGAAATCAGTCCACCGGTGTCAGTGGTTTCTCCTGCTCTCAACGATACGGCACCACCAATGACATCGTCACTGGTCCCCGAAGCAACGATAATCGACCCACTGCTGTCTCCTGCAGCTGTCGCTGTTGTCAGCAAGATATCCCCTGACTTGCCGTTGATTGCTTCGCCGGTGGAAAGTTCGATGGCGCCACTCTGATCTGCAGTGGCGGTGATAAGCTTCACACCACCACTGACTGCGGTGTCACTCGTCCCACTGGTAAGCGTCACGGACCCGCCTTCGCCGCTGACGGTTCGTCCAGCTTCCAACTCAATGTTGCCTCCTTCAGAAGCACCGGAACCGCCGTACAGATTCAAACTTCCTCCAGGGCCACGTCCTTCGTTTGCACCTGCATTCAGCACCAAAGAGGCAGTATAGTCGGCACTTCCACTTGACCCAACAGTGACTATTACGCCACCGCTCTCTCCATCCTTTGAAATGCCAGTTGATACTACAACAGATCCTGTCTCGCCCGACGCCGAACTGCCAGTCGACAAAAGAATGCCTCCACTAGCGTGATTGGACGTGACGTTTTCTGTTTGCACCTTCACACTACCGCCCAATTCGGCAGAACCACCTCCTCCAAATAGTCTCACATCTCCACCGGAAACACTGTCGCTCGATCCACCTCGTAACACAATCTGGCCACCTGTAGTTTGACCAGACCCGGCAACCAGAGTAACACTTCCCGCAATGCCGTTGCTGCCACTGTTTTCGCCGACAGATATCTCCACATCACCGCTACTGAGACCCGATCCGGACGACAGCAACAGCGAGCCGCTATTACCGTTCGTTGCAGTAGAGCTCAGCAGCGAAATGCCACCCGAGTTGCCAGCATTGGCTACACCCGAAGACAACGTCACACTCCCACTACCAACACCCGTCGAGGCTGAAGAACTCGAAATATCAACCTTCCCGCTCGATAACGACCTGCTTGTGCCGCTTGCGACAGTCACATCGCCGCCGACACCAGAAGTACCAGTGCCACCGACTATTGTAACAACTCCGCCTAGCGTCCTGCCTTCACCACCAGTCATCTCGATGCTGCCTCCAACACCGGAACCACCAGTTCCGCCAGTCAATTCGATACGTCCGCTGTCAGACGCATCTCCCGTCCCACCGCGAACAGAAATCGACCCTGCCTTTCCGCCTGTAGCACCTGACGTCTGGATAGTCACATTCCCAGATGCACCGCTCTTCGACACACCAGAAGCAACATTCACATTCCCACTGGTACCCGAACTGCTCGACGCCGCAGTCGACACCAACACGTCACCGCTCACAGTCGAATCACTCGCACCGCTAGTCACAAACACGGAACCACCGGCACCTGCACTCCCAACACCGCCGTCCAACCGCAATTCACCGCCAACAGACCCTCCGCTGCCTCCCGTCAACGCAACTGAACCACCTTGTGACGGACTTGCAGTCTCGTTCGCGCTGCTACTTCCACCACCAACAAGCGACACTCCACCGCCAACTGACGTGTCGCCACTCCCCACACTCATAGAGATGGACCCGCCAGCTCCCGACGTCGCCGCAGACGTAGATAGCGTGATATCGCCGGACGAACCTTGGCCAGACAAGCCTGACGACAGCGTCAATGACCCACTGGACTTCCCATTGTCAGCGTCAGCACTGCCGATAGTCACACTGCCACTATTTTCACCCTCTCCACTCGTCAACTGAATACTGCCACCGACGGACGACGACGGGTACGGCGAGTTCGCGGCCTTTGGAACGCTGCCACCAACCACCGACACATCACCGCCGAACGTCTTGCTAGATCCGCCACCAGACAACGACAGCAAACCTCCGTCGACATCCGATGAGTGACCCGATGTCAGAGTCATCGAACCACCGGCGCCACTGCCGCTCGACCCCACAGACAACGTCAACGGACCGGCTCGACCACTCTCGCTCATCCCTGTCGCAACAACAACCGAACCAGAGCTCCCCGATGTCGACTCACCACTTCCCACACTCACAGACCCAGTAGAGTAAGAGTCAGACGATGCACTCGCGATATTCACTTCACCCGTCGACCCCGACGGACTCCAACCGCTGTGAATGTTGACCGTCCCGCCTACTGTCGACGAAACACCGCTAGCATCTCCGCCGACCAGCTCCACAGCGCCACCGACTCGCACACCCGTCCCACCCGATAGCATCACACGACCGCCAACGCTGACAGAACCGTTTGACGCCGATGTGTCGGTACTGCCTCCTCCCGTAACGGTCACGTCACCGCCAGAACCAGAGTTGCCAGAACCCACAGACAAGGAGATCGAGCCAGCGTGACCACCCGTCGCATCTGACGTCGACACTGTTACTCCACCGGAGGCTCCACTCGAAGACACGCCAGTAGACAGCGCGACGAGTCCGCTCGATTGCGACGAATTTGTCTCAGCGCTCGCTGTCGATATCACCACATCTCCGCTTCTCGTGCTGGATGAGTTACCACTTCGGATACGAATGTCGCCACCGAAACTCGTAGTTCCATTTCCGCCGCGGACGTCGACACTCCCACCCACTGCACCAGTGCCGCCAGCAACTGCAACACGACCGCCAAGACCCGTCGTCGCTTGCTGAGATTCGCCTCCAAACAATAGTAGTGGCGCGCCGGCCGCGTTGGTACTGACTCCCGCACTCAACTTGACTCGTCCTGCACGATCGCTAGTGGCGGCACCAGTTGAAATGGAGATGTTGCCCGACCCGTTCAACGACGAGCCAGTCGACAAAGTTATGTTCCCACTCATGGAGCTGCTGGATGCGGCAGAGGTTAGTGTGATGGACCCCGAAGACGACCCAGTCGCATTTCCACTCGCCAAACTGACGCGACCGCCGACATCCGATCCGCTCTCTCCTGCAACCAAGTCGACAGATCCACCGCTCACGCCTCCTTTACCGCCGCGAACGGATATTTGTCCGCCATTCACGACTCCACTCCCTCCGTCAACCAAGATCCCGCTCGCAGCAACACTCGAACCACTCTTTCCCACGCTCAGCTCGATCCCGCCGCTTGCTCCTTGACTCGAAGTGCCGGTTAAAATACTGACAGACCCCGTTTTCCCTGAACCCGTGTCGCCAGTCGACAACACAATCGCACCACTCGACTCATTTAACGCAACCGAACTGGTCTTGAGCTCCACACTACCGCCCAAACTCCCAGACCCGCCACCACCGAACAACCGTACGCGACCGCCAGAAGTGCTATCGCCGTTCCCACCATGCAACTCGATATCTCCGCCTGTCGAGTTCCCTGAACCACCACTTAACGTAATACTGCCTCCAACGCCATCGCTTGCGCTGCTTCTGCCGACGGAAATACTCACACCGCCACTGCGTGAACCAGAGCCAGATGACAGCAACAGCGAGCCGCTATTACCGTTCGTTGCAGTAGAGCTCAGCAGCGAAATGCCACCCGAGTTGCCAGCATTGGCTACACCCGAAGACAACGTCACACTCCCACTACCAACACCCGTCGAGGCTGAAGAACTCGAAATATCAACCTTCCCGCTCGATAACGACCTGCTTGTGCCGCTTGCGACAGTCACATCGCCGCCGACACCAGAAGTACCAGTGCCACCGACTATTGTAACAACTCCGCCTAGCGTCCTGCCTTCACCACCAGTCATCTCGATGCTGCCTCCAACACCGGAACCACCAGTTCCGCCAGTCAATTCGATACGTCCGCTGTCAGACGCATCTCCCGTCCCACCGCGAACAGAAATCGACCCTGCCTTTCCGCCTGTAGCACCTGACGTCTGGATAGTCACATTCCCAGATGCACCGCTCTTCGACACACCAGAAGCAACATTCACATTCCCACTGGTACCCGAACTGCTCGACGCCGCAGTCGACACCAACACGTCACCGCTCACAGTCGAATCACTCGCACCGCTAGTCACAAACACGGAACCACCGGCACCTGCACTCCCAACACCGCCGTCCAACCGCAATTCACCGCCAACAGACCCTCCGCTGCCTCCCGTCAACGCAACTGAACCACCTTGTGACGGACTTGCAGTCTCGTTCGCGCTGCTACTTCCACCACCAACAAGCGACACTCCACCGCCAACTGACGTGTCGCCACTCCCCACACTCATAGAGATGGACCCGCCAGCTCCCGACGTCGCCGCAGACGTAGATAGCGTGATATCGCCGGACGAACCTTGGCCAGACAAGCCTGACGACAGCGTCAATGACCCACTGGACTTCCCATTGTCAGCGTCAGCACTGCCGATAGTCACACTGCCACTATTTTCACCCTCTCCACTCGTCAACTGAATACTGCCACCGACGGACGACGACGGGTACGGCGAGTTCGCGGCCTTTGGAACGCTGCCACCAACCACCGACACATCACCGCCGAACGTCTTGCTAGATCCGCCACCAGACAACGACAGCAAACCTCCGTCGACATCCGATGAGTGACCCGATGTCAGAGTCATCGAACCACCGGCGCCACTGCCGCTCGACCCCACAGACAACGTCAACGGACCGGCTCGACCACTCTCGCTCATCCCTGTCGCAACAACAACCGAACCAGAGCTCCCCGATGTCGACTCACCACTTCCCACACTCACAGACCCAGTAGAGTAAGAGTCAGACGATGCACTCGCGATATTCACTTCACCCGTCGACCCCGACGGACTCCAACCGCTGTGAATGTTGACCGTCCCGCCTACTGTCGACGAAACACCGCTAGCATCTCCGCCGACCAGCTCCACAGCGCCACCGACTCGCACACCCGTCCCACCCGATAGCATCACACGACCGCCAACGCTGACAGAACCGTTTGACGCCGATGTGTCGGTACTGCCTCCTCCCGTAACGGTCACGTCACCGCCAGAACCAGAGTTGCCAGAACCCACAGACAAGGAGATCGAGCCAGCGTGACCACCCGTCGCATCTGACGTCGACACTGTTACTCCACCGGAGGCTCCACTCGAAGACACGCCAGTAGACAGCGCGACGAGTCCGCTCGATTGCGACGAATTTGTCTCAGCGCTCGCTGTCGATATCACCACATCTCCGCTTCTCGTGCTGGATGAGTTACCACTTCGGATACGAATGTCGCCACCGAAACTCGTAGTTCCATTTCCGCCGCGGACGTCGACACTCCCACCCACTGCACCAGTGCCGCCAGCAACTGCAACACGACCGCCAAGACCCGTCGTCGCTTGCTGAGATTCGCCTCCAAACAATAGTAGTGGCGCGCCGGCCGCGTTGGTACTGACTCCCGCACTCAACTTGACTCGTCCTGCACGATCGCTAGTGGCGGCACCAGTTGAAATGGAGATGTTGCCCGACCCGTTCAACGACGAGCCAGTCGACAAAGTTATGTTCCCACTCATGGAGCTGCTGGATGCGGCAGAGGTTAGTGTGATGGACCCCGAAGACGACCCAGTCGCATTTCCACTCGCCAAACTGACGCGACCGCCGACATCCGATCCGCTCTCTCCTGCAACCAAGTCGACAGATCCACCGCTCACGCCTCCTTTACCGCCGCGAACGGATATTTGTCCGCCATTCACGACTCCACTCCCTCCGTCAACCAAGATCCCGCTCGCAGCAACACTCGAACCACTCTTTCCCACGCTCAGCTCGATCCCGCCGCTTGCTCCTTGACTCGAAGTGCCGGTTAAAATACTGACAGACCCCGTTTTCCCTGAACCCGTGTCGCCAGTCGACAACACAATCGCACCACTCGACTCATTTAACGCAACCGAACTGGTCTTGAGCTCCACACTACCGCCCAAACTCCCAGACCCGCCACCACCGAACAACCGTACGCGACCGCCAGAAGTGCTATCGCCGTTCCCACCATGCAACTCGATATCTCCGCCTGTCGAGTTCCCTGAACCACCACTTAACGTAATACTGCCTCCAACGCCATCGCTTGCGCTGCTTCTGCCGACGGAAATACTCACACCGCCACTGCGTGAACCAGAGCCAGATGACAGCAACAGCGAGCCGCTATTACCGTTCGTTGCAGTAGAGCTCAGCAGCGAAATGCCACCCGAGTTGCCAGCATTGGCTACACCCGAAGACAACGTCACACTCCCACTACCAACACCCGTCGAGGCTGAAGAACTCGAAATATCAACCTTCCCGCTCGATAACGACCTGCTTGTGCCGCTTGCGACAGTCACATCGCCGCCGACACCAGAAGTACCAGTGCCACCGACTATTGTAACAACTCCGCCTAGCGTCCTGCCTTCACCACCAGTCATCTCGATGCTGCCTCCAACACCGGAACCACCAGTTCCGCCAGTCAATTCGATACGTCCGCTGTCAGACGCATCTCCCGTCCCACCGCGAACAGAAATCGACCCTGCCTTTCCGCCTGTAGCACCTGACGTCTGGATAGTCACATTCCCAGATGCACCGCTCTTCGACACACCAGAAGCAACATTCACATTCCCACTGGTACCCGAACTGCTCGACGCCGCAGTCGACACCAACACGTCACCGCTCACAGTCGAATCACTCGCACCGCTAGTCACAAACACGGAACCACCGGCACCTGCACTCCCAACACCGCCGTCCAACCGCAATTCACCGCCAACAGACCCTCCGCTGCCTCCCGTCAACGCAACTGAACCACCTTGTGACGGACTTGCAGTCTCGTTCGCGCTGCTACTTCCACCACCAACAAGCGACACTCCACCGCCAACTGACGTGTCGCCACTCCCCACACTCATAGAGATGGACCCGCCAGCTCCCGACGTCGCCGCAGACGTAGATAGCGTGATATCGCCGGACGAACCTTGGCCAGACAAGCCTGACGACAGCGTCAATGACCCACTGGACTTCCCATTGTCAGCGTCAGCACTGCCGATAGTCACACTGCCACTATTTTCACCCTCTCCACTCGTCAACTGAATACTGCCACCGACGGACGACGACGGGTACGGCGAGTTCGCGGCCTTTGGAACGCTGCCACCAACCACCGACACATCACCGCCGAACGTCTTGCTAGATCCGCCACCAGACAACGACAGCAAACCTCCGTCGACATCCGATGAGTGACCCGATGTCAGAGTCATCGAACCACCGGCGCCACTGCCGCTCGACCCCACAGACAACGTCAACGGACCGGCTCGACCACTCTCGCTCATCCCTGTCGCAACAACAACCGAACCAGAGCTCCCCGATGTCGACTCACCACTTCCCACACTCACAGACCCAGTAGAGTAAGAGTCAGACGATGCACTCGCGATATTCACTTCACCCGTCGACCCCGACGGACTCCAACCGCTGTGAATGTTGACCGTCCCGCCTACTGTCGACGAAACACCGCTAGCATCTCCGCCGACCAGCTCCACAGCGCCACCGACTCGCACACCCGTCCCACCCGATAGCATCACACGACCGCCAACGCTGACAGAACCGTTTGACGCCGATGTGTCGGTACTGCCTCCTCCCGTAACGGTCACGTCACCGCCAGAACCAGAGTTGCCAGAACCCACAGACAAGGAGATCGAGCCAGCGTGACCACCCGTCGCATCTGACGTCGACACTGTTACTCCACCGGAGGCTCCACTCGAAGACACGCCAGTAGACAGCGCGACGAGTCCGCTCGATTGCGACGAATTTGTCTCAGCGCTCGCTGTCGATATCACCACGTCTCCGCTCGTTGTTAGCGACGAACCACCACTTTCGATCTTAATTCGGCCGCCGACGTTCGTGCTGCCTTTACCGCCAACAAGATCAACCTTCCCTCCAGTCGCTCCCCCGCCTGAACGAATGGTGACGCGACCGCCAATGCCGTCCGTCGCATTCTTCGATTCTCCAGCAGACAACGTAATGTTCCCAGAACCGACGGCACTGCTATAGCCCACGGACAGCAAGACAGAACCAGCAGTGCTGGAGTTTGTGGCCGACGTAGATAGCATGATGCTTCCGGTTGTGCCACCAGAAGAACCGCCAGTATTGACCTTGATATCACCACTCTGAAGATTAGTCGAAGAGTTAGCAGAACATATCCGAATCGACCCGCTTGAAGATGAACTACTTGTCCCCGACGAAACATCAACGTTTCCGCCAGTCCCGCTCGACCCAGCTCCGCCACGCAAAACAACCGCTCCACCTACAGCACTCCCTTTGCCACCAGTGACGCTCACTCGGCCGCCGTTACCTGAGGATCCAATGCCACCGACCAAATCAACACTGCCACTTTCAGATGCATCTCCTTTTCCGCTGCTCACAAGGATGGAACCAGCCTTTCCGCCTGTAGCACCTGACGTCTGGATAGTCACATTCCCAGATGCACCGCTCTTCGACACACCAGAAGCAACATTCACATTCCCACTGGTACCCGAACTGCTCGACGCCGCAGTCGACACCAACACGTCACCGCTCACAGTCGAATCACTCGCACCGCTAGTCACAAACACGGAACCACCGGCACCTGCACTCCCAACACCGCCGTCCAACCGCAATTCACCGCCAACAGACCCTCCGCTGCCTCCCGTCAACGCAACTGAACCACCTTGTGACGGACTTGCAGTCTCGTTCGCGCTGCTACTTCCACCACCAACAAGCGACACTCCACCGCCAACTGACGTGTCGCCACTCCCCACACTCATAGAGATGGACCCGCCAGCTCCCGACGTCGCCGCAGACGTAGATAGCGTGATATCGCCGGACGAACCTTGGCCAGACAAGCCTGACGACAGCGTCAATGACCCACTGGACTTCCCATTGTCAGCGTCAGCACTGCCGATAGTCACACTGCCACTATTTTCACCCTCTCCACTCGTCAACTGAATACTGCCACCGACGGACGACGACGGGTACGGCGAGTTCGCGGCCTTTGGAACGCTGCCACCAACCACCGACACATCACCGCCGAACGTCTTGCTAGATCCGCCACCAGACAACGACAGCAAACCTCCGTCGACATCCGATGAGTGACCCGATGTCAGAGTCATCGAACCACCGGCGCCACTGCCGCTCGACCCCACAGACAACGTCAACGGACCGGCTCGACCACTCTCGCTCATCCCTGTCGCAACAACAACCGAACCAGAGCTCCCCGATGTCGACTCACCACTTCCCACACTCACAGACCCAGTAGAGTAAGAGTCAGACGATGCACTCGCGATATTCACTTCACCCGTCGACCCCGACGGACTCCAACCGCTGTGAATGTTGACCGTCCCGCCTACTGTCGACGAAACACCGCTAGCATCTCCGCCGACCAGCTCCACAGCGCCACCGACTCGCACACCCGTCCCACCCGATAGCATCACACGACCGCCAACGCTGACAGAACCGTTTGACGCCGATGTGTCGGTACTGCCTCCTCCCGTAACGGTCACGTCACCGCCAGAACCAGAGTTGCCAGAACCCACAGACAAGGAGATCGAGCCAGCGTGACCACCCGTCGCATCTGACGTCGACACTGTTACTCCACCGGAGGCTCCACTCGAAGACACGCCAGTAGACAGCGCGACGAGTCCGCTCGATTGCGACGAATTTGTCTCAGCGCTCGCTGTCGATATCACCACATCTCCGCTTCTCGTGCTGGATGAGTTACCACTTCGGATACGAATGTCGCCACCGAAACTCGTAGTTCCATTTCCGCCGCGGACGTCGACACTCCCACCCACTGCACCAGTGCCGCCAGCAACTGCAACACGACCGCCAAGACCCGTCGTCGCTTGCTGAGATTCGCCTCCAAACAATAGTAGTGGCGCGCCGGCCGCGTTGGTACTGACTCCCGCACTCAACTTGACTCGTCCTGCACGATCGCTAGTGGCGGCACCAGTTGAAATGGAGATGTTGCCCGACCCGTTCAACGACGAGCCAGTCGACAAAGTTATGTTCCCACTCATGGAGCTGCTGGATGCGGCAGAGGTTAGTGTGATGGACCCCGAAGACGACCCAGTCGCATTTCCACTCGCCAAACTGACGCGACCGCCGACATCCGATCCGCTCTCTCCTGCAACCAAGTCGACAGATCCACCGCTCACGCCTCCTTTACCGCCGCGAACGGATATTTGTCCGCCATTCACGACTCCACTCCCTCCGTCAACCAAGATCCCGCTCGCAGCAACACTCGAACCACTCTTTCCCACGCTCAGCTCGATCCCGCCGCTTGCTCCTTGACTCGAAGTGCCGGTTAAAATACTGACAGACCCCGTTTTCCCTGAACCCGTGTCGCCAGTCGACAACACAATCGCACCACTCGACTCATTTAACGCAACCGAACTGGTCTTGAGCTCCACACTACCGCCCAAACTCCCAGACCCGCCACCACCGAACAACCGTACGCGACCGCCAGAAGTGCTATCGCCGTTCCCACCATGCAACTCGATATCTCCGCCTGTCGAGTTCCCTGAACCACCACTTAACGTAATACTGCCTCCAACGCCATCGCTTGCGCTGCTTCTGCCGACGGAAATACTCACACCGCCACTGCGTGAACCAGAGCCAGATGACAGCAACAGCGAGCCGCTATTACCGTTCGTTGCAGTAGAGCTCAGCAGCGAAATGCCACCCGAGTTGCCAGCATTGGCTACACCCGAAGACAACGTCACACTCCCACTACCAACACCCGTCGAGGCTGAAGAACTCGAAATATCAACCTTCCCGCTCGATAACGACCTGCTTGTGCCGCTTGCGACAGTCACATCGCCGCCGACACCAGAAGTACCAGTGCCACCGACTATTGTAACAACTCCGCCTAGCGTCCTGCCTTCACCACCAGTCATCTCGATGCTGCCTCCAACACCGGAACCACCAGTTCCGCCAGTCAATTCGATACGTCCGCTGTCAGACGCATCTCCCGTCCCACCGCGAACAGAAATCGACCCTGCCTTTCCGCCTGTAGCACCTGACGTCTGGATAGTCACATTCCCAGATGCACCGCTCTTCGACACACCAGAAGCAACATTCACATTCCCACTGGTACCCGAACTGCTCGACGCCGCAGTCGACACCAACACGTCACCGCTCACAGTCGAATCACTCGCACCGCTAGTCACAAACACGGAACCACCGGCACCTGCACTCCCAACACCGCCGTCCAACCGCAATTCACCGCCAACAGACCCTCCGCTGCCTCCCGTCAACGCAACTGAACCACCTTGTGACGGACTTGCAGTCTCGTTCGCGCTGCTACTTCCACCACCAACAAGCGACACTCCACCGCCAACTGACGTGTCGCCACTCCCCACACTCATAGAGATGGACCCGCCAGCTCCCGACGTCGCCGCAGACGTAGATAGCGTGATATCGCCGGACGAACCTTGGCCAG
This sequence comes from Phytopythium vexans, assembly GCA_003413675.1. NCBI lineage: Eukaryota > Oomycota > Peronosporomycetes > Pythiales > Pythiaceae > Phytopythium > Phytopythium vexans. The sequence continues at coordinate 556,670 of QLOC01000018.1, read as the reverse complement.
ACAAGCCTGACGACAGCGTCAATGACCCACTGGACTTCCCATTGTCAGCGTCAGCACTGCCGATAGTCACACTGCCACTATTTTCACCCTCTCCACTCGTCAACTGAATACTGCCACCGACGGACGACGACGGGTACGGCGAGTTCGCGGCCTTTGGAACGCTGCCACCAACCACCGACACATCACCGCCGAACGTCTTGCTAGATCCGCCACCAGACAACGACAGCAAACCTCCGTCGACATCCGATGAGTGACCCGATGTCAGAGTCATCGAACCACCGGCGCCACTGCCGCTCGACCCCACAGACAACGTCAACGGACCGGCTCGACCACTCTCGCTCATCCCTGTCGCAACAACAACCGAACCAGAGCTCCCCGATGTCGACTCACCACTTCCCACACTCACAGACCCAGTAGAGTAAGAGTCAGACGATGCACTCGCGATATTCACTTCACCCGTCGACCCCGACGGACTCCAACCGCTGTGAATGTTGACCGTCCCGCCTACTGTCGACGAAACACCGCTAGCATCTCCGCCGACCAGCTCCACAGCGCCACCGACTCGCACACCCGTCCCACCCGATAGCATCACACGACCGCCAACGCTGACAGAACCGTTTGACGCCGATGTGTCGGTACTGCCTCCTCCCGTAACGGTCACGTCACCGCCAGAACCAGAGTTGCCAGAACCCACAGACAAGGAGATCGAGCCAGCGTGACCACCCGTCGCATCTGACGTCGACACTGTTACTCCACCGGAGGCTCCACTCGAAGACACGCCAGTAGACAGCGCGACGAGTCCGCTCGATTGCGACGAATTTGTCTCAGCGCTCGCTGTCGATATCACCACGTCTCCGCTCGTTGTTAGCGACGAACCACCACTTTCGATCTTAATTCGGCCGCCGACGTTCGTGCTGCCTTTACCGCCAACAAGATCAACCTTCCCTCCAGTCGCTCCCCCGCCTGAACGAATGGTGACGCGACCGCCAATGCCGTCCGTCGCATTCTTCGATTCTCCAGCAGACAACGTAATGTTCCCAGAACCGACGGCACTGCTATAGCCCACGGACAGCAAGACAGAACCAGCAGTGCTGGAGTTTGTGGCCGACGTAGATAGCATGATGCTTCCGGTTGTGCCACCAGAAGAACCGCCAGTATTGACCTTGATATCACCACTCTGAAGATTAGTCGAAGAGTTAGCAGAACATATCCGAATCGACCCGCTTGAAGATGAACTACTTGTCCCCGACGAAACATCAACGTTTCCGCCAGTCCCGCTCGACCCAGCTCCGCCACGCAAAACAACCGCTCCACCTACAGCACTCCCTTTGCCACCAGTGACGCTCACTCGGCCGCCGTTACCTGAGGATCCAATGCCACCGACCAAATCAACACTGCCACTTTCAGATGCATCTCCTTTTCCGCTGCTCACAAGGATGGAACCAGCCTTTCCGCCTGTAGCACCTGACGTCTGGATAGTCACATTCCCAGATGCACCGCTCTTCGACACACCAGAAGCAACATTCACATTCCCACTGGTACCCGAACTGCTCGACGCCGCAGTCGACACCAACACGTCACCGCTCACAGTCGAATCACTCGCACCGCTAGTCACAAACACGGAACCACCGGCACCTGCACTCCCAACACCGCCGTCCAACCGCAATTCACCGCCAACAGACCCTCCGCTGCCTCCCGTCAACGCAACTGAACCACCTTGTGACGGACTTGCAGTCTCGTTCGCGCTGCTACTTCCACCACCAACAAGCGACACTCCACCGCCAACTGACGTGTCGCCACTCCCCACACTCATAGAGATGGACCCGCCAGCTCCCGACGTCGCCGCAGACGTAGATAGCGTGATATCGCCGGACGAACCTTGGCCAGACAAGCCTGACGACAGCGTCAATGACCCACTGGACTTCCCATTGTCAGCGTCAGCACTGCCGATAGTCACACTGCCACTATTTTCACCCTCTCCACTCGTCAACTGAATACTGCCACCGACGGACGACGACGGGTACGGCGAGTTCGCGGCCTTTGGAACGCTGCCACCAACCACCGACACATCACCGCCGAACGTCTTGCTAGATCCGCCACCAGACAACGACAGCAAACCTCCGTCGACATCCGATGAGTGACCCGATGTCAGAGTCATCGAACCACCGGCGCCACTGCCGCTCGACCCCACAGACAACGTCAACGGACCGGCTCGACCACTCTCGCTCATCCCTGTCGCAACAACAACCGAACCAGAGCTCCCCGATGTCGACTCACCACTTCCCACACTCACAGACCCAGTAGAGTAAGAGTCAGACGATGCACTCGCGATATTCACTTCACCCGTCGACCCCGACGGACTCCAACCGCTGTGAATGTTGACCGTCCCGCCTACTGTCGACGAAACACCGCTAGCATCTCCGCCGACCAGCTCCACAGCGCCACCGACTCGCACACCCGTCCCACCCGATAGCATCACACGACCGCCAACGCTGACAGAACCGTTTGACGCCGATGTGTCGGTACTGCCTCCTCCCGTAACGGTCACGTCACCGCCAGAACCAGAGTTGCCAGAACCCACAGACAAGGAGATCGAGCCAGCGTGACCACCCGTCGCATCTGACGTCGACACTGTTACTCCACCGGAGGCTCCACTCGAAGACACGCCAGTAGACAGCGCGACGAGTCCGCTCGATTGCGACGAATTTGTCTCAGCGCTCGCTGTCGATATCACCACATCTCCGCTTCTCGTGCTGGATGAGTTACCACTTCGGATACGAATGTCGCCACCGAAACTCGTAGTTCCATTTCCGCCGCGGACGTCGACACTCCCACCCACTGCACCAGTGCCGCCAGCAACTGCAACACGACCGCCAAGACCCGTCGTCGCTTGCTGAGATTCGCCTCCAAACAATAGTAGTGGCGCGCCGGCCGCGTTGGTACTGACTCCCGCACTCAATTTGACTCGTCCTGCACGATCGCTAGTGGCGGCACCAGTTGAAATGGAGATGTTGCCCGACCCGTTCAACGACGAGCCAGTCGACAAAGTTATGTTCCCACTCATGGAGCTGCTGGATGCGGCAGAGGTTAGTGTGATGGACCCCGAAGACGACCCAGTCGCATTTCCACTCGCCAAACTGACGCGACCGCCGACATCCGATCCGCTCTCTCCTGCAACCAAGTCGACAGATCCACCGCTCACGCCTCCTTTACCGCCGCGAACGGATATTTGTCCGCCATTCACGACTCCACTCCCTCCGTCAACCAAGATCCCGCTCGCAGCAACACTCGAACCACTCTTTCCCACGCTCAGCTCGATCCCGCCGCTTGCTCCTTGACTCGAAGTGCCGGTTAAAATACTGACAGACCCCGTTTTCCCTGAACCCGTGTCGCCAGTCGACAACACAATCGCACCACTCGACTCATTTAACGCAACCGAACTGGTCTTGAGCTCCACACTACCGCCCAAACTCCCAGACCCGCCACCACCGAACAACCGTACGCGACCGCCAGAAGTGCTATCGCCGTTCCCACCATGCAACTCGATATCTCCGCCTGTCGAGTTCCCTGAACCACCACTTAACGTAATACTGCCTCCAACGCCATCGCTTGCGCTGCTTCTGCCGACGGAAATACTCACACCGCCACTGCGTGAACCAGAGCCAGATGACAGCAACAGCGAGCCGCTATTACCGTTCGTTGCAGTAGAGCTCAGCAGCGAAATGCCACCCGAGTTGCCAGCATTGGCTACACCCGAAGACAACGTCACACTCCCACTACCAACACCCGTCGAGGCTGAAGAACTCGAAATATCAACCTTCCCGCTCGATAACGACCTGCTTGTGCCGCTTGCGACAGTCACATCGCCGCCGACACCAGAAGTACCAGTGCCACCGACTATTGTAACAACTCCGCCTAGCGTCCTGCCTTCACCACCAGTCATCTCGATGCTGCCTCCAACACCGGAACCACCAGTTCCGCCAGTCAATTCGATACGTCCGCTGTCAGACGCATCTCCCGTCCCACCGCGAACAGAAATCGACCCTGCCTTTCCGCCTGTAGCACCTGACGTCTGGATAGTCACATTCCCAGATGCACCGCTCTTCGACACACCAGAAGCAACATTCACATTCCCACTGGTACCCGAACTGCTCGACGCCGCAGTCGACACCAACACGTCACCGCTCACAGTCGAATCACTCGCACCGCTAGTCACAAACACGGAACCACCGGCACCTGCACTCCCAACACCGCCGTCCAACCGCAATTCACCGCCAACAGACCCTCCGCTGCCTCCCGTCAACGCAACTGAACCACCTTGTGACGGACTTGCAGTCTCGTTCGCGCTGCTACTTCCACCACCAACAAGCGACACTCCACCGCCAACTGACGTGTCGCCACTCCCCACACTCATAGAGATGGACCCGCCAGCTCCCGACGTCGCCGCAGACGTAGATAGCGTGATATCGCCGGACGAACCTTGGCCAGACAAGCCTGACGACAGCGTCAATGACCCACTGGACTTCCCATTGTCAGCGTCAGCACTGCCGATAGTCACACTGCCACTATTTTCACCCTCTCCACTCGTCAACTGAATACTGCCACCGACGGACGACGACGGGTACGGCGAGTTCGCGGCCTTTGGAACGCTGCCACCAACCACCGACACATCACCGCCGAACGTCTTGCTAGATCCGCCACCAGACAACGACAGCAAACCTCCGTCGACATCCGATGAGTGACCCGATGTCAGAGTCATCGAACCACCGGCGCCACTGCCGCTCGACCCCACAGACAACGTCAACGGACCGGCTCGACCACTCTCGCTCATCCCTGTCGCAACAACAACCGAACCAGAGCTCCCCGATGTCGACTCACCACTTCCCACACTCACAGACCCAGTAGAGTAAGAGTCAGACGATGCACTCGCGATATTCACTTCACCCGTCGACCCCGACGGACTCCAACCGCTGTGAATGTTGACCGTCCCGCCTACTGTCGACGAAACACCGCTAGCATCTCCGCCGACCAGCTCCACAGCGCCACCGACTCGCACACCCGTCCCACCCGATAGCATCACACGACCGCCAACGCTGACAGAACCGTTTGACGCCGATGTGTCGGTACTGCCTCCTCCCGTAACGGTCACGTCACCGCCAGAACCAGAGTTGCCAGAACCCACAGACAAGGAGATCGAGCCAGCGTGACCACCCGTCGCATCTGACGTCGACACTGTTACTCCACCGGAGGCTCCACTCGAAGACACGCCAGTAGACAGCGCGACGAGTCCGCTCGATTGCGACGAATTTGTCTCAGCGCTCGCTGTCGATATCACCACGTCTCCGCTCGTTGTTAGCGACGAACCACCACTTTCGATCTTAATTCGGCCGCCGACGTTCGTGCTGCCTTTACCGCCAACAAGATCAACCTTCCCTCCAGTCGCTCCCCCGCCTGAACGAATGGTGACGCGACCGCCAATGCCGTCCGTCGCATTCTTCGATTCTCCAGCAGACAACGTAATGTTCCCAGAACCGACGGCACTGCTATAGCCCACGGACAGCAAGACAGAACCAGCAGTGCTGGAGTTTGTGGCCGACGTAGATAGCATGATGCTTCCGGTTGTGCCACCAGAAGAACCGCCAGTATTGACCTTGATATCACCACTCTGAAGATTAGTCGAAGAGTTAGCAGAACATATCCGAATCGACCCGCTTGAAGATGAACTACTTGTCCCCGACGAAACATCAACGTTTCCGCCAGTCCCGCTCGACCCAGCTCCGCCACGCAAAACAACCGCTCCACCTACAGCACTCCCTTTGCCACCAGTGACGCTCACTCGGCCGCCGTTACCTGAGGATCCAATGCCACCGACCAAATCAACACTGCCACTTTCAGATGCATCTCCTTTTCCGCTGCTCACAAGGATGGAACCAGCCTTTCCGCCTGTAGCACCTGACGTCTGGATAGTCACATTCCCAGATGCACCGCTCTTCGACACACCAGAAGCAACATTCACATTCCCACTGGTACCCGAACTGCTCGACGCCGCAGTCGACACCAACACGTCACCGCTCACAGTCGAATCACTCGCACCGCTAGTCACAAACACGGAACCACCGGCACCTGCACTCCCAACACCGCCGTCCAACCGCAATTCACCGCCAACAGACCCTCCGCTGCCTCCCGTCAACGCAACTGAACCACCTTGTGACGGACTTGCAGTCTCGTTCGCGCTGCTACTTCCACCACCAACAAGCGACACTCCACCGCCAACTGACGTGTCGCCACTCCCCACACTCATAGAGATGGACCCGCCAGCTCCCGACGTCGCCGCAGACGTAGATAGCGTGATATCGCCGGACGAACCTTGGCCAGACAAGCCTGACGACAGCGTCAATGACCCACTGGACTTCCCATTGTCAGCGTCAGCACTGCCGATAGTCACACTGCCACTATTTTCACCCTCTCCACTCGTCAACTGAATACTGCCACCGACGGACGACGACGGGTACGGCGAGTTCGCGGCCTTTGGAACGCTGCCACCAACCACCGACACATCACCGCCGAACGTCTTGCTAGATCCGCCACCAGACAACGACAGCAAACCTCCGTCGACATCCGATGAGTGACCCGATGTCAGAGTCATCGAACCACCGGCGCCACTGCCGCTCGACCCCACAGACAACGTCAACGGACCGGCTCGACCACTCTCGCTCATCCCTGTCGCAACAACAACCGAACCAGAGCTCCCCGATGTCGACTCACCACTTCCCACACTCACAGACCCAGTAGAGTAAGAGTCAGACGATGCACTCGCGATATTCACTTCACCCGTCGACCCCGACGGACTCCAACCGCTGTGAATGTTGACCGTCCCGCCTACTGTCGACGAAACACCGCTAGCATCTCCGCCGACCAGCTCCACAGCGCCACCGACTCGCACACCCGTCCCACCCGATAGCATCACACGACCGCCAACGCTGACAGAACCGTTTGACGCCGATGTGTCGGTACTGCCTCCTCCCGTAACGGTCACGTCACCGCCAGAACCAGAGTTGCCAGAACCCACAGACAAGGAGATCGAGCCAGCGTGACCACCCGTCGCATCTGACGTCGACACTGTTACTCCACCGGAGGCTCCACTCGAAGACACGCCAGTAGACAGCGCGACGAGTCCGCTCGATTGCGACGAATTTGTCTCAGCGCTCGCTGTCGATATCACCACGTCTCCGCTCGTTGTTAGCGACGAACCACCACTTTCGATCTTAATTCGGCCGCCGACGTTCGTGCTGCCTTTACCGCCAACAAGATCAACCTTCCCTCCAGTCGCTCCCCCGCCTGAACGAATGGTGACGCGACCGCCAATGCCGTCCGTCGCATTCTTCGATTCTCCAGCAGACAACGTAATGTTCCCAGAACCGACGGCACTGCTATAGCCCACGGACAGCAAGACAGAACCAGCAGTGCTGGAGTTTGTGGCCGACGTAGATAGCATGATGCTTCCGGTTGTGCCACCAGAAGAACCGCCAGTATTGACCTTGATATCACCACTCTGAAGATTAGTCGAAGAGTTAGCAGAACATATCCGAATCGACCCGCTTGAAGATGAACTACTTGTCCCCGACGAAACATCAACGTTTCCGCCAGTCCCGCTCGACCCAGCTCCGCCACGCAAAACAACCGCTCCACCTACAGCACTCCCTTTGCCACCAGTGACGCTCACTCGGCCGCCGTTACCTGAGGATCCAATGCCACCGACCAAATCAACACTGCCACTTTCAGATGCATCTCCTTTTCCGCTGCTCACAAGGATGGAACCAGCCTTTCCGCCTGTAGCACCTGACGTCTGGATAGTCACATTCCCAGATGCACCGCTCTTCGACACACCAGAAGCAACATTCACATTCCCACTGGTACCCGAACTGCTCGACGCCGCAGTCGACACCAACACGTCACCGCTCACAGTCGAATCACTCGCACCGCTAGTCACAAACACGGAACCACCGGCACCTGCACTCCCAACACCGCCGTCCAACCGCAATTCACCGCCAACAGACCCTCCGCTGCCTCCCGTCAACGCAACTGAACCACCTTGTGACGGACTTGCAGTCTCGTTCGCGCTGCTACTTCCACCACCAACAAGCGACACTCCACCGCCAACTGACGTGTCGCCACTCCCCACACTCATAGAGATGGACCCGCCAGCTCCCGACGTCGCCGCAGACGTAGATAGCGTGATATCGCCGGACGAACCTTGGCCAGACAAGCCTGACGACAGCGTCAATGACCCACTGGACTTCCCATTGTCAGCGTCAGCACTGCCGATAGTCACACTGCCACTATTTTCACCCTCTCCACTCGTCAACTGAATACTGCCACCGACGGACGACGACGGGTACGGCGAGTTCGCGGCCTTTGGAACGCTGCCACCAACCACCGACACATCACCGCCGAACGTCTTGCTAGATCCGCCACCAGACAACGACAGCAAACCTCCGTCGACATCCGATGAGTGACCCGATGTCAGAGTCATCGAACCACCGGCGCCACTGCCGCTCGACCCCACAGACAACGTCAACGGACCGGCTCGACCACTCTCGCTCATCCCTGTCGCAACAACAACCGAACCAGAGCTCCCCGATGTCGACTCACCACTTCCCACACTCACAGACCCAGTAGAGTAAGAGTCAGACGATGCACTCGCGATATTCACTTCACCCGTCGACCCCGACGGACTCCAACCGCTGTGAATGTTGACCGTCCCGCCTACTGTCGACGAAACACCGCTAGCATCTCCGCCGACCAGCTCCACAGCGCCACCGACTCGCACACCCGTCCCACCCGATAGCATCACACGACCGCCAACGCTGACAGAACCGTTTGACGCCGATGTGTCGGTACTGCCTCCTCCCGTAACGGTCACGTCACCGCCAGAACCAGAGTTGCCAGAACCCACAGACAAGGAGATCGAGCCAGCGTGACCACCCGTCGCATCTGACGTCGACACTGTTACTCCACCGGAGGCTCCACTCGAAGACACGCCAGTAGACAGCGCGACGAGTCCGCTCGATTGCGACGAATTTGTCTCAGCGCTCGCTGTCGATATCACCACGTCTCCGCTCGTTGTTAGCGACGAACCACCACTTTCGATCTTAATTCGGCCGCCGACGTTCGTGCTGCCTTTACCGCCAACAAGATCAACCTTCCCTCCAGTCGCTCCCCCGCCTGAACGAATGGTGACGCGACCGCCAATGCCGTCCGTCGCATTCTTCGATTCTCCAGCAGACAACGTAATGTTCCCAGAACCGACGGCACTGCTATAGCCCACGGACAGCAAGACAGAACCAGCAGTGCTGGAGTTTGTGGCCGACGTAGATAGCATGATGCTTCCGGTTGTGCCACCAGAAGAACCGCCAGTATTGACCTTGATATCACCACTCTGAAGATTAGTCGAAGAGTTAGCAGAACATATCCGAATCGACCCGCTTGAAGATGAACTACTTGTCCCCGACGAAACATCAACGTTTCCGCCAGTCCCGCTCGACCCAGCTCCGCCACGCAAAACAACCGCTCCACCTACAGCACTCCCTTTGCCACCAGTGACGCTCACTCGGCCGCCGTTACCTGAGGATCCAATGCCACCGACCAAATCAACACTGCCACTTTCAGATGCATCTCCTTTTCCGCTGCTCACAAGGATGGAACCAGCCTTTCCGCCTGTAGCACCTGACGTCTGGATAGTCACATTCCCAGATGCACCGCTCTTCGACACACCAGAAGCAACATTCACATTCCCACTGGTACCCGAACTGCTCGACGCCGCAGTCGACACCAACACGTCACCGCTCACAGTCGAATCACTCGCACCGCTAGTCACAAACACGGAACCACCGGCACCTGCACTCCCAACACCGCCGTCCAACCGCAATTCACCGCCAACAGACCCTCCGCTGCCTCCCGTCAACGCAACTGAACCACCTTGTGACGGACTTGCAGTCTCGTTCGCGCTGCTACTTCCACCACCAACAAGCGACACTCCACCGCCAACTGACGTGTCGCCACTCCCCACACTCATAGAGATGGACCCGCCAGCTCCCGACGTCGCCGCAGACGTAGATAGCGTGATATCGCCGGACGAACCTTGGCCAGACAAGCCTGACGACAGCGTCAATGACCCACTGGACTTCCCATTGTCAGCGTCAGCACTGCCGATAGTCACACTGCCACTATTTTCACCCTCTCCACTCGTCAACTGAATACTGCCACCGACGGACGACGACGGGTACGGCGAGTTCGCGGCCTTTGGAACGCTGCCACCAACCACCGACACATCACCGCCGAACGTCTTGCTAGATCCGCCACCAGACAACGACAGCAAACCTCCGTCGACATCCGATGAGTGACCCGATGTCAGAGTCATCGAACCACCGGCGCCACTGCCGCTCGACCCCACAGACAACGTCAACGGACCGGCTCGACCACTCTCGCTCATCCCTGTCGCAACAACAACCGAACCAGAGCTCCCCGATGTCGACTCACCACTTCCCACACTCACAGACCCAGTAGAGTAAGAGTCAGACGATGCACTCGCGATATTCACTTCACCCGTCGACCCCGACGGACTCCAACCGCTGTGAATGTTGACCGTCCCGCCTACTGTCGACGAAACACCGCTAGCATCTCCGCCGACCAGCTCCACAGCGCCACCGACTCGCACACCCGTCCCACCCGATAGCATCACACGACCGCCAACGCTGACAGAACCGTTTGACGCCGATGTGTCGGTACTGCCTCCTCCCGTAACGGTCACGTCACCGCCAGAACCAGAGTTGCCAGAACCCACAGACAAGGAGATCGAGCCAGCGTGACCACCCGTCGCATCTGACGTCGACACTGTTACTCCACCGGAGGCTCCACTCGAAGACACGCCAGTAGACAGCGCGACGAGTCCGCTCGATTGCGACGAATTTGTCTCAGCGCTCGCTGTCGATATCACCACGTCTCCGCTCGTTGTTAGCGACGAACCACCACTTTCGATCTTAATTCGGCCGCCGACGTTCGTGCTGCCTTTACCGCCAACAAGATCAACCTTCCCTCCAGTCGCTCCCCCGCCTGAACGAATGGTGACGCGACCGCCAATGCCGTCCGTCGCATTCTTCGATTCTCCAGCAGACAACGTAATGTTCCCAGAACCGACGGCACTGCTATAGCCCACGGACAGCAAGACAGAACCAGCAGTGCTGGAGTTTGTGGCCGACGTAGATAGCATGATGCTTCCGGTTGTGCCACCAGAAGAACCGCCAGTATTGACCTTGATATCACCACTCTGAAGATTAGTCGAAGAGTTAGCAGAACATATCCGAATCGACCCGCTTGAAGATGAACTACTTGTCCCCGACGAAACATCAACGTTTCCGCCAGTCCCGCTCGACCCAGCTCCGCCACGCAAAACAACCGCTCCACCTACAGCACTCCCTTTGCCACCAGTGACGCTCACTCGGCCGCCGTTACCTGAGGATCCAATGCCACCGACCAAATCAACACTGCCACTTTCAGATGCATCTCCTTTTCCGCTGCTCACAAGGATGGAACCAGCCTTTCCGCCTGTAGCACCTGACGTCTGGATAGTCACATTCCCAGATGCACCGCTCTTCGACACACCAGAAGCAACATTCACATTCCCACTGGTACCCGAACTGCTCGACGCCGCAGTCGACACCAACACGTCACCGCTCACAGTCGAATCACTCGCACCGCTAGTCACAAACACGGAACCACCGGCACCTGCACTCCCAACACCGCCGTCCAACCGCAATTCACCGCCAACAGACCCTCCGCTGCCTCCCGTCAACGCAACTGAACCACCTTGTGACGGACTTGCAGTCTCGTTCGCGCTGCTACTTCCACCACCAACAAGCGACACTCCACCGCCAACTGACGTGTCGCCACTCCCCACACTCATAGAGATGGACCCGCCAGCTCCCGACGTCGCCGCAGACGTAGATAGCGTGATATCGCCGGACGAACCTTGGCCAGACAAGCCTGACGACAGCGTCAATGACCCACTGGACTTCCCATTGTCAGCGTCAGCACTGCCGATAGTCACACTGCCACTATTTTCACCCTCTCCACTCGTCAACTGAATACTGCCACCGACGGACGACGACGGGTACGGCGAGTTCGCGGCCTTTGGAACGCTGCCACCAACCACCGACACATCACCGCCGAACGTCTTGCTAGATCCGCCACCAGACAACGACAGCAAACCTCCGTCGACATCCGATGAGTGACCCGATGTCAGAGTCATCGAACCACCGGCGCCACTGCCGCTCGACCCCACAGACAACGTCAACGGACCGGCTCGACCACTCTCGCTCATCCCTGTCGCAACAACAACCGAACCAGAGCTCCCCGATGTCGACTCACCACTTCCCACACTCACAGACCCAGTAGAGTAAGAGTCAGACGATGCACTCGCGATATTCACTTCACCCGTCGACCCCGACGGACTCCAACCGCTGTGAATGTTGACCGTCCCGCCTACTGTCGACGAAACACCGCTAGCATCTCCGCCGACCAGCTCCACAGCGCCACCGACTCGCACACCCGTCCCACCCGATAGCATCACACGACCGCCAACGCTGACAGAACCGTTTGACGCCGATGTGTCGGTACTGCCTCCTCCCGTAACGGTCACGTCACCGCCAGAACCAGAGTTGCCAGAACCCACAGACAAGGAGATCGAGCCAGCGTGACCACCCGTCGCATCTGACGTCGACACTGTTACTCCACCGGAGGCTCCACTCGAAGACACGCCAGTAGACAGCGCGACGAGTCCGCTCGATTGCGACGAATTTGTCTCAGCGCTCGCTGTCGATATCACCACATCTCCGCTTCTCGTGCTGGATGAGTTACCACTTCGGATACGAATGTCGCCACCGAAACTCGTAGTTCCATTTCCGCCGCGGACGTCGACACTCCCACCCACTGCACCAGTGCCGCCAGCAACTGCAACACGACCGCCAACTCCTGTTAGACTCCGTGTCGATTCCCCACCGGTCAACAATAGCTCCGCGGAACTGTCCGAGTCGCCTTTTCCAACCAGGAGTTCTATTGACCCGGCCTTGCTGTGTTCTGACCCAGATGTTGACAGCTGCACTCTCCCTGAAGAACTGTCTTGAGCCGCACCTGAACGAATAATCACCTCACCACTTGTTTGGTTTGACGCCGCAGTCGAGATCACCACTCGCCCGCTTGTTGTCGAACACCCGACGCCACTCCTCACAAACACCGAGCCTCCGGTCCCAGCACTTCCCATACCTCCTGCAAGAGTCACGTTTCCGCCGATATCTTTCCCGCCACCACCTAGCACACTCACTGTCCCGCCTGTGGCATTGCTGCTTGATCCGCCGATCAGTTTCGCGGTCCCTGCATTGCCTCCAGCGCCGGATCCAACACTGAATAGTATCGACCCGCCATTGCCGCTAGTCGAGTTCGATGTCAAAATAGAGATCGCGCCAGAATCAGCGTCAACAACGGAGCCCGATGATATCGTGACATCCCCGCTCTTCTTGCTGCCGACTCCATTCGCACTCGACAATACCACACCACCACTCTTCGCATTCGTTCCGCCACCACTAGTCACAAACACGCTCCCACCGACAGTCGATGTACCATTGCCGCCAGAAATGGTCACATCGCCTCCAATACCGTCACCCGATCCTGCAGCAATCGCGACTGCTCCACCCGCAGACACTGCATTTTTCGTATAACCTCCGTAGATCTCAACATTGCCTCCTTTGTTCGTATCGCTGGCGCCGGAGCTCAACTGAATCGCACCGCCAGACCCGCTCGTAGCATCGGATGTTGCAATGACAATCTTTCCGGAGTTGCCGCTAGTCGCTGTTCCCGTTGAAATACTCACAACCCCGCTGGACGACGACGAGTTACTAGCAACAACTACAGCCCCGCTTTCCGTAGTGGTGCTTGTCCCACTCAATATGCGGATAGCGCCGCCAGTCTGTGCGACTCCACTGCCACCCGTTAACTCGACGCTTCCGCCTGAGCCAGCACCATATCCACCAGAGAGCAAAACACCACCTCCAGACCCATTCACGCTGCTGCTTACGCCGCCAAATGCTCGAACAGAACCGCCAACTGATTTGTCTCCGGACCCAACGAGGAGATTAATGGACCCGCCATTCCCTTGCGTCGCGTTCGACGTTCTAATGCTGATTGTACCCGAGTCGCCGAGGTTGGAAACTCCCGTATACATCGTCACGTCACCGCTAGTGCGTTGACTGCCAGCATCACCGCTGCCGATCTTGACGTTGCCACTCGCTGCACTACTCCCTCCGCCGCTGACAACCATCACATCGCCTCCACGTCCCAAAGTTGTCGACCCTCCAGTGATAGCAACTGCTCCCCCTGTAGCAGTCCCAACACCGCCATCAATCATAACAGCGCCGCCCTTGCCTTCGTCATGCAAGCTCTTCCCGCCAACCAGGTGCAACAAGCTTCCATTTGCCACCTTGCTACTCCCAACACGAACAGAGATCGACCCACCAGCACCTGTGTCGGCGTCAGAAGACGAGATATTCACCGACCCAGAATCTCCCGATTTTGTCGATCCAGTGGCGATATTAATCTGGCCAGACCCGACAGCAATGTCAGAGGTCGCAGTCGAGATTTCGACATTCCCTGAGCTCTGAGCGCCGCTTTTCCCACTTGCAATGCGAACGCTCCCACCACGACCTGAAGTTCCCTCCCCTCCCTCGATGGATACGTCGCCGCCAACTCGAGAGCTAGAGCCACCATGAAGATCAAGCAGCCCGCCAGTGCCGAGCGTGTTGTTGCTGCTGCCAGCCTGAACAGCGATGGAGCCTCCGGATAAATCACTTCCGTCACCAACACGCACAGAAATCCGACCGGCAGTTCTTGAAGACGAGGCTCCCGATTCTATCAGGACCGAGCCAGAGGTATAACTTGCCGCCTTTCCGGTTGAAATCTTGATATCGCCAGTCGTGTTTGACGCAGGCGATGTGGTAATCGATACGTCTCCACTCGCAGTCGCCTCGCTCGCACCGCTGCTCACGAACACAGACCCGCCTGCGCTAGCTTCACCCACTCCACCGTTCAACACTAGATTCCCGCCAACGCCTCCGCCTTTCCCGCCAGCAATATTCACTGGTCCACCCGATGGACTACCACTGGTACTAGCATCGCCAGCAGCAATCGTTACCGCTCCCGACGAGATATCTCCATGACCAACGCTGATGTTGATAGAGCCGCCAGCACCGGAAGTCGTTGACGATGTGAACAGTGAAATGTCGCCCGATGGTCCGCCACCCGACACCCCAGATGACAACGTCACTGACCCACTTGCTGTACCAGTGTCAGCATCGGCAGAACCAATCAGCACGTTGCCGCTCGTTTCACCTTTCCCACTCGTCAGCTCGACATTGCCTCCTGTCGACGACTGGAACGACGGCGCAGTCGAAAGCGACGATACCTCACCACCAGAAATCTGTACAGTTCCGCCGCTAGTCACACCCGATCCAGCAGTTGCTGACAGCAAACCGCCAGTACTCGACGAGTCGAACGTTTCTCCAGACGTCAGTGCCAAAGAGCCACCACTCCCAGCACCACTTGAACCTACTGCCACCGCCACCGACCCGCCTTGACCGCTCTCACTTTGGCCACTAACCACACTCACCGATCCTGAGCTGCCTGCAGTAGTGTCGCCGCTCGACAAACTCACGGAGCCTGTCGTGACATCTTCAGAGGAAACACTTCCGATCTCGACTGTGCCAGTCTCCCCCGCCGAACTCGAGCCGCTGCGTATGTCGATCGCGCCTCCAGCTGTAGCGGAGGTTCCGTTACCGTCACCGCCATAGATTTCAACACTGCCGCCGACTTTGCGACCTGATCCGCCGGATAGCTTTACACGACCCCCCTTGCCATCGGACTGAGCGGATGCGTCGGTGTTAGCGCCGCCTATGACAAGTACTTCACCGCCAGCATTACCAGCATCACCGGATCCTACGGACACTTCGATCGAACCAGCTTGGCCGCCAACCGCGGTCGAGGTCGTCACGCTGATATGTCCAGTTCCGCCACTAGACGAAACACCTGTCGAAATGGCGACAGATCCGCTCTGGTGTGCTGGCTTCGTGTCGTCACCAGCACTCGAGATATGCACATCTCCACTCGCTGCACTAGCAGACCCACCACTTTGGATCTGTACCTGACCGCCAGCACCCGTGCTACCTGCTCCGCCAGAAATGTCAACTCTTCCCCCAATTGCCCCGCCGCCACCAGTAACAGCGACCCGACCACCAACTCCACTACCAGATCGAGTCGATTCGCTGCCGGACAGCAACAACTCGGCAGAACTATTCGAGTTGCTCTTCCCAACGGCGACCTCAATCGACCCAGCCTTGTCGTTTGTTGAACTCGACGACGACAGCAGCAATCTGCCAGACGTGCTGTCTCGAGCCTCGCCTGACCGAACAGTCACGTTTCCGCTCGACTGGTTCGACGGCGCGGTGGAAATCAGTATCTGACCGCTTGTTGTCGAACACCCGACGCCACTCCTCACAAACACCGAGCCTCCGGTCCCAGCACTTCCCATACCTCCTGCAAGAGTCACGTTTCCGCCGATATCTTTCCCGCCACCACCTAGCACACTCACTGTCCCGCCTGTGGCATTGCTGCTTGATCCGCCGATCAGTTTCGCGGTCCCTGCATTGCCTCCAGCGCCGGATCCAACACTGAATAGTATCGACCCGCCATTGCCGCTAGTCGAGTTCGATGTCAAAATAGAGATCGCGCCAGAATCAGCGTCAACAACGGAGCCCGATGATATCGTGACATCCCCGCTCTTCTTGCTGCCGACTCCATTCGCACTCGACAATACCACACCACCACTCTTCGCATTCGTTCCGCCACCACTAGTCACAAACACGCTCCCACCGACAGTCGATGTACCATTGCCGCCAGAAATGGTCACATCGCCTCCAATACCGTCACCCGATCCTGCAGCAATCGCGACTGCTCCACCCGCAGACACTGCATTTTTCGTATAACCTCCGTAGATCTCAACATTGCCTCCTTTGTTCGTATCGCTGGCGCCGGAGCTCAACTGAATCGCACCGCCAGACCCGCTCGTAGCATCGGATGTTGCAATGACAATCTTTCCAGAATCCCCACTGATTGCTCGACCAGTAGAGAGTACGACAGCGCCGGTCTGGGGAGACTCGCTGGTTGACAAACTGATATTACCGCTTGGACCAGCAGATGACGCACCAGTGGCAAGTTTGACTGCACCGCCGACAGACGATGTCGTAGAACCTGCTGTCGCAACGATGTCGCCACTCCCACGAACGCCAGAACCAGCGACAAGTCGAACGCTCCCTCCAACTCCGTCCGAATTCGTAGTCGAGCCAGCAGAAACATCAACCGTGCCGCCTGTGCTGTTGTCACCGCTTCCGACAGACATTGTGATCGATCCTCCCTGTCCATGGGTCGTGTTGGATGTGATGATCTCAATGTTACCGGACTGGAATTTGTTGCCAATGCCAGTGGCCAGCCTCAGCGACCCGCTTTTGTTGTCTGTCCCCGCCTTCGCCGTGGATATTTCGACAGATCCACTGCGTGATTGTTGTCCGCTGCCACTCGCAATGCTGATGTTTCCTCCCCGTTCGACGTCCCCAGACCCACCAGCGAAGCTTAGATCTCCGCCAATTTGCGGACCGGATCCGCCAGAAAGTGTTATCAACCCTCCTGCTCCGGTTTGGCTCGAGCTTGATCCAGATGTAATGGATACAACTCCGCCTTGTGCAGCGCCTCCTACTCCGACAGCGGCATTAATTGCTCCGGCTTCGCCGCTTGACGTCCCCGTCGACAATGTGATGGGACCGCTCGTTGCATTGCTCGGGCCAGTGAAGAGCGAGACACTCCCACTAGTTTGCGTAGTGTTCAGCTTCCCGGTGCCAATGGTGATGTTTCCCGTCGACGTTGTCGTGTCAACTCCACTGTCGATGACGATATTGCCGCCTTTCGTGGTTCCCCCTCGACCACTGACAATACGAACAGCACCACCAGCGCCAGATCCATGACCTCCGCGGACGGCGACGGCTCCACCTACACCACCAGGTTGACTCGACAACCCTGCAGTAACATTGACAACTCCACCTGTTGTTTGATCTCCATCTCCGACTCGAATCAAAATCGAGCCACCAGATCCGCTAGTGGCAGCTGAAGAGCTGATATTGATACCTCCCGAGTTGCCACTGGATGAAACTCCAGTCGACAGGACGATCAGGCCACTAGATTGGTTGGTGTCTGATGAAGCAGTCGAGATGTTCACATCGCCACTTGGGGCGTTCGAGCCTCCTCCGCTGGTGATAGCAATACTCCCGCCTTTCTTTTGTTGGCCGACGCCACCAGAAAGCGTAATCTTTCCACCGGTACCAACACCAGACCCGCTTAGAAGAGCGATATCACCGCCAGCGCTGTCGGTAGCAATCGAATTACCAGAAACAAGGTCAATGCGGCCGCCCGTTACACCTTGTCCAACGCCAACCTGTAGTGCAATCGCACCGCCGCTTTTGCCAGTGGCGCTCGACGTGCGGATAGACACAACACCTGACGCGTTATTGCTCGCCGCGCCGGTTGTGATATCGATGGAACCGCTCCTATCAGTCGAGTTGGTGTCCGGAGTGGCCAACGAAATGTTGCCACTCCCCACCCCAGCTCCTTCGCCCGATCGAAGAGTTACACTCCCCCCAACCACTCCCGATCCGTAGCCGCCAGAAATCTTGACAGAGCCTCCCTGATCGCCAACGCCTCCACTCATCTGCGCCGACCCGCCCACTCCTGATCGCACAGTCGACTCTCCAGCAGTGATGGTGGCGTCTCCGCCGCGATTCGCGTCAGTAGCGCCAACAGCCAGCGATATTCGTCCTCCGTTGCCAGATGAAGCCAAAGAGGTTGAGAGCAAAATGTCGCCAGTGCCGCCGAGGCTAGAGGCTCCGGATTGTATCGAGATGGATCCGCTTCTGTTGTTCGCGGCGTCGGACGTCGAGATAACAACGCTTCCGCTGGACGACGACCCCCCACCACCGCTTGTAACGAACACGTTGCCGCCTTTTGCGGTCGAAGCAGACCCACTGGTCAAGTTTAAGTCGCCGCCTGAGGAGGTTCCCGACCCACTGCTCAAAGAAATGGAGCCACCCACACCTTGAGCGTGAGTGCTATTGCCAGCGCTCACAGCAATGATTCCACCGCCGATATCCTTCGAAATGCCGACTCGGACTAGTATGCTGCCTCCCCTTCCACCTGAAGCGAGCGATGATTCAACGGTAATGTTTCCAGTGTTCCCTGTTGAAGATTTGCCTGATGAGAGAAAGAGTGCGCCGCTGGGTTTGGACACCATCGAATCGGCTGTGCTTATCGAGACGCTCCCGCTCGACGACCGAGCTCCCCCTCCGCTGACGACACTGACACTTCCACCAACGCTTTCAGTTCCTTGTCCAGCTGCAATCACGACGCTCCCGCCAACTTGAGTGCCGTTGCCTGCAATCATGCTGGCATTACCACCCTGTCCGTTCAGGTGCGAGCTTTCACCACCATGCACTTCAACGGCTCCGCCACTGTCGAAATCGCCTTTCGCCACTCGAATAGTGATCGATCCGCTGTTGCCTTTTGTAGCTGGAGATGTCGATATTGACACGTCGCCAGAATTGCCACTTGCGGCATTGCCCGACGAAAGAGACAGCGAGCCGCTCTTAGCATTGGACCCACTTGCACCCGAACTGATCGCAACATCGCCACTCGCTGTCGGACCAACTCCACTAGCAATCTGGATGTTCCCGCCTTTAGCGTCTCTAGCGTCACCGCCGACAACACTGACGTCACCGCCCTGGCTTGCTCCGGGACCACCAGCAGCGTAAATGTCTCCACCAGTATCAGCACTGCTGTTGCCAGATACCAGCGAGATCATCCCTCCTCCAGAAACACCAGACTCGCCAACACTAAGCGAGATCGATCCTGCCTGACCGGCGACTGCATTTGAAGTAGACAGCTCAATGCTGCCTGTTGCGCCACTGCCAGATGAACCTGACGACAATATCAACGAGCCGCTCGCACCAGTCTTTTCGGCCAGTCCACTTTCAACCACAACATCGCCACTTGAACCATCGGTGCTTCCTCCACTCGCCAAGCGAATTCCTCCGCCCACGACTCCCGTCCCCGTCCCTGACGTTATCTCCACCTGTCCGCCAGTGTTTGGGCTACTCCCTGCGTTCAAAGTCACACTGCCACCAGTGCTGCTCGTCGACGCAGTTTGCCCTGCTTCAACAAGTACCGAGCCGCCATCACCGGCGTCATCACTACCAACACGAACCTCGATAGACCCGCTCACTCCGCCAGTAGATGGTCCCGTTTCCAACGAGATGTTTCCTGAGTTTGATGAGCCATCGACACCTCCAGAACTCAGGATAATTGTGCCAGAGTTCGCCGTTCCCGCTGCGCCGGAACGAATCTCGACATCGCCCGATCCGCCAGACACCCCACTCCCAGTGTAAAGTCTCACATGACCGGAGACTGCATCAGCCGCCTGCACACTTGAAGAGTGTACATCCACGTGTCCTGATGAAGCTCTGTCGCTCGTACCGGTCTCCAGCGTGATATCACCACCGGCCATGGTCTGCGATGATCCCGATCGAAGCGCGATCACCGGTCCAGACTTGCCGACAACATCGCCCGCTGTCAACAGTAGATCCTTTGCTGGGTTGATGCTGATAGCCGCCACCTCCGACGATATAGTCGTCGAGTTCCCAAGCAACTGCATGCCAACATGGTCAACTTTGAGCCTGCCGGCGAAGACGCCGTCAGTCTTCGTCGACAGTACCAGGTCGGTGGCATTGTGTCCACCAGTCGACGTCCCGACCGCGTCAATGCTCGCCTGCGCCAGCTCGACGTTGTTGGTTCCTTTGGCGACTAGCAACACGCCAGTGCCGATCCCGTCAAGATAGATGGGCAGATCGTTCACGGTTGGACCGGCATACGGCCGCTCCAAGTAGAATGTAGTCGAATTCACCTGGCGCTCGGGATCGACCAAGTAGGTCGCCCCCGCGAGTCGAACGAACGCGCTCCCCTTGATATCGCCCGTCAAATCAACTAGCGTCTTGACGACATCGCTCCCGTACTCGACCGAGACGTTCCCAGACAACAACCGCGTTGTGGCGGTGCTGGCGTCTGCGTAGTGGCGAATCTCCAACGATCTGTGCACGCCAGCCGAGTCGACCGTGTCGTCGCGCGAGTGCAGGCGAACGCCGCGCGAGTTGAACACTCCCTGCATATACACATCCTCGCTCATGGAGAATATGCTCTTGCGCACTTGCACGCTCTTCCCGGCGACGAGCGTGTGCTGCAGTCCCTGGTCGATCCAAATGTCGGTGCTGCTCACGCCGACGACGGTGCGCGCGTCCGTCTCATCGAAGAACACGACGTCGCCGACATTCACAAGCTTCCTGTTGAGCACGAGACACCATCAGAGATGTCCAGCGCAATACACGATTTAGACAGATATCCCGCGGCGATCTGACCTGATGTCGGTGCTGGTCGGAACACGGGTCGCTCCGACGGCCGCGCCGTCGCTGGCGACCGTCGTGACCAGCCTGTAGGTCTTCCCCGAGCGGACCGACAGCGATGCCGAGCCGTACACAGGGTGGCTCTGCACCATCACCTCACCGACGAGGTGGTTGTCTGCCCCCAGTATCCGGTCAGTATTTCCCTCCACGACGGAAAAGCTCGCGGGGAGAAACACCTACCGAACATGAACGGGTCGTGTGGCATCGCCATCTTGGGCACGGCGGTCTCCAGCAGCCGACGCACCACCGGTCGCTGCTCGTCTGCAGGCGCCGGCGCTGACGCTGCCACCGTCGCCGTCGCCCCGTCAGCCGCGACGACCTTATCAGACTCGTACACCCCCATTACGACAGCTACAGCACGGCAGGCGCCGTGTTAGCGACCTTCCATACACAAAAATCGCCTCGCCTCGTGCGCGGCCGTTCGCACCTGCTCCGACGAAGAAAAGCGCTCGCCACATGGTTCACTGGCCGCCGTCTATCTCGCTAGCACACACACGCGTGGAGGATCGAGGTGGGTTCCGTCGAGAAGGAGAGGGGAGCAAGGCGCGGACCGTGGGGCCGCTCCGCTCGCTTGGGTTTGCTTGGGTTGCTTGCGCGGCCGCCGGGATCTTGCAAAGTGCGCGGCGGTCTGGAAGTGTCGGCCGCGCGGTCGGTGCCAAGGGACGCGCTGGAAGCGGTCCGGCTGGAGCGCCTCGGGCTGCACCAGCCGCCCGGAGCCGAGCTTATGCTTCCATTTTTCGACATGCCGATCTTGTAAGCCGTCGCCGTGTCCGCACTCACGAAACGGAACTGGTCGCGGCAACATTTCACCAGCAGGACGGCGACTCGAGGGCGGTTAGGCGAGGGAGGTTCTTGAATAGAGGGAATTACGATGTGATTGGAGGAGCGGATAACCAATAATGGATCAGCTAATGGCGAGCATAGGGAGCTCATCTATTTTTCAGGGAGACTCGCATTTTGAGTCGGAATGGAACAATTAATGGATAGGGCATTATCCGTTATTTTGCTGCCATCATGGCATCGTCACACTCAGCAAACTGTGCGCGGAGAGCTCGGCGCGACTGCGTGACGCCCGTCTTGCCCAAAGTCGTCGAAATGCTGCGTGGACTGTTGCGTCGAGTCGGTGTTGCCAGTCGAACACGAGTCCGTGTTGCCAGTCGAATCGGTCGTGCACCAGCTCCAAGTCTGGTCGGTCGAGGTCTGGTCGGTCGTGTCGAGATGGTCATCGTCCGACCTCGATTGACAAGCATGCTGCTGACGCAAGTCAATCACGACGGCCGAGCGACATTGACACACACACACACACACACAACGCACAACTTTGGCTCGACTGTAGACAACAGACTGTATTCGGGACGTGACAACCAGACTGGCACGCTCGCACTCATGGGACTCTACGGAACGCTACTGACACGAATGATACACAACAACAACGACGACGACGCCGACGCCGGCGGCTCTAGCTATCGAGCCCGCGCAGCGCCGACGTAAAAACCTCGGCAGCCGCCACTTTAGAACTGGAAGTGGCGCGGCTGCTGCTCCTCGGCCTTGCGCACCAGCAGCGACGCGATGGACGGCAGCCGCGTGACCGTCGGCGTGTAGCACGCGGGCGAGTGCGCCGCCTTGGGGTTGAGCACGAGCGTGCCCGCCGGCAACGGCTGCTGCTGGCGCACGCCGGCCTGCTGGTGCAGCGGCGCGAACGACGAGGCGGTCGGCGACGGGAAGCGCGCGTTGGCGGGGCTCGCGGCCACGTCGCTGAGCGGCGAGCAGGGCTCGGCGAGCACCTGCTCGAACGCGGCCTTGCTCGACGGACTCTCGGGGCCCTTGAGGATCGTGAAGAGCTTGGCGCGCTGCTTGTGCAGGTGGTCGTTGTACGAGCGGCGCTGCGCCTCGGACTCGCAGCAGCGGAGCGCCTTCTCGATCGACCAGATGCTCTTGCGCAGGCCGCGGATCTGGCGGTGCGGCCAGCGCGGCACGCCGTTCTTGCGGCAGATCTTCTTCATGAGCGTCATGCAGATGCCGAAGATGGCGGCCACCTCGGCCAGCGGCTTCTCGAAGTGCGGCCGCAGCAGCTCCAGCGTGATGGACTTGGACGCATTCGGCAGCGCGCGCACGCGCTTCTTGGATGGCGACGGCGACGGCGCCGACCGCGGCACACGCGCGTTCACCGCTCCCATGGCCGGCGACTCGATCAGCATGGCCGCCGCCAGCGCGCGCTGCTCATGGTACTGCTGGTGATGGTGTTGTGGCTGGGCGAGCGCCGGGTAGGGCAGCTTGGCGACCGTCGACGGGAAGACGCGCGGCGTGAGGATGTTGAGCGCCGGCAGCGCCATGCGCTCCTGCGCGGCCATGGCCGGCTGGAAGAGCGGCGCGCGGAGCACCGGCTGCGCGGGGAACGAGACATAGGACGACGCCATGGCCACCGATGCGTCAGCTCTCAAATCGAAAAGTGAGCGATGCCTGCGTCGGCCGCGCGGAACGGAATGGGCCGGATCAACTGACTGCACTATAGCCCAAACAACAACAGTATCAGGTCTCGAGTCAACTATCATAGACCATCAGGTCTCTACTATTCTACGGCCATCGCTCCAGCTCTCCCTGCCGGAGGCACAGGTGGCGGCGCGCGTGGGTGTCGGTTCCCAGCTGTTTCCCGTGCGTCGAGCGGTGCCCGAGCGCCGTGGCATCGGCACCGGCGCGAGAGCCGCGGCGGACGGGCCTTTACGGCTCGGATCCTTGAACGGGTAGCGTCGTGACAATGGGGCGGAAGGACGGAGAACCGGAGGCCGGCAAAGGCCGCGCGGCTCCCGGCGGCTCCATCTGCGCCACCAGCTGCCGGGTGGCCGCGTCGCGAGCGACGAGCACAGCGGAACAGCTCAATGGCGGTTCACTGTGTGTGTGTCTGTCTGTCTGTTTGCTGCCGGCGGACGGCGCTGTACGTGGCGTCGTCGCGTTGCAGAGCGGCCGGGCGACTCGACAAAGGGCCGACGCGGCCACGACGATGTCGACGAGGCTCAAGAGCGGGTAGAGGACGGCGGGCCGAGCCGGACCCGCGTAGAAGCGGCTTGGACGCAGCCTTGTTGAGGCCGCCGCCACCAGCGAGACATGACTAGCATGGCCTGTAGACACAGTCAGCTGCGGAGGCTGTTGGCTATCGGTCGGTGGACAATGCGGCGGCGGAGGTCAGCTGCGGGCCGCAGCCATAGGATGGCGCGCGTGTGGCCCACGGCCGCCGCGATGGCGACCGAGCCGTTGGTTCATGGCCGTTGGTCGACGCCACTGCTGCCGCACAGACGGCGCCTGTATGGCGGACGAGATACGGTCATGACCCGGTTCAACGACTCGGCCTCAGAGCCGGGCCGGCGCAGGCGCGTGGGACGTAGCCATCTGCCGCCGACCGTTGCCGGCCATTTGACCTGACTGTGCTCTGCGTGCGTGTCCGCGATGGCTCGAGGCAGCAGGCAGGCCTGCGCGACGGCCGACGGCATGTAAAAGTGCCCCACCAAAAAGACGTCGGCCGTGTGGCATAGCGCCGGCGCTGGATGTTCCACGCGCCTTTCGCACTGCTCATAGTCAGAGAAGCCGCCGCGAAACCAGCCGGGGCGTCGGAAGTGGTCAATCGCCTCAAGCTGTTCAAGAGCCACGACCACTGTCTGCTCCTGTTGCTTCTGCCTTCTCGAGCAGCGACCGACCGATCGGTGCATGATGGTTGAGCGAGGATCTGCCGGGCAGCGGCCCAGGCTGGCCGCGAGCCCGCAGAGACGCACGACATCCTAGTGAGCCAGAGAGAGGACTAAGCCTCGTCCAACGCCGCGACGACACGTGTAGAGTCTGCAGAGCTTGCATAGCACACACACACGCACACAATGCATTGGCATGTGCGCCGCTGATCGATGGATCGTGACGGATTGGAGTGTCCGACTCGGCCGAACGGACAGATCCAGCGCTCTCCGCGCCTTTGCGCTCAAGGTTTCGGCTGCGATAACCAAATTTTTCGTTCGAGACGGACGCTCGTGCCTCCCCACGGACCGACCTCTACGACTGTCGCAATGCTGCGGTCGCCGCCCGAGAGCGCGATGTCCGTGCTGGGTTAGTCGTTGAAGGCATCCATCGACCAAAAAGACGGGCGGTGTGGCCTCATCGGTGGCTCTCTGGGGCTCAAGAACTCGATGAGTCCGGATGGAAATCGCTACAGTTTGCGCCGCCGCTTCCCGATGGCTGTGGCGTGGTCAGGGTCACGCTGCTCCGTTGTGATCCATCTTCTCCTTGGGTCGCAGCTCCTCTCCGCCACGAACCGCAGAGGACGCCAGGAAGGGCAAGCCATACAAGCCGCATCGAGTCGAACAGTAGAATCCGCGTGAGGTGCCATCCACGTGGGTGACGCCACACGCAAAGGACTGCGGGGTCACCCAGAAAGCTGGAGGCTCCGCATGCTCGCTCGAGCGCCGGAGCGCTCAGCTGCAATTCGCATGCATGTATGCATGCATGCATGCAAGCCTTTGCCTTCGACGACAGCAGCGGACGGCCACGCGTTTTCCCAGCTCCGTTCAGGTGCGTGCCTGCTGCCTCGCCGACCGTATGTATCCCTGCAGGTTTGACGTGGCATCAGATGAGAGGGCTCCGCGTCCACAGGACTCGAGGAGCACGCTGGACATGTCTCGGTGGTGGTCAGCTGAGGATCCACACGCGAAGCTCTGCTTCCGCTGAGATCGCCATCTGGCCCGCCTGGATACTCGAGCGACCCCACCGAATGTGGCTGCTGTTGCCTCTTCCAATGGCGTTTGTCGAGGCAGTCGACTGGATACTGTCGGCACTCGGGCGTCTCCATTGCTGTCAAACGGAGAGAATCCAGCGACCAGCTACCGGCTTCACGATCCAACGAGTCCAGCTCCGCAGATCAGAGATGGCTGAATGCAGTGATGGCCAATACAGTCGACTAACAGCACAAGCAATCGCACCAGGTGCTACTGAGGGTGAGTCCGAGTGTCGAAGAGGCTCAGGGTCTACATGTGGGCCGTAGCTAGCTGATCGTCGAGCCAGTCATGACTGCGAAAGCACCAATATTGCGTTCGCACTCATCCTCAAAAGTGTGCTCGCGGCCTTCGCCGTTGTGCTCGAGGTGCCATGGCTGATACTACGAACCGGTAGCGATGGTTGTCGTCCTTCGTGCAGCGAGCCGCCATTTCGGTCATGACAAAACAATTCGCCTCATCATGTCGGTGTTCGATTTCAAGGCGCTGGATCACATGCATCGCCACAGGATGTGCCGCACAGCGAGCAGAGCAGTTCAAGGTCATCTCATGCACCGTCGAAAGGTTGGCTATCACTCGGTACGAAGCGATGACAGGCGGTGCGCAGCAGACGAGCGGCAAACCAGCACTTGAGGTCGATCAAGACCGAGCCACACCAATGGACGCACCGGGATCATCACCTAGTCATGTCGCTTGACATGAAGCGTAGTAGCGTCATCAAGCAGTGAGACATCGATCGAGACAAGTCCAGCAGGCAGTTGACCAGCTACACCGAGAGCATCAGCTTTAAGATCTGTCGGCTTCTCATGGTCGCCAACGAAACCACAACTCTAGCTGGACTCTCTCGCCGAGTGGCGCGAGGCACACACCCGTCTTTTTGCCACCGCGTGACTCATGGTCGCGGTCGGAGTGCTCGAACTCGCCTGGACGCCGACGGAGCGACGACAGAGTAGGTCACGTTAGCTACCATGGACTGGGTCGCGATGTCGATAGGTGTCGAACGCGAGTAGCGGCTTCGCCCGCTCCAAAAGGTGTGCAAGTGCTTCCTTATTGGGGAAGATCTGGCCACACCCCAAGCGGAGCGAGCACTGCAACCCGACTCGCCGCTTGAAGCTGCGCACGCAACTTGAACTTCAACGTCCACGCGGCCGTTCGCCGTGTTGCCTGAGCGCCGGACAATTCCGTAACAGTCGCCGATCTTTCTGTTTGCTAGGGAGATTCCCGATCTAACGTATAATAAGGTAGAGAGCGCATCGCTGCGGCTCGGAACTGCACGTGTTCACTTCAATCGGCGCGAGGAGACGACGGGCGTCGCCGATTGGCCGATCGGGCGGTCGACGCGCCGGGACGTGACAGCTTCGGACTTGAATGTGGGGAGTTCGGCGAAGTGCACCCGCCGTTGGGCGGCCGAGACCGAAGGATGGCGAAGTGCGTGCCGGCTTTCCAAGGCTGCCGGCCGCGCTGATTGGCACGAGAATTTAGGATCACTCACTCCTCGCTGGACGAGGCGCGGGTACGACAGCAGCAGCCACACGTAAATAACAGCAGCAGGTTGCAGTTGAATCCCGTAACGAACGCGCTGAATCCTCAGACCTCCGCACCAGAACCGTGCGTGCGCAGTTCATGTTGAACTTGCATTTGAGGCGGCTGTATTTATTGTTTTGAATAAAACAGAGTGGGATTAGCTAACTTAGTCCCGCCTCTCGTGTTTTTTTCATGCGTTCGAGGTCGGAAATTTAGAGCGGCTCGGTTTTTGCACCAGTACACTGTACCGCTTTTCCAAACTCGAATCTACGTGGAAACAACCTGAGGTTTGTATACTCGTGAGATATGTTGGTGGCGTGGCGGCGGCGGCCGTATCTTTGGAGCATTCAAGTCGGAATGAATTTGGGACGCAAAAAATAGAGGAGCCAAAAAAGACCGCGACACGTGCCCGCTGGACTCAAACAAATCGTGGGTTGCACTCGAACTCGAACACGCTTCCAACTGGCGGGTTTTTCACGCGAACGCAGGGCGGGGCGGGTCAAGGCGGGACGGTACCCAGCAGTTCGTGCCACCTCACCGAGGCGGTGACTGGACCGGATGATCTGGCACAAAGGCCACCCGCTCGACTGACGTGCTCTCTGCCTGTGCGGCGATTGGAGCCACGGCGACCTTGCGGCTCATCCCCCCGTCCAGCTGGCCCAAGTGGCCCAAGTGGCCATTTCTGCAAATTGCGCCATTAAATCATGTGGTTGTATCTAGTTACACAGTTTTGAATCTTATATCACCTCCCAACATCACTCACAAAACAACCCACGTATATACAAGTATAGATTCACGAGCGAATCTGCTGCGTTCCGGTGCCATTCGCTCTTTTGCCTCTTTTGCCATGTTTAAAACACTCCACCCCACACTCACTCCCCCGTTCTTTGCGCCGGTCGCGAGTTGCACGCTCGCAGTTCGTTCGTTGGTTGCTGGTGCCCAATCGCAGGCGAGCAGCCGACCGCGACGCCCGCGCATGCAGCGCCACTTTGCAACCCGCCAGCCCGGGCGAAGCCCCACGCGCGAGCAGTATCCAGTTGATCTCCCAGTCTATCCGTGCAAGCCTCCGATCCCCTAGGCAATGACCGTCCAGCTCCGAACGCCGTTCGTCATGCAGCGCGCCGGCGCCTTCCTCGCACAACAGGCCGGCGGCGACCAGGAGACCGAGGACGAGCTGGCGCTGCTGTCGATCGAGGCCGTCGGCGCTGGCAGCAGCTTCGAAGCCGAGCTGCTGTTGCTGGCGCAGCTGGAGCAGCAGCAGGGTCCGCTACAGCCGAAGGTCGCCGCGGCGCCTAGCAACGCCGAGGCGGCCTTCCTCGAGGCGATCCGCAAGGGTCTGGAGGCCGTCGGTATCCAGGAGGACGAGGACGAGGACGAGGATGAAGATGATGACGAAGAAGACGACGGCGAGGGCTACTACTACCAGTCGAGCAGCGCCAACACGTACTACGTTCCGGAGGACAAGCTGTGCGGCGCCGAGTCGCCCGCGTCGCTGGACCTGTCCAACACGTCGACGGCGTCGGCGTCGTCGGGGTCGTTCGCGGCGACCCACGCGCCTTGCGTGGCCGACAAGCTGAAGCTCGAGCGGCGGCAGGTGGACGAGGACCCGCTCATGTTTGAGCTTGAGATGTAGTTGTTCTCGCCATGCTCCCGCATCGCCCCCGCACCAAGCGATACCATAGTGCATAGTATTTATTCGCCACGAAGGCGCAACCTGAATTCAAATTGCAGTCGCAGGGACACGCACGTTCCACCACGTATCTACCCATTGCATCATTGCATCGCCTATCGATTTTCGCTACGTCGCCGTTGGCTGCTGCTGCTGCTGCTGCTGCTGCTGCTGTATCATCGTGGTTCCGAGGCGCCACCTGTGCCGACAGCGCCGGAAATATGCCTCGTTCGCGCCGTAAATAGCCAGTCGACCGAACTGCAAGCTCGTCCGCGCTCGAGAAAGACGCACGCTCGCTCCGACGCTTCTCGAATCTCTCGGTCACGGTGATGCAACTAGATACGGTCGCCCCATCCGCGCCGATCCGTTCGTTCATCGAGAAGCTCTCGGCGTTGAACTGCAACGTCGAGCGATGCGATCGGTGCCGACAGGATTTGGCGTAGACGAGGCGCGAAGGCCATCATCACCATCATGCGAGTGCGATCTCCAAACGTCCAAAATGTCATCGTTGCCGACTGTCGCAGTGTACTCGGCATCGAGAGAGCAGAGATTGAGGAGGGTTTGATGCAAAATTGTCATTGCGGCTCGGCCGCAGTCCATGCATTTACAAATACACACGCCACGCAACGCAACGCTTAGATACCACCAACACACAGTCGTCGCGACAGCTCCGTCGCCGCCTGAGTCGACCAACCGTGCTCTCACGCAAGCCACTGCCGCAATCAGCGTTCAGTGTCGCTCCGCTTGCGGTTGAAGAACGCATCCCTTTGTGCGCTTCCCTTCTCTTCCCGCTCCGCGCCGTTGGATTTCTTCGAACTTCGGCCAACGCCACTCCACTGCCAGTCGGCGAGCAGCGTTGGCAACGGCGGCAGCCAGAAGACAGGTCTGTCCCGAATCGGTCCTTCAACTTGAAGCGGCTCGGTCGCTCAACTTGAAGTGCGGGGCTTCCCTCTAGATCTCATGCTCCTTGCCCAACGCGCTGTCGCCCAACTCGCTCATCATGTCCGACTCGGAGAACGCCGAGAACTTGGGGAACTCGCTGTCTCGCACCAGCAGCTCCGTGTTCCGGCCCTCGCCGTCGCGGATCGTGCCGGGGTCCACAATGTCGTACTCGTCCGACTGTGAGCTCATGTCCGACTTGATCGAGATGCCCGACGAGTCCGGAGCGTACTTCGGCTGATGGTACGCCGCGGTGGCCAGCGAGTGGTCGCTTTTCTTGTAGATAATGCTCTCGGCCGAGGCGAGGCGCACGAAGCGGCTCTGCTGCTCGAACGAGGTGAACTCCTCCTCCTCCACGATCGGCTGTGGGACGTCCCCGAGGCGGATCCGCACCGCGCTCTTGTCAGGTGCGTCGCCCGGAGACGCCGGATGCGTCTTGAGACTCGACGTGCTGGCTGTGAAGTCCACCACGGCGCTCTCCGTTCGGAACTGCGGACCCAATGCGAAGTCGGCCGTGGACGACGACAGGCTGCTCATGGACTGCAGCGACGTGTGGCCCGTCACCGCCGACTTGGTCAGCACGGGGTCGGCCGCCAGCACGAAGCTGTTGTCCATGCTGTCGACGCTGGGGCCGCTCCCGCAGTCGCGATCGCTCGGGGTGTGGTGCGACGAGTACGTCCGCGTGACGGCAAACATGGCCGGACTCTTGCCGGTGCTGTTCGGAACAACGAACAGCGCGTCGCCGAACGTGCTCCGCGACGCGCGGTCCATCATTTGCCGCCGACGGAGGCGGTGCGCGATGAAGACGGCGATGCCGATGACGGCGATCGCGCCGCATCCGACCAGCACAGCGATCATGATGATGTCGGACCTCGAGCTGTTGCTTGACTGCGTCGAAGACTCGAGCGAGGAACCTGACGACGAGGTGGACGCTGATGAACTCGAGCCGGTTGTCTCCGTCGTCGGAGTGGATGCAGACGTGTCTGTTGCGCTCGAGGACCCGCGCAAGCTGCTGGCCGAGTCGGAGGAGCTGGACGAGCTCACATGCGATGCCGCCACCGTCGCGATCGGACTGGTCGTCGATGGCGTCGCGGTCGTTGCGGTCGGAGTGGCCGTCGTCGTGGTCGGCGTCGCCGTTGTAGTTGACGGAGCTGTTGTCGTCGTCTCCGTGACCGACGATGAGCTGCTACTGGAAGACACGTCGGAGGTCGATGTACCGGAGCTTGACGAACTCGAGGCTGCAACATTCAATAACATATCCGTGAGTACAGACCGTTCATTCCCCCACTGACCAACCACCAGCCAGCCGAGTCACGTACAGCAGATCGTCGTGGTCCCCGAGTACGGGCACGCGCCGTCGACGTAGTCGTAGCACGAGTAGCTGCCGCTCGAGAGCAGGTACATGCACGGCGGACAGCTCGCGGACGACCGGTCGCACTCGCTCGCGCCGTTGGCGAGGCACGTGGCGGTCGAGCACACGTCGGCGGCCATCACCGCCGGCGTCGATGCCATCACCGCCAACGCCATCAAGGCTGCCAGTTGACGCGGTCGCCTCCTCTGAACCCGCTCCATCCTCCCTCGCTCTCTATCTGTTTGTGCACTCGAGTCGGTGGCGGGGGATACGTCGCCTTGTGGGCGTCGTCGGCGTTCGCTCAGTGACAGCGACTACGACAGCGACACCGCTCGCCGCGAATGTCCGAATACCTCTCGACGGTCACCGAGCTCGAGGAGGTGTCCGTCCGCCGCCGCGTTGCCAGTCGCTGAATCGACACTCGGCTAGCCGGGATCCGGGCCTGGGTGCGCTCGGCCTCCGCCTTTTTTCTCGATCGGCTGGCCGCCTTCGTGAGCTGGGAGTGCAGTCAGCGGCGCCATCCGCGCGCTTGAGCCACACATGCCGCCTTCGCCCGCTTCTCCATCACCGGCTCATCAAGGCTAATCTGTGTTAATTCGAAATGTTTTTAAAACTCATTTGTACTGCCGTTTGTATACTTACCATCCTTTCGGGCAAAATTCGTTCGCATTCCTCGCCGGCGCGAACTGGCTGCTTGAGCCAGCCGGCTCACGTGGCGCGTGATGGGGTGGGAGGCACGCAGGACCGCTCCGCTCAAGGAGCCGCGAACGTAGAGGCGCGGCTCGGCCGCCAGCGTCCGCCCAGCCTTTATGGCCGGCTCTTCGCCTCGCTCGCGGCGCTCGCCGACGCGGCCGCACGACCCTGGATCGAGACAAACAGCCAAATGGTTGAGGTGGACCGGCGCTACATGCTACTTACTCCACCGGTCCACCCACGGCGCCGTGATCTCGCACCGCGAACCGATGCGGTTCAACTCGGCCGCCAGACCGTTGGATCGGGTTTTGAAGCGCTTTGGACTGGATCAGACACAGCAGCCTACATGCGAACGCGGCGTCGAGTCCTGCGTTGGTTATATATTTACGAGTTCAGCGGAGCTCGGCTCGACCGCGCGCGGTCCAAAACCTCGACGTTCACGCTCCGTTGCAGCCAACGCGCTGCCTCGCTACACAACTAGGCTCTCGGGCTTGAACGTCTCCATCGTCGGCACGGCCGGCGGCGGCGCGCGACGGGCTGGCAGCTCCGGCGCGGTCACCGTCTCCACCGGCTCGTCGTCCTCATCACCATTGGTCTCGTCCTGCTTGTCGAACGATCGCTCAATGAGGTCGGGCAGCGCCACCGTCGCGTCCGACTCGGTGGACCGCTCGCTGCCGTCCACCGGCGCGAGCTGCATCAGGTTCTGCAGCTGGTCGAGGTTCTCCTGCTGGAGCTTCTCGCAGCGCAGCACCGTCTCGGTGAGCAGCACGAGCAGGCCGCTGTGCATCTCCTCCTGCTCCTTCACCCACAGCTCCACGTCGTCCGACAGCGTCGCGGTCGAGGACGTCGACGTCGACGACGCATCCGTGCCGCGGTCCGGGTGCGGTCCGAGGTCGCTCACGGACCCGCCGGCGCTGGCGTCGTCCTCGTCGAAGAAGGCGCGCGTCGCGGCCTGCGGCTGCGAGCGGCGGCCGCCCATGATCGACTGGCGGAAGCTCGACGACTTCTTGATGCCGGTGCTGTGGCGCTGCTGCGGCACCGGCGCCGTGTGCGCGAACGACGCGCGGGGGGACGTCTGCAGGTTCTGGTTCGTGCGGAAGCCGAGCGAGATGGGTCGGCGCGACGCCTTGAGCTTCTGCACGATCTCGCGGAACCGCAGCCGCTCGACCTGCTCGTCGTTGACCGTCACGAGCTGGTCGCCGAGCCGGCAGTGGGCCATGCCGGTCGTCACGCCGTCCGCGTGCTGCAGCACGGCGATCTGCGCGCCGACCTTGTCGGACGAGAAGTTGCGCAGCGAGATGCCGCACTCGCCGCTCACCCACAGCACCGTGTAGTCGCACTGGCGGAACGTGCGCATGCTCGAGCTCGTCGGCACCTGGCGCGGACGGCCGCTGATCGACCCGCGGCCGTACTCCTCCGGGATCTCGCCGTACCCGCTCGAGTCGAACTCGGACACGCGGCCAAAGTCCATGGGCGTGAACAGGCTCTGCCGCTCGCTCGGACGCTCGGCGAGGCTGCTGCCGCTGTTACTCGCCTTGAGCGGACTGTCCCCCTTGAGCAGGTGCTCGTACACCTTGGTCTTCTTGTCCATCTCGACGCGCAGCTTCTTGAGCTCGGCCACGAGCTGCGGCAGCGACCGCGCGAGCTCCGTCGCCGAGTCGACGTCGTCCACCTGCGGCTCCATCGCGGTGCGTCTAGCGGTGGTGGTGGATGGGAGGCAGGCGCACGGGCGGGGGACGCTCGCGACCAAGTTCGGAAGTGACGCAGGTTTCAACGGCCGGACCAACCGCCGTACTGCCTGTAGCTTCTCTGGAGCTGGAGACCGAACCCGCGGCGGTGACGCGGAGCTGATCTCTCTTTCCCTCTCGGTGGTGGTGGAGCGAGTGCGTCCCGCGGCTCTGAGGTGGCGGCGCGAGTCGCGAGGCTTCCCTATGCCAAGGCGGACAGGAGAAGGAGAACGGGAGGGGGAGGCAGGCCGGGCAGGCGGGCGGCACCGCTCGCAGGCAGCAGGCAGGGCAGGTCCGAGTCAGCGGAAGAGGAGGCGACAGGCGGGCGAGCGCGAGTGGATGGGCAAACGTACTGTATTATGTGCAATATGGCTGACTGCGCGCAAGGGACGGGGAGAGAACAGGTTCTCAAACCTCACTCAAGGCAGTACTTGTGCGGATAACCAGGACGGTGGCTCCACTTTGTGGGTACGCTGCAAATTGTCGCACCTCTCCGCGTATTTTGCTTCAACCAGAGCTCGCACGCTGTCTTATGCTATACAATTCGGGAGCTAACTCGAGCTAACCTACGACGTAAAAGCTCGGTGCGCGGTTCAGCGCGTTTGGCTAAACTGCACCAGCCGCCAGCACATCACTCAACAGGCGATCGCCACGCCGCCATGGACGAGCGGGCGGACTGTAAACTAGAAGCGCTAGAAATTTGGTGTGCTACGCTCGCGAGGCCACGCACGCTCCACCGTCTCTGCGGGGCGTCACGTCGTCGTGCGCTGTGCGCTGTGCTCAGCAAAGGAAGAGCGGCCGCACTAACATAACTTAACGGGTGGAGGTCCTGTATTCGAGTGTCAAACCTCGAAACGGCGTACTGTAGCAGACAATACAATGCATTCTGCAGCACTGTACCTACTTGAACAGTTGCCCTTCAAAAATAACAGCTTCAACGTGAACCTAGACCATCCTCATCATCGGAGACCGTTGGCTCCTCGGGAGGCGAGCGCTTTCGCTGTTGTCGTCGATGGACGCCGGCCGTTCTGATGGAGATGCGGTGGCGACTGCACCCACCGAGGTGAAGAGAGCTCGCGGGAAGCGACTGTCGAATAGCAAGAAGGTCGAGCTGGTGCTCCCGAATGGCATCGACAAGGGAGGAGTGCGGCATGCCCGCGACTGTGATAAACCCAAAGTCGAGGGCCAGGCGGCGCACGATGACCCGTGGGATATCTCGAGGATCAACAAGCACTGGGAGATCGACGCGGACCTGCGGCGCAACCTGCCGGCGCTGGCTCGTGCGCGCCGCGGCGCCAACGAGACGGCGGCAGGCAAGTTCCTCCGGCTCACCAAGCTGCCGTGTCCGACACCAGCCGACGCCGAGCCGATCGTCACGGAGCAGAGCACGTCGATCCACGTGCCGATCCGCGCGCAGTCGCGCAAGTCGGTGGTGATGACCCCGGACGTCAAGGCCAAGTACTTTGGCAACGCAGCCAAGGCCGACTGCTACGCCATCTTCCGCCGACTCGCGAGCCAAAAGTACCTCACGAACGCGCCGCTGCACGAGTTCTTGGGCGACCAGCATCTACAGAACCCAGACAAGAAGGACGTCGCTGACTATGACGACGACGACGATGATTACGAGGAGGAGGAGGAGGAGCCAAAAGTGATTTCCAGCTCAGCGAACAACGCGATCGTGCCTCCCATTCCTCTGAACAGACAAGCTTCCGATCTCGTCGATGTCAGTCTCCACCCTGTCGACCGTCGCGGACTCTTTAGTCGACAGTTCACAGCGCGCCACAAATTCTCCTCGCTGTGTCTCGATCGAGACCTGCCGCCGTGCATCCGCCTCATCATCCGCAACTACTTTGCGCCAGAGATCAACGTCTCGCACATGGCGATCGGCGACGAGCTCGGCTGCGTCTTCGCCGAGTGTCTGTTGGACCTGCCGATGGTCACGGGACTCAACGTGCGCAACAACCGTCTGCGGGACAAGGGACTGCAGGCGATCATCGACGCCATCATCTCCAAGAAGGACATGCACTACGTCGACCTGTCGGAGAACAAGGTGGACGGCGACGCTGCAGCCTCGCTAGCAGCGTACCTCGGTTCGGCCAAGTGCTCGCTCCAGTCCATCAAGCTCAGCCACGCGGACGTAGACGACGGCGAGCTGGTCGCGTTCACCAAGGCGCTGCACTCCAACAAGTCGCTTCAGACGCTCGACGTGTCCAACAACCTGGTCGGCAGTTCGGAGAGCCTCAACGTCGTGCGGCCGTCGATCACCACAGGCGGCGAGGCGCTCGCCACCATGCTCAGTATCAACCAGACGCTCACCTGCCTCGACCTCTCGTGGAATTACCTGCGTCTCGGTGGCGCCATCGAGCTCGGCAAAGCGCTCGCCTACAACACGGGACTCTGCGAGCTGAACTTGTCGTACAACGCGTTCGGCAACGCAGGCGCACAGGCGATCGGCGAGTCGCTGCTCTCCAACAGCTCACTCACCAAGCTCAACCTCAGCCACAACAACATCCCGGCGCAAGGAGCGCTCACGATCGCCAACGCACTCAAGTGCAACGTGCCGCTCGTCTCGCTGCAAATGGACGGGAACCCGCTGGGACAAACGGGCGGTCGCGCCATGCTCCACGCCGTGGCAGCCTGCACCGAGAAGCACCTGGCCGTTACGATGGAGGGCTGCAACTTCGACTTGTCCGAGACGGACGCGTTCGACCCGACCGAGGCGACGGGCAGCTACGACCTCAACATGGAGATCCCGTACGAACGCGCGATCGCGCTCGAGCTGCTGCGCGTCGCCAACTCCAAGCAGGGTTGCAAGTTCCTCTCGGTGGTTCACATCTCCGGCGGCGGCAAGGTCAAACGCAACATCAAGGTTGAGCTGAGGGAGGTGGACAACACGGACGCTCGGCGCCGGTTGCTCAAGACCGCAGGCATCCTGACGGACGCAACGACAAACAACGAAGCATTGAGAAGCTTTAAACTCGACCGCGAGTCGCTCGAGACAGTCTTTCGCGAGCTGGACGTGGACGATTCGGGCTTTATTGACGACATCGAGCTGCGGGAGGGACTCAAGAAGCTCAACTTGCCATTCCGCGACGAGGACATTCCTCGGTACGTCGCGTTGTACGACGTCGACGGCACGGGCACGATCGAGTTGGAGGAGTTCGTTGAGCTCATTTCCAGCTTCAACCTCGAGACAGACCACTTCCCGCGCCAGTGCGTCGACATCGATACGAACCGGCCGTTCGAGATCCCGACGGAAGGTCGGCTGCTCATAGACTTTGCCGACTTCCACGTCTCGGGTGAGCAGGACAACGCGCACTCGCACGTCGGTGTCGAGAGACTGATCGAGAACATCAAAGCCAGCAAGAACAAGGGCCAGATCCTCGGCATGGCCAAGTCCGGGCTGTACTTCCGCGTCAACGAGGCGCAACTGCTGCTCGAGTCGGTCTCGGACTCGCTCGAGATATCGCAGGCCGTGATGCTGCTGCTGCCCAACATGGTGGACCCCAAGAACGCATACTCGCTCATTGACCAGAATCTCGACATGAGCCAGCGTCTGCGCGTCCAGCATATGATGGGGCAAGCGCTGCAGCCTCTCCTGGGGTATGCTTCCGGCCACTACAAGCTCGACTTGAGTGTTGACATGGACCGCGCGACGGTCAAGAAGCTCGTCGAAAACAGCAACCGCACGGCGTTTCTGCGCAAGAAGGCAGGACAGAAAGACACGAGCCAGCACGGGAACTACCACGGCTTCCGCAACGAGACGCTCAACGGCAAGCCGTTCGTGCTCGAGCCGCAGTTCCTCGACAGCATGCCTAAGTTCGGCACCGTCGAGTTCGACTACATCCAGATGGGACGCCAGCACGCGCACCACATCTCGACCAAGCGACTGGAGCAGGTGATCCAGGCTTGCCAGCTCGATCTGATGGGTCCAGCGATGGGTGTCCGCACATCGACTGTAAGCTCTTCAACTGACGCGGCTGGCGCGGCAATATCCAAACAAGGTGTCCACCAGAGCTCGCCGCTCGGCTCTCACAGTGAGACTACCGAACCTGCCTCGACGCCGTCGCCGTTCCCACCGCGGCGATACCACACCAGGTCGATGTTCAACGAGCTCGAGAGCATGAAAACGACCGTCAACTACCTCAAATTTGGCGAAGGACTGAACCGCACCATCGAGCTCAAGCAGCCGGACACTAGTGTAGTAGACAACAGCGCCGACGAGGATGATGCAGACGACCTGGCAGTCGCCGACAGCCCCGAGGTCGTCGACGAACTGGAGGCGCCTCGGACGCCGGTGCGACGAGTGTCCGCGGCTCGAGAGACATGCACTGCGCGGCGCCTGCTGTTCAACCTGCAGTGGTGCCTCGCGACGCACTGGATCACGGCGCAGCACGCCATCAGACTGCTCAGTCTGTGGCCCGAAGCGCTCGCGAACTCGCGGTGCGAGGTCATCTGCCTGCTCTTCGACCGCGTCGTGGACCTGCACAACTTTAGCGCCATCATGTCGGCTTTGAACGACGCCGAGGCTGCGCAGTGTCTGTACCGGCTCGGGTGGCTCAACCTGTGGACGCCGCTGCTACCGGACGACTACTACGAGCTCAGCCTGGCGCTGTACGAGGAGCGCGAGGTGGCCAAGGCGCTCGTGCGGCTCGCGATCGACGAGCCGGGCGAGAACTGGCAGGACGAAACCTTTGGCTGGACGCGCGACGAGCCGATCCCCGGCTGGGAGCTCAACATGACGTGGCTCAAGGACGGCGGCTTCCCCGAGAAGGGCTTCCTGGCGCTCGAGTACTACTCCGGTGCCGACAAGGGCTGCGGACCCGTGTGGCCCACGCGGCGCGAGCTCGCCGCCGGCACGCTCTGCGGCCTGCCCGACGACATCGACGACTTTGTGCTGTACGTCGACTCGCTCTCGATGCTCTCGCCCGCGCAGCGGCGCTCCCGCGACAAGTGAGCGGTGTGTATGAGCATCAGATCATCGTCGGTGGTCGATGCACGGACGGCACGGACAGTGGCTGGTGGTCGACGGAGGAGAGCAGTGGCATGGGATGGCAACAGTGACTCACGCGGGAGTAGCTCTCCGCCAGCGCATCGCACGACTGAACGGCATCCGGCCGGGAGGAGCGAGCTGCGATTCCTTGACCGCGATGGGAGGAACAACCCACAATTCCTTGATCGCCATTTTCAGGCCGCAACTTCGCACGTGGCCCGCATGGCGATGGATCTTTGGCGTGAGTCGCACGGATGGCTCTGCCGAGACCGCAGTGTCGCAGCACCGACTCGAGTTGAAGCCGCGTGTCCAGCTGACCTGCTGGCGTGCCGAGGGTCGGGCACCACGTCCGCCGAGGCGTCCGGAGCGCGTTTAGGGCCAAATCGCGGCATCTTGCGACGCGCCAGCGGCATTTTCCCATTCCGTTTGGTTAACGCGCGTCCTCGGAAATGCGGAGATTGGAAAAGCCGCCTGGCTGCCGGCCGCACGCGCGCGCACGGTGGAATGGTCCAGCGCGCGCGCATGTCGCTCTGCGGATGCGGAGCGCGTCAACATCCTGCGCTGGCGGCGGGCGGTGGCGTCCGATCG
This sequence comes from Phytopythium vexans, assembly GCA_003413675.1. Classification (NCBI taxonomy): domain Eukaryota; phylum Oomycota; class Peronosporomycetes; order Pythiales; family Pythiaceae; genus Phytopythium; species Phytopythium vexans. Next base: position 516,782 of record QLOC01000018.1, on the reverse strand, counting down.
CGAAGTGCTCGGCTCATGGAGCGATTGGAACGCGAAAATCTCAATTTTGGCGGTGTGTTTTGAGTCCGCATACGTATTCCTCGAAAATGTTTTGAGTCCACATACGTATTCCTCGAAAAACCGCAACTTTCAAAAATGAAAAACCGCTCGTTTCGAAGAAACCTTCCGCCTGACTGGCGCCACCTCTGCGCAAAATTGAATCGCGCTGAACTCTTCCGCGCAATTTTCAGGCCGCCGCCGCCTCCAAAATTGCCAAATGGCGCGCAGGGGTTCGGGCTGCCGCCGTTTCGTGCCCGTCTGGAACCAGTTGCCGTCTCTCCGGCCAAGATCCGCGCGGACATAGGGGAAGAGTAAGGTAAGGCCCTCCTCCATTGCCATCCGCCGGCATCAAGCCACTTCGCAACTCGGCGCGCCATGTACGAGGGAATGCACACGCCCGGTGGCGACAAGCCCGAGCTGGTGCCGCGGCTCGCACCGCGCGCGTCCGAATCGGCGGCCACGACGGCGGTGAGCGTGGGCCGCGGCTCGTCCTTCGGCCACGGCGCGCTGCGGGACGATGAGGACGACGCGTTCCGGATCCCGATCATGCCGATGGCCGGCGCGCCGACGACCATGCTGCGGCTCAGCCGCGGCGCCGCGAGCGACCTCATGGACGGGTCCGAGGGCGTGCCGTCCTCCGTCGGGTACCTCTATCGCGGCTCGCACCAGTCGGTGAGTTCACAGGCGACGTCCACCGCGCGGTCAGTGTCGCGGAGGCAGGCGCACCACCTCAAGCCTGGCATGCTGCCGTCGGCGTCGTCCAAGAAGCGGTCGTTCTACCAGAAGACGCAGCTGCAAGGACGCGAGCCGGCCGTGCCGGCGCACTTCCTGAGCGGCAAGTTCCGCAACAACTCGTTCTTCGCGCGGCGGCTGCTGCGGGTCGGCGTGCCGCTCAGCGTGCTGCTGGCCGCCGGACTCGGCTTCTACTACTTCTACAAGCCCAAGACGCTGCAGATCGGCTCCGAGGGCGGCTACGGCTTCATGCTGCAGAACCCGAGCGCCGTGTACACGTTCCAGGCCACGCCGTGCGAGAACATGGTCGGGTACGCCGCGCTGGTGTACCACGCGCTGCCTGCGGTGGTGCTCATCTGGCTGCCCGGCTCGGGTCTCCGTGCGTTCGAGCCCTTCCGGCGCGACTCGCCGCTGGACGCCGAGGGCAACGTCAACAAGATCAAGCGCAACTTCGTGTTCCAGCTGTGCGAGGTCGCGGCCGTGCTCATCGTCATGTTCGCCATGGTCGTCGTGCTCTTCTTCCTCTACATGTTCTTCAACGGCGGCGCCTTCAGCTGCTCGAACCACCAGGTGCAGGCGTTCGCGCTCGTCGGCATCGTCGGCTTCGTCGGCATCTTCTCGGAGCTCCAGAGCTTCGCGCGCTTCCGCGAGCACATCAAGATGATGCTCGGCGCGTTCCAGGAGAGCGACCAGACGGGCGACGTGCGCAACCACGTCGTCGACCCGGGCGTCGACCAGCTCATGAACAAGCAGGACAAGGTGCTCGCCACGATCCGCAAGCGGCTCTACAAGGCCACGCGGCTCGGCGACACGCGCGAGATGCGCGACGTGCTCGAGCTCGCCAAGGCCAAGAACCTCGACCAGAGCGGCTTCCCGATGAAGCACTACGCCGCGCCGAAGATCTACCTGCGCGCGTTCGGCCAGTCGCGCAAGAACCCGATGCACGTGGCGGCGTACCACGGCAACATCCCGGCCATGGAGCTGCTGCTCAGCTACGGGTTCGAGGTTAACACGCTCGACAAGTTCAGCCGCGTGCGGTTCAGCACGGGCGAGCTCTTCCTCTACTTCGCGCGCTTCTTCGTGGGGCGACCCGCCGTGACGGAGGAGGACAACGCCGTCTCCATCTTCCGCACGACGCTCGTCACGCCGCTGCACTGCGCCGTGTCGACTGGCCAGCTCGAGGCGGTCGAGTGGCTGATCGCGCACGGCGCCGACGTCGGCACGATCGCGCGGTCGTCCTACCGGTCCGAGCGCGTGTCGCCGCTCTTCCTCGCCGAGCACCCGGACATCGTCCATGAGCTGCTCGTGCACGGCGCGAACCACCTGGAAGTACCCGACCCGGGGTTCATGAACACGGTTACCGTGCTCCAGCTCGCGTACCTGCGCGGCAACTACGCCGTCGCGCAGGAGCTGGAGGAATGGGGGTGCGACGTCGCGTTGACGCCCTTCCACTCGGCCGCGGCGAGCAACGACGTCATGCGCGTGCGCAAGTACATTCGGCGCAAGGTCGACCTCAACTGTCTCGGCGAGCACGGCTACATTGGCATCAACCGACGCACGCCGCTGCACTGGGCGGCCGTCAACGGCGCTGTCGACGCCGTCGAGGTGCTGCTCGAGGCTGGCGCCGACCCGAACTTCCAGGACGCCGGCGGTCGCTCGCCGCTGCACTGGGCCGCTCGCCTGAATCGGCTCGAGATCGTCAACGCGCTGATTCGCGCAGGGTCCGACGCCAAGCTCACGGACCTGGAGCACATGACGCCGCTCATGTGCGCGGCGTTTTCGCTGGACGCCAGCCGGGAGCTCTTCACGGCGCTCGTGACGGCGGGAGCGGATATCAACTACCAGCTGCCAACGACGGGCGACACGGCGCTGCACATCGCCGTCCGCGAGGAGAACGAGGAGTCGGCGCTGTCCATCTTGGCGTGCGGCGGCAACATCATGAAGATGAACATCGACGGTCTGCGTCCGCTCGACTGCACGACGTCGACCAGGCTGCTGTTCGAGATCAAGCGCGCTGCGGGCCATCGCGATGTCATGATCAGCTACACGCACTCGCACACAGAGTTCGCCAAGAAGCTGCGCAAGTCGCTCGAGGACGCGAACGTGACGACGTGGCTGGACCTGATGGACCCGAGCGGCATCGGCGGCGGCTCGGTCTGGCGCGAGGAGATCGCACGGGGCATCACGAACGCCGCGTTGGTTGTGTGCATCCTGACGGAGGACTACGCGCAGTCCGAGTGGTGTCTGAAGGAGCTCGCGCTCGCCAAGCAGGTGGGCACACCCATCCTCGCCGTCTCGACCGAGGGCGTCAAGATCGGAGAGGAGCTGCAGGTGTACCTGTACACGCGGCAGCTGATTCCATTCGAGCCGTCCATCACGGCCACGAAGCGCAACCCGGAGAACGAGCGCCAGATCGAGTACGACTACGACGACTTCAAGTACCAGTCGCAGTTCCGTCTGCTTCTCGACGGCGTGCGTGACGAGATTGAGAAGCGCCGCAACGACGTCATGCTCAAGAACAAGGCGACCAACAACAAGTCCGGCGGGAACTCGGCGGCCTCGTCTTTCATCGGCGGCGGGTTCTCCAAGCTGTTCCAGCCGTGGGACCACGCGGCCGGCAGCAACGCGCAGTTCGTCTTCATTTCTCACGGCGACAAGCACGGCACGTTCGTGCGGCAGCTGTACCAGGAGCTCACGGACGCCGGACTCGCGTGCTACGGCGACCGGAACGCGGACGGCCAGGACTTTGAGGACCGCATTCAGGCGGCGCAGGAGGCCATCCTCAAATGCACATGCTTCGTGGTGCTGTTGTCGCCCAAGACCATGACGAGCGAGCTCGTGCGTGACCAGCTTGCGTTCGCCGAGGACAAGGGTCGACCCGTGTTCCCGATCGTGCTCAACGACTTTGAGCCGGGACTCGACAAGCGCTACTCGCTCGCGCGCAACGAGCTGTTCCACTTCATGACGAACGGCATGAGCTTCAAGCCGAGCGTCGAGCGGCTGATGGGCGGTCTGCGCCGCTACTATCGCACGGACGAGAACGACACGATAGTCGCGAGCGCCAACACGTCGTTCGTGTCGTTCACGTTCGGCCAGCCCGCGGGTGAGCAGACCGAGACGACGCGCACGTACGACTCGAGCAACGCGTCGTTCGTGTCCTTCATCGATACGAACGGCAGCAGCAACATCGCGTCGTTCCTGAACAACACGGAGTCGAACCACACAGCCGTCATTTTCGAGAACGAAGAGTCGTACGGCGGCGACGACCAGGAACGAGAACTGGCCGTCGAGATCGAGGACGACGCTGTCGAGGGCCGCGAGCACCGCCACAGCTCGATCCGCAACTTCGAGTCCATCTCGGGACTCCAGGACGAGGACGGCCGCGTCGTCGACGTCGACATGGCGAGCACCCGCGTGCGCATGTAGGCCATCCATCCATCCATCCATCGGGGACGAAGCTAGTGCCTGACTTACTTAGAGTATCCAATTAAACCAAACAACGACCAGATTCGAGTGAAAGTGGGTTTGGATTTGCAATGTACATGAATTTGTCTTCACTGCCGACGACGCTGCGTCGTCTAATAGAGTTGCGGCTAGCTGCCTGCAGCGGCCTTAAATACGAAGAACTGTCCATCTTCGAGCTCCAACCTCTCTCCACCTTCACCACTGCTGGCGCAGACCTTCGCTCTGCGGCACAACAAGCGACGAGATGGGCGGCAGCACCGGTCTCGAGTCGGCTCGCAGCGGCGGGAGCTGGATCGTGCCGTCCACCTGACGGAACGCCGTTGGCTGCTGGTGGGGAAGCTGGAACACGGGTCGCGGCGCACACACGCTCTGCAGTCCTGGCAACGGCGAGCCGTTGGCTGCTGCGCCGTACTGGTGGTGCTCACGGCTGTACGCCTGCTGAGCCTGGTAGTCCGTGTCGCGGTAGGCGGGGTAGTACGACGGCGACGGCTGCGTCTGCGACGGCAGCACGCGCGCGTACAGGTTGTCGTTGTACATGATGACGTCGGCCGGCGCACCGAGCGGAGACATGGCGCCTTCGCCGCCGCTCTGGTCGTCGTCGTCACCGGGAAGCACGGGGTTGGCGGCCGTCGGGTCCTCCAGCAGCAGCTCGAGCTTGGCGCGCTGCTTGTTGAGCTGCACGGCGTACGAGTCGCGGCGCGCGCCTTCGAAGTAGCCGATCGCGTGCTCCATGGACGCGATGGACTTGCGCAGACCCGTGATCTGTCGGTGCGGCCAGCGCGCGATGCCGTGTCGCCGGCAGATCTTCTTGAGCAGCGTCACGCAGATGCCAAAGTGGGCCGCGACCTGCGCGAGCGGCTCCTCGAAGTGCGGCCGCAGCATCTCGAGCGTGATGGTGCTCGACGCCGACATGTTGGGCCGCGAGACGGTACTGGCAGCGGCCGCCGCGGTCTTGTTGGTCGGCGTCATGGCCGGCGGACTTGCCTTGGCTTGGCCGGCGGACAGCGGCGACGGCGTGCTGGCCGGCGACAGGTAGACGGCGTCGTGGTCGTGGACCTTGAAGCGCTTGCCGCTGTCGGTCGGGAGCGAGTCGTCGAACGAGTCGCGCTTGTTGAGCAGCGAAGACAGGGCCATGTCGGGCATTACTTGTTGCGAACTGTGCGGGTGGCGGGCAGGCGTGCAATCTCAAACTGCCGCAAGACGGACGGAACAGCCGGACCGATCAGTTGATGGCGTCTGCTAGCGATTCAGACGTCCGGAGCGGGCGTCTACGGGCAACCGCGGGGACTGTGGGATCTGCAGATGGCGCTCTGTCAACAGACAACCGGTTGATGGCGTCACTTGGCGTCGACCAGTGTCGAGGGCGGCGAATCTATCGGATCAATCGGGATGGGATGCGGTGATCCACAGCGACTGAACCGCTCTGTTCTCGGGCGTTGGCGGCGAATTCGCGACTGACGATGCCCCGAGCACAGGATGGGAGGGGCGGCGGCCGCTGTTGGCTCCGCGTCGACGTTGACGTATCAACCGGGCTCTCGCACACGAGCGCGCAGCCTGTCCCACAATTGGTCAAACGCGTCTGGCCGCCCGCGCTCGACTCTTTGAAGTTTCAGCCCGCCCGTGCCTGTCTTTCTCGCCATGGCGGCGGCGGCGAAATCGCGATGCGGGCATTGGGAGGAGAGCAGTCGACAAAGACGCGGCCGAGCATACAGTCGGCAAGTGTTGAGGCCCGGCGTGTCAACCTCGGTGCGGCGGCGCGAGGCACCAGCCGACGTGGACCGGCGCGTCAGCTTCTCGGTTCAGCCGCAGGCCGCGCCACGCAGGGCAGAGCAGGCAAAACAGGTGGGCCGTAGGCGCTGTGCACGCTCGTGTAAGCGACGCGTGTGTTCCCCCGTCAGGCGAGCGTTCACCCCTCTGACCAGATGCGGATCGCAGCCGCACCCTCCTTCCTCGAGCCTGCCAGGGCTCTGCTTGGAGGTGCACGCGGAATCCAGGATCCATCTCCACCCCTCACAGCAGCAAGGCAGCAAGCAGGATGCGAGAGCGGCAGGGGATGCTCGAGACAAGCAGGCGGGACAGGCAGCATGCGCCACTTGGACGGCCGCGAGTCCTGTCGTCTCGGCTATGCGGCGCAGTCGCACGCCGACGGCCGAGCGAGAAAGAGCGGTTGAGGGCAGGTGGATTCCTAGCGCGCAGGCGTGGCCGATGACGGAGCCCACGCTTTGACCGGCTGATGCATGCCTGTCGACAGAGACGAGCCGCGGGTGACAAAGGTTGGAGGAGGAAGATGGCCGCTGGAGAGCAATCACCACTTTGGATTGCCGCTGGGTTCGACCAAAGCAGACCAGACCAGGATGTGTGCGGAATGCTCTCGTTGCGTCTCGACCGAATGTCAAACCATCGAGTCGCAGCGCTGGACTTGAGTTTAAGTATCATTCGGAGTTCAGCTGCGTATACAGGTGGTGACGTGTTGCCGGGAAAGTCACTGCAAGCCTCGACCGCCAGATTTTCATCCCCGATGTTTGAACACATCTCCGACCTGTCTCTACCAGCCAGCTTGCATCCAGTGTGATCAGCAGCGGTTCGCACTGCAACGAAGCGGATTTTCGCTGCCGCCCACTCCCAGGAATCTCGGGAACGAGTGGGTGGGTGGTGACCAGAGCGTCTGGCGCGATTTCGCTTAGGCATTGCGGAGCTGCTGTTTACCAGGCCAGCCGCTGGCTCTGGCGCAACGGAACTCAGTCCGCCGACATCTCATTCGTCGACCAGTTGGGCGGTCGACAGGTACTCTCTGGGTCGGGGAATGAGATCTCTCCCCCATCGCCGCTCGCAGCAAATCAACAGCAGAAATGAGAACTCAGCCGTGCGTCCAGTGCCGAGCTGCTTGGACGATGTGGTGGCCTCCCAACCAACAGCTCGGTCGAGTTGTATGGCCATTGTCTGCCTCCGACTCACTGCTATCGATGATGGTGGTGGCGGTGGTTGCAACCTTTGACACGGCGCTGATCTTCGATGGCCCGGCGCTGCACATGGCCAAGCATCACCGCCGGTGTGACACACAAGGCCGTGCGGCCATCAACTCGAGCGCTGTGATCCGCTGTGAAGCACCCGCAGGCGATAAAAGAGCCGCGCCATCACGCCTGCTCTTGCCGGAGCCAGCTGCCCGCCGGATCCCGTAAAGATCTGATCCGCAAGCGGCGCAGCACGAAAACATGGCGCGAGTTTACGCGGCCGGCAGCCAGCGGCGCGAGATGGCAACGCGGTGAGCACCGTTGCACTCGCTTCAGCTTTTCGCCATCGTCCCACACCGCAACAAGGTCGTGGGTGAGATTAGCGTGTCAGCTCTCGACACGCAGCAGTTGCAGCAGCAGTAGCAACGTAGGCACTAACAACGAGGGCACACACGCGGGCGATCGCTGCCGTGAGCCCCGGCTCCGACGTGTGGCCGCGGCGTTGCGTCGCATTGCGTTGCGCACCGTCCAAGGACCAAGACTCACGCTTGCATTCACGATTGGCGAGGCGGAGACAGGACCGACGTCGCACATTGCAGTGGTCGGCGCGCCTCCGCGTCGCGGGGACGGACGATCCACCGGGGGTGCGAATCATCTTTGCGTCCACGCCCCTGCCGCAAAGAACACGAGCAGTGAGCCACGCCTGCCGTGCGCGTCGCTCCCGAGCTCATTCGTTCGCGTCTCTGTCCAGTCGTGGGTCCGGAACGCCGATCGTGACGACGCCTCATCGGCAGCCGCGGCGACAGCCGCTTTCCCACAATTTCCCCACGCACTCGCCACTTGACATCCTCGTCTATTGCCTCGCTTGGTGCTGCATGTGTGCTCGTGGTGCTGGCAGTCGCATTAGAACGATATCTAATGTGTTGGTGTCCGTGTCTCGACAATGCGGGAAACTACCGCGCGGCGCGGCGTGATACCCACCGAAGGGTTCCATACTGAAGCGCGGCTAGACCACGCGTCGGCTATGGCTTGCACTTTGTTCGCTGCGGTAGACACGCGCCGTCAACTGACGAGCCATTACAGACGAGGCGGGATTGCAGATCTCCACGCGCCGGCATCACCCGCGCGGTTCGCGGTTGCCGGGTCAACACGACGCGATCGGCGCCGACAGATGGCGCAGGGATGCTGTAGACGCCAGCGCGCGGTCATCTATGCGACGACTGGTTGTGCGGCTGCGTCCTTTCCTGTCTCTTGCGCACACACACACGCACACATGCGCACATGCTCTCGACATAATTCAGAGCGAACGCGACACGACCAGTCGTCGACGACAGCGACTTGGGACTTTGACACCGCCACGTCAAGGCAGTCCGCAAGCACAGCACTGGCTGCGTGTTGTTTACCGAAGCGTTCGACGCACGCTTGTCGTTCGGCGCAGCGGGTGGCGTGCGTGGAAAACCATCCATAGTCCTCTGCCGTGGCTGACTTCGCCAACAGCTGCAACACCCTCCACAAAGCATGGCGATCGAGATTTTTGGCTGCGTACCCTTGGCTGACGACCAACCACGATTCGAATCGCCTCGCTCAGACTGTCGACTGATTGTGGAAGGAGATGGCTAAGCTGGGTGCACCAGTGGCTGGGAGAGCCCAGCTCAAATGTCGAGAGCTGAAATGGAAGGGGGAGGGAGTCATGGGTCCAACACCAAAACGTACTCCCTCCAGTCGAGCACATGTACTGTAGCAAACTGGTACACGAGTACCGTAGGTGACATCATCTACGGCGCGCTCGTCTGCCGGTAGACACAGCACCAAGTGATCCAGGACGACTCAATTCGTTGAACCGGATTAACCGCTAGCAGTTTTTGGTCCAGTTGCGAGCTTCAACAACTTATTTAGCGCACGCGTTATCAGTACACGCTCGAGCTGAAAGTGCCGCCGCCTTCACCCGAGCGATTGCAGTTGAATCGAGCGTTTATTGCATTCCTTCTTCACTATTCAAGCTCTAATTCTTCGTTCAATCCGAAGCGTCTATCTGTCGCGGCCATTCGATCGCCAGTCTACTTCATAAATACCGCCCCGTCCAACAGTTCCTGCAGTAGTAGACCCGATCATCGACCGCCTCCTGCCGACTCACAGCGCGAAGTTGTCGTACTCGCCAGCGTATTGCTGGTGGCTGGGTTGTCTCGACGTCGCGTCGTCGACGGAGCTCTGGTTCTGGCGATATAGCATCACGTTGATCGATGGGAGCACCTGCTGGTGCACCGCGATCGCCGACCGCCGAGGCGGGTGCAGCCTCGATGGCCGCTGCTGGTTGTGGTACGCGTACTCGCCGGGGTTGAAGTACATTCGAGGCCGAATGTGTTGGGTATGTCCATCTCCATATCCTTGGTCCATTTGCGCGATTGTAGCTGATGACGACAGTTGTTGAACCAGTTCGTTATCAATGTGGACGCCAGCGGGTCTTTGCACCATCGGTTCAACAATGCTCGCATCATTCAGTGTTGCGACATTGGGAGACGGTTTTTTATCTTCGGGGGCTTGGTTCAGCTGGGCGTCGCGATTCATTCGCTGGATAAATTCGGGGGTTGGCGCCGTTCCAATCTGGCGATACGCCTCGAGCTCGATCTGCAGCTTGTGGAGCTGGTCGGCGTACGACTGCTTCTGTTCGCCGTCGAAGTACTGAACCTGCTTCTCCATGGACGCGATCGACTTGCGCAGACCGCAGATCTTGCGGAACGGCCAGTTGGCGATACCGTTCTTGCGACAGATCTTCTTGAGCAGGGTCGTGCACACACCAAACTTGAGCGCCGCCTCCTGCAGCGGCCGCTCAAAATGCGGCTGCAGCATCGAGAATTTGATGTTTCGCGATGCATTGGCAATTGGCCGTGCGGGAGGCAATCGAAGACGCACCGGAGGAGCAGAAATTGCCTCGGTCGAGTGCATGGTGATATCTCCACCACGATGATAGTCTTGTACCATTGATCGCGAGCCGATGACGTACGTATTCGATCTGGGCGAGAGCTGCAGCCTTGAAATTCGGTGCTGGGCGGCCGACGTAGACGACGAACTGCCCGTCGATTTCTTCTCTTCGTCGTCGTCGTCTTCGATATCCATCGTGGAGGGCATCACTCGGTCCGTTGAATGCGTTCGCTGCAAAGTCCAGCTCGGAACGCGCTCGAAACTGTTGCCCTGCTCGATCAAACCCGCCGGACTGTTTCTTCTGCTTAAATCAAAGGCTTCGCCGTCTGCAAGTGTGATCGGGAAGGCCATTTCGCCGCTTGCACGCCGCTTGCCCGTGTAGATTCGAGCGTTGGGAGGGCTGGGCACGCCCAGCGAGCCTAGAGACGGAGCGAGGTGCGACCTGTCTGCTCCATAGCTGTCCTGCGCGGCGGTAGCTGTATAGTGTCCACTCGGCGGGAAGACGCGCGCGTTCGGCTCGTGCTCGGCGTCGGTAGACGATCCACGCGCGAGGCGTCTGGCGGTGGGAGACGGACTGCGACCCCCTTCGCTTTTTCGCCGGTCGTACGGATGCATTCTTGAAGAGCGCCTCACTCGCACCGGCGATTTTCCAGTCGCAACGCTCTCTTTCAATCTGTCGATCGACGAGCGAGCGAACGGCAAGCGAAATGAGAACGTGCAGCTCGCTCGCCGCGGAAATGAACTGGCGCCACTACCAACAATCGAATTCAACTGGAGTTGCTCTGGCCACGTCTCCGTCGATATCTCGACCGATGACGGCGAGGTCCTCCACAATGACGACTGCGTCTTGGTTTCTTGGTGCTGGAGGCCAATACTCGAGTCGCTTCGACTGGTTCGGTCCGCTTGGCTGGAGGTCGAGGTCGGGTCCAAGTCCGCAGTCGCAGTCGCCTGCCAGCCGGTCGAGCGAAGCACCGCGAGCACAAAGGCGTCGCCGCCGTCACGGCAACCGCTGCAGGCTCGCGCGAATGGCTCCGCTATTTCTGGCTGGCTTTGGAAAGTGAGTCGTGACGGCAGGCGATGCGGAGGGGATGGCCGCGCTCGTGGTCGCTCTGTCGGCGCGTCGGCGCGTCGTAGGGTGAAGCCGCCCCACGCTTCGCTCTCTTGAAGACGCGACCAGCGGCCGCCTGTCGCGGTTAGGCGCGCGGAAGAAGAGCCGACGGGATACCTTTACCCCGTGTCGGCGCGCAACGCAGCGAACGACAGCACGCGGGCCACGAGCCGCCCGCGGATCCCACGCCTCGCGCTACTGTGCCGCTCGCAATCGATCGAGCGGTCGGTCGGTCCCAAGTCGGCCGACTGAAGTCTCAATTGGCGCTCTGGAAAGTGCGAAAATGCGAAATGCGTCGGCCACCGGCGGCGGCGGTGGTAGGCGGGCGGGGACGCGAGAGCCCGGCGGGAGGAGGGAGAAGGGCTCGGCCGAGCGACCGACCGCGCAATTGCGTGACGGGCGGGTGGGCGGTCCGACTGCCGCGAGGAGGGAGGAGGGCGGGCGGGCGGGCGTCGTCAGGCTCGCGGGCCGGCCAACCAAGGGAGGGAGGAAAAGCGCAAGCCGAGCGCAAGCGAGCGAGCGAGCGAGCAGCCGACGCCGCGAGGCTGCGCGGAGAATGCGCGAGATCCCGGCGCATCCCCCTTCCGCGCGCGCACATGAGGTCCACCCCGCCCGCGCGTTCCCTCCCTCGGGGATTTTCTTTGTTGGCCGTCCCAGTGTCGTGCGCAAAGACACTCGGAGCACAGCTGCGTGGTGCGAGGCCGCGGGCAGCGGCGGGCAGTCCAAGCAGGCGACAGACGTCGCGGATGCCGCGGCTCGCCCCATCCGGACGCTCAGCTGCTCCGCCGTAATCCCGAGACCAGCATCTCATGCGGCGATGCTCGGCGCCGACAATTGAATGGACCGAGCAGATCGCGAGGAAAAGAGCGAGTTGGTTTGCATTGGCCTCCGGCGCAGAACCGCGCGGTCCGCGTCCTTCGCGAGCCGGCAACGTCAAGGGCTGTGGGCTGTGTGTGGACCGTGGGCTGTGACTAGGTGGGCCGACCGTTATGTTCGTTTCGTTCGCTAAGTGCCTCGGCGGCGGGACGCTCGTCGCGCTGCAGAAACCAGCCACCCGATTGCAAAGGCGAGGATGCGTCGGCCGTAGCGCGGTGGCTCGGCTGCAGGCGGCTCGGCGGTTTGACGCCGCTCCATCCCCGGTCTCTGTCGACAAGAGCTTGCTCGACGCTCGCCCGCGCCTCTATCGGCCGCCGTTGACGAGCAAACGAGGTGCGGGGAGCAAAGGCGCGGGAGCCAAAGCTTGAAGTTCAAATCTGCTGAAGCAGACGGGCTGTCGGCGCCTGGACAGGTCGGCGGGCAGGACCTTTTTGAGTCGGCCGAATCACTCGCCGGCTGTATGTCGAACACAAAGACCGAGCGTCTGCCTCTTGTGCAGTGTGAAAAATTGACCCCCGCCTGACCGCTCGCCCGCCCGTCTCGCTCGTATTGGCGTTGGTATTGAAGTTGAGGCGGCGAGAACTCAGGATGACTCGGAAGACTCGGAAGACTCGGAAGATTTTGAATTCAAACAGAGTCATGTCGACCTTTCTCAGTCAGTTCGTACAGTAATTGTACACCTGCAAGTCAATACAGTACCCAGCATCCCAAAAGTTTGAAAGCGCGGCCGAGGCGAGGTGCTACAACGCCGACGATCCCACAGGTGAACGAGGGCGGAAGAGCGCTGACGTGGACGTGGACCTCTCGCGGACATGGACGCGACGAGAGGCTGCGCGGCGGCGCGTAGGTAACGCGGCGCTGTCGTCCCCGAAAGGACAGGCCGACTTGGGACACCCTGCGCGCGTCTCCCACTGTGCACTTCGGCGTGCAGTGGCCGGTGGCCGCTCGCAACGAGGCAACAGCGCGACGGACTATCCGCTCGAAGCGGACGAGCCGACCGGAGACTCCGACCCATTTGCAACGACGGTGGAGGTTGCATCATCTTTGGCTCCTCCCCCCTCGGATGGACTGTCGGCTCTGATCAGCGCTTCGATGCAACTCGACCGCAGCGTCTGATGGTAGCGTCGGATGGTAGGCTTGAAGTCGTCGGCTGGGTGTTCGTGTCCATCGCCGCACTTCCCTCGACGGTGCCCGTCCGCAGCTACGGTACGTACCCCGTCTGACGCCAGCGTGCCAGGGACTGGCCACGCCGTCGGTCGCCTCGTTGCCGGTGGCCGCTCCTCCCATCCCCGCCGACGTGACTCATAACGCGGCGGATGTGCAAACTGGATCATGTTGCCTCGACGGCGAAGTCGACGCTGCTTTAGGCTATCTAACCCTCTCGATTTACGAACGAGCACAGGCGCATTGAGAGCCTATCCACACTGATGTATACGCTCGAGACTAAGAAAACTCGGTGTCCATCAACATCGGAAACCATGGAATGTCAACGCAATGGGTGTGTGGACCGGCGTCACGGTCGTCCACAGTCCGGTGGACCGTGAGTCACGCCGCTCGAAAGAACGGTTCGACGGTCGACCTGACTCGGCAGTGGCAGTCCCCTACGGCCCACTGAGCACTCACGCTCGCGACATCCTCCACCCCCATCAGCACTGCTCGCGTACATACTCTACAGGGGTCACCGCCGCCTTGACCATCGCTCAAGAGCGTGGGACGCCGTCTCCGTCGGTAATGATCGCGCCTCGCACTGGACGATCGAGCAACGGGTTGTTGACATCATTGTCCCTCCAGCAACTACGTGCACGTCGCAGCTCACTCCCTATGGCCACAGCGAGGCCGCCGCGCCGAAGCCGACGCTCTGCGCGAACGACGAGACAGACACGAGCTCGTCGTCGCGCTTGAGCCGCTCGAGCAGCACGTGGATCTGGTCGCGCGCGTCCGTGATGGTGGCCAGCGCGTCGAAGACTGCGAGCAGCCGGTAGTCGTCGCTACTGACGGCGAAGAACAACCCGTGGTCGCTGCGCTCGAACACCATGCGGGACGCCACCGTCGTCTGCAGGTTCGGCATTCTCGCGCCAAGCACCTGGCTCTCGCTGTCGACTTGCAGCTTGGCCGGGAACATGAGGTGGTGCAGCTTGGCGTACTGGTTGAGCAGCAGCACCTTGCCGTCCTCGTCGCTCTCGTCGAAGGGGAAGTCCAGCGCCGGCGCTGCGCACTCGCCAGTCAGCTCGTTCTTGAACACGAAGTGGCGCATGAGCGGCAGGTCGGCGTGCGGCTTCCAGGTCGCAAACTGCCGAACCGACCGGTCGATGGCCTCGATGGCCCCCAAGTCGCTCAGCCGCTGCGTGATGAACTGTTTCTTGGCCTGGAAGCGCGGGAACTGGTCGGGCGACTGCTCACTGCTCAGCAGCAGGAGGCACAGGTCTTGCGACAGGAACACGACGTAGGCGTGCAGGAACCCGCTGCAAGTCAGCTCTCCAAGTTAGTCCAACCAACCGCTCACGATCAGTCAATATCAGAGACACGACCCACCGAGGATTGAAGTGCGGCAGACATACGGGCGTCCACGTCTCCGAGTTCACCAGCGACGGCGCGTGGAAGACGAAGTTGCTCAGCAGCAACAGATCTGTAGCACAGCGAGGTTAGTCTGCATCACCATCACTGATCGAATCAAGCTAGCCATCGGATCCATCCCCACCATCAATCTGGATACTGAACTGCTTCTTGTTGGGCTGTGCGATAGCCACGACACGCTCGCGAGCGAATAATACACCGCAGATCATCGAAGACGCTGCAGTCTCCGTCGCATCACCGACGTCCGGCTCGAAGGCGATCGCGCGAGCGATGTCCTTGCGCAAGTCCGGCGCGAGCCGTACGAACGACAGACCGAAGTGCTGGAGACGAAGCGCCGGCTGCGAGCGCCAGCGATCCGCCAGCGCCGACATGACGCGCTCCGTGCCGCCCAGCAGCTCGCGCAGGTCGTATCCCGGTTGCTTGCGCAGCACGTCGAGTCCGCGGTCGCTCAACACGAGCAGGATCTGCGCGCGCAGCAGCCGCAGCACACGCGCAAGGCACTCGCGCGGCACGAACTCGGTCACCTGCTGGCCGTCGCGCCGCTCGATCGCCGCGAGCGTCAGGTCACCGACTGTACGGAACACGCAGCGGCAGTGCGCGGTCTCGAGCTCCTGCAGCTCACCGCCTTGTGTGCACGCCGCGAACGACAGCAGCCCCTGCAGCGAGCTCGCGAAAGAACTCGCGGCCGCGGAGGCGTCGCCATCCGCACTGCTGTCTGCTAGCTGGCCGGGCGAGCGCGCCGCGTACCGGAAGATGGGCTTTCCCGACGAGCTGCACACGACGAGCTCGACGTCCATGGCGTACTTTCCTGGTGATGTTGCAGTGCTTGTTTAGGATCCGAAAGTGTGGTTGAACACCGGTTTGCGTATCGGATAACCGGTATATCGCCAGTCGCTCAAGGGATCTTGTATTCGAGCGTAGCACGGTGGTAACTGCAACAATCACCCAAATTGCATTTTCGCATTTTCGAGGTGATCCAAATGTCGGACGAGGACGACGAGTTCCTGTACTCGGACGACGAGGCGGCGGGCGAGGAGGAGGAGGAGGAGGCTGTGGACTGGGAGGACGTCGAGCCGTCGACTGCCTCTGTCGATGTTGCTGTGGCTCCTATCGAGCACGAACTTGAGGCGCCGCCGGCATCGGAGACCGAACTCGCCACTGAACCCGAGAGTCAAGAAACCAAAGATGACATTCAAGACGCTGACCAAGTGCCCTCGAACCTGCGCGCTGTGGACTGGGAGCAAGTGAACCGGTCGCTGGAGCTGGAGGCCAAGGCGGAGAGCAGGAAGAAGCGGCGGCGCAAGGCGGTTCGCATGTCTCGCGGCGATCTGGATCGCGAGGTGGCGCTGCACGAAGCGCATCTGCTGGTGCTCTTGGCGCTGCACCTGCGCTGGAACACGCTGTGCGAGTCGCCGCTGCTTCGTGGGCTGCTGCTATCACTCACAGCGGGCAGCGCTGTTGATTTCCTGTCGGACAGATCGACTGGCCAGCCGCTGGCGTACTCGCTCGAGCTGCTCGTGCGCTGGTTCCGCGACGAGTTCTCGGTGCAAACGTCGGCTGTCGACGAGGACGACGAGGATGCGGGGATGCTCCAGACTGAGCTGCTGACCGAGTCGCGGCTGTTGGCCGTCTTCTTCGCTCGCAAAGGTGTCGAGTTCGAGCTCGCCGTGCTCTTCACGGCGTTAACCCGTGCGCTAGGTCTTCGCTGCCGCTACGTCTGCGCGCTGGACCCGATGGTGGTGCGAACGAACTCGGCGTTCAATCGACAGCAGCAGCAGCAGCAACGATCGACACAGCGAGCATCATCACAAGTGCTGAGGAATCGTCTCCAAGCAGCGCTGAATGGCGAGCCGGAGCCGCAGCCTGGCGATGAGGAAGTGACCAAGCCGAGCTTCTGGCTCTGGACCGAGGTGCTCGACGAGAAGACCAAGACGTGGGTGGCTGTGGACGTTGTTCATCGGTTGGTGGCTCGGCCGCGTGCCATCGAGCCGCTGCGCGGGAAAGGTGCACCGTTCACGTACGTGGTGGCTATCCGCGAGACTGGCCGCGTGCTGGACGTGACGCCGCGGTACGCGACTGCATGGAGCAAAAGCCTGCCGCTGCGCCTCGCCGACGCGTGGATGGAAGTCGCGGTGGACGAGATCAACTCGATGCAGAGACCCCAACAGCCCGCTGATCATGAGCGGGATGCAGTTAGCGGCCGACTTTCGTTCGCTATGGTCGACTGGCTGGTAGCCGACGAGCAGCGCCAGCTCGAGGACATGAAGACGACCGAAGTCATGCCTGGGACGCTCGAGGCGTTCAAGAAGCACCACGTGTACTGCCTCGAGCGGCACCTCGGGCGACTCGAGTGTATCCACCCGCGGACAGCGGTCGGCGTCTTCAACGGCGAGCTCGTGTTCCGGCGAGGAGATGTCCAGTCCGTGCAGTCGGCGTTCAAGTGGCGGCGGCTCGGTCGACAGGTGCTCGAGTCTGAGAGAGCGATGCCAGCCAAGTGGTACGCTCCTCGCGGCAGCTCGAGCGGCCGGAAGCGAGCGCCAGGCGACGATGACGAAGGCAGCGACGTCGACGTGGGTGGTCAAGGAGGCTCCAAGTCGCTGGCGCTATTCGGACGGTGGCAGACGACCGAGGTCGTCCCGCCTGCGGTCGTTGACGGCGTGCTACCGAAGAACCAGTACGGCAATCTCGAGATATGGAGCCCAGCGCATGTGCCGCGCGGCGCCGTCCATGTGAGGCTGCCGCGCATTGAGCAGGTCGCCAGGCAGCTCGGCATTGACTATGCGGCGGCAGTTGTGGGCTTCGAGACCCAGAACGGTCGCACGATGCCGCAGTTCGACGGCATCGTCGTCGCGCAGCACCTCGAGGCGGCGCTGCTGGATGGCCACGCGGATATCCAGCAGGTGACGATAGAGAAGGCGATCGCCAAGAACCAGCGGATCACCGTCAAACGCTGGGAGCGCCTCGTCAAGCGGCTGCTGCTGCGCCAGCGACTCGAAGACGACTACGGAGCTGTTTGAATGGTCAAAATCGGTCGCTTTTATCTTCTCGAATAACATTAGAAGGGCAATTCACAAAACTCAAATCTCGACGGTGGCAGGTGCTCAAATCACCTTTGCTGCTGCTTCTTGACGGGCGAACGCGCAGGCGAACGCACAGGCGAGCGGACCGGCGAGCGCGCGGGTATCCCAGGACTGCGCTCGGGCTCGGCCAGCATGGCGTCGAACACGTTGGTCACGGCGTCGTTCGAGTCCGTGAGCTCCTCGAGAATGCTGATCGACCCGGAGCGCGGTTGCTCAGTGCGACGGCCCGCCTCGAAGTCGCCGTCCTCGTTGATGATCCCGATCACGTGATGGTGGCGGGGCGGAGGCAGTGGCGGCGATCGCTGAGCCCACGTGCGGGTCGACGACATGGCGGCCTCGTCCAACATATCGGCGCCATCGTCGGACAGGTCGTCGTCGTCTTGCATGCCAGCGTACGACGGGTCGTCCAGCAGCTCGTCCTCTTCGTCCAGCTCGTCCGAGATGCGTCCCACCAGCGACGAGAAGTTTCCGATCATCGAGTGCGACAGACTCATGTCGGACGCCATGCCGCGCGTCGAGTTGGTCGCGTGGACCGCCGACGCCTCGACGAACGACTGCGACAGACGCATCGGCGGCAGACCAAAGTTGGAGGCACCCCCATCGCCACGAGCACTTCCGAGAGCGTACGCTCCGTTATTGGTGGGTGAGCTCATGCGGCGGCGACGCAGCGACGCGTTGGTCGTCTGGCGGAAGCCGGCTTCGTACGGGTTCATGTCTGTCGATGCGCCGCCGACGGACAGGAAGCTCTCACGCAGCTCGTCGAAGCCGCCGCGCAGCGAGTGGATGCTGTTAGTGGGAGGGCCAAAGCTGCGGAATGAAGAGGTGGACGTCGGAACTCCCACGGCCGAACCTGGTTGCCGCGTGTCCACGCTGATGCCGTACACTTCCTCTCGCAACGCGTCGAGGATGCGCTCGAGCGACTTGTCGAACCCCATCATGTCGCCCTGTGTGAAGAAGTGGAAGAACTCGGAGCGCGCCAGCGAGTACTTCATGTCCAGGCTGAACTCGAGGCGGTTCACGACGACTGGCAGGATCTTCTTTCCCTTGTCCTCGGCGAACGCGAGCTGGTCCTTCACGAGCTCACTCGCGAGCGTCTTCTCCGAGATGATCACCACGAACGCCGAGCACTTGAGGATCGCCTCCTTCGCCTCGTGGATGCGCCGCGACAGGTCTTCATCTCGGTGCGGCCGCTTGGAACCCGAAGACGACGACCCAGCCGACGATGTGGACGCCGCGTTAGCGTTAGCGTCGTCTCCGTCGTTCACGAGATGCTTGCGGTCCACGAAGCAGCGCAAGCCGCCCTCGCGGCATAGCTCGACGCACAACTTGCGCACGAACCGCTGGTGGTGGTCGCCGTGGCAAATAAATACGAACTGCTCGCCGCCCGCCGTCGCGGTCGCAAGCTCCTGATAAGTCTCGACGATGCTGTCGTTCTCGCCGATCGTACCGTGGTGCTTCTGGAACTCAGCCAGGTTGGGTTGGTGGAAATAGTACCCGCCAGTGTCCATCACGATGCTGTCCGAAACGCCGTAGTCGTCCGTCACACTGCTGCTCATGCTGCTCGTGCTGCTCACGCGGCTCATGGTGCCGCCCATTTCGAAATTGAGGCGTCTTCCACGACCGCTCGCAGCCCCGCCGTTGCTGCCGACCGATTGAATGGAGCGATTCGATCCAGCACCACCGATGCCAGTGCGATGACGACCGCGACTGTTGCTGACCGGCATGGCTGGTGCTCCGATGTACCCGGTGGCCTCGAGATCCATCGACCGCGACGAGTCGAAGACGCTGTTGTTGCCCGAGTCGAACGCGGCGGATTGCTCCAGCGCGCGCTCGTCGAACCGCATCGAGTCGCCACCCTGCAACAGCTTGGAGCTGCCGCCGGATGCGACGTGCTGCAGCATGTGCCGGCGGTTGTGGCTGCCGCTTCCCGACGCCTGCAGCGTCTCCTGACGCCGCATGTTGCGCTTCAGGTGGTCTGCCTTGCGTTTCTCGATCTCGTCACGCATTCCATCGAGCAACATGCGCAGCTGGTTCCGGTATGCGTCCTCGTCGTACTCGTACCGGATCTCCTTGTCGCTGATAACCTCGACCGACGTGATGGCGCTCTCGAACGGCACAAGCTGCCGCGTATACAGGTACACCTGCAGCTCCTCCGAGATCTGTGCGCGCTCGGTCGAGATGGCCATGATAGGCGTGCCCACCTGCTTGGCGAGCGCGAGCTCCTTCAGACACCACTCCGACTGCGTGTAGTCCTCCGTCAGGATACACAGCACGACTGCAGCGTTCGTGATACCCCGCGCGATCTCCTCGCGCCAGACGGCGCCGCCGCCGATACCACTTGGATCCATCAGGTCCAGCCACACTGTGATATTGGCGTCCTCGAGCGACTTGCGAAGCTTGAGTGCGAACTCCTTGTGGGAGTGCGTGTAGCTGACCATGACGTCGCGCGTGCCGGCAGCGCGCTTGATCTCGAACTGGAGCCGAGTGGAGGTCGTGCAGTCGATCGGCCGCAGACCATCATGGTTCGTCCGCATGATGTCGCCGCCGAGACTCAACAGCGCCAGCGCCGTCTGCTGATCGTCCAGCTTGACAGCAAGATGCAGTGCTGTGTCTCCTGTCGCCCGCAGCTGGAAGTTGATGTCACCGCCGCTCGCTGTCAGCGCGCGGAACATGTCGACGGTTGTGCCTCCTGCACAGGCCGCGCACAGGATGGCCGTCATCCCGCCATCGTCCACGATGTTCGGATCGGCGCCGTGCTCGAGCAGAACTCGGACAATGTCCACGCGGTTGACGCGTGCCGCCCAGTGCAGCGCCGTGCGGCCATGCGCGTCCTGGAAGTTGGCGTTCGCGCGCGCGTCCAACAGGATCTCGACAGCGTCGCCCGCGCCGTTGACGGCCGCCCAGTGCAGCGGCGTGCGCTTGTTCAGACCAACATAGCCGAGCTCGCCGAGGCAGTCCGGACTCACCTTCTTGCGCAGCAGGCTGCGGATCTTGGCAACATCGTTCATCGCAGCCGCAGCGTGCAACGGCGTCAGAGCCACGTCGCCGCCCCAGTCCTCGAGCACTTGAGCGACAGCGTAGTTGCTGCGAAGGTACGCGAGCTGGAGCACCGTGATCGTGTTCATGTGGCCCGGGTCGGGAATCGCGAGGTGGTTGGCGCCGGCACGCAGCAGCGCTCGCACGATCTCCGGGTTGTCGGCAAGGAAAATGGGAGGCAGCTTCCCCTCACATCGGTAGGACGACTTGGAGCACAGGTTGACGTCGGCGCCGTGCTCAACGAGCCAGCACACAGCGCCGAGGCGGCCAGTCGAGACAGCGCAGTGCAGCGGTGTGACCAGCGTCGTCTTGAAGATGGACGAGTACGACTCATCCGCCGACACGACCGGCTTGGGGATGAAGTAGCTTGCGAGGTACCAGAAGATGTCGCCGGTCGAGAAGCGCACGCGCGAGACCTTGTCGAACGCGTTGACGTCGAAGCCCGCGCGAAGCAGCACGTCCATGGCCTGGATGTTGCCCTGGTAGGCCGCCACGTGCATCGGGTTCTTCTTGGCGAGCCCGAATACGCCGAACACCATCGCGGGGTTGGCGTACAGGTCGCGCGCGAACGCGTCGCCCAGGTTTGTGCGCGCGATCCGAATCGTCCGCCGGATGAGCCGCAAATCACCGAGTTGCGCGCCTCGGAACAGCCGCTTGCGGATGTCCTGCACGAGCTGCGAGCGCGAGGGCATCGTGATGCCGCCCGCATTGGCAGCAGCCGTGTCTCCGTTCGCTGCCGAAGCCTGCCGCTTGAGCTGCTGGCGCTTCTTGCGACGCAGCTTGGAGCGCAGCATGTGCGCCTTGACGTCGCCCGTCTGGTCGCTCTCCTTGAACGCGCCGAGCTGCATCTTGAGGTGCTCGCGGAAGCGCGCGAAGCAGCGCATGAGCACGAAGAGCAGCGCGTAGACGCACAGCGCGCCGGAGCAGAAGATGTACACGGCGACGTTGTCGTCGCAGTCGGCGAAGAGCCGGCCGCTCGTGAAGAAGTAGACGAAGAGACCGGTGATGAACGCCATGTAGATGAAGATGACGACTCCAACGAGCTCGCAGACCTGCAGGAAAATGGTGCGCTTGACCTTCTGCAGGCGGCCGACGCGGTCGACGCGCTGCTCGCGACGGAACGGCTCGAACACGCGCAGTCCCGAGGCGGGGAGCCCCATGACCACGACCGCCGGCACCAAGTGGTACACCAGCGCGGCCAGCGCCACGGTCGTGCGGCAGCTGTGCTCGCGCGAGAGCACCATGGCCATGGGCGACGGTACCCACAGCCCGCCGTGCTCGATCGTGCGGTCCCGCCGGTAGAAGTAGAAGGCCACGAGCGCTAAGACATCAACCGCCGCGAGGAACTGCGCCATGCGCAGCAGCCGGATCGAAAAGTACGAGTTCATCTGGAACTTGCCGCTCAGGTACACGTTGGGCAGCGTCGCGTCCGCGTCCGGCAGTTGCATCGAGCTCAGGTGCACCGTGTTCTCGGTCGGGTCGCCTCCTCCTCGGCCTTTCGTCTCGGCCGTCACGCGCCGGCCGTGGTCGATGTCCCTCGCGACGAGGTCGGCGCCGCTCACGCGACTCGGACTTGGCTGGCCGTGGCCGGCGCCGTACTCAAAGTCGTCCGGCCGGTACGACGGTCTGGGCAGCGCGCCAGGGTCCACGGTCGTCGTCGACACGGTGGACGCCACGGTGGACGCCAGCGTCCCCGTCCGCTCGGCGCGCGTATGCTCCACGTCCTTGTCGCTGTCGAACGTGTCCTGCCGCGCGAACTCGCGCGTGCGCACCTTGATGGGCGTCTCCAGCTTGGCGTACGCGCTGGGCGGGTCGCCGTCGCTACCGCTGCCGCTGTCGGTGCCAGGCAGCGGCGGCACGGCACCGCCCGTCCGTGCGTCGGCGCCGGTGCCGTCCATGGCGCGAGTACCGTGAGGTCTCTGGGAAGGCGGCGGTTACCCTGGAAGTATAACCCACGTAGTTTACGCACGCCACGCGATGGGTGAGGAGAGGAGGAGGAAGGGAGGGAACGCTATGGATTGACGCGGGTGAAGCGTCCGAGCGGATCAAGCGGCCGCGCGCGCGTGGGGCGGGGCCGCTCGGCGAGGCGAGGAAGCGGCGACGGCGGCGGCGAGGGGACTGCCGCGCGAGCGAGCGCTTAGCCGTACGAGTTCCACGCTCAGGCCGGCGCGAAGACACATGGCCTGGCCCACCCAGCGAGGCCGCACTTTGCGATCGTAAAAGAGAGCGCGCCGCTGGTTCAGGTGGAAAAAAAGCGGGACGAGGTCGTGCCGACAATACCGGTTTTTTCGGCTGGTTGTTGACACCGCGGCCATGTGGTGCCGCCATATCAGCCAATCCGCGCGAAGCACACTGGACCCTAATCATTGACTGGACGTTTTCTGGAGTGACGTGCTGCTTCCGCAGAAAGTTAGCGGACTCGGAAAGATTACCGCGTCAAAACACACATCACACTCCTCGCTCCGATAAATTGCCATCTGTGCAGCAACACTTTGTAGTTTACCGACTCGCCAATGGAGTCAGCGCCATGAGCCAACCGCTTCGAGTCCACCGCCTCGAGGATGCGCCTTCCGCGCCGCCACGTGCCTATCTCACGCTGAAGAGCGGCACGCAGACGCCAGGATCAGCTCAGGCGCTCGTTCGCACTTGTCCTCAACGAGCTCGAAGACTGCGGCTGTGTTCAGAGGATGTCGCCGTTCCCAGAGTCAGTTTCAGAGCAGGCCAGCAGTACCGTGATTTCTGTCAAATGCAACATGATATCTCAAAGGCCCCGGTGGACCTGTCGGGAACAATCAGTACACATCCACGTCGCAGCGTGGGTAACAAAATTGAGGGGAACGGCGGACTCTGATAAGACATGCACCAACGCTTCCAGGGTTATCGATCGATTCGTGACTGCTTCTTCTGGCATTGATGTGACGTGTGACTGCTGCTTCTCACAAATTTGCCATCAGTGGTACAACATCGTACCGATCCGAATACTGGGCTGCTAGGTAACGCCATAAGTGGGTCCGCCACACCTGTCAAGCCAAACATTTCGCCAAAAGAGGGTTCGATACACCTTTCAAGCTATCCACTTATCGTGCACTACGGTGTAACAAACCCACTTTTGGCGTGATACTCTGCAGGTGTCGTACCCAGTGCTTCTATTCGCGCCATACCCACAAATGAACATGCTAATCTTTTGCGAGGCATTCGAAACTTCAACAGATACCGATGCGGAATCGGTATACCGTCAATATCACGTCAAACCGGCTTGGGGTTGAAGCTCGGTAATCAGCCAGCGACCACAACTCGAATCGAATCCGCGGCGCTCTCCCCTCGATCCTCGATCCGACCAGGCAGGAACATGGCGCTCAACGCGGCGGGCAAGCGGCTCGGACGGGTGCTGCCGCAGTCCACGGTGCTGTTCGTGTGCGACATCCAGGAGGTGTTCCGCAACAAGATCTTCCAGATGCCCACCGTCATCCACAGCACCAACACCTTGGTTCGTTCATGTCGATTATCTAGAAAGGCTGGAAAGTCGACACATGGCTAATGTCATTCAACGCTCCTACGACAGATCTCGGCGTCCAAGATCCTGGACGTGCCGGTGGTCGTGACGACGCAGTACGCGGCGCGGCTCGGCGCGACGGTGAGCGAGATCACGGACAACCTCGCGGACGCCAAGGACGTCAAAGTGTTCGACAAGACGCTCTTCTCCATGGTGACGCCCGAGGTGGAGGACTACCTGCGGTCGCCAGCCGTTCAGCCGCGCAAGTCAGTGCTGCTCTGCGGCATCGAGACCCACGTGTGCGTGCTGCAGACGTGCCTCGACCTGCTCGACCGCGGCTACGACGTCCACGTGATCGCCGATGCCGCCTCGAGCTCCTCGAGCTTCACGCGCTCCGTCGCGCTCGAGGTGAGTGTGTATGCGTCGACGATCTCTACATTGCAAAGGGGGTTGGTATTAACAATGTAATTGTAATGGTGGTGTAGCGCATGCGTCAGTCTGGCGCGTTCATCACGTCAGCCGAATCGGCGCTGTTCCAGATGGCCAACGACTCCAAGAGCCCGTCCTTCCGGAACATCTCGGCGCTCGTCAAGGAGCACCTCCAGTTCACCAATGGGTTCGAGGCCGCCAGCGACAGCAGTCGCCTGTGAGTGCGCCGCAGCAGAAACGACGGTGAACCACTGGCATCTACTAGCGAGTTACTTGACAAGACATAACGATCAACCGCAATCGCAAATCCAGCGTCGGGGTCTGCGTTCCATCCATTCGCTGATAGCACCGTCCGATCCAATGGGCTGTCCCGTACTAGGCCGTCTTGCCGTGCGCCGTTCGCCCGTGGCCGTCAACGAGGACGCCGCCGCCGTGGTGGTCGAGTTGAGCGTCCGGGTCCACGTGCATGTCGACAAAGTCGTCGTCGTCGTCTAGCAGCGGCTGGAAGAGCGCGAGCACGACCGACAGGAACGTGCGCAGGATGACGAACGCGCCGCACAGGATGACGCTGTACACGAGGTACACGTCAACGAGGTACGTCTTGTAGAGAGGCTGCAGGTTGCGTTGCGGCAGGAGGAACGTTGCGCCGCTCTCGGCGACCGCCTCGATCGCGTCCGCCGCACGAGAGCAGCCACCGCCGACCTGGATGATCTGCCCGAGATGCAGTGCCGCCGCCTTGAACCGCTCTTCGCGGAGCAGACGCACGACGCTGTCGCGAACGCTGCGCGCGGAGAACGTCTGGCCGTCAACCAGGAGCCCTGCACCTGCACGAGCCACGGCGTTCATGCTCTCCAACTGCTCGGCCGAGAAGGGGATGCCGAGCACGGGTACACCGTCCACGAGCGCTTCCTGAACCGCTGACAAATCGCCCGCCGTGACGAAGACCGATACTGGCGCCAACGCGAGCACCGCGGCGTCGTCCATGTCGTCACCCACGAAGAAGACGGATCCGCGCGGCCGCGATCGCAGGTCGAACGCCGCCTGCTCCTGGAGCGTGATCTTCCACAGCAACCGCGCGTCCAGAAGCTCGAGTGCATCCAGCTAGACACCACAGCACAAACTTCGATAAGTCACTCCATTTGAGGCAAAAATGACCAGCAGAGGGAAAGAAAAGGTCGTACCAGAGTCATGACCATGTCCGGAGCGAGCGGGACATTCGGAGGAAAGCTGAGGAAGATGAGCGCATTGGTGCGGCTGGTCGCAGGATCTGTCGCCAACCAGTCTGACAACGACTTCGGGAGCTCAACACGGCCGCTCGCCAGCGCGCGGGATCGCAGTAGCCCGACCATCCGAAAGTTCGGCGATATGGGCCGCGCAGCGTCGAGTCCAAAGACCGAATTGGCCAACACGAGCTGGTGGCCGAGCAGCTGAGCCTTGTCGTCGATAGGAAACAGCCCATGATCGGCGCGCACATGGTTGATATCGTGGAAGAGCCGAACAAACCCGAGGCGAAACTGGAGTCGGTAGAAACCGTTCAGACATCGCTCCAGCACGCTCGTGGTCTGGCAAACAACCACTGTCAGAGCACAACAACACCACAGACAGACACAATGTAGCGGGCCGTACGTGCATCGACAGATTCGAGAAAGGTGCGGGGATGTTGACAGGCGGCGTATCCATGTCGAGCAGCAGGTGCGGATTGTTGACGACGTACGGAATGCCGAGCGCGTGGCAGGCGTCAAAACCTGCAAACGAGTAGCGGTCGACGACGACCAACGACGGACGGTCGTCCTCGAGGTCTTCGAGCAACGCCGAGAGCATTGGCCTTTGGAACGAGCTGTAGAACCGCAGCGTTTCCAAATAGCTCTCGTACACGCCAAGCGACTCGAGTTCGCCGAGATCTCGGTAGTTGCCGCGGCCCTTGGGAACCAAATTGCCGAGCGAGATGAACTCGAGCCCCTCCAAGTCGCTCACCCACTGTCGGCAGTTCTGTCGGGGGTAGGCAGCATCGTGAATACGCAACCAGCACTCAGGTGTGTGCGTTCTGCAATCGTACCTCGGGCAGTGCGAAGCCGATGCGGTAGCCGCGAGAGAGCAGCTCCTCGGCTAAATTCTTGAGCGGCAGCACGCGATCCAGCACGGGGATGCTAACGAGCACAATGTACAGCTGCTCGCCAGGGTGCGCCGTCGTCGAGGTTGAGACCGAGGCCGATGGCGCGGAGCCCATGGCGTCCGAGGCCGCGTCGCTCTTGGAGCGCGGACCAAAGGCGTCGGCGCGCTTGATGAGGCAGAGCATGGCGAGAGCCAGCAGCAGCCACGCGTGGAGCCGCCACTGGCGCTGGCACTGCGCCAGCAGTGGCCGCAGACCGGAGGAGGGAGGCACGCCCTTGATGCGGAGCGAGCTACTACTGTTGACGAGGAAATGGTGGATGCGGGTCGACGAGCGTGGCTGCACCGACACGGACCGCATGCTGGGCCGCGCGGACGAGGAAGCCGCCATCCGCGCCGCTGAGGGTCTGGATTCGCGGCCGGCGATGCCCTCCGTTCGTACACACAGCCGGGGGCTCGCGGCCTGATCCGCTCGCGCCTGCCGAGCGTCCGCCGGGTGCGTCGTCGTCGCCTCGGGGCCGACAGGCAAAGCAAAACTACCAAACGCTGGCTGCCGCGCGGAAACGAGCCGTGCTCAGTGAACAGATCCCTCTGTTTACTGACGTATTGGTTGGTTGTTCCAGATAATCTCGGATAATTCGAAGCTCCGCCGCCATTATAGAGAGGGGTTACTTGGACGATGCGCAAAGTTCGCCTGCGCACTTAGCCTCTGCTTGAATGTCAACGAGGTGGTGTCACATGCGACGAGAATGCAGTGGCATCAACGCCATTCCGGTGTCACAAGGCCATGCGTGGCTTGGGATCCACTGTTGAGCGATCGGTAGTGCGCCAGCACCTGTCGACATGGCCATATCCTCCTTACTATCGACAGTGCTGGCCACTCCAATTCAGGAACGCGACCAATTAAGGTTGATTTTTGATCAAACTGTCCATTCAGACGTGTTGGGGTAGCGGGAGCTCGGCTTACGCTAAATAATTGTACATCCGGCGGTCGGCCGGGCTCCGCTGGAGGTACTCGCGCTCGATCAAGCTCTCGATCCGCAGCTTGATCAGCTGCGGCGACGGCGTGAAACGCCCCGCCATCTGCCGCGTCACCTCGGCGATCAGCTGGTTGTGCTGCATCTGCTTGCGCGTCTTCATGATGCGGACGATCGCGGCTTCAACTGCAGAGACCACCACACAAGCTCGTCAGTATACCATCCTGCAACACAACACACCAAACAGTTCGCAGCATACCAAGGTGCTTGCGGTCCTCTGCGACCGTCGGCGGCAGAGCGTCCGATCGGCTCTTCTGCGCAAAGCCGGCAGCGATCGGCAGGAGCGACGACTCCTTCTGCGACACAAGCGGTATTCGCACACGATGGAGCTTCGATTTGTACCCATCGTTCACCGTGAACTCGTCGGCATCCTCGTCAATGCGCTTGCCTTTCGAGCTCTTGATCAGGATCTTGTACTTCGGCGTGCACAGCGAGATCAAGTGCCGCTTCAGATCATTCGCCTCGATTTGCGTCCACTCTGCGATCTCCTTGAACTTCCACGACGCCTTCTGGTTGAAGAGCTCCAAAATCACGGCCTGGTACGTCGACACGCTCAGTTCGTGGCGATGTCGACCTGCCTTCGCACCTTCGCCTTCTTCAGCGCTGCTAGAAAAGGTTGCACGCACGTCGACGGTACCCATGTTCACCAGCCACGCCAGCTTGCGTCCATTATGCCGCGCCAGATAAAACGTCTCGAACGACGAGATCATCTTGGTGAGGGCCGGCGGCAGCGCACACATTGGCGCCATTTCAGTCGGCCAAAACCCGCTCGTGAGCACTTGGACAGTCAGCGGCGACGCCATGACGGAAGACGGGTCCAGCAAAAAGTTACCCTCGTCCTCAGTTGCTGTCGCTTGGCGAGCATTCGCCACCGTAACTTTGCGGTACAGCTCCATCAGGTCCTTCGAGATGCTCATGTCCTTGAACATCCCCTCCAACTTCGATGTGAACTGGTAGCCGCACTCGGCCTTCAGCTTGGATATCACCAGCTTCTCCGCTTCGTCTGATGTGCCGCGGCCGCTCAACAAGCGCTTGGCGAGCAGGAGCTTGTAGAACTCCTCAAACACGTCCTTGTCCTGCAGGTACCGGAAAAGAGCGATCACTTGGGTGACTCGCGAGTCCATCTCTTCCTCAAAGCGGTTCTTGCCTCGAAGCAACTCGTCCAGGTATTGCGCGAGGTACCCGGCGCACACTGTGCTCGTGTTCATGAACCCTTCGAAGCCCTGCTTGATACTCTTGTGGAACTGCGGGTCGTCAAAGAAGCAGTCCGACAGAAACACGACGAACTTCTCCCGCAACGCCAACAGCTTCTCCACAAACGGCGCAGCCTCCAGCGCCGTTTCGGGGTTGCTCTGCGTTTGCACGAGCTCTTCGCCGTTCGACTTGATGTAGTCAAACACGCTCTCGCTGATCTCGTTCAGCGTACTCGGCACTCGACGGAACAGAGTATACATGCGGCGGAGCGCATCCACCTTGTCGTCGCGAAAGAGCGCGATACAGCCAGAGTTGTCCATTTCCACGAGCGCCTTCGCCTGGTTCTTGATCAGTTGCGTCTCGACAATCGCCTTGAGCTTGTGCTCGGTCGACGGACTCAGGTAGTTCGTCACACGATTGGCTTCTTCGACAAGCCGCTTCTCCGCCTTCACCAAGTATTCGGGACACGTCGCCACGTCAAGCGTCGTCTGCGCCTCGGCGCGGTAGAACTCAAGTGTGCGCTCGAGGAAGTAGCACTCAAAGTCGTCCTCGTACACCGTGTTGGAGTGCACGCCGAGGTCAACGAGCATGCGCAGGATGCTCTTCAGGAGTCCGCGATCGATCAGCTCGCCGTTGCGCTCCAGCTCAATGTTGCGCAGCAGCAAGTCGCGCAGCCGCTCGCGAATGTTCGGGTTGCGAGCGATCGTGTCGCGGAAGATATACAGACCGCTGTCGTACACCGGCGCCTTGCGCTTCTGGTTGACGTACGTGCGATCCTGCAAGGTTCACAACTCCGTCATTAACTCGACGTCCGATACCAAGAAAACTAGGACCGACGGTGGCGAGAGCGTACCATGTACATGAGAATGTCGCGCACCATGGTCATGATCACCTGGTGGTCGGTCCACTGAGTGTTGAGCGCCACGAGGAGCTGACCGTCCGCGGCGCCGCCAACGTCCCGCGCTGTCTGCTCCAAGTGCTCCGTGATGACCCCGATGACACCGTCGTACAGCAGATCGCCGTGCTTGTGCAGCACCAGGTTGTACGAGTTGCTGCACGCAAGAACCCCATGCTAGCCTGTTAGCTCCCCTTCTTCAGCTCAACATCTTTGAGGTTCCTCCATACCGATACAGCTCCTCGAACGAGAGCTGGCTGGCGTTGTGTGAAAAGATCTCGTTAATCGCGTCGCGCAGGGACGCCCAGATGGCCTGCGCGCGCGCCAGGTCCATGCCCATGCTCTGCCGGTACGGCTTGATCACCAGCTTCTTCATTGTGGCTTCGTAGGACTAGATCTCCCTGTTCACAACCACGGAGCGCCACTCACGCGTGAGAAACACGCCGCCTCCCACTCGAACCACGACTAGTGCACCTTTTCCTTGCCGACTCAGACCGCGCTCGGCCGCTATCCCCTCAGCGCCGTGGTCGTCGCCGATCTTACTGCACACCCTGATTTCGTTCCCCGAATTGGACCCACAAGGATTCCGAGAGAGGGAAAGGTTACGTGGCAGGGTTACGTCTCGGATACCGGTATCGGCGGTATCGAACTCGATCAAAACAGGTTACAAACGGGTTACGTAGCTGTTCAGGTGACCAAAGAGGAACGGCGACAATGGCGGCAGCGGCAGGAGACACGAGCCTCGAGGAGCTGCAGGCGCGGCTCGAGACGTTCACGGAGCAGCTGCAGAACATCCACGAGCTGCTGCAGAGTGACCCTGAGAACGTCGAGTTCCTGGGCATCGCCGCGGACCTGGTCGAGGTCGTGCGGCTCACCAAAGAGGCGGTAGGGTTTCTGTTTGATCTCATGTTGTTTGACTCGCATTTATCCTGAGCTAACGACCGATCCTGTGCGTAGATTGATCTGAAGCTCGCGGCGGCGGGTGCTACGGCCTCAGGTGACCACGGAGAAGATGAGGAGGAGCCGGCGGCCGCGCCAGAGCTCGCGTTCGCGCCAGGCGATGTCTGCGAGGCGCAGTCCAAGGGAATATGGTATCCCGCGCTCGTCGAGTCCGTCACGGCGCGGGACACGTACAATGTGGTGTACCTGGGCTTCGGCAACCAGGACGAGCTGTCGGCGACCGCGTTGCGCGCCATCGACGTCGATACGGCGCAGCTGCCGCCGAGACCGCTCATCGGCGAAGGCTTCAAGTGCGAGGCCAAATACTACGTCGACAGCAAGTTCTACACGGGCACAGTCACCAAGGTGACGGACCGTGGGTTCCAGGTGCTGTTCGACGGCTATGGCAACTCGGAGGAGGTGCCGTACGAGTACATGCGTGTGCTGTCTGCGCCTGCTGCTACAGCCACATCATCGACGACGACGAATGCTGCACCTGCGACGGCCGCCAAAACAACGAACGTGCCGGCCAAACCTGCGCCTGCAGTGATCGAGAAGGCCATCAAGATCCCAGAGAACCTGCAGATCCTTCCGACCGACACGGAGGCGGAGAAGGACCGCAAGCGCAAGCGCGTGCGCGCCATCAAGAGCTTGAACCGGCACAAGAACATTGATAACGAGCGCAATCAGAAGCAGCACGACTGGAAGGCCTTCCAGCACAAGGCCGTCAAGAAGAAGGTCAAGGGAGCGAGCGGCGCGCTGTCCAAGCGAGGCACGAGCATGTTTGCATCGCCCGACACAGTCGCCGGCCGCGTCGGAGTCGTTGGAAGCGGTCAGGGCATGACCGAGTTCGAGGACACGCGCAAAAAGTTCAAGCGGACTGACACCAAGTGATGATAACAGAGTCACCCACCTCGACAAGCGAAGCAGCCGTCCACGACAAGTGAGTACATTAGTTTACTTTGTTCAAGGAGGTACGTTGCGCCGTCCCCTCCGGAGTTACTTCGCATTCAACTCTTCACAACTCACGTTGCATGTGCAACGCGATAATACAGCCATAGACAGACTGTGCCTTCGCGGTTCTAGCGGCGACCGCTTCGCCGCCTTGAAGCTTGCTTTCACGGGGGAGAGAACCGCTCGTGTCCAGTCCCCCACGTTGTCGCGTTGCGAGCGCGACGGTCGTTGCGGTTGCCCACGAGGCTCTCCAAGCTCCGCATCCGCGCAGGCGGCGTGCGCGACACAGAGCCCTCGCGAGGCTGCTGCTCGATCTCGGTCGCACTGCGCAGCCGCCAGCCGTGACCGCCAGTGCCACTGGCATGCCGCCTTAGGTGCTGTCGGGCCGGACTCCGTTCCGGCGGAGGGCTGATTTCGTCGATCGGGTTGCCGTTGAGCGGCGACGAAGGTGAGCGAACCTCGACAACATCGGACACGGACGACCAGGACGCCGGCGACGATAGCAGCTGGCTGTTGCGATCGAGTTCCTGGATCACTAGGTCTGCGGCGCTCGGTCGGCGGAGCTGTCGTTGACGATCGTGCTTGGCGTGCGCGCGCAGATAGGTCGCGAGCCGCTCGGCGCTCTCTGGGAAGCCCAACGACGCGTTGAAGTGGTGCACGAGGCTGCGCGAGAACGAGTAGCGCTGAGCGAGCGAGACCGAGTGCAGCGACAGCAGAAGCGGCACCACGAGCTTGCCGCGGTCCTCCGCGAACGCGAGTTGGTCCTGCAGCTGGCCGCATCCGGTCGAGACGGGGGAAAGCACAACGATCACGGCGCTGCAAGCGAGGATGGCGTCCTTGGCCGCGAGTTGCCGCGCCTGTGCCGACTGCGCGCCAAGCACCGAGAGTGTCGACTCATTAGCGCCGCTTGGAGCCCTCACTAACATGCCACGGGATGAGGACGGCGCTGTCGCTGGCTGGTCGACATCACCGATGTCAGAAGTGTAGGCAACAGCAGGCGCGGCTTCGTCAACCACAGCGCGAACGCCATGTCTCGCGAGCGATGCACGCAGCCGCCGGCAGAACGGCGCATGGAAGTCGCCGTGCGCGATAAACACAAACGGCGTCGACTCGGAACCCAACGCCGACGAGGACGCCGTCTCAGGTAGCAGCATGGTTGCCAGCGACGACGTGGCATCGCCGAAGTCAAGCGGTGTTCGACCCTGTGCATTCGCCTTGTCATGAGCAGCATCAGCGGCCAAGCAGCGCTGCTCGTCCTCGGCGTTCAGTGTGTCTTCAGTGGCCACAGGCTGCTCCTGTCGAGCTGCAAGGCGAGCGCGGCGCTCCTCGATCTGGTCGTGGATGCCGTCCAGCAGTAGCCGCACGCAGTCCTGGAACACCTCGCGCCGACTGTCGTCGAACTCCTTGTCGACATCTCGGTCCGATTCTTCGGTCGTCGCGGTCGGTTCGGCATGCGAACCGGCTCGGGATCTGGAACCGGCGTCAATGGCTGGCTGTGGTGCGACGGCGGGACGGAAGTCGACGATCTGCCGTGTCCACAGATACACCTGCAGCTCCTCGGGGATGACCATGTCGTCGCACTGCACTGCCACGACCGGGACGTTGTGGAGTCGAGCGAACGCAAGCTCCTTCATGCACCACGGCGACGACGGGTAGTCGTGCGTGAGAACGGCGAGCACAAGCGCACTGCTCTGGATTCCGCTTGCGATCTCGCGACGCCACTCGGCGCCACCAGGGATACCCGTCGGATCCATAGCGTCGATCCACGTCGTCACGTGCGCGGCCTCGAGCGCATCTCGGATGCGCCGTGCTAGCGGTGCATGCGAGTGGGTGTAGCTGATCATGACATCTCGCTGACCGGCCTCCTTCTTGACAGCGTACCGCAGCGTCGTGGATGTTGTGCACTCGATCGCGCGCTGGCCGAGCAGGTTGGGAGTCGTCAAGCTCAACCCCGCGCGCACCAGCAACAGCGCCGCGGTTTCATTGCCGTGGCGGAGCGCCACATGCAGCGCCGTGTCGCCGTTGCTTGCACGAGTCGCACGCAGATCTACTCCATGCTGCACCAGCAACTCGAAGACGCGTGGATCCAAGCTGCGCGCGCGAGCGTGTCGATGGTCGATAGGTTCGTGGTCATCGTCATGATCGTGGCTCGACGGTTTGGAGGATCCTGTGACTAGAGTCGTTCGGCTCACGCCGGCCGCACACAGACACAGCAGCGGATCGCCCTGAGCGTCACGCACATTCGGGTCGGCGCCGTGCTCAAGAAGCAGCTCGACAGCGGCGGCACGACCCAGCACACACGCCCACGCGAGCGGCGAGCGACCAAACACATCGCACGCGTCCACGTTGGCGCCGTACCGAATGAGCAGGCGCATCGTTTCCACCTGGCCGCGCATGGCCGCCCAATGCAGCGGCGTGCGTCTGAAGAACCCCGCGACCTGCTCGCCAAGCGTGTCGGCGGTCGCGCCGTGCTTGAGGAAGAAATGTACCTCTTCTGTGAGTCCGCGCGCGCTCACAGCGTGCAGAGGCGTGAGGGCCACATCGCCGCCGAACTTCTCCATGAGACGCGCCACGGGTCGATTGCCTGCAAGCCGCGCGACCTCGAAAGCCGTGAGACAGAAGTTGTTGTTGGGAATGAACAGTGGGTCGGCGTCGGCGTCCAGCAGCAGCCGTGCACAGTCCTTGGTGCGAGCCCAAAAGAGCGGCGGTGTCGCAAAGCGAGCGTCCGTGGATCGCGCAGTCAGGTTGGCGTCCGCGCCATGTCGTAGCAGCAGCAGCACCATGTCGGCATTCCCCATCGTCGCAGCGGCGTGCAGTGGCGAGAGCAACGTGCAGTGACCGATTCCAGCGACTCCGAATGGCTGCGTTTCCTCGTTGGTAGCGCGGGCGGCTGCGAATTCAGCGCGGTTGAGTGCCGCCACGACGCGGAAGAGCACGCGATACAGCCACGAGAGTCCAAGCTTGAGCACTTCGAGCTTGTCAAGCGCGTTCGGGTCGAACTGCGCTGACCCCGTCAGCAGCTCTCGCACGACTTCAGGCTGGTCGAACACGACCGCCACGTGCAGCGGGTTGCGGCGGCACGATGCGAACAACAGCGGGCATCGCGGGTGAGGATACGGCGGGTACCACTTGCCAGCAAAGTCAGCGCCGTCCAGCTCGATCGCCTCCGCCACACTGGCGCGCACTTGGGCGACATCGCCATTCTTGGCTGCTCGGTACAGCGCCGCCTTGAGCTCGTACACCTTGCGGGAGTGACGAGCACCCTTGTGACCGCCGAGCAGCGACGGGATGAACACGTACGACTTCTCCACATAATCGAAGCGCGCACGACCGGGAAGCACGCCGCGCTGGTAGAGCAGGTGCAGGTGCAGGTGGTGGAAGAGAACGAGCTGTCGCCACCGCAGTCCATACGCGATAACCGCCAGTAGCTGCACAAGCACGACGACGATGATGGCTCCCGCACCGAGGTTCTGGTTTGTGTAGCAGGCGTCCACGAGGTGGAAGATGTTCTCCTTGGAGTCGGACGTGAAGAGCATGATAAAGGTGCACATGAGGTAGAGCACCTCGAGCACGACGATCAGCTCGCATATCCGGAACAGCGGCGTCTTCTCGACACGCTCGCAGGTGTCTTCCCTCTCGTTGGCCAGGTCCACACCGACCGCCAACGCTGCATTC
Organism: Phytopythium vexans; assembly: GCA_003413675.1. Taxonomy (NCBI): domain Eukaryota; phylum Oomycota; class Peronosporomycetes; order Pythiales; family Pythiaceae; genus Phytopythium; species Phytopythium vexans. The sequence goes on along the minus strand of QLOC01000018.1, from coordinate 481,277 downwards.
GCTGCCGACGACGACGAGTGGGTCAGGATCGTGCGTCGTGACTTGGACCTCTCATTACCGCCTCGCCGACGGTGCAGCCGACACTTGGACCGGTTGATGGCGGGCAGACACAGGATGAAGATGAACGAGACCGTGTAGGACGAAATGTCGAGCAGGTTCCGCGTGTAGTCCTTGCACAGCCTGGCGGCGCTCTCCTCGTGGGCCGGACCGCCGTCTCCGATCGACAGCACGGGCGTCAGCAGCGCGTGGACGGCGAGCAGCCGCACGAGCAGCAGCGTCACGTTCAGCACCGTGTTCTCGACCAGCGGCGCGCACAGGAACGTGTTGCTGTCGTGCTTGAACCAGGGCACGAGGAAGCCCACGAGCCGCCGCGCCTTCGTGTACAACCGCCAGCACCGCCGCGCGCGGAGCCGCCCGTCCGGCCCGACGTAGTAGTGCGTGGACGGCAGCGACTGCGACCTGTGGCTGCCATTGGCGGTATCGCACACCGTGTCGCCTTCATCTGGAGACGGCTCGTTCTCCAGGTCGAGCAGGAGGTGCGAGCTGGACTTCCTATGGCTAGACGGCGGGCTCACGACCGTCACCGGTGGAGGGGAAGGCGGCAGCGCCTGGAACGGAGGCGACAACTGCGCCATCGAGTCTGGCAGGAAGACGAGACCGCGCGGCGGGGAGCAAACGAGCCGCAGCCGCGCGGCGACCGCACGGGTGGCGCGCGATTAGCTGTCCGCGCCTGGCGGGTGGAGGGGGAGCGCAGAGCGAGCGAAGTAGCTGGCGCGGAGGGTAAGGCAGGCCGATCGCGGGTCGCGGGGTCGCGAGGTCGTGGAGATCTGCGAGCTTGTTCCGCCCGTCGATGCGAACTTAGCGAAGTTGACTGACTCGAACAATGCCAGCAGGTTCAGCAAAAAGCGATTGGTTGATTTCGCTCGGGAGTTAAACGGGAAGATTTGAGTGGCCGAAATTGCGCATTGTTGATGACTGGCGATTATGATGACTCGCGTAAGCCGAGTAATCGCTGATTGGACCATAATCGTCGGCGTGAACTTTTGCTCCGTAATAATTGGATGTGGGCCACACGTAAAACCAGTCGAGCTGTTCGTAATGCTTGAGGAGATCACGGGCACAAAAATCTGCCAGCGGATCTCCTAATCTTTCAGTGCTCTTCAGCCCATCACCGGAGCGACGGAGTCGGGGTTGACAGAAGGAGAACAGCTAGGAGGCGTCGATTCGAACGGAGGAGCTCATCCGCCCTCACGTTGAATCTGCGCCTCGAGCGCGGGAGAGACGGAGACGACACGCAGAACATGGCTTCAAACATGTTGGCTTTCAGGTGCAGGTTGCTCCTCGCTGGGTAGCTCCTCACGTCGCTCGGCCCTCTCGCAGCCTCAAGCCTCAAACCTCAAGCCGCCAGATCGCATCCACGTGTTCCGCTACACAAATCCAGCGCACGGCGGTATCCTTTATCCTGTCGCTCCGACATTGGATGCCACCAAGCCGCCAAGAACAAGAAACATACACTCTTTCGAATAGAATGATGATCAAAAGCAACTTCAACGTCAGTCGCCACCCCTCGCTAAAATATTTACCCCTCTACTCATGGCTACACTACTGTGTCGCTGCCCTCCGCGCCGACGCCCTCCGCCTCGCCGCCGGTCTCGTGGAGCTGGCAGAGCCGCCCTCGGCGCACGGCGCGCGCGCAGCCCGGGTGTTCGCACCGCTTGCCGCCGCCGTGCGCGATGCAGAAGCCGTTCCCGCGGTCCTTCTTCTCGCAGTCGCCCCACTGGCACTTGCGGATGCCGCCGTGCACGTAGCACCGGCCCTTGCGCTGCTGGCCGCGTACGCAGCCAGGGAACTCGCACCGCTTGCCGCCGCCGTGCGCACGGCAGAACCCGCCGCCCTGCGAGCTGCGCGAGCACCCACCTGGCCCCGCGAACTGGCAGCGTGCACCGCCGCCGTGCGCCTTGCACCGCGAGTTGGATTGCGCACGCCGCGTGCATCCTGGCTCGACGCACTTCTTGCCTTTAGGAGCTGTGCGTGCCGTCGAGAGATCTCCATCAGCAGTGGGGGACACAGTGCTGGGGCTGCGCACGCGGGACGTGCAGGCGCGCTTGGCGCGGCCCTGCGTCTCCTCTGATTGGTACTCGCTGTAGTCGGTCGATACGACGAGCTCCTTGGACATCAGCGGTCCCATCGACAGCGACAGCGCCAGCGCCGCGGCCGATGCACGGGTAGACGACCCGGAATGTCTTGATCGCGCGCGCTTGCGGCCTGTAGACGGCTTGTGCTCGACCGTAGGTGCTCGAGAATGGAACCACTGGTTTTGCTGCATATCTGGCTGCATCGAGAAGGACGCGCTGAGTGTCGCGGCAGTGAACGGGCCGATCGCCATGCTCGAGGTGCTGCCGTTGCTGTTGGGAGGGCTCGTAAAGCCGCTGGATCCCATGTTGGCCATGAACAGCAGCTGCTTCATCGACACGGGCGGGGACGACGCCGTCGAGGCCGTGTCGAAGCCGTCCAGTCCCGAACTCGAGCCTGCAGTCATCCAGAATGGCATTGCACCACCGCCAAAGCTGCCGAACGGCGCGTTGTGCTGGCCCAGCGGCTGCACTGGCATCATCGCGCTAGGGTCCGAGTACACCGGACTGCGCGGCGTCGCGCACGGGTCCTGGAAGCCTGCGACCAGCGACCGCAGGCTGCAGGTCGAGTTGGGCGGCGACACGACCGGCGAGTCGGTGCCTCCGTTGCCCGACGTCGGCGCGCCGAACGCGTCCTTGATCGACTGGTCCACGGGGGCCGCGATGCCCGTGCGTGGCAGCTCCAGCGGCTCGAACAGCAGCGAGTTGGTGCTCATCGGCGGGTTCTCCACCTCTGCCTTGAACGTATCGGTTCTCGAGTTGGACGTCGGCGGCGACGCCAATGCTGCCAATGTGATCTGCAGGCTGCGCGCACTTAATGGAGGTAGCGATCCGGTCTCGTCCAGGTCGGTGGAATCGGGCAGAGTACTGAGATTAGAGCCGAGTAGGTGCCTCAGCATGAGGTCGTCGTCATCCACGGGCGGTGCGAGGTCGGTCGTGGGGGCCATCGCCATCGCAGTGCGGGTAGCAAACAGATGACCGCTCGACGTCGGCTTTGCTAGCCGTGCGGACGGCAGCAGATAGCTTGGCGGCGCGAACGGCCCTGGCGCGGACGCGATGGCGGCGGCAGCTCGCATCTCGGGAGCAAGCAGCGAGTCGACAAATGCCACTTCGTCCATGGGCGGCGGCCGGGGTCGGCGGCGCTCGCGGCCGGCTGCACTGGGGATGAGGCCGGGTTTCTTGCGGGTGGATGCGCCGCGTTCCGGTAATTTTTTGAGTTGTTTTTTTTTTTTGTTGTTTTTTTTTTTTCGTTCGCTTGCTATCGACAAGGCGCGGGGCGGGCCTTCTCGACGAAGAACGGCCAGCGTTGAAGCACACTACGCACAAAAGGAAGGATAGCAAAAAGCCCCAGAGCGAACATTAGCGAACATTACCGAAGCAAAGCACCCCCAGTCCAGTGCAGTCCAGCGGTCCAGCCATCCCCCCGCGCGAAAAAAGGATCCCATCCGCCAGTCGGCCGGGGGGCGGGGGGCCGAAATATTCGTCCCCCGGATCCGTCAGAAAGGGCCGCGAGCGAAACTCGGGCGGCCCGATAGAAAGCTCCAAGGCGGATACGCACCTGATTTCTCCAGCCCGAACTTGCCGACGAAGAGCCGCGGACGGTCCCACAGTCCAGTCCGCCCTGGTGGATCGCAGCGGTCGAACGGCGGCCCACTGTACACCCTCACTCACGGTACAAACTCACGGTACAGACGCACGGTACAGACGCACGGTATGTAGCCAACGCGACCTGCGAAGCCGCCGCACCGGGTCCGATATCAACCGCGTGGGTGCGGCCACGTCGAGACGGCCGTGGGTCCGCAGCCAAGTCGAAAGTGTCCGGTACTGGATGCGGCCTCGGCGCCGAGCGGCGGTGTCGCTGACCCTGTTGCAAAAACCGGGTCGGTGCTGTTCTCGAGCCGCTTCTGTTTTTCGACCCGAAAAATTCGTCCACCCCCCGGATAATCCGCGAAAATCCGACGCGGACAGAGTGGTCGATTTTTAGGTTCAGATGAGGACCCGAGCCTTGCTTGCGATCGGACTGAACTGCCAATCAATTCGGTGCGGCCGACCGCGGAGGCCTCGTCGCCACGAGCTCGCCAGCCAGCGCCAGCCATGGCCAGCGGCAGCCGAAGGCAGCCTCAGTTCTCTCAGGCATCAGAAGCCACCAACCCGCCATGTGGAGCACGCCAAATGGCCTCAGCCCTGGCCATCGCAGGCTGCCGAGCCGCCAGCTGCGGATCAGCATCGGCCACATGCAGGTGGTCGAGAACGGGGTGAGGCTGCTGCATGCATTCTCACGGTGCCTTCGAATGCTGATCGCTTCGCCCCTAGCTTCTCTCTGGCAGTGGATCGGCGACGATGCGAGGACACGACGATGGACAGCAGGAGATAGAGCGGAGCTTGAAGGGAGCAGAGTCCATGGCCACTGGCGGCTTGGCCATGACCAGCGCCATGGGGTCTTGGCCCTGGCCTTGGCCTGTGGCCGTTGCCAGAGCTGGAAACGGCAGGACACGATGGAGCAACGCGGCAAAGTTCAGCATGGCGCCTGGATATCAGGTGTGCAAGGCTGGGGCGGTGCTGAGTCCACATGCGATGACCGTCTGGCCTTATCCACTGTGTGACGGGATCAACTCGACCCGCACTCACTCTGCAAGCGGTTGAGCACGCACCTGATCGTGCCGCAACCCGCGTTCACCATATGGATACACTTGGCGCCAAGTCGCAGGTGGGAAGGGGCGGCCGGCCAGCGGCGGAGACCGGACTCTCTCCCGCGCGGCTGATTTGGATTTGCGACGCGCGCGCCTGCTCTCCTGTCGGTTTCGCCTGTCGGTTTCGCCTGTCGGTTTCGGCTTTCGGTTTCGCGTGGCAGCCGGCCGCCAACCGGCGCTGATGCGCATCAAACACAAACGGCCCGCGCGGGTCGAGCCGTATTACGGTACGACCTACGGTACGATTCGACAAAGATCCACCGGATCGTACTGGAATTCCGCGCGACATCTATTGGGTAACGCAGCGCTCTGTGTTCGTCCAGTCATCACGTTTAGCAGCGTCGCTTAGCACAGGACACTTTTGTACGGTACAGTGAAGGCAGTCACTAATGTTCTACTCGGCGAGTATCAAATCAGCGCAAGCCGTTGCTTGCTCCTCGACCCGGTGCCGACTTGCATCCTGGCGAATTGTGAACTGAATACCCTCACTCAGCTGACTACCGTTGCTTCTGCGACAAAAATCCTCAGCGCGCCTCACTCGCTCACAAGGTATTTTTCGCTATTTTTCGAATATATAATATGCTACGTTCCAATACACCGATAAAGCTTCTGTGTTCGACCAAGCACATCGAAGCGGAGCGATTTGTGACAAATGGCTTGATCGAACCACACTCGCGCTGACTTGCGCACTGTAAACACCGCCTATCGATCGCAATGTTAGAATTTATATATGTTTGGTTTGCACCGAGGCGGCAGCTCTCGGACAGGCGACTTCTTTGCGTCATCGTGCAGCGTAGCAGAGTTACGGTGCGCCGAGGCTGTATGCGCGTTTTTTTACCGCTGGCGTGGGTTGCACCTGGTGTGTTTACCTCCGCATGCGCTGAACTCAGCCAATCCGTATGGCGAGTGGCTCACCTGTCCGGAACGTGCGCTGCTGGTTTCTCGATGGCGTGTGGACACCTGGATCCGTTCGCACCCAGCATACCAACCGCCGGTCGTGAGGACTCATCGATGATGCGTGGCGCGAGCAGGCGAAATGCCGACGGACTCGCTCGCTCGCGCGTTGTGCACTCGCTCGTTTGCGTTGCTGTCATAAATAGCCGTTAGGGTGGCGAACTAGACAGGTACACTCGAACTTCACGCGCCTATGCCGATGTGTCCGCAACGCGCTGCGACCAGGTTGCACCGTGTAAAGGCCGTGGTGCGAGCCGTTGGCTGCAGCTGGAATTTGTATCTGCTGCTGCTGTAAGTTGAAGTCGAATCACTCGAGCTAACGCAATCTAGTACACGAAGGCGATTAGCATGTTCAAATTGGCCATGTAATAGGTTAGTAGTAATTTGAGAACGCGCTTCTTTTCTGCGTATTTGAGGAGAACACGCTGAAAGTATGGTGGGATCGAAATCGTCATAATTGCAGTACTGATTTGCTGCATGCAATCTAAATACATGCAGTCAGCGCGCTCGAGACTGTGCTCTTGGGGGGATGGGCGGTTCGCTCCGCAGCGCTGAAACTTAGCAATCTTCGGGCAGTAACGCTCGTACCACACTCGAAAGTGTCCAGTTACACAAATGGACAAAAATATTTTTTTGTCTTTTTTGTGGCACTTTTACAATCAGCGTCCTCGTCAAATCTGCCGATTGCTTGGCCCACCCCCAGTCATCTCGTCGATCGCCGACAGCGGGGGATGTGCCGACGAGCCAGGGTGGATAATTTGCCACGCGCGGCAGCTGTGCGTGTTGTATATTAGCCGCCTTCTTTTTGCCATGGCGCGATCGGTGCTGCAAAGCTGCCGCATCCTTCGACGCCTGACCTGGGAACGCGGTGAGGGCTTAGCAAGATCGCCGCCCCGTCTTCTTCTTTCGCAAACCGGCGGACCACCGTCGTCATCTCCCCTCCCGCCCTTGCGAACGCGCGCGCATGAGGCTGTCCACTGGCCTCGCTGCTGGTAAACTGTCGCTGGCTAGCCGTTTCAGTTATCGTTCCATGGATGCGAACTTCAATCCGCATTTTGCGCAAAGTACTGTACGGCAAGCTAGGTATCGTTCGCAAAAGCACGTTGCACCACTCATCCTCCTAAAAGCGAGCGATGACTGAATTGCATCCCACCGGCTGCCGCGACCGCGGTCACAACCACCCGCGCACACCTGCCCACGCGCACCTGCCCGCGACGCACCATCTGCGCGCGCCTCGCGCCGTTGCGTCTTTTACGCAGGCGGGCGGGCGAAGCGGAGCGAAGGACGCCACCCCGCGTCATCACCGCCTGGACGCGGTCGTCAACGACCTGACGGCGAGCAGTCAGTTCTCTGTGGCTATAAATACCGCAGTCACACGCCCGCCTGCTGGCCGAACGACCGAATACGTCAGCGACAACCTCTCCCACATTTTCACACACTCGCACAACGTTAGACAAGTAGTTGCCGCAACAGGCGCTTGCTAAAGCCGAGTGCCGATAGAAACCGCGAGTGGTTTTCGGCGTCCCCTCCTCCCCCTTTCCACTCACCTGCTCGCATCTTTGCGCGGCGCCGTAGAGACCTCGCACGGTCGGCAGAACTTGAATCCCCCCGTGCGGTCGTCGGCTGGCAGCGGCCCGCAATTGCAATTGCTGTTGTTCCTTTTTCTGTCATTCTTTTAGATATACAAAAAAGCTTCCGAAAAGGTCATTTCGCAAAAAAAACCTTCGCAAAAAAAAAAAAAAAAAAGCGAGACAAGGGACGGGCCACGCGCGGGTGGAGGTCCCACTCTCTCGCCCCCACTCTGGCGGGGCACGATCAACAACCACCAGGTGCACGCGACCGGCCTCCACCACACTACGGTACGGCCACTACGGTACTGCCGCCACTGCTGGCCAGCCCAGCCTCGACCCTGGGCATTGGGCCATCCCCACCCTCGCCCATTCTCCAATCCGGCCGGCGAGTCGCATTCGAGGTGCCAACGTTTTGCAGGCTGTCTGTGCGCGCTTCCCCCGCGCCTCGGTCGGGCATTCGTACTAGTTCACCCAGACACCCCAACTCTATTTAATGTTCGACCCGGCCGCGTCGCCCGAGTCGCCCGTGGACTCGGCCATGTTCCCGCAATGGTACCCTTCGACGTCCAAGCCCGACCTCATGCCGGCCACTACCTCGACTACCTCTTCGACTGCCATGGCGGCGGCGCCGATCGCGGGCTCGCTGCTGGAGGCCGTCAAGCAGGAACGGCTGCCGGAGATGGAGCCCTTCGCGTTCTTCCCGCGCCGCCCAGCCACGCCCAAGGAGGCGTCGCTCAACTCGGTCTTCGGCGACCAGGACCTGATCGACGCCATTATGGTGAGCCTCGACATGGAGAGCGGCTCCGGCGGCTCGACGACGACCAGCACGGGCAGCAGCACGACCACGACCTTCGTCGTGCGGCCGGCCACCCCCACGGCCGTGCAGACCATAGCGGCCGCCGCGGCGCCGACGTCGGCGTTCCCGGCGCCCGCGCGCAAGCCCGGCACCTTCCTCAACAAGGACGGCCGCTGGATCAAGGGCAAGCCCTGCCGCGTGGACGCGTGCGACAAGCGCGCGCAGTCGAATGGACTGTGCAAGGGCCACGGCGGCGGCGCGCGGTGCTCGTTCGAGGGCTGTGCCAAGTCGTCGCAGGGCGGCGGTTTGTGCCGCGCGCACGGCGGCGGCAAGCGGTGCATGCACGCCGGGTGCGAGAAGGGCACGCAGCGCAACGGCTTCTGCTACCTGCACGGCGGCGTGCGAGCCTGCTCGGTGACCGGGTGCGACAAGAAGGACCGCGGCAACGGCAAGTGCTTCTCGCACGGCGGCGGCCGCCGCTGCCAGGCGCCGCTGTGCGCGACAACGATCCGGCGCGGCGCGTTCTGCGAGGCGCATGGCGGCAAGCCGGCCAAGTAGCGGCGTGCTCCCGAGCGGGCGAGGCATCATCACGAACCACTCGACGGACATGGCGCGGCCGAGCTGTTCCCAGTTTTGAGTACACTATCTATAGCAAGAAAGAGAGATAAACAGCGGTCGAACGCGAGATCCGCATGCTGCCTGCCTAAGCTGCCTGCCTAAGCTGCCTGCCTGTGTGAGATGCCCAAGCCGGATGCATGAGATCCTCAGTGGCTGCCTGGCTGCCTGGCTCGAGCGAGCGGCGATGACGTTGAGATGGGAACCGACCCGTCGAGCGACAGACGGAGCGTGACAGACACGCACTCAACGGTGGTCGCGGGAGTGGCACGGACTGCATCCGACCGAGCCGTTGACGTTGACGTCGACCCAGAACAGTTCGTCCGAGCCCACCGCGTCGAGCCAGCGAGCGAATCACATCGCCCCACTCTTCACCTGCGGTTTGCTGACGCCGACCGACCGACCGCGCGAACAGCAACAGGCGAGGCGACCATGATATACCTAGGCGATGCACCGTCGACGGATCGACGATGTGCTCGAGGGCCTGCGGAGGCAGACGCCGCGCGGGTCTGCGCAGTGAACCTGCAGCCAAACGTGCGACGCAACCTCGCGCATCTTCGAGCACCCAACGCCGCCGGCCGAGCGCACATTCGCGCTGGCGAGCGATGGGATGCGCGGGATGAGCCGCGACGACGTCATGTGGCCCGAGGTGATGCCTGTCCCGGCGAGAGACCGGCCCGAGAATCCAATCGGGTACTGAATTTGCATATTATCATTCATGCATTCGTTATCTTCCTCGCGTAGATGCAGTAGTCAGCAAAGTGTTTTCATTCAGAAGAAACGCGTCAGTACGTTCATTGACGGGACGAGACTTGTCTCTGACCTGTCGAGGGCAACTCGACGATCGAGCCGCACAGTCCGCCCTGACGCATGCGGTGATTGCCGAAAAATTGCCCGGCGGCACAACGCGACGCGCAGCGGGCACAGCGGGCACAGTGCGGTCCGCCCCGTCAGTCAGTTGGTCAGCAACCCGCAGGCTGCGCCATCTAGCCGACGGTCATCGGCAGCAGACGGCGGACAGTGACGTGGCGCGACCGAGGGTGATGCCTTTCTGCGCGGATCGCCGCGGTTCAAGCTGCCACAAGGCCGTGAGTTGAACTTGGACAGGCCATCGCGTGGTTGACGGCGATGGGCTCAGCCGTCAACAGGCTCATCGCCGATTGCTGCTCGCGTCCGCAGGCTCCGCGCTGGTCTTCTCCGAGCACAAGTCGCATGCAGTCGTCGACTGTGATGTGTGTGTGCACGCAGGCAGTCGCCATCGATCGCTGATGTGTCTCCGCAGGTAGCATAGATGTCGATGTGATGCGGTTGGCGGGTATATCAGTCAGAGCACATGCCACTCCGTGTGAATGACCACTCGGACTGACCATGGGCTCGCTCGGGTGGCAGTCGGATGCATGCAGCAAAATTGAACGCAGGCAAATGCGCACCATGCCAACAACCAGGTTTTTCAACTGGTGGCGCGCGTCGGCACTTTGGCGCGCGCGTCCAACGCTCTCAAACTCTTCAACGATCTCTGCCTCCAGGCCACATAGTCGAACTCGACCGTGCCCTGGAGCAGCACCAGCTCGTCCTCGCTCAGCCGGCTCCACACGCGGTACAGCAGCCGGAGGAACCAGACCACGAGCGTCACCAAGCGGCTCAGGAGCACCGACGACGCGTTGAACGTCACGCGGTGGCCCGCCACCACGGCGAACTCCCAGATCACGCGGTTCTGCAGGTGCCACCGATCCATCCACACCAGCTCCAGCACGAGCATCACCTGACCCGCCAGAGCCAGCGCGATGACCGGAGCGATGAACCACAACTTGAACCGCAGCCGCGTCTTCGTGGCTGGCGTTAGTGCGTCGGCGGTCAGGATCAGGTGCATCCATATCCAGGCCGCGAGAATCGCTAAAGCCTTGTGCTGTTGCCAGTAAAAGACATCGCACAGGCAGATGTGGGCGGTGGTGAGCTGGACGGACATGAAGACGAAGTTGAACGAGGTGCAGATCTTGCGAAGCAGCTGGCGCTGGTAACACGAGACGATCACGATCGCGTAAATCGATGTGGCCGTGATCGCCACGATGGACGTGATGGCGGCGGCTGGTGTCGGTCCTGGCGTGATGAGGTTGATAACAATGGTCATGGAACTCAAAACACCCATCAGGTGACGGAAGCGTCGAGCGCGATTGGTTGGCGGCGGCGACAGCCATGGGATCGCGGTGTTGGATGCGTCGAAAAGTTTGGTCGAGGGGACAAAGGTAAGAAAGAGCTGGTCATCGAGGCGAGCGGGGTCGCTTAGCTTCGAAATCGGGAATGTTGCCACCGGACAAACCGCGACGATCCCCAAGCCTTCCTTCGCCGGCTTCCACTCGAGCGTGCAGCGATAGATCCGCGACTCGACCGCGGTGCCAGTGGCTCGCTTCCGTCGATTGCGAAGACTCTGGAGCGAACAGTAAGTGAGTCGAAGGAAGTACATGACGATCGTCCCCATCGCGTTGAGCAGCACGCCGGCAGTGGTGATCGAGTGGCTCGGCGTGCTCGCGATCTCGAGGTATTTGACGTCGGTGATGAGATCGAGCCCCACACCAACCATGAGCATGGTCAGAAAGGCTGCGCAGCTCGTCGCTGCTACCGCCGTCGGGCCGTGCGCATGGCTGTGTGGAGAAGCCTCGAGCATGAATCCATTCGTGATCTCGATCCAAGTGATCGGCAAGATGAAGAGTCGAACGGTGAGACCCATCGCCAAGCCGATTGTCACGATCCACAAGAGCACCATCACACTGAGGAAAGCGAACTCAAAGGAGCGCAACAGCACCTTGATGATCTCGGTGCGCATGTTCATGAAAGTGTTGAGGATCATCGGAAACTGCAGCACGACAGAGGCTGCAGACACCGCGGTGCGGACATCAGCTGGCGAGAAGAAGGCGATGCCGCGCAGGATAAATCCGACCCAGTAGGCAGGAAACAAGAGGAACAGCAACTTTCGCACTGCGCGGTTGTAAATCTGGAGCGTGCGGTGCGATAGTACCCGCGATTTGACTGTTGGTCGAGGGTCGAACGACGGCAGCGGGCGAGCTGGCGCAAGGCGATAGATGGTAGGCTTTGGGTCGTGAGCTGGGGCTGGCAAGACGGCGCCATCCCTCAGCATTTCAGTCGCGGCGGTGATTCGGCAACAGGTTTGGATGGCCAACCCTGCTGATCACATGTGCACAGACTCCATCAAGTAAAAATAGCTGTCAAATGGGTTCACCTCGTCCGTGTGAGCCCGGTCACGTCCACGAATACAAGATGGTCTCGACTATTTGTGAGGAAGGTCTTCGAGTCTTCAATGACGAACAAATATCCAACTAGCTGAGCACAAGCATGCTACCCATCCCTCATTTGTTCTATTGATTGATGAGGTTTGCACAATGTTAATCGACAATATCGCCTTCACTGGCAGCTTTGGCGTACACTACAAACAACTGTCACCAACTGCTACTGCTCAGTGGTTCGTCGAGTGATCTTTCAACCGGACTCTCTTCCTCGTCATATAATCGAACTCCACTTGTCCCTGGAGCAGCACCAACTCGTCTTCGCTCGACCGCCTCCACACACGATACAGCAGCCGCACAAACCACACTTCTAGCGTCATCAATCGACTCAATAGCAGAGATGCCGCACTGATACTCACGCGATGACCGGACACCACTTGGACCTCCCAAATCACACGGTTTTGCAAGTGCCAGTGATTCCACCACGTCAATTCTAGCATGAGCAGCACTTGACTCACCAGTCCAATCGCCACAGCAGGCGCCATGAACGCAAGCTTGTATCGTAGCCGCTCTTTCATGACCGGCGTCAATGCGTCAGCTGTTATGACAACGTGCATCCATATCCATGAAGTGGCAATCACGATGGTCTTGGGTCGCTGCCAGTAGAAGACGTCACACAAGCAGATGTGGGCGGCGGAGAGCTGAATGGACAAGAAGGCAAAATTGAATGAGGTGCAGATCCGTTGGAGGATCTGTCGCTGGTAGCAGGGGACGAGCATAGCTGCATAAATAACGGTGGAAACGACAGCGATTGCAGCAGTCACGTCCGAGAAGTTGTCCGGTGTACGAGTGCCAAGGTTGGATACAATGGCGCCAAAGCTAGTGAGTGCTGCTGCTTGTCGAAACATCCGAGCGCATTGCGTGGAGGGCGGGGCGATCCACGGCATCAAGATGTTGACACCTTCGAACTCGGTCGTGCTCGCAACCATTGACATGGAAACTTGTTCGCCTCGAACGCTTGCAGTTTTGTTCTCTGGTGGTGGACAAGGTATTGTCGGACAGATTAATACCGCATTTGGTGATTGGTGTACTGGCTGCCATCGCATCGCACATTGAAAAAGCAGCGACCGAACTGGATTCCTTGCTGTCCGTGCTCTGCTTTTGAGCAGCTTTCTGGCACATGCATACGTGAGGCGGACATTGAACATGACCATGGTGCTCATTGTATTGAGCAACACGTCGTCAGTGGTGATGGAGTGGGTCGCCGTGATCGCAATTTTGAGATATCTGAAGCCGGCGATGCGACCCAACGACACGGCCACCATCAGAGCTAGGAGAAACACCACAGTGGTGCCTGCAATCAGAGTAGCCAGACCGTTCGCGTGAACTTGATGGGAGGCCTCCAGCATCATCGCGTTCATCACCTCGAACCACATGCCTGGCAACATCACTAGCTGGATGCGCGGTCCCATCGCAAACCCCATCGCCACGCTCCATATCGTCACCATGGTGCTGAAGAACCAAAAGTCGAACGTGCCCATCAGCACCTTCATGAGCTCGATCCGCATCCCCATCGACGTGTTCATGATCAGTGGGAGCTGCAACATCACCGATAGTACGGGAGCTACAGGTCCAACCAGTCCTGGCGCAAAGAACACAACGATGCGCAGCAAGAATCCAATCCAGTAGGCTGGAAAAAGCAGTGCCTGGATCCTGCGAACGATAAGGTTGTACGTCTTGAGCGTTCGGGCAGAGAGCAGCAGTAGCTTGACTGTCCGTCGTGGGTCAAACGATGGCAGAGATCGAGCCGGACCGAGCGAGTACAATGGAGCTCCGACGCCGGGCGATCTGGCCGGGCTGACAGCGGCATCTCTCAGCATTTCGCGTCGCCAACAAAGCGATGCAAGAAGGAGTCCCTCGATCGCCTCGATCGTATAAATAGCCGCTTCCAGCAACTTGTGACTACGCCTGGATGATTGTGCGCACAGCTTGACCTCGTTGAAGCTGGCATACCGCTCAAAACTCAGTGGAACCGATATATACCGATACAGCACCGGTATTGTTCATTTGTCAAAACGTGTCGGCCAGTCGCAATCCTGCTTGGTTGACCCGAGGACCATGGAGGCGTGGGTGCGCGCCAAGGTGGAGCGGCTGGCGCTCGACGCCGACGTGTACGTCGAGTACGGCACGGGCATCCTGCAGGACGAGGACTCGGACGTGGCCGAGCGCGTGCAGAGCGTGGTGAGCATGTTCTCGAGCGCGGCGGAAGGGCTCGTGGACGACGCCGTCATCTCCTCTACCCTCAACGAAGCTGAGATGATTGCGGACGTGGAGCGGCTGCTGGCGGCCGCGGACGCCGAGCAGGAGCACCAGGAGGAGCTGCGACGCGCCGAGGCTGAGCTGCGCGATCTGGAGCTGCGTGACAAGCAGCGCAAGGAGGCGGAGGCGGCGCTGGCCAAGGAGAAGGAGAAGGCGCTGGCGCGCCAGAAGATGTCGCGCGAGGAGCTCGCGGCACGCGAGAAGCTCATCAGTACATACGGCTTCAGCATGATCTCCGAGTACGACGAGGACGGCAACGTCGTCAAGGTGGACGACAAGGACAAGGCGTCCGCGGGACTCGACAACGTATCGCAGAACACCAACAAGCAGCGCGTGCAGCAGGCCGCGAGCGCGCAGCGCGATAAGCTCAAGGTGGAGCACGCGAAGAAGGTGACGCGCGAGAAGGAGCTGCTGGAGAAAGACCGTCTGCGCAAGGAGAAGGCCAAGCGCCGCACGGTCAAGCGCGAGAAGCAGCGTGGAGCTGGGTAGAGTGGCGGGTAGCAAAAATGACTGTTTTTTTTTGCCTTTTTTCCTCCCCAAATCGTGATTTTGGTGTTATTTTGATGCTTTTCTGCCAATCAGAGGCCGTGGTGAGATAGATTTGCACGATTTTGAGTGGCGTTTCGATGCGGAGGAGGTCGGAGCGCAAGGCATCGCCGCCGCCGAGCGATCGACGCGCTGCGGCTTCGCCTGCCGCGGCCGCGCCGCAGTTCGGGCCGCTGATACGGTTCGCACTGCAGTCCATCGGCGTCGACTACCTCTCGGTGGACCACCTGCGCAAGGCCAAGCGGAACAGCACCACTGAAGTTCGTTGTCTATTGCTGCTTGCTGCTCTGCAAAGATATTGACATTCTTGCTGATATTGTTCTGGTTGTTAGCGCGAGCACCTGGAGCTGTGGAAGGTTCTGTACGACTTGGTGTTGTTTGTGCTGGTCGGTGGAGAAGTCGACACCGAGGAGATGGCGCGCCAAAACTCGGACGAGCGTCTGGAAGTGGATCTCCTAGATGTCGACCTCCAGCGTACGTCAGATGCTTCCGCCTTGGTTGAGTTTGTGAAGTGGTAAACTTTGTGGCTTTGGACTACAGGTGTCCGCACCGAGCTGGTGAGGTTCTACTTGTTCGAGTGGGGGTTCGTTTGCACTCGGTTCTACACGGACGAGCCGAAGCCGTCGAGCCAGGTGCTGCTGCTCGCGTTTGCGTGGCTCGTGGCCTACTCGGAGCTGCTGGATCGTCAACGTCACCGCATCATCGAGGTTTGGCGCGTAAGACTGGTAGCATTCGGACTTGTTCTTACTGCTCGTTATGATTCGCGCAGCGGTATCTCGGAGTCGATCACGCCAGGCTGCCGCCATTCGCAAATGTAAGTTGCTTTTGTCCTCTTTCTTTGTGTCGCCTACTCACATTGATCGCCTGGACAGGATGTCTGGCTGGGAGACCACCAGATTGCTGAAGCAGTAGACGAAGCATTAACCGAACCTATGGGCGTCGTCGAAACTGGCACAAGCTTGGAAGACTCCATTCACCAGCTCCATTATGCGTTCGGACGCCTTCAGCACAACCTGAACGAGTTACTGGCATTCCATCGGTATCACCAACGCCTACTGCTTCGACTGGAGCAAGTGCAAGGCAAGGCAAACGGCCAGAAGGATGAGCTGCTGCCAGCAGCGGTGATCCAGTTGCTCGCGCAGCCCAAGACAGACCTCGACTCACAGATGCGAGTTCTATCGTGCAGGTATCTCGTAATATTCCACCTTTGCATTCGTCGACGTTTGCTGAGCGTTCTTCTGCACAGCGTCCAGATGATCAACGACGAGATGGTGTTCTACAAGTGGATCAACGGCGTGGTTCTCGCTGTGACCGCAGACGACAACGCTTCGAGCGAGCCAGGCACTCCAGAGACACCAATGTTGCAAGAGCTGGCTCAACAGATGAAAGCTGTAAATGATCAGCTCCAGGCGGCTGAGTATCAGCAGCTGACACAGACTTTCAAGAAGGAGTGGAAGAACTGGAAAAACCAGGCAAAGTCTCGGTCCAAAGTCGACGCGATGGAGGCCAAATACGAATCGTTGACTCAGCAGGTTCGAATCGGCGAGTTCATTGATGCACAGAAGCTGTTCTTGACGACCCAGCAGTCGTGGGACAAGAGCCGATCAGCAGTTGGTGCCAAGACAGCCACCATGGAACGCGAAAGCAAGACGGGCGTCCCGCTCGAAGAAGAATTGGGCAGATTAGAGACCCAGCTCGACCGAGTGTTGAGCGAGATCACTCAGGAATACTGCCGCTTGAATTTGCGATGACAAAGGGCGAGCTACATCTATTAAGGAGCGAATGAACTAGCTGCCACGTCACTTGGCGACATGCATGCGGGGCTTCCAGTCGGTCCGGACCTTCTTCTTCTTCAGCTCGTCTTCCAGTTCGTCCAGCGCCTCGGCTTCGGCACGCACAAGCTCTGTGGAACACCAGCTTCATTAGACATTTCACAAGCAACACATTCCATACTGTTGACAAGGCTCTTACCGATCTTCGCAGCGGCCTGGCGGAACTCGCTGTACGTCGCGTTGTCCGCCGGAATGGACGCAGCGAACTCGATCTCGGCGGCAATTTGCACTTCAAACACTTGGACGAACGGCGCGTTCTTGTACGCCACGACCAGCTTGCCGTCTTCCGCGAACGCGAGATCGCACGGCTGTCCGGCCGTGATCCCCGAAATGCGGTCCGCCGCGACCGCGAGAGGCTTGAGCTTGGCATCCTCGCCTTCCTGCGACACAATCTCGAACACGCGAAGGTAGCGGTTGTCGATGAGCGCGATCGCGACATTGGCCACCGGCGAGACTGCGAGCGAAGCGGTGAGCAGGCTCTTGTCGTCGCTCTCGATCTCGCTGGTCGTGAGCAGAGTCTGCGAGTCAAGCAGCTTTCCCGTCGAGATGCTCCAGAGCTTGAGCGTGTTGTCCAACGAGGTCGTCACCAGCAGATCCGGAGTGACGACGCTGCAGCCCACGCGCGTGATGGCAGCCTTGTGTCCGAGGCAGTAGCTCTCGACGATCGCGGTCTGCGGGAACCGCGAGACACGGATCTTCTCGTCGCGGTCGCCAGTGATCAAGAGGCTCGAGTCGACGTTGACCGCCATGTGCGTGATCATCGACGTCGTATGACCCAGCAGCGTCTTCAGATCGCGCGCGATGTCCGGGAACGGCATGGCGACAGCCTCACCGGTCTTCTCGCTCGCGAGAACCACGTGCTTGCGCTCGTCACCGACCTGGACGCGCGCGAGCGACAGGCCATTGGCGTTCCGTGGCAGCGACCGCGCCGACCGGAATTGCAGGCTCTTGCCCGCCACGTCCACCTCGTAGTGCACGAGCCGGCGCTCGTTGGCCAGCACTAGCAGCGAGAAGAACGCCGATCCCTCCGGCTGGAAGAACTGCAGCGCCGAGATGCGCTTGGAGCCCGCAGGCGCCGGAGTCTCCTCGGGTTCGTCGCCGCCATCCGCCGGCGCCGACTCGGCGAGCGCCTCCGTCTCAGTCAGCAGCTCAAACTGCAGCACCGTCTGGGTCGAGGACTGAGTGCTCACTGGGATAACGAAGAGCGTCGTGTTGCGCACCGAGGCGAGCGCCTCCTTGGCCACGCACAGGAAGACTCCGACCGCCGCCATGCTTGCCTTGATCTGGTTGATGAACTCTTCTTGGCTTCATGGCGGCCATTGCTCTGATACCGGTATCGAATCAAAGACCGGTTTTGACAAGATTGCAACATATTACAAAATAGAGTGACTTGTATTCGTAATTAATTCGCATTTTGGCGAGTTGATGGATAATTATGGAACTGTGCGCGTGTTTTTGAAACAATCAGGAGCTGGCAGATTGCTTGTCAACTTTGCGGTCGAAGCAGCACTTTGACGACAGCCATCGCAATGATGCACAGGTGAGTGATTCCCCTCTGTCCGAGCCTGCAGCGGCCTATTCGAGGCTCGAACTGCTCGGAGCTGTCTGCTCACACACTGCACTGCACCTGGCATACAGACTCGCGCTGGTGGCGCGGTCGCGCGCGCAGCAGCTCGCGACTAGCGGTCGCTGCGCCTTCAGCTCGCTGCGATCGCACACGTGCGGGGAGCTGCGTCGCGAGCCGCACGCCGGACAGAGCGTGGTGCTCAGCGGGTGGGTCGACGCCATCCGCCCGTTCGGACCCATCTCGTTCATCTCGCTGCGCGACCGGTACGGGACGACGCAGCTCGTGCTCGAGAAGGAGCTGCTCGAGTCGGCCAGTATGTCATGCTCTCTCACTCTGTTTGCAATACCGCTGGATAATCTCTAACTGCACTGACTCGGTGTAGACGATGTCATCTCCAAGCTGCGACCAGAGACTGTGATCCAGGCGCGCGGCATTGTCCGAGCTCGGCCCGAGAACATGCGCAACGCCAACATGGCGACTGGCGAGGTCGAGGTCGTCGTCGAGTCCATCAAGGAGCTCAACGCGTGCGTCAACTTGCCGATCCAGGTCGCCGCCGGCTCGGAGGTCGCTAACGAGGACACTCGGCTTCGTCACCGATACCTCGATCTGCGGCGTGCAGCGCTGCAGCAGAATCTGGCGCTGCGCTCGCAAATCTCGCTCGCGACGCGTAACTTCCTGTGTGGCGAGGGTTTCCTCGAGATCGAGACGCCTACGCTGTTCAAGAGCACGCCAGAGGGTGCACGCGAGTTCCTCGTGCCGACACGTACCCAAGGCCAGTTCTACGCGCTGACGCAGAGTCCGCAGCAGTACAAGCAGCTGCTCATGGTCGGCGGTCTCGACCGGTACTTCCAGCTCGCTCGCTGTTACCGCGACGAAGGGGGCCGCGCTGACCGTCAGCCAGAATTCACGCAGATTGATGTGGAGATGTCGTTCGTGACGCGCGAAGACATCATGGATCTGATGGAGCGGCTGATCAAGCACATTTGGAAGGCTGGCGGCCACGAGCTGCCGGAGAGTGCGTTCGTGCGCATGAACTTCGCCGAGGCGATGCATCGCTTCGGCGTGGACAAGCCCGACACGCGCTACGGTCTCGAGCTTCAAGACGTGGACGACATTTTGAGCGGCACGACATTTGCGCCGTTCCAGTCGGCGCTGGAGTCGAATGCTAGCGTCAAGGTTCCGAGCAAGCGCGGTGTGATCCGAGCGATCAATGCCAAGTCGCTCGGCGTTGACGGCTTCTCTCGCAAGGACATGGACGAGCTGGAGAAGGTGGCGAAGCGACTGGCCAAGTGCGGCGTGTTTGTGGCCAAGGTCGAGGACAACAACGAGTGGAAGTCGTCGATCGCCAAGAAGCTGACGTCGGGCGAGATGGACCAACTGGCAGCACGACTTGATGCGCAAGCAGGAGACGTCCTGATCTTTGCTGCTGGCGAGTACGGTACGGTCACTCCACTGCTGGGTCGCATGCGCACCCACGCATCGCAGCTCCTGTACGCCAAGGGGTATCTGCAGAAGGAGCTGGACCCGGCCAACTTCAATCACTTGTGGGTCATCAACTTCCCCATGTTCGAGCAGAGCGAGGACCACCTCGACGACGGTGAGACGGTGCTGTCGGCGACGCACCACCCATTCACGGCCCCCGCCGAGAAGGACGGGGAGGTTCTGCAGGGCATTCTGGACGAAGCTGCAGTGGCTGCGGCTCGCGGAGAGAAGAAGAGCCTCGTGAGCGACCCCGAGACGGCCGAGAAGCTGCTGGAGCTCACGGCCCAGCACTACGACATTGTGTGCAACGGGTGGGAGCTTGGCGGCGGATCGATCCGTATCCACTCGCCCAGGCTGCAGCAAGCGGTCTTTGAAGATGTCCTGGAGCTCCCGCCGCTCCAGCGCCAGAGCTTCGAGCATCTGCTGCAGGCGCTCAGCCACGGCGCGCCTCCGCACGGCGGCATCGCGCTCGGCCTCGACCGCCTCGTGGCGATTCTGTGCGGCGCGCCGAGTTTGCGCGACGTGATTGCGTTCCCGAAGTCGTCCACGGGCAACGAGCTAATGACGAATGCGCCAGGACCGGTGCTGCCTGAACAGCTCGAAGAGTACCACATTCAGGTACTCAACAAGTCTGAGAACGCTTAGGTGGTAGCACAGTCGTAGACGTAACAATGGTCCAAGAGGATCTTGCACCGCTCAATACCAATCAATATGCTGGTGATGTTGGTTGTGGAAGTCGCTGGGGATGATTGTTCCAGCATGTTTGAGCATGTTTGGAGATGGATGACACTAAATCAGTGCGCACACAATTCGTCCACTGATATAAAGCTTCGATTTTGATATTTGATTGACAAATTGTTCGTGAGGGACGCGGCTCTCATATACACGAGAGGAATGGGAAGGCATACAAAATTCAGGTGTGGGATTAATTCTTCCAAGAAGTTCTTAATCCCAAATGATGAAGGTTTCAAACAACGATCTGATCGTTGAGATGGTCGGGACATTTTATACCTTGTTACAATGCCGTCCAGAAACCAAACTGACCCCACCTCCCACACTTTATTTCCAAATCATCTGAACTGGACTGGACGATGCCTGACGTTGAAGTTTTGGCTCGCAAGTTCACTGGTCCATGTACGCCTACCAATCGTTCCACCAACTGCAGAAATGAGTCAATCCGAGGCATTGCGTCCGAAAGCACTCGTCGGCGACTCCGACCTCGCATCTCATATATTAGTACGATTTGTCGACGGTGTTTTGCTTTACATGGGTCAACGGAGCATGGAGCTACAATACATCGGCGCCTGGATTTGGTCACCGCAGAGACGACACTGCTCGACCGCGCCGTTGTGTCTGCTTCAGCTGGCGCCAGGGCTCGAGCTGTGCAGCAGACACAGGCTGTTCCTCTTGGCGAACCGGCCGCAGTTGGCGACGCAGCACATGTGCTCGGACACAAGCGGCGGCAGCGGCATCTTCCAATCGAGGCGGGCTTGCTTGGGTGGCGGCGTGAACGTCATCGTGTCGGCGCCGACGCGCGAGTAGCCCCACGGACTGTCGTGGAAGCTCTGGATTGACCGGATACCAGGCAGCAGCGAGTGGCTGTGGCTGGCTGGACTGTTGTGTCCGCTGTCGGAGTGGGCGAGACGCGCGAAGTTGCTTTGGAGTCGGACTGTTGGGCTGCAACCCGCATCGCTGGCGGTCGACGACACCGACCCCGATCGACGATAAGTCGTCGCCCTATCCGCCTTGGCGCCAAACTGCACCGGGGACGAGGTCACATCGGACGGGAACGATGGCGCCATCGTCAACCCCAACGATATGTCGGCGTCTCGGAGCTCGGGTGTCTTGAGCACCGCAGTTAGTCCAAGCAGCCCCAGATTCGGATGCTGGCCGCCATCGTTCTGGTCGTTGGAGAGCTTGCGGAGGTTGGCTGCTGACTGACTGGCGGATGCCGCAAGCAGTTTGTGCTCGCCGCAGGTGCCGCCTCGCACCGCCTTCTTTGAGCATGTCGCCACTGAACACTGCGACCTGCCGCCGTGCAGTTGGCAGTAGCTGTTGGCGAGCGCCTTGCGAGCGCAATTGATCGACAGACAGCGTCGGTAGCCGCCATGGCCGACACATAGTCCTTCATACTGCACGACCTTGTTGCAGCCGTCGATTCGGCACCGCTTCCCGCCACCTGACCATGATTTGCAGCACTTTGGTCAGCGTGCAGTCCCAAACCCCTCGTCGATACATTTGGAGCTATCACTACCATGTGAAATGCACGCGCCGCCGCTCTGCGCTCGCTTCCGACATCCTTCAAAGCCGCACTTCTTGCCTCCGCCGTGGATCCAGCAGAATCCGCCGGTCTGCGCGCTCTTGGCGCAGTCTGGTTGCTGACAGCGCTTGCCGCCGCCGTGGGCGACACAGAACCCGCGACTCACAACGCTCGTGGTGCAGCCTTGAACGGCACACTTCTTCCCGCCGCCATGAGAGATACAGAACCCGCCGGGCTTCGCCGTCTTGCCGCACTCGGGGAACCCGCATCGCCGCGCTCCTGTTCGAACCGCGCCGCCTTTGACGCGAGTGGTACTTGGCGAGTCGCCGAGCGCGCTCGCCGGCCGCTTCCGCCCGCCCATGATGTGTTCGTGGTGCCCGACTGGATGAAGGCAAGGAGGAGAGCCACACCAAAACAGAAATGTCAGCGCCAGCAGATTGGATGACGGGGATGGAGAACGCGTAATTTGCAAAGTGGGTGGGTTAATGACGTGCCTATGGAGCAGCCTCCAGCCATGCACGAGCGGCGACCGCCGCCTGGGGAGTATCAGATGTGATATGTGAGTCCATATATCCACATGTTGAGGCCAACTGACCCCGTCCACCCACCCACACCCCATTGCATCTAGGTTATGGATCACGACAGCGTATAGTACTCGCCGCTTACCGTCGCGCATTGCAACCTCGACGCGCCGGGCATCCGCGTTGACGTCAACAACACGCTCACTCTCCATGACAAGCATCGGGCTCAGTGTTCGAGAGCGAGACGCCGCCTTGAGGGTCGAGAACTATGTGGTCGCTCGGCCGGTTGTTGGCAAATGACGACGATGTCGCCGTGAGTGAACGCGGAAGCTAGCAGGCGACCAGCGCTTCGCGGAAGTTCGGGCCATCGAAACGACCGAGCGAGAAGGCAGCAAGGGGGTGCGTTCAGCCACGCGTACCAACGGCTACGAACTCGCGGGCGAACGACTCACAGAGCCGCTCGAGGATCTTTTTATAGCTGGCGGCGAACGGCGACGAAGTCTTCGGTCGAAGCCTGCTTCTCGAAGCGCACCGCGGGGATCTTCTCGGGACAAAGATAGTCTGGACTGGCTTCGAGTGATCATTGAGCTCTCGCGCTGTGCTCGCAGTTTGGGTGAAATGCCGTTGGGATGAAGCACTTGGAGTACTTGGCGCGCGGTTTAGAGACGAGACGCTGCGGGTCCGTAACGTGACACGTCGGACATTGACGCCACTCTCCGGCTTGCAGATCTGGGTTCTGCGCTGCATGGTTGCGGCGGCTGAGGTCTCGCCAAGTCACAGGAATTCCACTGTGCCGTAATCTGATCGTGCCATAGTCGACCACTGCTTACGGACATTGCAACCACATCGACAGCTTGCTGAGATGGTAGGTCTGGCCTGTTCGCCGCGAGTTGCGTGGAGCACCGGACGCTCTCGGTCGTAACATCACAGCCGCGAGCCTATATCGGGATCGTGACTGTAGGACGAAGAATTTGTCGAGAAGGCGATAGCGCAACACCCCTAGCGTTTCAACTGTCGACAAAATCTGGATATCGCTGCGCGCGCACATGTCTCCAGCGCCATTTCCGTAGATGTCCGGAGCTGTCCGTCACGGAAGCTGCGCCGCCGATGATATGGATGCAAATTTAGCCCATGGACGTGGTGCTCCTCAACTCGGTCGCAGCGACCTCGAACACGGTCAACTGAACGCTGGCAATGACTGGATTCAGGTACCAGCTTTGAACAATGAGCGTTGAGCTGCCACTTCGCTCGTAGCACGAAACGAATCGGGATGGCATGCATCGCATTCCGTGACGAGTGCATCCAATTTGGCGAGGAAGATGCGAAGAGATGGGAGTTCAACATGACGACGCGTGTTTTTGCACAGGTGCCAGCACAGGAGCTCGGTAACAAGAATGCACCGAACCTGAAGCCTGATCATCATCTGTAGGTAAACAATCGAGCAAACAAGAACAGCGATGGTTTCTCAAATCATTTCGAATGAAATGCTAAAACATAAAAAATTACAGTATTGCATGGATGAGTTCTCCGAAATATCAAATATGATTCCAATTACTGGATTGTGTTCGAGGATACCCGTGACTTCTTGCTTGTGCGATCGATCTGCATGACTTCCTTTCCCATCATGAAGGAAGCGAAGGAGACCCTCGCGCTGCAATGCCCCATCTGTCTCGAGACGTTCCGCGAGCCGATGCTGGCGACCTGCTGCGGCCAGAGCTTCTGTCGCTCGTGTCTCGACGCGGCCCTGCGCCGCTGCGATGCCTGTCCGGTGTGCCGCGCGCCGCTGCTCGCTGGGCCGTTTACCATGACGCCGAACCGCGCGCTGCGAGACGCTTTGGAAGCCTTCAGCGCAAACTCGACGGGCTCGACGGAGAGCGGAGATATCCGTCTGAATATCGATGATGATCATACTACGGCTAAGGTGGCAGCACGCCGCGCGCTGTTACCGACTGGGGTAGCAACCAGGATATCGAATCGTATGCGGCGATGTTGGCACTTTCGGTATGTGGAAGGATACAATTCTAGGATCGCT
Organism: Phytopythium vexans; assembly: GCA_003413675.1. NCBI lineage: Eukaryota > Oomycota > Peronosporomycetes > Pythiales > Pythiaceae > Phytopythium > Phytopythium vexans. Next base: position 456,721 of record QLOC01000018.1, on the reverse strand, counting down.
ATGCGCTGTCCATTGACACCATGCCTATCGTGTGTTTCGACAGGAGCTGCGCTTGCTTCGCGACCGTCCGGCAATGTGTCAGTGCGAGGCGGGTCGAAGTCAGGCGGTGGGGCCACTGGTGCCGCGTGTACTGGTCCTCGCTCCAGTGCGCCTTCTACGTGGCGCTCTTCGTCGTGTTTGTCTTCTTCCTCCGCGTCCAAGAGCAAGAGTTTGCCGAGCACCAGCACTGACGGTGTCCAATGGATGTTCGAGTCCCAGAAGCCAAGTCTACTGCTGCTTCTTGTCCTTCTCGTACTCGGAGTAGTTGCCGTCGAAGAAGACGACGCGGCCGTCGCCTTCGTACGCGATGATGTGCGTGCAGATGCGGTCGAGGAACCACCGGTCGTGCGAGATGACCATCGACACGCCGTCGAACTCGGTCAAGGCGCTCTCGAGCGACCGCAGGGTGTCGACGTCCAGGTCGTTCGTCGGCTCGTCGAGCATGATGATGTTGTGGCCACCGAGCAGCATCTTGGCCAGGTGCACGCGGTTGCGTTCGCCGCCGCTCAGACTCGCGACCTTCTTCTCCTGCATCGGGCCGCGCAGGTTGAAGCTCGCAATGTACGCACGCGTGTTGATGCGGTCACCGCTGACCTCGACGAACTCGTTGTCGCCCGAGATCTCCTCGTACACGGTGTTCTTAGATCGCAGCTCTTCGCGGCTCTGGCTCACGAACCCCAGGCTCACCGTCTTGCCGAGCTCGACGGTGCCTGCGTCAGGTTCTTCCTGTCCCGCAATAATCTTGAAGAGTGTACTTTTGCCCGTGCCGTTGCCGCCCACGATGCCCACGATCGCGTGCGGCGGGATCTCGAACGAGAGGTCCTCGAACAGCACGCGGCCGTCCTCGAGCGTCTTCTTGAGCTTGTCCACCTTGATCACCTTGTTGCCGAGTCGCGGGCCGGACGGGATGGCGATCTGTCCGTCCTCGACGCGCGAAGACGCGCGGTTGCCGCTGCTCTCGAGGTCCGCGAGCTTCTTGAGACGCGCCTTGTTGGCCTTCTTGCTGCCTTGATGACTGCGAGACCACTCGAGCTCGGACGAGATCTGCTTGGCGCGGATCGCGTCCGATTTGCGCTGCATGTTGAACCGGTTGCGGCGCTGCTGGAGCCACTTGGTGTAGTTGCCCTCGTACGCGTACGTCTCGCCGCGGTCCAGCTCGAGCACCCAGCCCGCGACATTGTCCAGGAAGTACCGGTCGTGCGTGATGGAGAGCACCGTGCCGCGGTAGCTCTGCAGGAAGTCCTCGAGCCAGTGGACTGACTCGGCGTCCAAGTGATTCGTCGGCTCGTCCAGCAGCAGCATGTCGGGCTTCTCGAGCAGCAAGCGGCACAGCGCGACGCGACGCCTCTCTCCGCCGGAGAGAACCTCGACGTCAGCGTCTTTCGGCGGCACTCGCAGCGCCGCCATCGCCTTGTCGACCTCGTGTGTCAAGTCCCAGCACCCGAGATGCTCGATCTTGTCCTGCAGCTCCGCCTGTTCTGCCAGTAGCGCGTCGAAGTCGGCGTCCGGCTCGCCCATGGCCATCGACACCTCGTCGAACTTCTGCAGCAGCTCCTGGCTCTCCTTGAGTCCGTCCATGATGTTCTCGAGCACATTCTTGGTTGGGTCGAGCTGTGGCTCCTGCGGCAGGTAGCCGACCTTGAACCCCGGCTTGACCCAGCGCTCGCCGTCAAAGTCGGAGCGCACGCCCGCCACCACCTTGAGCAGCGTCGACTTGCCGCTGCCGTTGGCACCCAGCACGCCGATCTTGGCGCCGCGCAGGAAGCCCAGGCTCAGATTGTCGAAGAGCTTCTTGCCGCCAGGGATGGTCACGCCCACGCCTTTCAGGTGGCACACAAAGTCTCCCGGCACGCCACCGCCGGCGTTGGACCCGCCGCCGCTGGACGGAGCCGCGAATCCGCGGACGGCGGAGATCGACGGCGTCCAGTGTCGCTGCAAGCGAGAGCCTCGTTGCAGCATCATCATGCTGGTCGAATGGTTGTGGGGTGGAGAGCAGCGTAACTCAATGGGGTTACGTTTTGTGTAACCGATTATCATCAAGATATGCGACGTGTGCACAGGTTCAACCAAGTCAAGTCAGAAAACGCAAATGATACGCTCTTATGAAAAAATCAATCATGCAAGTCACAGTGCACTACCTTGGCCCTATCGCTCGCTTTACGGTGTGTCCTTCAAGGGAGTGGTCGGCTCTTCCTCTGCTGTCTTCGGAGCTGTGGCATCGCTGTGAGCCGACTGGTCCAGCTGGTTCGCATTCGGTTTTTCTTCGAGCGACTTGGTCTCCGCCTCACCGAACGGCGTCGACGACCACAACTTCTCGAACTCACCTGGACTGCCGGACGAACAAACGCTCTCGTGCGTGCCTTGGTCATCCTTGTCCTGGCGGCGCCACACGGTGCGGAGCTTCTTGCCGTCGACCTCGCGCTCGTGCAGCGCCTTGAGACGACCGGTCGAGTCTTCGTAGCGACGACGCGTGCTCACAACGCGATGACCGTTGTCGTCGAGGACGGAGGAGCTGCTGAACGAGTAGGAGGAGTAGGCGCACTGCTGGTGCGGGTCTTGGTCAGACGCGACTGGTTGTTCGTGTTGGTGACTAGGCTCTTCAGATCCCTCCTTACTCGCTTCCGCCTCATTCTTCTTCTTCTTCTCGTCTGGCACGTCAGCGCTGGCTTCTTCCATGTCGATGTCTTGTGAGGTCTCCGACTTTGCAGCAGCAGCAGCAGCAGCAGCGGGTTGAGACTGACGGCGGTGAGAGTTGCGAGTCTCGAGCGGGAGGTCGCGGAAGAAGTCGTCATCGTCGTCGCGGAAGTAGTTGTGTGGCGTCAGGAGTTGTGATCGGCGGAACGGGAAGTCGGTGCGCAGCATGCGGTCTGCCATGTAGTCGAGTTCCATCATGGACTGCTCGAGCGTGGACATGGGGTGCCAGTAGCGCGGTCGCACGAGGTCCCAGGTGCTGAACATGGTCGATGAGTGGTGGTTTTGTTGGTTGTTGTTTTGTGTGGGTTGACGTGTGTCGTCGGTGGTAAATTGGAAAGTGAGCTGCATTGGTGGTGGAGGAGGAGGTGGACGATTCCTGCATTTGTCAACGCGCTCTTCGAGATGGTCGAAATGCATTCTGTGCAACATTCGAGATCGGCGAAATGTATTCTCGAAAGTTGTCTAAACAGGGTCAGAGTATTGTTTCTACCTCATCGACCATCACAAAATATTCCAGATCAAAGGTTTATCAAACTATACTCAATTTTGTATCGTTCAGAACCCCATCGATAGTGACAACCTTCGCTCTAGAATATTCGACTCCCATCTCGCAACAGGCGGATGGCGGATCGTACCATGAACGTCACTTCAACGTCGCATACGATCTTCTCGGCGACGACAGCAATCGTCCACCTCCTCCTCCACCACCAATGCAGCTCACTTTCCAATTTACCACCGACGACACACGTCAACCCACACAAAACAACAACCAACAAAACCACCACTCATCGACCATGTTCAGCACCTGGGACCTCGTGCGACCGCGCTACTGGCACCCCATGTCCACGCTCGAGCAGTCCATGATGGAACTCGACTACATGGCAGACCGCATGCTGCGCACCGACTTCCCGTTCCGCCGATCACAACTCCTGACGCCACACAACTACTTCCGCGACGACGATGACGACTTCTTCCGCGACCTCCCGCTCGAGACTCGCAACTCTCACCGCCGTCAGTCTCAACCCGCTGCTGCTGCTGCTGCTGCTGCAAAGTCGGAGACCTCACAAGACATCGACATGGAAGAAGCCAGCGCTGACGTGCCAGACGAGAAGAAGAAGAAGAATGAGGCGGAAGCGAGTAAGGAGGGATCTGAAGAGCCTAGTCACCAACACGAACAACCAGTCGCGTCTGACCAAGACCCGCACCAGCAGTGCGCCTACTCCTCCTACTCGTTCAGCAGCTCCTCCGTCCTCGACGACAACGGTCATCGCGTTGTGAGCACGCGTCGTCGCTACGAAGACTCGACCGGTCGTCTCAAGGCGCTGCACGAGCGCGAGGTCGACGGCAAGAAGCTCCGCACCGTGTGGCGCCGCCAGGACAAGGATGACCAAGGCACGCACGAGAGCGTTTGTTCGTCCGGCAGTCCAGGTGAGTTCGAGAAGTTGTGGTCGTCGACGCCGTTCGGTGAGGCGGAGACCAAGTCGCTCGAAGAAAAGCCAACCACTGAATCTGAGAAACCAGAGAACGCGGCATTGACCAATGACGCCTCGTCGACGACGACCGAGCCGGTGTTGGATGATCACTCGAAGCGTCAGCTCCGCTCGTCACGTTCGTCTCCGTGATTCGCACAAGGAACAGAGTAGGGTGTATGTAACTTCAAAATGTACGATTCGATTAGCCCTCGCTACTTTCTTGAAGAGCAGGTTATGGTTGTGTCCATTTTGACATCACTGTCATCATTGAATCGATGTCTGTTCACAACTGTATCGCAGTGCTTGAGCCGAATGTGTTGACCGAATGTTGATGAAGGGACACTATGCGTGACAATCCCGTCATTGCGACTGGCCAACGGCCAGCTTGCGTGTCACTTCTCGCCGTGGGAATGCGGTGAAAGAGCATGCCAAACTGCTGCTCGAGTCGACAGCCGGTGGCCGTTCGCGCCGCGTCTCTGACAGCCAAGATACGGACCAAGTGCAGTTGAGGATCAGCCACAAAGCCCAACGGAACTGTGTTGCCAGCAGTTCAATCACCGGTCAGGTACCACTGCGTCTAATCCTATAAAGTCATAATCACGTTGCCCGCAGATGGATGCTCAGTGGTCGTCCAAACTTTTGATAGGAAGGTCCCGCGCGCATCGCATTTTCGCGTGGATACAGCCCCGATTTGAAGATCGGCCGCACCGTTTGGCGCCGTCGCTGAAGTGCGCGTCTTCTCGTTCAGAGATGAGTCCTGTCCGACTTCAAACCTCAGGCGCGGTCGGATCGCCGTTATCATTGCGAGCAAGTCTCAGACAAGACAAACATAGAAAAAAAGAGAGAGATACAGTCCGCAACAGATCTTCATGTTGCAGCTGTACACGCCAACGTGGGCGTCTGCGAGCATGGACAATCCAGGCGTGCAGGCGGCTCTGCTCCGACGCAGGTTTCTGTTCTCTTTGACACCCATGAGCCGCTTCCGTTCCGCAGTTGCAGGATGATGTAAGTTAAAGGCCGCCTGTAGTTCAATGCCCGCTCAAGATCTGCTGCGGAGTTTGGTCATTCATCGATTCGCCGCGTCCAACGCACCCAACCTCCAAGACTGGCCGCCACCATGACCAAGTCCTCCGACAAACGGTGGTTCATGCCGGACGACTTCAAGGCCGCCTTCAACATCTTCTGTTGCAGTTATGGCATCGGCACGCTCGGCATGCCGGGCAACTTCTCGCGCTCGGGACCGACGATCGCGACGCTGGCGCTCATCTTCATGTCGTTCGCCAACATCTACGCGTCCATCTGCTTGTCCAAGGTCATGCTGCTCGCGCCTCGCACCGTCAAGAACTTCGGCGACATTGGCGAGTGGTGCATGGGCAAGTGGGGCCGCGCGCTGTCCATCATCGCGCAGCTCGGGTGCAGTCTCTTGACGCCCTGCGCCTTCCTCGTGCTCGGCGGCTCGCTGCTCGACGGCCTCTTCCCGGACGCCTTCAACCAGTCCTTCTGGATCGTCTTCATGGCGCTGCTCGTGTTGCCCGTATGCCTCATCCCGACACTCAAGGAAGGTGCTGGTGTCGCCTTCGCCGGCTGCATGGGTACCATCATCGCCGACATCATCGGTGTCGCTGTCGTCATGCACGGCATGCGTGGCCACCCTTCCGTGCCGTTCCCCGAGATCAACTTCTCGCAGGTCGCTGGCATGTTCGGCAACCTGTCGCTCGCTTACGGAGCTGGTATCGTCATCCCGGATGTCCAACGCCAGCACAGCGTCCCGACCCGCATGCCCAAGGTTGTCTGCGCGACTGTCACGTTCATCTCATGCCTCTTCCTGACGCTCGCGTCCACGGGCTACTCGGCTGTCGGTTGCCAGATCTCGGGCAACCTGCTCTTCACCATCTACCCGGACTCGGTGACCGGGCTGAGCGACCTCGGGTTCGCCTCGGACTGGGGTGCCGTTGTGCTCGCCTACATCTTCATGCAGCTCCACATCACGATCGCCTTCTCTGTGATCCTCAACCCGGCGTTCTTCATCTGTGAGCGGCTCGTGCTCGGCATGCACAAGTCAGCAGAGGTCGACATTGAGAACGCCGCTGGCTACATCGAAGCCGCGACGCCGGTGGACCACTCGTCGACCGACAACGGTGGCCTCCGCACGTCCAAGGCGTCGTACTTGTCGACCGTCAGCCACGGCGATGCTGCCCACGAGGATGACGCCGAGGTCGAGGCGGCCGAGTACCGCGGCGGCGCCAACGTGCTCAAGTACATCGGGCTGCGGATTGCCATCGTCGCCGTGCTCGTCATCGCGTCCGTGCTGTGGAAGGACCACTTCGGCGATCTGGCCGACTTTGTCGGCGCGTCCTGCATCACGGCCAACTGCATCGTGCTGCCGATCGCCTACTACTACATCAAGGCGTGGGACAAGGTCAGCCTGCTCGAGAAGATCCCGGGCTTCGCCGTCTTCATCTCGTGCTTCGTGCTCGGCTGCTACGTGACGTACACGACCGGCAAGGCGCTCTTCTCGCCTGTCGACGACAGCGTCAACTTCCCCTTCTGCAGCGCCGAGTACGAGAACGACGTGTACTACAACTACACGGCCGTCCACGGCTAGGTATGACGCGAGCAATGCGCTGTAATCGTAGTGAGTAAGCTTTTGGTAATTGAACGCAAACATGGCTGCATTTGACAGCATACTCTTCGAGATGGTCGAAATGCATTCTGTGCAACATTCGAGATCGGCGAAATGTATTCTCGAAAGTTGTCTAAACAGGGTCAGAGTATTGTTTCTACCTCATCGACCATCACAAAATATTCCAGATCAAAGGTTTATCAAACTATACTCAATTTTGTATCGTTCAGAACCCCATCGATAGTGACAACCTTCGCTCTAGAATATTCGACTCCCATCTCGCAACAGGCGGATGGCGGATCGTACCATGAACGTCACTTCAACGTCGCATACGATCTTCTCGGCGACGACAGCAATCGTCCACCTCCTCCTCCACCACCAATGCAGCTCACTTTCCAATTTACCACCGACGACACACGTCAACCCACACAAAACAACAACCAACAAAACCACCACTCATCGACCATGTTCAGCACCTGGGACCTCGTGCGACCGCGCTACTGGCACCCCATGTCCACGCTCGAGCAGTCCATGATGGAACTCGACTACATGGCAGACCGCATGCTGCGCACCGACTTCCCGTTCCGCCGATCACAACTCCTGACGCCACACAACTACTTCCGCGACGACGATGACGACTTCTTCCGCGACCTCCCGCTCGAGACTCGCAACTCTCACCGCCGTCAGTCTCAACCCGCTGCTGCTGCTGCTGCTGCTGCAAAGTCGGAGACCTCACAAGACATCGACATGGAAGAAGCCAGCGCTGACGTGCCAGACGAGAAGAAGAAGAAGAATGAGGCGGAAGCGAGTAAGGAGGGATCTGAAGAGCCTAGTCACCAACACGAACAACCAGTCGCGTCTGACCAAGACCCGCACCAGCAGTGCGCCTACTCCTCCTACTCGTTCAGCAGCTCCTCCGTCCTCGACGACAACGGTCATCGCGTTGTGAGCACGCGTCGTCGCTACGAAGACTCGACCGGTCGTCTCAAGGCGCTGCACGAGCGCGAGGTCGACGGCAAGAAGCTCCGCACCGTGTGGCGCCGCCAGGACAAGGATGACCAAGGCACGCACGAGAGCGTTTGTTCGTCCGGCAGTCCAGGTGAGTTCGAGAAGTTGTGGTCGTCGACGCCGTTCGGTGAGGCGGAGACCAAGTCGCTCGAAGAAAAGCCAACCACTGAATCTGAGAAACCAGAGAACGCGGCATTGACCAATGACGCCTCGTCGACGACGACCGAGCCGGTGTTGGATGATCACTCGAAGCGTCAGCTCCGCTCGTCACGTTCGTCTCCGTGATTCGCACAAGGAACAGAGTAGGGTGTATGTAACTTCAAAATGTACGATTCGATTAGCCCTCGCTACTTTCTTGAAGAGCAGGTTATGGTTGTGTCCATTTTGACATCACTGTCATCATTGAATCGATGTCTGTTCACAACTGCATCGCTGCGCACAGAGGAATGCAAGCCCAACACCAGCTCTAGCTGCGGCGGGATCAAGGACGATATCGGAGGCAGCAGCACGCACAAGTGTTCACTCTGTTACGTCGTGCATGATTGAGATGTGAACGCATCCAAGAACCTCTTCCACAAGAACATACAGGTGATCGGCTCAATGAAGACTCGTGTCAATCAGTGATGCCTTCATCGAGGAAATCCGTTGGCACTAGCTAGCGTTACAGGCCCACAAGTGAGCAGCGACACAGTAGTTACGATGATCTCCTTAAGTGTAGCTGTGATTTCTTTCGGCGACCTCGGCGATTGGGGTGGACTGCGGTGGGTCGAGATCTGCTGATTATGCGGTACATTCTGAGGATGCACTGTGGCGGTGTCATCACGAATGGCATGATCATTACGATCTCAATGATGATGACCTCGTTTTCAACCAATCACATCGCGTTTGTTTGCTAATATCGACCAATAGTATTTTGTTATTGTGGATTACGCCCAGTTTACCCACGCTCTCGTTTCCTCGTCAATACGAGGTTGCTTCGACGTCCACCATCGTCATCTCCGCTTTCCCGGCGTCGCACGCCAAGTTGTCCACCCGGCGCAGAGGCGGCGAGCTCGCAGACGTGACGAGGTGACGCTCCGCTCCGCCTGCCGCTCGGTATAATGGCATCAGCGGCCACGCCATGTTCCTACCACGGCAACGAGTCGGCGACGCCGTTCGAAGCACTCCCACCATTCTCGCCAACCATCGCAGCCGCGAGCCACAAGAACTCGCGCCGAGTACTTCAGATCGACACGGATGCGCCAAGCGAGACAGCTACCGACCGAAGAGCGCCGCCTTCGACCCACTACTTCGTCGGACTCGACGGGCGACTCCAGAAACGGCGCTGTTGGAGGCTGTACACTCGATTGCGACGTCTCGCGGGGATCATCGTGCCCTGCTTCAAGCACGACAGCAACACGTTTCTGTGCGCGCCATTGCTGGAGAATACGGCGCTCAACGCGCTGCTTCTGCTGGTGCGCATTTTCGCTGCCTACGCGGTCCTCACGCCGTTGCTGGAATCAAACAGCGACCCCACAGCCGAGACCGCCGCCAACGAGTGCAAGGACTACACACGGAACCTGTTTGACATTTCGTCCTACACGCTGATCGGTATCATAGTGCTATGTCTGCCGACCATTGGCAGCCCTGCCTTCCGTCTGTATCGCCCCAGAACCGACAAAAAGACCTCAAAAAGTGGCCAAGCTGTTTCGAGATTGCGGTCGGCTGATAACGCGGCGATGGCTGCAGGCGTGGACCTCGCCAGCGAGCGTGAAGATGGCGACCTTCTCCTCGAGAAGACCCCGCTGCTTCGAGTCTGCGAGTTCGTTGTCGTGTGCGAGATTCTCTACCTGATGGCCACTTTCGTCATGCTTTTCACGAATGACTCAAACACATACGTGGTCGGCCTCTACGAGTCGTGCTACCTCGATGCCAACCTCGACTTCGGCGCACTGCTCGTCGTGGTGATCGTCCAAGTACTCGCTGTGGTCGCCTACTTTGTCCGCTGGCGACAGATCGTGCTCTTCCACCAGTTCCACCTGCACCTGTTCTACCAACGTGGTGCGTTGCCCAACCGCGCGCGTTTCGACTACATTGAGAAGAAGCTCGCGTTCCTTCCGGCACTCTTTTGTGGCCATAAAGCTGCACTCCACTCCCGCAAGATGCACAAGATCAAAGCGGAGCTGTACGGGGCAGCCAAGATCGGCGATGTGAATCAAGCGCGCGCCAGTGTGGCAGATGCGATCGCGCTCGATGGCCCGGACTTCGCTGCCAAGTGGTATATTCCACCTCGAAGGCCGCTGCTCTTCGCATCCTGCCGTCGCAACCCGCTGCATGTAGCTGTCGTGTTCGACCAGCCCGAGGTTGTGCGCGAACTTCTCGAAGGTCCCGCCCGATTCGATCCAAACACGCTCGACCAGCTCGAACGGATCAAGCTTGGGCTCTCGTGGATGTACCGCGTGCTGTTCCGCGTCGCCGCACTATTCAACCGAGGCGACTTCACGACCGACCGCACGACGGATGAGCACACACGTCCGTTTGGTATCGCAGGGCTCTTCCACAGCACGCTGCTCTCGCCGCTGCACACCGCGGCGACGCTCGGCAACGCCGACATGGTTCTGCTGCTGCTGCGCCACGGCGCCGACGCCAACTTGGCCGCGAGGTCCACGGACGCTCGTTTCGCTACACCGCCGCTCTTCTGGGCTCGCACCAAGGACTGCGCGCGTCTGTTGCTGGACGCGGACGCCAACCCGCTCTTTATCCCCGGCAGCGGCTTCTTACTCACGGCATTCGAGGTCGCACGGCTCGCGGGTAACCGGTCAGTGGCGAGGCTCATGGAGAAGTTCGGCGGCGACGTGGCCCTCACCCCACTGCACGATGCGTGCGCGCGTGGACACGATACCGAGGTGGAGTTTCTCCTCAAGCACGGCGCCAACCCGGACGCACTGGGTGAGCAGGTCGTGGGTTTCTTCAACCGCACGCCGCTGCACTGGGCAGCCATGCGCGGCCAAGATGCGGCCATCCGATTGCTACTTCAGTATGGGGCTAGTGTCGACGCTCGCGATGCGTTCGGCCGCTCGCCGCTCGCTTGGGCTTGCCTGTTAGGCCGCGTCAGTTCTGCAAAGCTGCTGCTGGAGAATGGCGCCGATCCGAACACTCGGGATGTCCTGGGAGACCCACTGCTGTGTTTATGTGCGGCTGGCGTGACCCGCGCAGCGGTGACAAGGACATCGGCCAAGCCATCCAACTACGACGACTACAACGAGCCGACAGACGCTGAGCCCCACCAGTACCGCAGTAGCTTGGACCCGCGCGTGATTGAGCTGCTGGTGCGACACGGCGTGGACCTGCACGCGACCAGGACAAGCAACGGCGACACGGCGCTGCATGTGGCGCTTCGGCACGGCAACGAGACTGCGGCGCTGCTGCTGGTTCGCGCGGGGTTGGACATCACGGCAATGAACCTGCTCGGCCAGCGCGCGATCGAATGCACCACGTCCACAACCTTGCGCTACGCTGTCAAGAAGGAGGCCGGCCAGCGCGACGTCATGATCAGCTACACACACTCGAACTCGTCGCTCGCACGGCGGATCCGGGACGAGCTTGAGGCTGCGCACGTCACGACGTGGATTGACGCCATGGACCCGACGGGGATCGCCGGAGGCACCGAGTGGCGCCGCGAGATTGCAAACGGCATCCAGAGCAGCGCGTTGGTGCTCGCCGTGCTGACGCGCGACTACCCAGCGTCTCCGTGGTGCATGAAGGAGCTCGCGTTCGCGCGGCAGCACAACGTTCCAGTTGTAGCTGTGCAGTGCGACGACATGGTCATCCCCGAGGAGCTGCAGGTGTACCTGTGGACGCGGCAGATGGTGGACTTTCGTCCCGCCCTCTTCATTGAATCGTCGAAGCTCGTTGGTGGCGAAAGCGAGGACGCTCAAGGCAAGGCGTTTCGAGACTGCGTGCGATTGCTGCTGGACGGCATCCAAGACCAAATCGTGGAGCGGCGCGCTCGACTGGCGGATCAACACGATGGCGCTGGAGATGATGTTGAAGAGATGGACGGTGACAAGGTTGGCGAGGTCAAGTATCCGCAAGATGTTGATGCTCCTGCCTTGTCAGCGGCCACCACGGCATCGCTGACGAGTTTTCTACCGTCCGAGACGCACTCTCCCATTGACCCGACGTCGTTCGTGTTCATCGCGCACGGAGATTCTCATGCTTCGTTTTGCCACCGGCTGCGCAACTCGTTGGCGAGACAAGGTGTACACTCGATCATCGACGAGGCCGCATTGAGCAGCAGCGGTGTGAATCGCGACCGCGTGGCCAACGACACGGTCCTCTCGGCGCAGACTCGGCAGCTCGCCGCCAAGGATGCTATCCTCGCGAGCAGTGCCGTGATCGTCGTGTTGTCGCCCGTATCGACGGCCAGCGGCCAGCTACAGGACCAGCTCGCGTTCGCCGAGGACCGCGGCAAGCTCGTGGTGCCGCTGATGCTATCGCTGCACTCGGTCTCACTCGCGCAGCGCTACTCGCTGTCTCGCAGCGTTGTGCATCACTTCAACGAGTCGCTGGGCTTCACCGACAGTGCCGAGCGGCTGGCGACCTTCCTGCGTGCGCAAGCCGACCTCGAGCGACAGCAGCGCCGTCGTCGCTCTAGCGCAGCCACCAGACTCGACATTGCCCCATCCGGTTCGCCGTCAACGTCGTGGTCGTCGTCGATCGACGTGATCGACACGCCGTCGCAGTTCGGCCACGACCCGGTCGACGAGATCGGAGCGTTGTCGACTGACCCGGCCAGGTTTCGCCTCCGACGCCCCGCGAGCGACGAAAGTGGCCACGGGTGGAGGCTAAGCAGTACCACCGAGAGCGAGCCGTCGTTCGCGAGGATGCGGAGCCTCGAGAGCCTCATCGACGGCCGTCGCGAGCGCGAGGCGAGCTCTGGGAGCTGACTTGGCCATGTTGGCTTGGCGCAACATATGCTGTACAAGACCTGACCATTGCTTTCGACTGGCGACTTAAAACAGCAGCGCCGCGTTCGTCAAGCGGCGTCGTGCGTTGAGTGAATGCTCCTCGCGCCGTTTAACGCGAATGGTGATTGAAGTTGGCGATGGCCAACCACCAAGCATCGTTGACCAAGTCAGGGCGGAGGTCATGCGTATCACGATCCGCTCCTCCTACATAGAGCCTATTTATCAACGTGACATTCCGACCGTAACCCTCGGGTTACCTTCGCCCGTCTTTGATTTTTTCAGACCCTATTGACTGCAACGGAGCTGATCCGGCACGCCTTCAGTTCTCGATTTGCCACGCGCCTGCCATGCTCGCCCGCCGCTTTGCTGTCTCTGTGTCCACCGCCCGCAGCTCGCTGCTGCGCTCGCGGGGCTTCGCGGCCGCCGCCCAAGACGACAAGCGGCTGAACGTGGCGCTCGTGGGCACCGGCCGCATGGGGCAGATCCGGCTCTCGGGACTGCAGACGGACCCGCGCGTGGCGATTGCTGCCATCATCGACTCGTCGATTGGCGGCGAGGTTCGCGCAGCGCTCGAGCGCCAATACAACACCCAAGTGTTCGGCAGCGTCGCGGACGCGCAGGCGGCGCTGGCGGCCAAGGACCAGACGCTCGACGGTGTGTGGATCGCGACGCCGACGCCGACGCACCTGCAGCTGGTGCAAGACTGCGTCAACCACGCGGGATCGTCGCTCAAGGCGATCGGCATCGAGAAGCCAGTGGGCGGCTCGCTGCAGGAGATCGACGACGCCTACGCCGCGTGCCTGCAGCACCGCGTGCAGCTCTTCTGCTCCTTCCAGCGGCGGTTCGACCCGAGCTACCAGGCGCTGCGAACTGCCTGCGTGGACCAGACCAAGATCGGCAAGCTGCAGTCCATCCACACGATCTTCCGCGACCACCCGTGTCCCCCGATCGAGTTCCTCAAGACCGGCGGAGACCCGTTCCACGACCTGGCCGTCCACGACATTGACTATGTGTGCGACCTTGTGGGCGAGTACCCAACCAAGGTGTACGCGTCCGGCACGAGCCTCTCGCCCGAGCTGCGCGCCGTCGGCGTGATGGACAAGGCGAGCGTCTGGCTCGAGTTCCCGACCACGGGCGTCGTGTGCACCATGGATCTGAGCCGCAGCGCCGCCTACGGCTACGACCAGCGCGTCGAGGTGGCCGGCGAGTTCGGCATGCTGCAGGTGCAGAACCCACCGAAGACAGCGCTGGTGCACGCCAACGTGGAGGGTGTCACGTCCGACGTGCTGAGCTACTCGTTCCCGGACCGCTTCCGTGAGGCTTATCTGCTCGAGATGGACAGCTTCATCGAGGTGATCCAGGGCAAGCAGGCACCGCGCGTGCACTGGAACGCGTCGCGCATGGCCACGGTCGTGGCGGAGGCCGCGCGGATCGCGGCGGTCGAGAAGAAGCTCGTGACGATCAAGTACGGCAAGACTCGGCAGCTCGGTCCTCACGCCGACCCGCTGCTTGAGTGCGAGTACGAGTACTAGATGATACAAATGCCACCGAATGGCGGCTAGGAGCCAGCACGACCCTTAAAGGCCTCGGTATGCTGTTTCACTTTGAGGAAGACGCTTCCCCACAATGCCCTGGACGAGCGCAGAAGCAGCGATATGCCACAGCGCTCAATAGAGAAATTTCATGATGCGTGTCTTGTCATTGGCTGTACGTCGCACAGCAATTTGCTCGGTTTGCTCAGTTTATCAACTTTCCGATTCCGTCGCATACAAGCCGGCATCGAGGCGATAACGGTGCAACAGCAGGTCACTGCAGCAAATTGACGAACATCTCCTCTGTGAATTCCAGCCGTCAGGATGGTAAATCAGAGGATCACTGGTCAGACACCTGTGTCGAGCAACTCTGTCGAACACAACAATGCAACTATCAAGGCATCAACGCTTCAGAAACTTGCCACAGCCATCAATAAAGTAGAGTAAGCAACACATCATTACTGCGGCACACTCATTTGCATTTGTTTTCCGCCTCGGAAGCATACTATGTTACTTCCAGTGGAGCGAAATGTCCAAATGCTAGACCCCGGCGCTCGAAGCTCTATTTCTCGCTGCGGCGCGCGATCTCCTCGATCAGCTCGGCCGTGCTCAGGCCGCCGAGGTCGATCTCAGGCACGTCGAGCCAGTCCACCGGGTTCTTGAGCACATCCAGCGTCCGGTCCTCCCACGAGCCCTTGGTTGGCTATCAATCACACCGAACAGCACGTCAATAATCACTCTAGTTCATCACAGCATCGACAACCTCCACAGGAACTTACCGAGTGCATGTACTCCCAGCGAGCAGTCAAAGGGAGCGACATCAAGATCGACTCGATGCGCGAGCCAGGCGTGAACAGTCCGAACTTGGTGCCGCGGTCGATCATGACGTTGAACTCGACGTAGCGACCACGACGGATCTGCTGCCACTCCTTCTGCGCCTGCGTGAACGGCAAGTCGATGCGCCGCTTGAGGATCGGGATGTACGAGTCGAGCATCGAGTTGGCGCAGCCGCGAACCATCTGGAACGTCTCCTCGGACGTGTCCGTCAGGTCGTCGTAGAAGAACCCTCCCACGCCACGGCCCTCCTTGCGGTGAGGAATGTAAAAGTACTCGTCGCACGTCTTCTTCATCTTGGGGTACAGCTCAGGGTCACGCTTGTCGAGCTGCAGCTTGTAGACGGCATGGAAATGACGCGCGTCTTCTTCAAACAGGTAGCTCGGGGTCAGATCGGCGCCGCCGCCGAACCAGCCGAGCTTCTTCGGGTTGCCCTCCTCGTCCAGGAAGCCCGTCTCGACCTCAAAGTAGCGGTAGTTGAGGTGGATCGTGGGAGCCATCGGGTTCCGCGGGTGCATCACAAGACTGATGCCGCATGCGTAGAACGGCAGCGCCTCGCCCTCCTTCAGCTGCTTACCGCGCGCCGTCATCTGCTTGACGGCTGCGGGGGGAAGCACTCCGTGAATGATCGATACACCGACGCCAGCCTTCTCGAACACGTTGCCTTCCTGCAGGATTCGTGTCCGGCCGCCACCGCCGTGGCCCTCGCGTTCCCAGTGATCCGTCTTGAACTTCTTGCCGTCCACCGCCTCGATCCCGGCGCAAATCTCGTCCTGCACACGCAGAATCATGGCCTCGAACCGCTTGGGCAACGGAGCAGACTTGTCGAACTCGATCGAGTCCTTCGGGGTCTTGTCCGCCGACAGCGGCGCCAGCAGGAACTGCTCGGCAGGGATGGCTTTGCCCGTCGGCGTCGCCTTGCACTCGCTGGTTTGACGCTGCTGCTGCTGCATCAGGTAGCCAGCGCCGAGCGCCGCGGGGACGGCAGCAGCGACCGCCCAGGCGCGCGAGGCCGGCTTGAGCAGCGTCGAGAGGTGGCGCATGATGAGGCTGGAGGAGAAGGAGTAAGCAGATCCTCGAGTGGGCGGACGGCACGTGTTGCACCGCAAGGTCAGGCGAAAAATAACCGCTATTGAACAAATAACAGCGAGAGAGGCGACATGCTCAAAATTCCGTTTCCATTCTTGTTTTTACACTTTGTGATGCCGGGTGTCATTCCTCCCAGCTGTGAAATGACAAGAGCAGGTCAGACCGAACTTTACTTGCTGGTGGTCGGCACCGAACTTATCCATGTGGAATGCCGCCAGCCAGCGTCATCTCTGCGTAAACGTATGGCGTCGAGCTGCCACTGACGGTTTGTATGCTTCAGATGTGCATCTGGTTGTGGGGTGCGGAGCGCTTCAAGGTGTCATCCCTGCGTCTCTTTGCGCCAAAGCGTCACTCATCAGGCGAGCTGTGTGATTCGCTCGGTTTAGTGACATCGTGACGCAGCGTCTGTGACTTGCGCAACGATCTGTGGTATTGACACTCGGTGGCAGCTCAGGCACACGGCCACTTGCAAGGATTCCCTCGCACATTGGCACGTATTGGTGGGTAGGTTCACTGATTTTGATTGCTATGCAGACTCTCGTACGCGCACTACATGAAAGGGGAGCTGTATCATGCACCCCCGAGATGGTCGCATTTCTACCGTCACTAGAAATGCGCCGTCGCAGGATCCGTCTCCGCGTGCAGACCATCCATACGCTGGTCCCCATTATGGCGAGGCCATCCAGTCGACTGGGTTCCTGAGCACCTCCAGCGTCTTCTCCTCCCACGAGTCCTTCTCCGGCTGCACCACCAACACACCAAATCAAACAAGAGTCAGCATCTGCAACATCTGCAACGAACTCAACAGAGCAATATCGTACCGAATGCATGTACTCCCAGCGAGCAGTCAAAGGGAGCGACATCAGAATCGACTCGACACGAGAGCCGGGAGTCAACAGTCCGAACTTGGTGCCGCGGTCGATCATGACGTTGAACTCGACGTAGCGACCACGACGGATCTGCTGCCACTCCTTCTGCGCCTCGGTGAACGGCATGTTGATGCGGCGCGTGAGGATCGGGATGTACGAGTCGAGCATCGAGTTGGCGCACTGGCGGATCATCTGGAACGTCTCCTCGGACGTGTCGGTCCAGTCGTCGTAGATGAAGCCGCCGATACCGCGGTGCTCCTTGCGGTGCGCGATGTAAAAGTACTCGTCGCACGCCTTCTTCATCTTGGGGTACAGCTCAGGGTCACGCTTGTCGAGCTGCAGCTTGTAGACGGCATGGAAGTGGCGCGCATCCTCCTCGAACAGGTAGCTCGGGGTCAGATCGGCGCCGCCGCCGAACCAGCCAATCTTGGTCGGCTCGCCGTTCTCGTCGGTGTATCCGGTCTCGACCTCGAAGAAGCGGTAGTTGAGGTGGATCGTGGGAGCCATCGGGTTCCGCGGGTGCATCACGAGACTGATACCGCACACCTGGAAGGGCAACTCGACGCCGTCCTTGAGCTGCGTGCCACGCTCGGTCATCTGCTTGGCAGCGGCAGGCGGCAGCTTGCCGTCGATGATGGATACACCGACACCAGCCTTCTCGAACACGTTGCCGTCTTGCAGGATCCGCGTCCGGCCGCCACCGCCGTGACCCTCACGCTCCCAGTGGTCCGTCTGGAACTCCTTGCCATCTACGGCCGAGATACCGGCGCAGATCTCGTCTTGCACACGCAGGATCATGGTCTCGAACCGCTTACGCAGCGGCGCCGACGTGTCGAACTCGATCGAGTCCTTCGCAGTCTTGTCCTCTGACAGCGGCGCGATGAGGTACTGCTCCTCTGGGGCCGCCATGGTCGAAGGCGTCGTCCTTGAGCTGAAGCGGGAGCTGGAGGTGTCGCCTGCACGGCAAATCGAGGAATGGCAGCGAGAGCCGAACCACCGGTCGCGCGAGCCAGCGGCTCAGAGGCATCGCCAAGGGAGAGGGGGAGAGCGTCGCGCTCGGCTGGTCCGCGCCGCTGCAACGCGAGCTGCTATAGAAACACGCCGCGGCGGGCGAGCGCGCACGGGAATTGCATCACGCAGCGGTTGAGCGCGGCGGTGAAGCCAGCCACGACCTTGAAATACAACATTTGGAGGTGGCGACGGTATTGTGATTTTTAGGTTCGGCTGCGATCAGTCGAACTTACTGTTTTGGTGGTGATGATGCGGATGTAACCCGACAAAGTGCGCATTGTCAGATGCATGCAAATCTCGTCAGAATGACACAGAACCGCCACACCCGCATACAAGATTGATGTCCAAACACGTACAGTATTACCCGTATTCATGATGCACGTCCCGTTTGATTCGCCAAAAACTCGTTCGACTCAGTCAATCATTTTCAGCCAATCTGTTTCCTGCGTTCTTCCTTTGCTGCCACTTTGGAAGAGGCGACCATCGACCCAATCATGACCGGTACCGAGCTGCTCGTGGATCTGCCCAAGATGCAGCGCGACCTGCAGCGCGCGCGCGACGAGAGCACTCGTCTCCGCGCGCTGCTGCGCCAGCTTGACGTCCGCGAGGACGCGCTATCCGTTCCGGCGACCCCCGACACTCAAGTACAGCAACAGGACGACGACAACAACGACGATGAAGCCGAAGAGATTGTCGACCGACATGGCCGCGGTCCCGAGCAGGAGCTGGCCCGCGTGCGGCGCAAGTTCCAGTCGGACGCGGAATCGCACGCGCTGGAGCTGAGGATGAGCGAGGAGCGCAACGTGCAGCTCGAGCGGCAGCTGCTGGACGCCGAGGAGGCGCTGTGCCACCTCCGCGCCGAGAAGATGGCGGCGTTGCGAGACGCCGAGCGGCTGCGGCTCGCGCTGGACGGCCATCGCCCGAGCGTCTCGTCATCGGAAGAGGAGGATCACGGGGAGGATCACGGGGATGACAAGCAGCTCGCGCTGCGGCGGCTCGTCTTGGAGCTCGAGGCCAAAATGTCGGAGATGCAGCGCGACCACGCGACCGAGCAAGAACAACACATGGCCGTCATCCGCGAGCAGGAGCAGGAGCTTCGCGAGCTCGAGACACGGCTCGAGGAGACGCAGCACGAGCTCTCGAGTGTGCGGGACAAGTATCTCGACGCCGTGCAGGAGATCCAGCTGGCTGCCGACACGGAGACGGTGGATGGCGGCAACCAAGGGACAACAGTTGAAGAGCAGGACGCAGTGGTATTGTCCCCGCCAGAGTGGCAACAGGAGCTCGTGCGCCACCCGACGCCAACGTTCGACCTCGACTCTCCCGAGGTGCAATATCTGCTGCACGCGTGGACGGCCAACGTCAAGAAGCTGCACTACCTGCGACTGTGGCTAACCCAGATCGCTACGACGCGTGGCCCGCTGCCGAGTGATGTCCCGATGGGTATTGAACTCCCGCGGCTCGCACCCGAAGTGCGCGACGGCTTCCTGACACTCGTCGTCCCACTGCTGCGACGCCAGACGGAGCGTGAGGTGAATGTCCACTCGCGGCGCTACAATGATGGTATCCACACAGACCTACGTCTCCGCGTGGTGCCACGGCGCTAGCCCTCAGCGGCGAGGCTTTGAGTATATGGCGACGGTGCTGGGTTTGAGTGTGTCGGTCACGCTGCGGGTTGGACGATGTCGCTCGGCTCTTCGAGTGGTGGTTGTGGATGAAGCGACTGGCGGTAACACAAGCTGCGCGGTGGCCGTGAGCTCGCGAGCGAGCAGCACGTCCTGTTCGCGGTCGCTGGTGGAGGATGCAGTTGCGATGAGAGCAGTTGAAGAGCCAGCGGCACTGGTACGTCGCGCATGTTGCTGGAGCAGTGGCGATGAAGCAAGTCGCTGCCGCAGCGAAGGCAGTTTGGGAACCAGTCGCTGCGAGATCAAGAGCGCTGCCAGTTGGGTCTGCTTGGCGGTCGTGTCTTCAGCTCGTTGCGCCAATACCTGCGCTATGGTCGGTGTAAGCACGGCGTCCACCGCCGGGCAAGCCGCGAGGAGTGCGAGGCCGTCACTCCGAACACTCCAGAGCTCAACGAGTCGAAGAACGCCAAGCAACAGTGCGGCGTTGTTCTCTCGCTCTCTGGAGTCAGTTGCGGTCCGTTTGGCATGGCTTTGACTGGCAATGCTACTCAGCAGCGAGACGACGTCACTTTCAGATTGAAGCAGCGCCGATGTGATGGAAGATCCGATGCGGTCGTCACGGGCGAACGGCAGAGCACATACATGTGTTATGACGGCCAGCCACTCGGTGACGACGTTGCGGTGATCGACCCAGTCCCGCAGCACCATGTTGAGCGATGAGATGTCTGCGAAGAAGATGGCGCGCGTAGTTTCAGGAGGGAGGAGCCTGACCAAGTGGTGGCACAGTGTGAGCCACGCAAGGACACCTCTGTGACTGGCATTGGCTCTCTGCACGACGACTATCGCTGCTTTCGCGACATCGACAGCTTCAGCGGCGGTGGTAATGGCTGGGAGTACGCGCAGCACACGAACCAGCATCTCGTCGTCTTCATGCGTGAGAAGTCGTATCGAATCGTCAATCAACTCCTGGTGGTCGGAGTCTGAGGTTGCCAGCAGCTGCTGGTTGTGCGCGTGTCCCGTGAGCAGCGCGTCTGTCGCGTCGAGTGACTCGAGCAGCACGCGTTTGGAGGTTGGATGGTTTCTCCTCGACTGGCTCAAGCTTTTCCAGAGCGCCAGCATGCCGGCTTGGCTCTGGAAGCGATGTGATGCGCGACTCGCGCAGCTGATCACGCGCATGGTCGCCCAGACGATCTCTTCCTCGCGGCGATGGATATTCAAGATGTCGATGAGCAACTCGATCGCCGCGCGCGGAGCCAGGTGAGCGTCAACCAACGAGGAATCCAACGGGAGCCACGACACAATCTTGGCCATCGCCGAATACACTCGTGAAGCGACACTCAGATCTAGCCGAAGCGCATCCAACGCATTGTGAAGCTCGTCGCCACTCGACCTCATTGCGATCGCGAAGGTATCGATGGTCGAGCTGGTGCTGGCCGTCTAATTTGAGAATGTGAACTAGAGTCAGCTGGCGTTTCTTTCTGGCAACGCATGTCATTCGGTGCCTTCATGCCGACATGATCGACCGACTCGTTGACCGTGTGCCAGTGCTGCCTGGACGCCTCGACTTTGCGCTACTGCCATCAACAGACCCGCCGGTCGATGCGACACCGCTACTCGACGTGAACTCCAGTCAATATGGCGACGGTGGAGACCGCCTCGTGGTGGTGGACGACGCGGCATTAGCGTACACGCGCTTCTTCGCGGACTTTGGGCCGCTCGACCTGGCTCAGACGATGCGAGTGTGTTGTGCTCTTGACGCGGCGTTGCGCGTTCCGGGCCGCGTCGTCGTGTGCTGCCAGCCGCATCCACATGCACGCGCCAACACTGTGGCTCTGCTGGTCGTCTACCTCGTGCTGGCAAGAGCACACAGTCCGGAGCAAGCGATCGCACCGTTCAGGGAGTTGGCACCGCCCGCCGGCTTCCGCGATGCTGCTCGAGGCATTTGCTCGTTCCTGCTCTCGACTGTCGACTGTGCGCGCGCCACCCACCGAGCTGTGACCGCCGGCATCTTCAAGTTCGAGAGGTTTGACGTTGCCGAGTTTGATCGGCTCAAGCGGGACGGCATGACGTGGCTCATTCCCAACAAGTTGCTGGCGTTCCGAGGTCCATGCGACGACGGATCGAGTGGACTCTCGGCGCGAGTCGCTGCCGACCGCTTGAGAGCGCTGGGCGTCACGTGCGTCGTTCGGCTCAATGAGCCGGCGGCGTATGATCGCAAGGCGTTCGTGGCGGTCGGCATCCGCCACGTCGAGCTCTTCTTCCCGGACGGCAGCGTCCCATCGGATGATATCGTGAGTGCGTTCCTGCAGGTCGTGGAGCGCGAGCAAGGGTCTGTGGCTGTCCACTGCCACGCCGGACTCGGCCGCACGGGGACTTTGGCTGCCGCGTGGCTGATCAAGCACTTGGGATTCTCCGCCCGCGAGGCTATCGCCTGGTGCCGCATCTGCCGGCCAGGATCCATCGTCGGCGCGCAGCAGCACTTTCTCGTGGTCAAGGAGCGCGAGCTGCGGACAGGCAAAGCGGTCAAGAAAGTTGAGCAGACGCAGCAGCGGCAGACAAGTCGATCGGAATCGAGGCTGCCGCCGTTGCAATGGAACCAAACGCCGACTCCGATGTCGACTCCGACGCCGTTGAGAGGCTAAGTAAGACATGTGTGAATGAAAATGGGTCACCAAAACGAGTTGCATTTTGGCGTTGCCGTTTTCTGCTTTTTGGTTTCACTGTGTGGACATTGGGGTCCTTCCTAATGGGCCATATAAAAAAATAATAACTAAAACGAACAGCTGAAGGGAGGGCATCGGCGCGCTTGCCACACTCCCGCTCCGCACTCCGCGCGTCTTCAGCTGCCCGGCGTCCACATACGCACACTGGTTGGTTCCTCGCGCTACTGCGCGGGAAAACAAAATCTCGAGTCGACTGCAGGAGAGACCATCTTCACGTCACCACATTCATCCGCTCTGCACAACCGCCTGCCGTCCACGCCCGCAGTGCCTTCATCATCATCTGCACACCTGCGGCGCTCTTCACAGCTCGGTCGTCGTCACGCGTCCTCTTTTTCTGGTTGTTTTGCTTGATACTTGTTCAGTTGCCGACTGGTCTCACCCAGGACTCGTTCGTTGCTCCCATTACCGGTGGGGGTGACCTGCTCTCGGGTCCCCACCTCACGCCCGTATTTTGGGCCCGAGAATTGGTACGTAGCTCAGGACGTACAAACTCGTGTCCCGAACGGTGCCGTACGTCGACGACGACACGTTGACCACTTGAGTCTTCGTGTAGTCGGCGACGCTCGACACGGTGCCGACGACCGCCGACGAGGCGTTCGACACCTTGGTGGCCGTGTAGTCCTTGGCCTGCACGGCACCAGAGTAGGTAGTGCTCGCGGCGCTCGAGATCCTGGACGAGCCGGCGCGGGCGAGGCTCGACGTGGTAGCGACCGCGTCGTCCTTCTTCTTCAGCACGTACTGCTGGCCCTCGAAGAGCTTGGTGACCACTGTCGAGATGGTCGAGTCAACCGTCGTGTCGACCGTCGACAGCACGGGGACCACGAGGCTCGTGTCCACGTCGGCGAGCGTCTTGCCCGTCACCTTCTCGAGCACGAGGTTCGCCGCGCCTTCGTAGAACCGCGCGAACGGCGCCACCACGCGGAAGCTCGTCGTGTAGTTGTAGACGTTCTTGGACGTGTCGTAGTAGTACGACACGCGCGTGAACCAAGGCCGCTGCGCCGGCGTCGTCGACAGAGTCGCGACCGGAGGAGTGGGCTTGGCCTGCGTCTGCGCGGGAGCATCGCCGCGCCACTCGCCGCTGAAGAAGAGCAGCACCGTGTTAGGAGCCCCCTTGGCGCCGAACGTGAACGTCATCTTGCGCTCCGTGAAGCCCTTGAAAAAGTCGGGCAGGCCGAGCTTGGCCGTCACAAGCGCCTTCTTGCGGTTCTCCAGGTACACTTCAATCGTGACCGGCTCATCCTGCTGCGCGTCCTTGACCGAGAACTGCAGCGTCTGGTCGACTGTCTCGTCATGCGGCTTGAACTTGGTGCGGCTGTCCTGGCCGGCAACCGCCACCTTGACGGCGTAGTTCTTGCCCTTCAGGTCGTCCTCCACGAAGGTGGCCTCCAGGCGGTGGACTGTGCACACGTCGCATAACAGACATCCTCGTTAGTTATCCCCAGCTGGCAACCAATATCGGTGAGCTTGAGCTCCAATATAACCCGCGGACGCACCCTTGATGGCTAGTGTCCCGGACACCGCCATCTTGATCCAGCTGCTTGGTGACTTCTTCTCTGGGAGGCCAAATCGGAAATGAGCGTTGGAGGCGCCGACGCTCCGCTCGACTCCCCCCGGCTGGCTGGCCGCCAGCAGCGGCCGACGCAGTGGCCGCCGGCCCCTGTCGCGCGTGCCCTCTCCCCTTGCTGAAACGCCCGTTGCTATCCTGCAGGCGAGTGCAGTTTCCGCGGCTCGGCTCTACACGCTTTTGCACAATTCAGGCGGCAGAAGAAACGCTCGGGAGGCATTCACTCGCGATTTGTATGCCGCCCCACCCACTTTCGTTCGGGGGACGAGCTGCTGGGGCAAGCTTGGGGTGGGCTGTTTAGCAAGTTAGCAAGCGACGCGCCACTTTCTAAACGCAGCGGCCAGCGGCCCCGCATCATCTGCAGCGGTGGCGGAGAGCGAGGTTTTTCGCGAACCATACAAACAATTGCATAAAAGCAAACATTGTCCAGCCGGTAAAACCTCGCTTGGCTCTGCGTCACCACCCCAACCAGATGTCTATCTTTGCACACAAGTGACAAGAACCGCGCCGGCGAAGAAAAGATCGGGCTCTTTTCGGCCCGTTTGACCTGCAAACGTGACGTTGCGGGTGTCATTTCGGTTGGTCACTTATGGGTTCGCACGGCGAGCCAAATTTTGCACCGAACCGATCTGTTTCCACCGATTTTGTGGGGCAATTTTTCGGCCTTCTCACTTGCATCTTCTCCAGTTTTCTGAAAACCGTCGGGTGTGTGGCTGGAAGCGACGTTTCGGCGGACGCACCGGCACTTGCGAGTCGGCTAAGATTGGGCGGCCCCCAGATCTCGAACATCCCCGTCCACCTATACGGTACCCGCCGTACTGTATAGTGAAGTGCGAACGGCAACTTGCCCAACGGTCGCCACCTAGAATTATATAACTAAGCAAAACGCAATAGCAAAAAGAAAAATGAAGAGAAACCCAAAAAATCTGCCGAATTCCTTTGTCGCCTTTCACGCGCGAGTGCCAGTGGCGGTCTTGGCCCAATTTCTGTTTTGATGGGACTTTTGTAGCGCGCGGGCAGTTTCATCTCGCCAGCAGTCCTTCCGGCAGCCACGTGGGCATTCTTGGGGGCTAACAGACGAGGCTGTCGGACAGCATTCACATCGGGGTTGTTATCGGCGCCCGCCGCGGATAAAAAGATCGCCACGCCGCCCTCGGGTGCGACCTGATCGTTCCCGGCGACTTCGGCCCGTGTTGCTGTGGATCCCTACCTGCTCCCATTGATGAGTGCGGGCGGACTGGCCTGCCTGGCATCATCCTCGGGGCGGCTGGCCCCCAGCAGCATCCACGCTCGCGAGGATGGCTCGGCCCTGGCCCACCTCCAAGCAAACATGGGTACAGCCTACGGTAGTGTACCTACGGTAGTGTACCGGTACACCTCGCGCAAGATGCCATTGGCACCTGCTCGGCGGCCGCGCCAATTCAATTCAAAAGAAAAACGGAAGGCAAAGAGCCTGTGTGACCGCGCAGTTGCCCCTGGACTGGGAAATCCAGAGGAGCACTCCCGGCGACGAGGACGCGCCGGTCTATGCGACAGCGTCTGCGGCGACGCGCAGGTGGCCGCCACCCTGGTCCGATGTAACCGCCGACCGCACACCCCGCCGCGTCCCCTCACTGGTCCGCCCAGCGTGGAGCCACGACACGCACCGGCGACCAGTTGCATGGTCGGCACCCACACAATCAGGGACGGATTTTCTCAGACTTTCTCAGACGGAACGTGTGTGGGGGTGGAATATGTAGGGGGGCGGACTGGCGAAGAAGCCCACGTGAGACCTTCCAGGCGCTTCCTCCGTTCTCCAGCCACGTAAGGGGGAGGAAGGCAGACGACGCCCCAAGTGCAACCACAAGGCTCCTCCCGTCTCCCTGCCGCGCGTGATCCGGGCTGGCTGTGCAGCTAGGATGTTGAGGCCGGCACTCAACTGAGCCGATCGCTACGCTACGGACGGGAAGCTCACGGCTGCGTCGACGCCGTCCGCAGTTCGCTTCCCGTTTGTCGACGTTGGAATCGTGGCTGCTTGAAGGCGGCTGCGGCTTTATATATCACGCAGCTACGGTAGCTCCCCGTTCTTCTACCACTTGGCGCCGGGTTCGAATATGCGTAACCGGATATGATCCACACGGTGTCCGTAAGATCTCTCGGTGCCGCCCTCTAGCTGGTCGATCCCCTTCATGACGAAGCGATCCACGGCGATGGCGCGCTCTCTCGTTGAGTGTCGAGGCGCTTCCAGATCCTCCATAGGCAGCGTTGCCGCTCCGGTGAGTGCTCCATATCCGTGCATGCGGGGATGGCGATGACGGAATTCCAAGCGGCAGAGAATTGCAAAGCTGTGCCACTGTCTTCTTCGCCACCACCGTGAGGCGCTGCCGTCACGCCCTGCAACATAGCGCCAAGCCGGCGACGTCATGTGACGAGCGCACGCATCACGCATGCCGCTCGGCTCGTTCCGGCCGCTGGCTCGGAACCTTCCGGCTCGAAGATGGCGCTCGGCGAGCGACGAGCGACGGCCGTGTGTGCGGTCGCCGCGCGATTCGCAAGCGGTAGAGGACCGCGACGCAGCGACGGAGGCGACGCAGCGATGGCGACCGCGGCCGCACGTGGTGCTGCGGGATCTCGTCGGCCGTGCGGTCGTGCGGCAGAGCAGAGCCGACGGCGTCATGGTGACGCCGAGAAGCGCGGCCAACCGTAGGTTCGTGGCCATGGTTGTCATCAAGCGGCTTCAAATTGGAGCTTTGCGGTTAAGAAATCCACGATTTCGTTATGTGTTATAACCAGTGTTGGACATGGATTATTTACGGGATTGCGAGTGTAGCCATGTTGAAGCTGACTCATCGTGAGCTTCCTGCAGGGTGGGTTGTCTTTCCACACAAGCGGGCAACAGTGCGGCTCGCACTGCGGCCGTCAACGAGCACCCGCACAAGCGATGGACGTGTGACGGCGGGGAGAGGTTGAAGCAGGCATCCAATGCAGCTAATTGGTCCGCGTTGAGTTTCAGCAACACCAAGGGACCTTTGGTTGATGCATACACCCGCTAGCGAACAGCATCCCCTTCGCCAGACTGCCCAAGCAATCGATTCATTTAGCACTAAACCAACTCACAAAAATGAACCTCATACTGCGTGCCCATCATTTGGTTGTGAATTGTCTAGTTGTCGGCACCAGCCGCACAAGTTCGCTCGTCTGCGAACGCGGCCAATTGATCGAAGCATGTTC
Source organism: Phytopythium vexans (assembly GCA_003413675.1). Lineage (NCBI taxonomy): Eukaryota > Oomycota > Peronosporomycetes > Pythiales > Pythiaceae > Phytopythium > Phytopythium vexans. Next base: position 429,479 of record QLOC01000018.1, on the reverse strand, counting down.
ATCAAGGAAAACAGCGCTCAGAATGGTAAACTAGCCGTGAGTCCCCACAGAGTTCACTGTAGATTTCGGGTTGTTCGGGCAACCACTCTGAGCTCGAAATCCAGCTCATACACCATGGGCAATGCGAACAAGTCTGCGATGTGTCCCTATCCTTCATTCAGAGCCAGAGCTGGCGCCAGCTCTGCCGTAATCAACGAATATGGTCCGAACTGAGCGTGTTCTCGCTTGTCTTGCACCGATCCAGCCGGGTGCCAACGTAAACGCGATGACGTTCGCACTGGACCCACCTTTGCCAGTTCCAGATGGGCGAATGATTATGCTCACTCGCAAATCTGCCTGGCATACGATTCGCCAGTGCAGGCAGGCTAGCCCAGGTGTCCATTCCAGCTGTCACAGCTTCAACAGTGACAATCCAACCGCCATTTGATGATGTTCATCCGATCCGAGGCTTGGTATCACCCCTAGTGCGAAGATCGCGTTGAAGACACGTTTCTGCTGGTTCATTTCTAATTCCGCCACCAACGCACCAAACAACCACCGCCAACGATGTCCAGCTACGACGACGAAGCCATACTCAAGCTCGTGTGTCTGGTGCGACGCAAGCCCAACATGACGCGCAAGGAGTTCCTGGCCTACCATTTCCAAGAGCACGGCCGCATCTCGGACGCCGCGCCGGACGGCCAGGCGCCGCACAAGTACCGACAGTACCACATCTTTGACTGCGCTTTCGGTGAACGCCCGGCACCTGCAGACGCTGAGAACGTGCCGCCCAACCGGAACCACGCCTGGTTCTGGCGCGACGACGTTACGGAGCTCTACTTCCGCGACCCAATCCATCTGAAGGAGGTCTTCAGCAGCGACTATGTGCGCTCCAAGGTCGGACCCGACGGCCTCAACTTCTCCGACATGGAGACCAGCATCCCGTGGTTCGGACGCGAGCACCGCGTCGACCTCGCGACGGCTGCGGCGCGTTCCAACCCGCCGAGTGGCGACCTCGAGCCGGACCAGCGTGTGGCGCTGTATTTTGTGTCGGTCTTGCCTGGTGCTGACACTGATCTGTTCGCTGCATCTTTCAAGGAGGAGCTCGAGCGCCACGCGCAGGATGACGCCCGCGGGTTGATCGTCAACACGGCGATCCCCGGCAGCGGCGGGTTCGACCCGGCGCAGTACTTTCGTGGCGGGGATATGCCCAAGTACGAAGTGTTCTTCAAGGTGGCACTGCAGAGCACCGAGTCTGCTGCAGCGGTTCGCAAGGCGCAGCTCGCGTTCGAGACGCAGTTCGCCGAGAATCTGAACACAAGCGAGTCCATCATTGCGTTCGCCAAGGAGGCGCTCGTGCACGGACCGAATACGCCGTTCGATGCCGAGCGACAACCCAAGATGGAGGATCTGTAGGTTCCAGGCCTCTAGCGTTCATATTCATCCACACGCATACAACGAGCATCCCAGATCGCTCCTTTCACGGCGTCGTGCTGTCCTGCTTGACCTTGTCGTGTCGTCCGGTGCATCCAACCACATCGACGTCCAGTCCTTGGCGAATGGAGACGTCGGCGGCGAGCAGCTCGGCCAACGAGCGCAGGCACTTGTCGACGTGCGCCTGGCTCGTCGGAAAGCACTCGACAAAGGCGGACGCGCCGATCTTGCGAGCCAGCTCCTGTCCTTCTTCGGTGGTCACCTCCTTCTCCGTGACATCGCCGGTCGCCACCAAGACGATCGGGAGCGAGCCGTCGTGGTGAGGCTGCTCGCGCACACGGTTGACCCAATCAGACGCGGCCTGGAAGCTCTGGTAGTCGGCGACGTCGTACGCGATGACGGCAGCGCGAGCGCGACGGAAGAACGCGCTTGCCAGGGTTCCGGCGCCAAACTTCTCCTGTCCGGCAGTGTGCCACAGCTCGAGCTTGACTGGTGCCTTGCTAGCGTCGACGTTGACGAGACGCGTGAGGAAGTCGCCGAGCTCAAACGATCGCGGCGGGGCTGCCGACGAGGAGCTCGCCTGCACGCCGGCGAGCGCCAGCAGCAGCCGAGTCTTGCCCGCGCCGCGGTTGCCCAGGATGATGACTGCAATGCGAAATACCAAACATTATCAGATCCATGTGTACCCATCTGAGGTTGCAGAGTTCAACTTGGATGCTCACCTTTGTGGCCTGGGCAAAGCTCGGACCGAGGGGAGATCGAGAAGGTCGCGGTCCGCGTCATTGGGTCGGGCGGATGTGAAGTACTTGGAGCTGATCTGCTGGGCAGGCTGCAAGTGTGTGAATGACTCGGTGTTCACGATGGTCTCACATCGATGAAGCGGCGCAATGAAACTGCGCACCAAAAGATGACTCCGGCTTTCAGCCGGCTATCCATCGAACTCCGACTCCTACGGGAATAGGATCGGTGACATGTGCAACCCAATCTGGCGTAAATAGCGTTCGCGCGGGTCCGGCTACTCGCCACAGCGTTGCTGTCGCTGTTCAACTGGGTCAAACATTGGTCTCCATCAGTCAACATTGAGATCCAACGGCCTGTTCGTCGAACACGCCGCGCCAGGGTTAGCACAATAGCTCGGTGGATCGGCGCGCCGACGATTCGCAACCAGTTACATTGTGCGTTGAACTCGCGTCGAAGCTTCTGCAGCGTTTGTTTTGGCGGAGAACAATCAAGTGCCGGTCCATTCATGGGAAGCAGCGAGTTTGATGTTCGTTGTAGCGGCAGCTGGCCTGCTGCATGCGTGGACAGCTGTTGAACCTCGCAAGTTCGACGAACAATAGATTGGATCGCGTTCGTGGTTTTGTCCGGATTGAAATCATATTAGGAAAACCTTCAACATGCAATGCTCAGTGAATACCTGAGCTCTCTCACAACCGTGCACGCCGTCGCAACGTCTTTCTTGCTCGCTGTGCACTAAACCCCTACTCGGAGGCTTCTTCGGTGGCCTTCTGCTCGAGCAGCGTCTTGATGTCGTCCTCAAACGAGAGCGGCGCGTCCTTCGGTGCGTACCGCTTGTACGGCTGGCCGTTGCGGTCCACGAGGAACTTGGTGAAGTTCCACTTGACAAAGTTGCCGAACGAACCGGGAAGCTTGGCCTTCAGGTACGTGAACACCGGACGCGCATTCGCGCCGTTCACGTCGTGCTTCTCGAAGAAGGGGTACTTGGCGTTGTACTGCTTCACGAACTCCATGATCTCCTCGTGCGTGCCCGGCTCCTGGCTCGCAAACTGGTTGCACGGGAACGCGAGGATCTCGAGACCCTGGTCGCGGTACTTCTCGTCCAGCTTGGTCAGCTCCGGGTAGTTGATGGGGGTGAGACCGCACAGGCTCGAGACGTTGACGACGAGGATGACCTTCCCCTTGTACTTGGACATGGACACCTCGTTGCCCTGCATGTCGAAGTCCTTCAGGTCATAGAAGCTCTTGACGCTCTCGGCCTCGACGTTGAACGCCTCGCGGTACTGCGCGCCGGCGTTGATGAACGAGTTGAGCCACTCGTCCTGCAGCTCCTTCGAGTCCGTGCTGAACACCTCCGACTGCGTCGAGTTCGACAGCTTGATGCCGTTCGGGAGCGAGCCGTCGAACTCGACCGTGCCCGACGACACGTCGATGGAGTTCACGGCCTGCTGGCCAAGCTCCGTGTCGAACACGTACACGGTCTTGCTCTGGTCGTTGGCGACCACGTAGGACGCCTGCTTTCCGCCCGTGAGTCGCGCGACCAGACCCGTGCGCTTGCGGTGCAGCGTGCCGGCCTGGATGGCACCTTCACGCACGGTCCACACCGACTTGACATCGTCAGCGACGAGCCCGGCACCCACGCCGAGGAACGTCTCCTTGTCGAAGGCGAACCCCTCGAGCGTCGACGCCTTGTCCTTCTGCGGGAACAGGAAGCCGCTCTGCACGAGCCCGTCCGCGACCTTGGCCGCATACGCCTTCGACGCGTCCGGCGCCTTGTCGCCCTCGAGCTTCTTCTCGATCGCGGCCAGCAGCGCCGAGCCCGCGGCCGTGGGGACCGCCGGCGTCTTGCCGGTTGCCACCGAGAACACGGCCGCCTTGACCTCGCTCGTCAGCAGGTGCTCGCGCACCTTGGCCACATCCTGCTGCAGCTCCTGCGGCAGCGCCTGGAAGTGGCGCCACAGATCGAACACGCGGCCCTCGAGCGCCTTCCCCATCGTTGGTAGAGCTCCTTCAGTTACTTGAGCGGTCGGACGCGGATTCGCGAATGGGGTGCCAAGGATCGACGGGTGGGGCGGCAACCGCCGCAAATAGTGCGGAATGACCAACATTCCGAGAAGGTTAGTGTGTGTTAGCGGGTGTTAGCGGGCGTCGCAGCAATCGCCACTAGCGATGACATTTTGTACCGATTACTCCATCAAACCTTGTTTTCTGTTCCGCCCTCGCCTCGCCCCATGCTGGACTGCTCGGCGGACCTGTAGCAAGCCTCATCAACTTTACGTGGCGCCAGCCCATGTCCCACGGGCCACAGCCCAGTATCGCGCCATGTAGAGGGCAGGTGAGCCGGGAATGTGGCCACTGAGGCACTACGTCGAAGCTTCGAGACACTTCGCGACGAGATGTCGCGCACACACCCCATTCGATCGCACATGACACACAATAGTAGCAATGCTCAACAAGCCATGCCGCCTACACTGGCGCGCGCGCGCTCTCTCTCTCCCCACAACTGGACACGTAAATTAGACTGTCAACTCTGCGCTATGCGCTGTGGTGCGCAGCGAGCGACGGCCGCACACTCGGCGCCGTCGAGTACCGGTACACTTCGTCGCAGCACGACCGGCAGATGGTGCGCAGCTTCACCTTGTGCGCGCTGCTGCTCGCGGAGCTCGCGCGGCCACCGCCGACCGAGCCGCCGCTGCTGGAGAAGCTGTCGGCGGGAGCCTGGAAGCCGCACTTGCGGCACAGCGTGACCGAGTGGCACACGTCGCACAGGTGGCGGCGACGGAACATGCCGAAGCGCTTGCGGCAGTCCTGGCAGTACTCGGCCTTCTCGCCCAAGCGGCCAGCGCCGAGCGACCGCGACTCGCGCCGGAACGACGGTTCGCGGCTGAGGGAAGCACGCGGGTCTTCCGCTGTACTCTCTCGCGTCGTCAGCGACACGCTGCGTCGGTGATCGAGCGACTGTCGCTCGTCCAGCGGGTTGCTGCGCGAGCTGTCCATGGTCAGCGACGGCGGAGTCGACGACGAGGACGACGACGAGCGGCGCGTGGTGGCAGGGGATGAGGCTGCCGCCACCTTGACAACGCTCTCGGACGCCGACTTCTTGATGCGCTTCAGCCGGTAGCTCCGTGACCGCGTGCCTTGGACGCCGTTCACACTCGCGCGCATGAGCCCGTACACCGTCAGGAAGCACGCGAAGATGAGACCGAGCGTGCGAACAGCGTCCGAGTGATGATGAGTGAGCGCCTGGAGCGCGCCGAGCAGTCCCGACGCTGCCAGGTGATGTCCGTCCAGCACGCCGCACGTCTTGCCGTCCGGACTCGTGCGTATCCTCGTCCAGTGGTACGAGAACGCGCTCGGCGTGTTCTTGCTGATCACCTGCACGCGGTACGTGTAGTGGAAGGCGGGCGAGACGTCCGTGTCGACCAGCTCCGTGCCATTCCCGTCTGCGATGACCGCCCACTGCGGCTCGACCTCAAGCGATGGGAAGCGCTCCACGAGGAACGCGTCGACCGGCCACAAGTCGTCGTCGAAGCTCTTCCACCGGAGCACGACGCTGTCGCAGGTCGCGGCCGCCACAACAAGCGGCGAGTGCGGGAACGCCGGATCTGTCCATTCAGCCACGCTCGTCAGCACTCTCCTTCCCTCCTCGGACCCAGCTCATCGCGTCGTCGACTCACATGTTCGCACGTAGTCCTCGCCCTCGAGTTCGAGCGGCATGGTCGGCGGAAAGTGGTCTTCGACGACGAGCTCGTCCACGGGGGACGCCGAGTCCCGCTCGAGCCACCGCGGTGTGTTGAACGGAAGGTATCCGAGCGCGCTCTTGGTCCATCCGTCTGCAGATAGGTTCGTCGTTAGTCGATCTCCACACGCTCGCAATCTAAAGAAGAAAATAGAACACTCACTGATGGACTTGATTGGCATCTCGTAGATGGCCGTCAGGTCTATCCGACACCACACACACACACAGCATTAGGATCCATGAAGACGAATGCTGTCGAGTCGAAAGCCAGACCACACTCACCGCTGATCGAGAGCGCTGAGACTTCGGAGGAGCAAGCGGAGAGGCAGACGGCCGCCGCCACCGCCCACGCCCGCGAGCGCGCCGGTCGCCTCCGACTGGTGGCCATCGGAGCAACAATAAATATGGAGGGCAGGCAAGGGAGTCGAGTCTCGCGCTGTCAGTCGGTCCGTCGCTTTCGCCGCCGGGGAGCTTTTCGCGTTCTCTCCCCCCTCCCGCTGGTGTCCCCGGCTCGTTCCCCACCTCTTCCAACGTCGTGACAAGCGACACGAAGCGCGAATTACCCGCCTCAGATTCTGATCCCTCAGCGTTTGATTCGCTCAAAATGATATTTAGGTGCTCTCTATTGGTGGAAATGTGTAGAATCAGATATCGCGTCGCGAGTCGTGCAACGCCACGACACCTCCCGCCTGGCAAGGGAGAAAGGAGAGGTGATGGGTGTCTGATCGTTCGTGGGATGCTTTGCCCGCCAAGTGAAGGTCCCTCGCATGGAAAAACGAGCAGCGAGCAGATGTGGAGACGCGACCCGCCTCGGTGTATTGCACAACTAGATGCGAGCTGGAGATCCATCGCGAAGATTCCATGCTCGCGCATTCTCGTAAAATACGATTACCACCGCCACCAGTAACGCCACGTACCCCCAGCGTCAGCTAATGCACATGCGTGTGCTCGCAGTCGACTAAACAGGGCACGCGCTACGCTGCGACTGGGGCCACAAGGAGCTCGCGGGAAAGCTTGGCTGTGGACGCCGCGGCATTCGTGACTCGCAAGTCTCGGTGCCCCTTTTTTGTAGTTTGTCCGATTGCACGTACGGAAATTTTTCGCGTTCTGAATCTCGCATTCGTGCAAAAATTCAATCGAGCGACATATTTCGCCGGACACCGACGATATCGGGCTACAAACTCGCCCGCCAAAAATTCTTGTCGGATCGGTGTCGGTTGCAATAGAATCAAGTCGGAGGTCTGTGCTGCCGCCAGATCGCCTGGACGGACGGACGGCGCTGATCCATCCATCTCCGAGCTGTGCGGTTGGTGCTTGGGTGAGAGGATGTGGGGCTGCTGTGCCTCCTGGCCGGACGCTATGGGCACAGTGCGAGGGCTGTTCTCCACGCTGATCACAATCTTCTCGCTTCTCGCCAAGATGCGAGGAGGGTGTGATCTCACCACCTAGAGGTGTACTGTACGTTGAACTTGCCTTTTCGAACCTCCAACCTTGAAGACCCGCTTATGGTCTATAGTGGTCGCAGCCATCACCCCAAAATGCTTTGAGGCTCGCCATGGTGGCATTCAGTGCCACGCATGATCGGTTGTGCAGGAGGTCAGTCATGCGTTGAACGGCCCGGTCTGGGAGTATGGGACCCTGTGTGTGTGCCTTGGCCAGGTCCAGTTCAATTTGTAAGCGTATGTCCAGACAGGGCGACAGCATGCCAAAGGCGTCACTGCAGCATCCCTACGCAAATGAGCACGGTGAGTCACTCGAGCAGTTCAAGTCGAGGTCAGTTCATCAACGAGCTCTTCTGATTCATTGGATGAAATGGTGTGTGAAATGCTCTTTTCAGCGAATCATCAGGTGCAAGATGGTATCCAGTCACTCTAAAGCAATGCATTTCTCGCTCACAACAGCGAATATAGATCGAATGCACTGAAAAAGCTCGCAATCTCGAAATGCATAGCAGCGGCATGCAAGTTGCACTCGTTGTCAGATCGCAAGACCGCTATTCCGCCAGAAAAGCAATGCTTGATCAAAATGTTATTTATCCTTTAGATTCATTTTGAGAGTATTATCGAGGAGGTTTTTGCCAAAATGGATATGAGGTACTGACCAATATCGAATGTACAGAGGTTTGCCAACTCCTCGGCTTCGGTGTTATGTGCATCAAAACGTTGCCATTTCGGCGCCGACCGGCTTTTACTCCGCGCCTCCGCACCGCGAAGCAGTCGCCGGGACTCGTATGCCCTCTCTCTGCTGACGCTCGGTCCATGCTGCTCGCGTAGCAGCCCGCCGTGTGCCTGCGCTGCTGCAGTCTTCACAATCGCACTCGCGCCGCCCGCCCTAGTACATCACCAACTCGCTCCTCTGCTCACGACCATGGTCATGAACTCGGCGCTCCAGGGCCGCGCGTTCCTCCGCCTCGCGCACTTCGACCGGCGCTCGGACGCGCACAAGACACAGGTCGCCGCTCTGCGCGCACAGCTGCTCGAAGGCGAGCTGTTCACGTCGCAGCAGGTCGGTTGGGTGCCGGGAGCGATCATTGGGATCAAGGGCGAGGTGCTGCTGCGCCGCATCTTCCAGCGGCTGTCGAACGGCACGATGGCCATCACGCAGGAGCGCGCTGAGCAGTTCTTCGACGCGCTCGTGCTGTCCGGGTTCGTCACTCCGCTGCGCGAGAAGGACGCGCAGCAGCTCGACGGGTTCTACGACGCCAAGTCGGTGTTTGTTCCCACGGACCGCGAGCGGAATGGCCGCAAGTCGACCACACGGTCCGTGTGGGAGGTCTGTGACGGCGCGACCTACGCCGGTGGCGTGCGGAAACCAGCCAAGACGTACGCGGGGTACGCCAAGCAGCGCATGGGCTACGCGCTTGCGTCCTATGCGGTCGTCAACGACAAGGACAAGTGTCTGTACTTCTTCGAGACGGACTACTCGCTCCAGTTCTCGACCAAGGTAGACTTGGCGAGCGAGGCGACAGTCGAGTTCGATGCGACGCTGCCGTTCGGCATTCGCGTGACGAGTACGGCTGGTTCGGTTGTGCTCGGCGTCGACTCAAAGGAGCTGCAGGACGCTTGGGTGAACGCCATCATCAACGCCGGCGCGCAGTACCGCGAGGCGTTCAACGTCGAGGCCGAGGGTGTCAAGAGCTTCTACGACCTCAAGGACTTCGACATGGACGGCCAAGAGGTGTCCATGGAGAAGTACAGAGGCAAAGTCGTGCTCGTCGTCAACGTCTCGAGTCTGTGCGCGCTCACGCCCATCAACTACCCGCAGCTCGCCAAGCTCGACGCCAAGTACCGTGAACAGGGTCTCGAGATCCTCGCGTTCCCGTGCAACCAGTTTGCGAGCCAGGAACCGGGCACACACCAGGAGATCATGGACTTTGTCGGCAAGTACAAGTGCCAGTTCTCGTTCTTGGAGAAGCGCGACGTGAACGGTGCCGGTGCGCGTCCGGTGTTCACGTACCTCAAGGCGCAGCTCCCCGGTTCGTTCGGCAACTTTGTCAAGTGGAACTTCACCAAGTTCCTGATCGACCGCAACGGTCAGCCAGTCAAGCGATTCGCACCGAAGGACGCGCCGATCTCGTTTGAGGAGGACATCAAGACGCTGCTTGAGCAGAAGCCTGCCGCGTACTGAGTGCGGCGCGATCTCCGGCAGCTCGTGACGCCTTCTCTCTGTCTTTGTTATCTATCCCGTTCGCAATTGCTCGTTGAATACATGAACGTTTATGCATTGTCCTGTCCTGTTCGTTGCCGATCGTGATTGCGCTGTTGTCCTCTAGCCTCCGATGCTCCGAGTGTTGATGTGCACGAGCCCCGGCGCAATGCTGGACTGCCTTGTTGAGTGTTGTAGCCACCGTGGCCGATTGCTCCGGCTGCCGCGCAGGCGTCGCATGCAACGTCAGGTCGTTCTTCGCCGTGTGGCGCAGTCATTGGCGAGCGAGCAAGCCAATAAGCGCGCGCGACATGGCAACTTCAAGATTCGCCAGCGGATGCTGGCGTACGCTCCGCCTTCTGTGGCGCGCGCCGAGTGTGACGTGTATACGCCACGACACCGCTCCTCCACCTCGGTACCGACCCATCCGGCGGCGGGTCCTTGAGGGTTGGAGCCGCGTTTCTCACTCATCGAGAAAGGCGACCGCCCCGCATCCATCATAGCCGAGACTTTCGCCCGCATGTCGGCACGGCGGCGGCGCACGACGGCCATCCAGTGCGAGAGAACGAGCCAGTCTTCTGGCGGTTGGCCGCTCGCTGTCGCAAAGCCACGAAGAGAACGCTCATGCGCTCGTCGGCAGCTGACCTCCGTGAACATAGATGGCTTCGCTTTTCGCAGACGCCGTGCTTGGGTCGGCCGGGATGGGATAGGATGAGGGTGGTGGTGTGAGGACGCAGGCAGCAACAGGGCTCCCGCGGGAGTTGGCGGCTGCAGCTGATGTCGTCAAACCCGCGAAGAAGGTGAGGCCAGCGCGCGCAGGGGTTCAATGAGAGCAAGCACGAGAGAGAATGTTGTAATCAGGTGGTGTGGTGCAAACCTTGACACGAAAATGAAAAGCGAGAGTGCGGTCAAAAGCTTCAACGAAATTGGGTGTGTGACATTTCGCATGCTCATCCAGGTTCCTGTGTGATTCGATACCCTGTGACTACACTGTTCTCAAAACCATAAAATATATAGGCTTTTAACTTGATAATGAATACCCTGTGAATTCACTTCCCAAGAGATAGGCGCGGTCAGCCCTACTCACCGATGAAAAGTATCTTTCCTTGATGGGTTGCTGTTGGTTGCGTGTTCTTCGCCGAGGTTGTTGTGATAAACTCTTCTGCTGCAGGTTAGGTCGTCGTGCATAGGTTGGCGAGTGTGTCATCGCGGCATACTCAAAGCAAGACACGATTTTATATACACTTCCAACCCGCCCCTGTCGCTCCGCCCGACAGCCGCGTTGTTGAAGCCGTCACGGGAATTATCTGCAATTTCCGCAGTTTCCGCACTCGCCACTTGCGAATTTGCGGCCAAGCGCGCAGAAGCACCCAGCGATCAAGACCCCCCATTTCATCTCGGCGTCGATGACGGACCAGCTGCACGGCCGAGTGTTCACGCGCCTGCAGGCGTTCGAGGCGCTGCCGGAGGACCTGAAGGAGGAGACGGCGGCTGCCAAGGCGTATCTGATCGAGAAGAAGAGCGAGGTGTTCCAGCTGCACCACGCGGCGCTGACCCGCGTGCCGCAGAGCATCCGTGGCAAGCCGCTGCTGGACGTGCTGGAGAAGTGGCTGAGTCCCGAGGAGGAGGAGAAGGTTGCGGAGGCTGAAGTGGTGGCTGAGGCGGTCGAAGGCGAGGCGGTTCCGGCTGCTGACGAGACCGACAAGAAGGAGGACGAGCCGAAGGAGGAAGAGCCGAAGGTGGAGGACGCGAAGCCTGATGCAGAGAAGGAGGCGGCGGTGGAGGAGGACAAGGCCGAGGGTGAGGCTGAGCAGCCGCCGAATTCGAAGGAGTCGACAGTTCCCCCTGCGTCGGGCAAGAACGCCGAGCCGTCCAAGTACCGTATCCGTGCCAAGGAGATCGTGGTCGCACTGATCCTCTCGGGGTTCCTGACGACCTACAAGGACCGCGAGAAGAACTACCTCGCTGAGGCGCCGAAGGAGTACGTGTATGACGGCGAGCTGCTCGTCCCGCTGTCTGACGAAGTGCTGGAGCCCAAGACCACGTCGGTGTGGAGTGTGGTGAGCGGCGCCATCTACGCGAACGTGCTCAAGCGCAAGGCTGGCGTGCTGGCGTCGTTCACTCAAGGCAAGGACGCCTATGTGGTCCTGAACAAGGAGGCCAAGAAGATCTATCTGTTCGACTCGGATGTGGCTCGCACTGTTTTGCTTGAGTTCGACGCTGCTGATGGGTTTGTCCAGTTCGACACTGCGCACTTTGAGTTCGGCGTCAAGTGGGTGCATGATGAGAAGACGGAACTGTTCAATCTCCAGACCAAGACGCTCCAGGAGGCGTTCCTAAACGAGCTCATCAACGTTGGCGCGCAGTATCGCGAGGTGCACTCGTTGGAAGTGGACAAGGTGAAGTCGATCTACGAGCTGAAGGACTTTGACATTCAAGGCAACGAGGTGTCGTTCGACAAGTACAAGGGGAAGGTGTTGCTGATTGTGAACGTGTCCAGCAAGTGCGGGCTGACGCCGACGAACTACCCGGAGCTGACCGAGTTGGACGAGAAGTACCGCGAAGAAGGTCTCGAGGTGTTGGCCTTCCCGTCCAACCAGTTTGCGAACCAGGAGCCGGGCACGAACGAGGAGATCGTCGAGTTTGTGAAGCAGTACAATGCCAAGTACACCTTCTTCGAGAAGAAGGACGTGAACGGCGCGAACGCGCGGCCTGTGTTTACCTATCTGAAGGCCACGCTTCCCGGCTCGTTCGGCAACTACGTCAAGTGGAACTTCACCAAGTTCCTCGTGGACCGCAATGGTAAGCCGTTCAAGCGCTTCGCGCCGACGGAACGTCCGTTGACGTTCGAGGACGACATCAAGGAGCTGCTCGCTCAGACGCCTGACCCGGAAGTCCCTGAGGAGGAGGAGAAGCCGAAGGAGACTGAAGAAACGGCGGAAGAGGTACAGACAGAGGTGAAGGAGGTGAATGGCACAGCCGAGGGAACTCCAGTCAAGACGGAGGCGCACGAGGAGCCGGCAGCGACGAAAGCCGTTGCCGCGCCGTAAGTCCGTGCGCCTCGTGTTGCTTTCCTTTTTATTGCGTGACGCACGCAGTGAATGTCCACGATGGAATGGAGTTCCCAAGGCTGCCGAGCGTCCTGACGACGAGTCGAGATAGGTATCTAGCTTCAGTTCGAGCGCACTGCTAGGAAGCGCGTCGGTTTGTATCATGTTCATCAATGCACGTTTGATTTTTGCGCTTTTGCGACTGCAGCGTTGTGAGCCTCGTCGCCCATTCCTTCTCTCACGCCGTTCTCTTCTCCTCTGGATCGGTGCCACAATCTCAACGGGGTCCAATGGCGCAAGACGAGAGCAAGCAACTGTCGGTCCAAGGCGCGGCCCAATCGGCGCCGCTGCCGTTCGAACACTTGCAGGGCCGCGTGTTCGATCGACTCGAGCGCTTCCGCCTGCTGCCGCCCGAGCTCAAGCTCGCGTCGGACGCGGCAGTCACGTTCCTGCTCGACCCGTCGGTCTTCTCGTCCGTGTTCGACACGCCTTCGCCGCCCGCGTGGCTGTCAATCGGGAGAGTCTCACACTTGCCGCGCGTGAAGAGCGCGAGGCTGCTCGCGGCGTTGCGATGGCACCTGGAGCGCTCGCAGCAGTCGACATCCCAGTCCGCGAGTCGCCAGGACGCGCACCTACTGGCCGACACGCTTGTGCTCGCCGGGTTTCTGTCGCTGCAGAACGAGCCGACGCGGAGCGAGCACGAGCTGGCGCGCTACGTGTGCGACTACCCGCTGCAGACGCTGGAGGTCGTGGCGCCTTGCACGGCCAGCATGCGTTCGCCGCCGGCGACCAAGGACCTCAGCGTGTGGGACGTGACGGACGGCGCCACGCGCGCCGGGTTCGTGTTCCACAAGCCGGCGATGCCGCGGTGGAAGCAGGTGCTCTGCTTCCCCACGCCACGCGAGAAGCGCGTGTACGCCGTCGTGAACGCGACGCGACTCCAGTCGCTCGTGCTGTTCCGCGATGACTTGGCGCGCGCACAGCTGACGCTCGTGCCTCTCCGTGACGCAGTCGTGCAGCTCGGTCCACAGTCTGCTTCGCGCCGCACGCCGCTGTTGTACCACGGACTGCAGCTGAAGTATAAGGCCGAGGACGACAACGACGGCTGTAAGCGGTCCGAGATGTTCGACTTCGTGACCCAAGCGGAGCAATCGCAGTGGATGCTGGCACTGCTGGGGGCCGGCGCGACCTATCACGAGGTGCATCCCGAGTGCGAGACATGGGCCAGCGCCTCGGCGACCTTTTACGCGCTCGCTGCCGCTGTGCGCCGCGTCGCCGACGATGGGGGCGTCAGCTACGAGCGCATGGACTTCGCGTCGCTTGATGATCGCGTTGTGCTGATCGTGAATGTGCCGAGCAATACTGTCGAAAACGTCGGAAACGTCGAAAACCCGTTGAAGTCGGACGATTCCGACCTCGTCGACAGCGCCACGTACTTGCACGAACTGGTTGCACTTGCTAATCGCTTCGGGAGTCGCGGGCTCGAGCTACTGGTCGCTCCGAGTGCGCAGTTCGTCGGTACGGCCAAGGCCACAACGCTGTCCCCATCCAACCGCCAGGAGATCGCGACCGCGCCGTTCGTGCAAGTGCTGGCGCCGACCGATGTGAACGGACCGAAGGCTCACCCGTTGCTCCTGTTCCTGAACTCGAGGCTGCCTTCTCCCCACGGACCCTGCGTCGACGGCAACTTCTGCGGGTTTCTCGTCGACCAGCGCGGCGTCCCCGTGCAGCGGTTCTCACCATGGACACTGCCGTCGGCCATGGCTGCGGCGATCGAGCAGCTCCTGGACGCCGACAGCGATTTCGCCACAGTTTGAGGGACATGCACATTTCAACTCGAGTGTGGGTATGTTTGTGTGAGAGGATGGAAGTATCTATTTGGACAAGGCACATGCAAAATCCATTCCGTCCGGGACGCTGGCTTGAACCTCGCGGCGCTGCGGATCGGTGGCTTCCTCGTCTAATAAAATGGTTGGGGGTGGGTGAGCTTACTTGCTGGTCATGGAAGCGAGGCCGAAGGCTGACCGATACACCGAGTTGAGCTGCTCGACGACGAGCAGCACAATCATGGCGTTCGGCGCGCACCGCGTGTAGTACGTCCAGTAGCCGCGCCAGAGCTTCGTCGGCCCTTCCTTGACGACGATCTGGCGGAAGCAGTCCGTCACGCCCGTGTACGGCAGCTTGCCCGTCACCGGGTCCTTCTTCATGTTCATCAGGCGCGACTTGACGAGGTCGAACGGCAGCGACGTGAACGCCGACGCGAAGCCCGAGATGGCGCTCGCGACCGTGTTGGTCACGAACCCGGCGCCGTAGTGCTGCTCGATGATCTCCTTCGACTGGTCGTACGACGCCATCATGCCGAGGTTCATGGCCGCACCGCGCGCCACCAGCGGCACGCTGCCGCGCCACAGAGTGCCGACGCCCTCGGCGCGCACGATGCGGAAGATGGCGTCGAAGACGTTCTTGTAGCCGCGCTTTTCGCCCTCCTTGGCCAGCGTGTCCGCCTGCATCCGCACGAGCGCCACGTCCATGGGACACCCGAGCGTCGCGGCGATCGCGCCGGTCGTGATGGCCGACGCCGACTTGACGGCGAGCGGCAGCGTCGCCGGCTCGCCATTCGCCACGCGGCGCGCGATCAGGTTGTCCGACAGCGCGCGGTGCATGCCGAGCCGCGCCGTGCCGTACACCATCTGGCGGGCCACGGCGGCCGACAGACCGGCGTAGAGACCGAAGACGCCCTCCTTGGCCACGACCGAGCGCGCGACACCCATCGTCGTGACCTTGGCGCCGGTCTGGCCCGCGAGCTGCAGGTGCACCTTGACGAGGTCGATCGGGTGGATGGCCACGGCCGCCACGATGGCCGCCGACCCGCCGCACACGTACGGCTGGGCCGACAGCGCGAAGCTCGAGTTGGTCGCCATGGCGCGCTGAGGATTGAGGAGCTGGGGAGGGAAGGAGGATGAGTGCGGCGGTCGCTGCGGATTCCGGTTTGGTGCTTGGAGGCGAGGTGGAAGTCGCGCGGGTGACTGGCGTTCGGCGGTGAGGGGAGCCGTACCGTGGGCCACCGGAATAGTGGAGGTCGCACTTGGGATTTGTATGTGGCGGCTCCTAAAATTGGCCGTTGGCTCGGTCAGATGGCGGAGATGAGCGTCTATCGTGAGCATTCGACCCAAACGCCGCGGTTTTGGGGAGCAGCGATGTCGAGATGTCGCAACATACAATATAAGGAGGAATATGCTGTCATGCAGGTGATGTGATGGATAAGACTCGCAGGAATATTCTTGGTGGAGGTGCTACTGTAAGATCGCCATGATGCGAAAGTGGAGGCCGCGGTCTGACCGCCGAAAGGATTTGGCGCCGCGGCTTCGCATCATTACGAACACGCATTTTTGGCCGCTTGGTTTGCGCTCAGGTCGGCGAGGGACCCTCATGCAGCGCCATCGCGTGTCTGCCGCGCCATTTTGAGACGCCGAGAGGAATCCACCGCTTCGGCCACGCGCGACGCGAAAATCTCGCACTGGCGAACCGGGAAACATCATGAATATGCTGTAGGATGGGTGTCGATTGCCCCCGCTTGTCGTCTCGGTGGCGTGCGCGTCTTTGAGAACGCGCAGTCGTGCGCTGGCGCGAGCTTGCTGACTATTCGAGTGACAGTCGCGCGAGCGAGGGGACGGAGTCGCTGCACCGCACCAGGCTTCTGCGTACGCATTACGACAGTACGGCATGTTCGAGCGTAGGTAGTAGGATCGATGAAAGCACAAGCTATCGCGAGCGATGGTGCGCCGTGCGTGCATGCCAAGCATGCATCAAGCTCCTAGGTTGATGGTGATGATTGCGATGCGACCCACATATCCCTCACCCATCGGTCGAGCTGCTCCTTTCGCTTTTGAGATGTATTGTGCATCCGGGCGAAGCGGCGTCGGTGTTCGCAGTATATCGAATGATGATCGAGAGTGATGACTGCCTCGCGCCTGCATTCCCGTAGAGCTGCATGACGTGGTCGTGCATTCTGGAAAATGACGTGCTAAGTGTTGGTGATTGGGATGTATCGTCACCAGCGATAACGATGCGGGCGGGACTGACGGAGCGACCTCAGCTTTAGCGTCCCACCTCCAGCAATTTCACGCAGAACGCAATGTTGCCGTAATTAGTACCTTGAAGTTTCGTATTTTAGCCCTAGTCGCTTGAGGACAATATCTCTCGATATCATTACATCAGAGCCGATTCCGACAAAATATACTGATTTTTAAGTCATGGATCCCTTCGTGCGGCGGTATTCTTTGTCGCGTCGCCCGTGCTTGTGCGCTGCCCGCCTTTCTCACGACTCTTTTTGCATGTCGAGTTGGGAACTTTTGTGTCGAATCTGGCTCCTCGTTTCATTATGGCACCGGCATCTCGCGCGACAATGCAGTACGCCCAGGTGGACAATAGAACACAGTAGGGCTAGGCTCCGATCTCCCACACCATACTGAATCCAAGTGCATCTCGCAATCGTCTGACGCGACAAATAGGGTCGACTGGGTCGCGGCCGAACTTTCTGTCGCGCGCAGTACACTCGCTCACGTCCTAATGCACCGCAAAAAAGAACCAACTCACTTGTCCCCAGTATCGGCGGGCCTCTGCCAGTCGAAAAGAAAGAAAGCGCGGCGAGAACCTCCAGACCTGCATTTGGCCGCTAAAGTCTCGGGTGCCGCCGTGCATTTACTTGGCGGTGCCAGCGTCGCCTCCCCCCGCGCTGAACCGGCCGCGAATGCCATGCCGCAGGCCTGGGCGTGCTTTGCGTCGCCCGGCGGCCCGCGGCGCCGGCGGAAGCGTCCGCGGCCCGGCGCAGCCCGCAGTTGGACGCGGCGACTCACGCGGTCGGTCGGCTCGGCGCTGGTCGCCGCGCTCTGCGTGCTGTCGCCTCCCTGGGAGCTCGCGGCGGCCTCGGACGTCCCCGTGGAGACGTATTTCAGCTACAACGGCCTGCACTCGGATCTAGCGCAGCAATATTACACAAAGTACAAGGCGCTCGTCGAGGTGGACCAGTTGACGGTCATTTCGGCGTCGGACCTCCCGGACGACGTGACCAAGGAGCTGTCGACCGCGTCCGTGTCGTGGGCGGACCTCCCCGGACTGCTGCAGCGCGCGATCCTGTGGGACTACGGCTACGCGCTCGCGGGCGTCCACCAGCTCGCCAAGGTGTACACGCGGTGCGGTCGCTCGATGGACGAGATCTTCGTGCCGGTCAAGGCCGTCGAGCGCATCGGGTGCCACGTGCAGTCGTGCTCTGGCTCCTCGTCGGAGTCTTCGGCTTCGGCTTCGGACTCGAGCGACTCGACGTCTGCTTCAGACTGGGACGACGACAGCGACGACTCTTCATCCAGCGACGCGGCGTTCTACCGCGGGACGACGTGCGACGTGGACGCCCTCGCGCGGCTCGCGCTGTGCGCCATCGACAACAGTGCGGTGATGCCGCCGTCGTACTCAGCGGCGTGGGGTGACGGCGGCGAGAGCGACTCGATCCCGTACGTGACGGCGCGACGCCATGTGTGGGATATGCCGTCTTCGTCGAGACTCGCACCTTCCGCGTCGACGTCGGCGTCGTCGCTGCTCTTCGCTCTGCACACGATCGAGGAGGAGGCAGCGTACGGCCAGTGTCCCTCGACGCCGGCCATGATCATCCCGTGCGCGTCATATGCGACCGTCAACACCTCTCGCTTCTGCTCGCCCGAGCGTGGCGAGGTGCTGAGCGCGTGGCTCACCAAGTATGCGGCCGACCACAAGGAGGACAAGACTTGGCTGCTTGTGCCGCTCTGCATCGTCACGTTCGTGAGTGTGGGCGTCGTGGCCGTGTATCGCTACAAGGCGGCGCTGCGCGACCAGAACCAGCAGCTCGTGGACCAGTTCATGCGCGAGAACCGCCACCTGTTTGACAACGGCTCGGTCGAGACGTTCCTGGTATCGCGCCACGGCGAGGGGTCGGACGAGGACTCGGACGACTCGGAGAACGACAAGATGGACAAGGCTGCGCGTCGGTACGTGCGCTTCCAGCGTCGGAAGCGGTGGCGTCGCAAGCACATGAAGGGTGAGAAGGAGCGCCGCGATAGCAACGGGTCGATCTCGAGCGGTGGCGAGGAACAAGATGACGAGAACGACGACGAGAGTGATAGCAGCGACAACCAGGATGGCAGCGGACGAGAGACGCACGAAGGTGCGCTCAACGCGGCGGCGTTCGAGTACTTCGACTCGGCCATCGGTCTTTCAGCGTCGGCGTTCGACCCGCTGGCATCCAGCACTCGCGTCCATCCGTTGAGCACGCCGCACGCGGATGTGGCGATGTCGCGGATGCTTCGCTCGTCGCGGCGAAATGAGCTGGCGATCCGCAGCTTCCGGCTGTTCGAGTCGCACAAGAAGATCCGACGACTGCGCATCCAGCTGCGCGAGCTGCAGTTGCTGCGGCTGCTGTCTACGGGCTCGACGGGCGAGGTGTGGCTCGCCATGCACGGCGCCAAGCAGGTCGCCGTGAAGCAGCTCATCCCGGCCAAGCGTCGAGTGCTGCGCGAGATGGAGATGTTCCTCGCCGAGATCTACCTGCTCGCGCAGCTCAAGCACCGCAACATTGTGTCGCTTGTGGGGATCGCGTGGAATACGCTGGAGCACGTCGTGATGGTGCAGGAGTTCATGGAGACGGGTGATTTGATGCACTACCTCGCGTCGCAGCGACCTGGGGCGAAGAAGGACAAGGAGAGAGAGAAGGACAAGGACAAGGATCAACAGATGAGCAGCTTCCACACGAACAGCTTCCACGCGAACGCGGCCATGACTTCCAGCGGCAGCATCAACTTCAACACACAGAGCCAAACTTCGCTGCAGTCGTTCGTGGCCGAGAACCGATCGTTCACGTGGAGCAAGCAGCGGCTGCAGATCGCCCAGGCCGTCGCGGCTGCGCTCGAGTACATGCACGGACTGACGCCCAAGCTGCTTCATCGCGACATCAAATCGCGGAACGTGCTGCTGAACTCGCACATGGACGCCAAGCTGTCGGACTTTGGCATCTCGCGGCGCAAATTCAACCTGGACGACGAGGGCGGTGGTGCGACCAACAACGCCACGGTGGTCGGCACGATGGCGTGGACGGCGCCAGAGCTGCTGCTCGGTGAGGAGTACTCGGAGAAGGTGGATATCTACTCGTACGGAGTGCTGCTTGCCGAGCTCGACACCTGCTTGCTGCCCTACCACGACGAGGAGTCGCTTGCCGACCGGCTCGTAACGCACCCGCTGCGGTTGATGAAACGCATTGTGAACCAGAACGTGCGACCGCGGCTCACGACGGACTGTCCGCCGAAGATCGCGCAGCTCTTCGCCGCGTGCGTTCACCGCGACCCGCGTCTGCGGCCGAGCGCGCACGACATTGTGGCGCTGCTGGCGAGCGTTACGCCTGGGGAACGCGGTCTGCTGTCGCGCAAGAGCTCGAGCTTCGCGACCTGACATCACGGCAGATAGCTGCAGGAAATGCTTGACTAAAGCACGGTATAAATTTATTATTTGTCTCGTCCTCCTCCAATGTTCGATCGAGCATTTTCCTCTCTGCAACGCGATCAGAGATGAGCAAACGCTGGAGGCGCATGGCTAAAAGTTGAGCGCTGGGTGATTGATGAAGCGCATTTGTGACTGTTTGGCGACAAGGTCATTATGCGAATTGGGAAATCCTTCGATCGACTGTTGCTAATGAACACCACAAGACCATCAAAAGGCTGAAACAGAGAGCAGAGCTCAAAATGTGGAGCAGAATGAACCGAGCCCTACAGCTCTTTTCACTTGATCCTGGCGAACTGGAATTTCACAAGGTCGGAGGGAAAAGGTCGCTTCGGGAAGCCTCATCTGTTCACAGCTGCCGGTGCCGCTGGCAGATCTGATGAGCATGGATTTTTGGACGAGTCATTTCACGCGATGGAGCGCTGCTGAGTCTATTAAAGCTAGCCACGAGCACAAACGTATGGCTGGCGAACCTTGCCAGCAATCATCTCCTTGCAGTTCACATCAACAGAGGCACGCAGTCGGGAATCCATGAACTTGAGCTGATTGTCAAGATGTTGAGGAACGAAAGAATCGACATCACAAATTGGGCTGCACGCGCTATCCAAATGCTTTGTTGGCATAATGATGTCAACAGGGCGACTATTGTCACATTGGGAAGTTTACCAGCGTTGGTCGCGATGGTTAGTGACGGAATCGACGATCAGAAGGCAAATGCTGCAGGTGCATTGTACAGTCTATCCTTAAACGCTGAGAATAGGGTGGCTATTGCAGCGGCAAACGCTATTCCCGCATTGGTGTCAATGATTCGCGACGGCAACGAGGTCCAGAAGACAAATGCTACTGTTGCATTGCAAATTCTGGCTGCAAATGATGACAATATGATGGGTATTGCAGCGGTAGGCGGAGTTCCAGCTTTGGTGGGTTTGATTTATGATGGCACCGAGATCCAGAAGGAGAGGGCTGCTGACGCATTGGCGAATCTGGCTACAAATGAAAACAACGCGAAGGCTATCGCAGCTGAAGGCGGCATTATCGCTTTAGTGGATATGCTTGACGATGGCAACGAGATCCAGAAGGAAAATGCTGCTGCTGCGTTGCAAAAGCTGGCTGTAAACGCAGAGAACAGAGTGGATATTGCAGCAGCAGGCGGCATTCCCGCTTTGGTGGCTCTAATTCGCGGCGGAAACGAGGCTCAGAAGGATGCTGCTGCTGGTGCGTTGGCAAATTTGGCTGCAAATGCTGATATTGGGGTGGTACTTGTAGCGACAAACGCCATTCTTGATTTCGTGGCTTTGATTCATGATGGCAATGAAATTCAGAAGGCAGGCGCTGCTACTGCGTTGACGAACCTGTCAGCATATGATGAGAATATGGCGGCTATTGTAGCAGCAGGTGGCATTCCCACTTTGGTGGCTCTGATTCAGGACGGCAACGAGGTTCAGAAGGAGAAAGCCGCTGGTGCGTTGGCAAATCTGGCAGCAAATGATGAGAATAAGGTGACTATTGCAGCAGCAGGTGGCATTCCCGCTTTGGTGACTATGATTCGGGACGGCAATGAGGTCCAGAAGTATGTTGCTGCTGCCGCGTTGGTAAATTTGTCCTTCAACGCAGACAATAGGATGGCTATTCAAGCGGCTGGTGGTGTATATGTTTTGATGGCTATGATACGCTACAGTGTGCTGAATCCTATTGTTACCAGAGTGTTACCAGACCTATCCATAAACGGTGACAATTGGGTAGTTATTGTAGCAGCAGGTGGAATTCTGGCACTCTTGCTTTGGTGGCTTTGATTTGTGATAACACCGACGACCAGGAGGCAAATGCTGCGGATGGTTTGACAAATCTGTCCAAAATGTCTGGGAATGCGATGCTCGTTGCTGCGGCATGCGGTATTCTCATTTTGGTAGCTATGTGTTTCGCCATCTCAACGACGCTCAATAGACATATGCTGCTGCTGCAATGTACAGCCTGACGGTAAATGCCAAGAATATGGTGCCTAATTCAGTGGATGTCAAATTTTCCGCTTTGATGGCTTTGATTCGCGACAAAATGATTGAGACGACAAATTCTACTGCTGTATTGGCAAATCTGTCCGTAAATCTCGAGAATGCGGTGACTATTGCAGCGGCGGGCGGAATTCCGCTTTGGTGGCTTTGATTTATGGTGATAACGAGACCCAGAAAGTGGAAGTTGTTGAATTGGTGAATATGCTCGCAAGCGTTGAGAATGCTGTGTCAACTGCTGCGACAGTAGGTATTCCCGCTTTGGAGGCTTTGATTCATGGTAGTGACAGCACGCAAAGTAGAATGCGACTGCCACGCAATTAATTTTTCTCATAACTCCAGCGTCACGTCGATTTCTGCAGTTTGTGCAATTTCCGTGGTAATCGCTCTTGTTGGCGATGTCAGCATCGAGCAGAATTAATATCCAACTGGAATATAGTGGCGTTTGGAGATTCTAACGATGCCTTCCGTCCTTGTATCGTTGCGTGTTATGGTGTGTCACCATTGCTCGACGCTGTCATGGCATGCACAGTTGGTTCAAACGCGACAACAGTTGGAATACTGACCTATCTTGATGTTGACGAAAACGCTAATGCAGCTGTAATGGCTCACGATCGCATTACAGCATTGTTGGAGGTGCTGGAGTATGATAACTACGATGAAGTTCTCGTCGCATCAATGACCTTCTGCGCAATCAGTGGAACCATAGTCCGCTCAAGTTTGAGGGAACGAGCAATGTACAATATTCGTCAGTTTTGGCCGCTGACAAAGGCGACAGACTTTGACAACTCTCAAACACTATTCTGGCTGAGATGGGAGGACTTGCGCGAACAGGTTAGATCCGGGCACTTTACTGCGTGGATCAGACTCGGTATTGTATTCGCACAAGGAATCTCACGGAACGATTTGTCATGTCGTGATCAAAGTGATTCCCGAAAGGAAAATCCATACAAAATATCAAATATGTTTTATGAATATTTGCTTTTGATAATACGGAAAGAATGGGGTGGGGAGTGCATAACCTTTGATAATTTGAAAACTGTCTGTAATTATTCTAGTGTTTATTGTCTGGTTTCGACCCGATTTTATGCCCTAAAATGGTGTCATTGAATAAACAATCTGTATAAGTCATAGAGACACTTAATTTTGGCACTTTAGCATAATCAATTTACCTGCTAAATTGCGTTGCCGCGTTGATATTTTAGAGCAAACTTTTGTATAAATCACTCATAATTCTAGCTTGTTGTGGTGCCGATTCCATGAAAGGACGCGGTGGCATTACGGAAATCCCCATCGCAAAGACACCATTGCCATGCCTCGCGACGACCAATTTGCCACGCGCGAGACGCGCCATTCGGTCCAATCGACTACAGCAGCACCCACGAGCTCGTCACAGATCAAGCTATGCCCGCGCTGCCAGGGCCACCGCGTCGAGAAGGTGCTGTACAACAACGGGACGGTCGTGCTCGAGCAGAACTGCGCAATGTGCGACGGCGAGGGCGTGCTGGTGGCGTCAGTGGGTCAAGCGCCGCAACACGCAGAAGCATGAGACATCACCAGCTACAGCTGTATGGACTGCATCCGCATATCAGTTGAATCGAAGACCTTCTCTTGTTTCCTAGTCGAGCGTCGAGTGCATAACAGGTCATCATCTCTCGTGACCGCTCCTGCTTCAAGACTCGGTTCTGGCTGTTCAATTCCTCTCGAGAGCAGACACTGAAAGACCAAAATGGCGAGTCTTTACGGAACAAAATTCAAGCAAAACCGAAAACATAAAGCGCTAGAGCGGTGGAGGTGGAGGTGGAGGTGGAGATGATGGAGTGATGTCGTGTGGTGTGTACGCTGCGCTCGGGTCATCGCGCAGGTAAGGAGAGCTTTCGGCGAAGGCCAGCTCTACTCGACGAAGAGCAGGTTCTCGAGCCCGAAGTCCTCGACGCCGGAGGGCACCGCGCGGTCCTGCGAGTGGCACGGGCCGTCCCTCGTCCCCATCCCCGCTGGCGCGACCGCCGCCTGACCGTGACCGCTGCCGTTGCTGCTTCCATTCTCCTGCCAGTCGGCGTCGAGCGGCAGCGCGCCGAGGTCCATCCCCGCGTGGTGCACGTCCCACATCCACGGCTCGAGGAAGGCGCCGTGCGGCGCGGCGGCGTCGACCGCCTCGGGCTGGTACTGCGGCGGCTTGGCCACCATGGCGGCCACCAGCGACTGGCGGAAGCTGCCCGCAGGCGCGGCCTCCATGTCGACAGGCATTGCGGTCGGCGCGTACAGACTGCCGCGCGGCGTGACGAGGTGGTGCGGCTGCAGCGGCGGCAGCAGGAAGGCCTGGTGCGGGATGGGCATGACCTGCGCGCCGTCGCAGAACGCCTCGAGCCCGGCGAACACGTCTCCCATTGTCGTCGCTGCGGACTTGAACTGGGCACTGGGTGTAGCCATCGCATCGACCTGCGCGGCCGCCTCAGCCCTCGCGGCCGCGCGCTTGGCCTTGGTGATGCCGTTGCCGACGATGCGGCGTCGTGGACGTCCGTCGGCCCCCACCTCACCTTCCGGAGGCAACTGACGCCACTGCTCTCGCATGGAGGCGCGCATGACGCCGGCACGCGCCGGGTCGGGCGGGAAGCAGTTGTGGCTGAAGGTGCAGACACCCGAGGACTGCGTCTTGGTCCACTTGCGGAAGCCAAAGTTGTTGAGCTGGCGCTGGAAGCTCGCGAACTTCTGGTGCTTGAAGTACTTGGGCAGGATCTCGCGCTCGAAGCGCGCCATGTCGAGGATGTGGAAGGCCGTCAAGCGATTTGGCGCCAATTCCTGGTTCTGTACCCATGCGACGATCGCGCGGTCCTCGGTCTGGAGGATGGCGTACAGTGAGCGCAGGAACTTTGGGACCTTGCCCGCGGATGGGGTCGCCGGCTTGGGCCTCGCGGCCGAGGCCCCCGCGTGCGGACGGCGGGCGGCTGGCATCGCGTGTTGTGATTGGGCCACGCGGGGGTGGACGGGGGACGGGGGACGGGGGACGGCGGGATCCTCCTGCGCGCGGACCGGCAAGTTGCGGAATGGCGTTGGGGGGCCGGCGACGTTTCGGGCGGAGCGGCGGCCGGTGGCCGCGCGGAAAAACAGGCGGCGGATCTTTTTCCGGACAGAAGGGGCGGCCGCGGCGGACGGAGGGGGGGGCGGAGGGGGGGCGGAGGGGGGCGGACGGCGACGGCGGTGGGTGGAAGCGCTGGGCGTGGGCGACAGTGCGGACCGCGATGGGGGATGGGGGTCATGGGACGTCCGCACCCTTTCGTGCGCCATGCAGTGGTTAGCAAGCCATTTGCTAAACCGGGGGAGCAAAGCGAGCGACACGTGAGTGCGTGGGTGCTGGCGTCGGCGGGTGCGAGTCGACAACAAACACCGCGCCAAGTTGCTAAACCTCGACACGGTGCTAAACCTCGACACGGTTAGCAACCGGATCGATGAGGAGGGAATTGCTAGCCAGCCCCGCCGGTTAACGCGCATTCCGCCTTGAAGACGGCGCGTAACCGTCGCTGCAGCCAACAAAGCGACGATCCGACGAGCGTTTGGAACCCTGCGAAACCCGATCCCCCCTCAAGTTGAAGTTGTCTCGTGACTGTGAATTTGTATACCGTGGACCGTCGTGTTGAAGTGAGCGGCTTCAACTTTGGCAACGGTATAGAAAAATCAGGTCAAAGCGGAAAGTCGGGGCTACTACTATATACATTTTCGCGCATTACCATAACCCCTCAGTGTCGCGTTCGTCTACTTGCCTGGGCCAGCGACCGGTCCTATCTGGTTATCTTATTGATTTCTATCCGGGCGATGGCGGTAGAGTCCAAGCTAACACAGAAGCACAACGGATCGTAAAGCAAATCCCTAGTCAGTCAACCAGAGTGCTGACAACGCGAGCGCAGTCCCAGCGTTGCTGATGGAAGAGCAAGCGCCTGTCGTGCTTCTGAACTATCGAACTATTGATTTACTGACGCAGTTGCGGCCAGCCCTCACTCACGGATATCAGACACCTGTCGAGCCCCGCCACACTCTCTATAGGAGCACACTCATCCACTCACGAGCCTTCACGCCAGAGTCCGGTCTCGTTGCTAAATTTCGCATCCATCGCGCGTGATTGGTCGAAACCCCGCCAGCAGACCGGACCTAAAAATCGAAGGCGGGCGTGGGTCTGCCCAGCGCTCGGAATTCGCGGCGAACACTGTGGACCGCAGCGGATGTGATGAGTTGAGTCAAGTGAGGGACAGGAGCCGCTCGCTCGTGTTCGTTGAGGATCATCACTCTCGCCTTCAACTCGCTCGGCGTCCGTGTGCTAAAGCAGCTGGTTAGCAAAGTGGGCTTTTTAGCAAAGCGGGCTTTTTAGCACTCGCTGGGTTAGAAGCCGAGCGCGCGTCTCATCTTGAACAGTTCAGCTCGGCTGAACGCTAACCAGGCGAAAATTGCGGACCCCGTCGCCACGACCGCACGAGGCGGCAAAACCGCCGAGCCGCACGCTCCGGACCGCACTGGCGTCCTCGCCGGCTCGCATATCCGCTTCCGGACCGAACGCTGCCGGACCGAGGGCCAAGATCTCTCGAGCCGGGCAGGAACCATCCGCATCCCCCCCGTCCGCGGACGCCCCAAACTTTTGGGCGAGCGTGTGCGACGTTCCTTGTGATAGACACGCTCTCGGGCGAGGCGAAAGGCGCGGTTTGCTATCTTGCTAACCACGTCACACTTGGCACCCCTCGGCGGTTAGCAACATGTGTAGCCAGCCGTCCGGCGCGGTCAACTACCGAGGACGCAGAAACGCATCCGCCACGGCCGAAGATCCGAGGCGGACCGACCGTGGCCAGGAAGGATAGAAAAAAACCTTGGTCCCCACAGGAGCCAGCCATCGCTCGATCCCCAAGGGATCGCCGTCCGCCGGCTACGGTGCAGTTGCGGCGTTGGACCAGTCGGATCCGCTTCCGAGGTTCGGTTCAAAAACCACAGTGTCCCTTCCGGTCCCGCCATGTGTCCACACAAAAAGTGGTTTTTCACACATCCATCCATCAACTGTGGTTTTTCACACGTTTGACAAGCGCAATGACGCACACTGAACGGAAAACGGACGGCAGGCAGGCATCGACAGCATAATGGCCCGCCGCCAGCAGCCTGTGGCTTCACGGCCGTCGCTGGACGCCAAGCTCTCGCGGTCGCTCGCGCGGCGTCGCGAGGTCGGCACGCTGCGGTCGTTGGCGCTGGTGGACGCCTCGGCCGCGCTCGACTTCTCCTCCAACGACTACCTCGGCTTCGCTCGCTCGGCCGAGCTGCGGACGCACGTGGCCGAGCGCAAGCGCGAGCTCGCGGCCGCGCACGGCCTCGACAAGCTCGCGCTAGGGGCCACCGGCTCGCGGCTCATCTCGGGCAACTCGGCGCTCGCCATGGACGTCGAGCAGCAGCTCGCGGGCTTCTACGGCGCCGAGGCCGCGCTCGTCTTCTCGTCCGGGTACGCGGCCAACGTGGGCGTGCTCTCGAGCCTGCCGCAGCGCGGCGACTTCGTGTTGTTCGACGAGCTCGTGCACAACTCGTGCCACGAGGGGCTGCGGCTGAGCCGCGCGGCCGCCGCCGGTCGCACGGCCGCCTTCCGCCACAACGACCTGGCCGACCTGCGCCGGCGGCTCGAGGAGATCCGTTATCGCAATAGTGACGTCAGCGGTGGTGACGAGGGCGACGTGGCCTCCACCGTGTTCGTCGTGGTCGAGTCGCTGTACTCGATGGACGGGGACGTCGCGCCGCTCGCGGACATGGCGCAGCTGTGCGAGCAGCTCGGCGCCGAGCTGGTCGTGGACGAGGCCCACGGCACGGGCGTCTACGGCCCGCAAGGCTCGGGCGTCGTCCGCGCGCTGCGGCTCGAGACGTCCCCGGCCATGGCCGTGCGCGTCTACACGTTCGGCAAGGCCATGGGGTGCCACGGCGCGGTCGTCTGCGGCTCGCAGGTGCTGGTCGACTACCTCGTCAACTACGCGCGGTCCTTCATCTACACGACCGCGCCGCCCTTCGACCAGCTCGCGACCATGCTCGCCGTGCACGAGTTCTGCGGCCGTCAAGGCGGTGATGAAGCCCGTGAGCTGCTGTTCCGACGCATCCGGTACTTCCAGCAGGCGGTGCGTCGCCACGCGGCCATCCCGCGGTCGGCGCTGCTCGAGAGCGACTCGCCCATCCAGGGCGTCGTGTTCGCCGGCAACCACGCGGTGCTGGCGGCGGCGCGCGCCATGCGCGGCCAGGGGGTCGTTGTCGTGCCGATCCGGTCGCCGACGGTGGCCAAGGGAGCCGAGCGGTTCCGTATCGTCATCCACGCGCACAACACGCAGCAGGAGATCGACCGGCTCGTCGCGGCGCTCGCGGCGGTGTTTGAACGCCAGCAGCAGCAGCAGCAGCAGCCAGTGCATGCCAAGCTGTAGACGCAGAGCCTTTGGTGGACGAGTGTGTGTGTGTTTCTGGATTTGCTTTGTTTCTAGACACCGACACATAGAGAGATGCGAGCATTAGACGGCGCTGTCGAGCCGCGCAGCACCCGCGCGCAGCGTGATGGACGCCTTGTCGGCGCCGTGGTCGTCCTGCACGGCCGCCTTGGCCATCGCGCGCTGCAGCAGCCGCGCGCAGCCGACGTTGCCCGAGTTCTCGGCCATAACCAGCGCCGAGTGGCGGTCCACGTCCTCGCGGAACGGGTCCGCGTGGTGGTCCAGCAGCAGCTTGACGCACAGCGCGTGGCCGCCCAGCGCTGCCAGGTGCAGCGGCGTAATGCACCGCTCGTCCTGCACGTTCGGGTCCGCGCTCGCCGCCAGCAGCAGCCTGTGCGTCATCATCATCAGTCAATAACCATCATCATCATTATCATAATGCTGTTAGTCCTCATTAGCGAAAATGATACAGCAGTACAATGAGTGATAACATACCGAACGCATTCGTTGTGTCCGCCGCGCGACGCGTAGTGCAGCGCCGTGAGGTTCTCGGCGCTGCGCGCGTCCACGTCGCGGCTCGTTGAGTTGACCCAGCGCTTGACGACGCGCGCGTTGCCCGACTCGGCCGCCGCCCTCGCGAAGCTCGGCAGCCCGCCCAGCGGCGCGCCGTCGTCTGCAGCACAGGCAGCAGTCAGCACACTATACACAATGATACAGGGCAGCCACAGGCGGACGCACGGATCTTGGAGCTCTCGCTGAAGGACGCGCGCTTCTTGCGCAGCATCTTGCG
Source organism: Phytopythium vexans (assembly GCA_003413675.1). Taxonomy (NCBI): domain Eukaryota; phylum Oomycota; class Peronosporomycetes; order Pythiales; family Pythiaceae; genus Phytopythium; species Phytopythium vexans. The sequence continues at coordinate 400,158 of QLOC01000018.1, read as the reverse complement.
CGCCATGTGCTGCAGCTTGTCGCGCTGGTAGGACGAGGCGGCGACGATCACGACCAGCACGAGCACGCCGACGACGCCCAGCGCGAGCGCCAGCGGGTGCAGCCCCGGCGTGTGCGGCGGCGGCGGCGGCGCGCCGAAGCCCAGGCCCGGCACGTCCATGGCGGATCCGGATCGAGGAGCCGGTCGGACGCGTGGACGGATGCAGAATGGAAAGGAATGCGGATTGGAGCGATCGAGATATGTAAATTACGGATTTCGTCAATGTTGCGCGAAGGAAATAGTGGAATCGTGTGAACAATCTTCAGCAATGGATGCGACCGACTTGTATGCGGGACTGGCGGCGCCGAAGCGAGCGGCCAAGCGCTCGACGGAGGAGCGCGACGGCCGGGAGAGCAGTGCCGACGGCAGCGGAGCTGGTGCGGCTTCCAGCGAGCAGCCGCCGACCGCCAAGAAGCAGCGCGTGGGTGATGACAAGGCCGCTCCGCTCGACCTGCCGGCGACTGTCGCCAAGCTCAAGCGATACATGGTATTGTGCATTGATTGACGTGGAAGCAGATAGGACGACGGGTGCTGACTGTGTGACACATTACAGCTCGTGGACAAGAAGTTCGCCAAGGCGAGCGCGCTGTTCGGCCAGCTGGTGGACGAGAAGCTCGGCGCCGAGACGCGCGAGCTGTTTGTGACGACGCTGCAGGAGCTGATCGCAGCGAAAGGCTCCGACTGGAGCGGCAAGCCAGAGTTTGCAGCTTTGATCAGCAAGGTGCTCGCGAAACGCGAGGTGGTTGTGATTGACGACGCCGACGCCGTGTTGCTGGACGAGTGGGAGTTCCTGGCCGTCACGCACGCACGGCTGTTCACCGACGACACGTACCAGTTCACCAAGAACGCCAAGGTCGTCAAGCTCCGTCTCGAGGCGACGCTCGCCGACGAGAGTCGTCCTGCGTCCGAGCAGCTCCACCGCGTGCTGATACCGGTTCTGCGCACGCTGTTCGCCAAGCACGGCGTCCAGTGGGCCACGACGGCGGTCGAGTCGGTGCTGAACGTGTGCACCCGCCACCGCATGGCGTTCGACGCCGGTGCCGACCGCGAGCAGGTCGACGCGTGGACCACAGCGGTCCGCGCGCGCCGCAGCGCTCCATCCGTCGTGCGCACCGCCGGGTCCGAGTCGCGGCGCAACATCGTCGCGCTGGACGCGTCGAACGCGTCGCAGGCGTCCGCCAAGGTCGGCCGCGCCAACCACCCGCTCTTCAACAAGGAGGTCTGAATAGTAGCAGCCGGTATCAAGTTCGAACAGTCATCTCATATTCATATTTTTGCTGACCAGACCGGTATGAACCGGTACAATAAACCGGTAGCAAAATCGGTACCTTGCCGCTTTCTGTGGCTGGCCTGGAACCGCACAAAGCGACGGAATCGGGTCGAGAGGATGCTCGGGATCCGCGCGGCGATCGCGCGGGCGGCCTCGGCGCCGCCGGCGCTGCAGCAGCAGGCCCGCGGCTTGGCGACCGGCAAGAAGAAGGCGCCGCGCGTGACGTGGCGGCAGAAGGCGCGCGCGGACGCGGCGCGGCGCGACCCGCAGCCCGCGCGGCAGGCTCCTCGCACGAAGGTTGTGCGGCAGAACTTCCTGGTGCAGCCGGCCGTGGAGGACGGCAAGAAGTGGCGCGTGCTGAGCGCGGGGATCCTCGAGCGGTTGCCGGTGATCCAGCCGGACCTGGCGGACTGGGAGGAGGACATGGAGGCGCAGGAGCACGAGATGGCGCTCCGCGAGAGCCAGCGGATCGAGGACGGCTTCTGGTTCATGGAACCCGGCGCTCGCCACATTACGCCGGAGGAGGCGCCGCTCCCCAATGACCCGGAGGACCCGGAGGAGACCGTTGGCGCGGGCTTTCACCTGGCGCCGCGCGAGACGGCGGACGACGCGAGCAACAACCGCAAGTCGCTCAACCGCGCGCTCAAGGGCCGCATCTTCCTGCTCACCAAGCGCGCGCAGAACAACACGGACGGAAAGTTCGACTGGTTCTTCCCCGTGGGGGACAAGAAAGAGCACGAGAAGATGCGGGACGCGGCGCTGCGCCACGTGGGGGACGTGTGCGGGCCGGACGCCGAGCTGTACCCGGTCGGCTTTGCTCCGATCGGGTACGTCAAGTACGAGCACTCGGCTCCCGACGCCGAGGGCTTTGACGGCACCAAGGTGTTCTTCTACAAGTCGCAGCTCGTGGAGGGCGAGGTGGCGATCGACGCCGCCAAGGCGAGCGACTACCTCTGGGTCACGCGCAACGAGCTGGCCGAGTACCTCGACGCCGACATCGCCGACTACATCACGAAGATCGTGCCGCCGTAGGGCGTCGGGCCTTCGAAGGCGGTCGTCAAGAGAGAGAGAGCGAACCAGGACAGGACAACAGTAAATAGATCGGCATGACGGAAGGCGTTGAAGGTGTTGGGAAGGATGACCTAGCTCAGCTCTATTGCTAACGAGACGGACAGCACACAGGGGACACGCAGGGGACAGCCAGCACGACACGGACGGATACAGGAGCTCTCTCTCTCTTCTCTTGAAGGCGGTGGTGATAGTAGTGGAGGTTGATGATACAGCGAAGCAGATAGTTCACATAAGGTCGGGCTGGCTGGGCAGCGAGTGGCGGTTCGAGAGCGACGAGCGCCGTCGCCGGATGCTCTGCGCCTTCTGCTTGCGCTCGTGCACCTCGACCGACATGTCGAGCCGCGGCGCCGCGAACCGCCGCAGGCTCACGTAGCTGTCGGCGAGCGACGAGTGGAGCGCCACGACGTCGGGCGGCGTCCCGACGAACTCGTTCAGCAGGCGGCTCTGGCGCGCGCCGGCGTGCCGCTGCGCCGCCATGAGCATCGCGTGGAAGTACCGCGCGCGCCGCTCGAGCAGCGGCACGCTGTCAAAGTGCAGGTACGACCAGAGGCCGCCCTTGTCCGGCAGCGGCGGCAGCGTCACCTCTTCCTCGGCGTCGGGAGCCCCCGTGAGCGAGAACCGCAGCCCGACGTACTGGTTGTCGACCGTGTCGCCGTCGCCGTCGTCCGTCGCGTGGCGGTACCCCATGGACGAGACGGCGTGCAGCCGCTGCGCCGACACGGGCATGATGCGCGCCAGCGCGCGGTGCAGGTCGCGGAACTCCGAGTAGCGGCGGCGCACCTTGAAGGCCGAGAGCGGGCCGTACGTCGTCGACCGCACGATCACCTCGTAGTACACGACGCCGTCCGTGTCGCGGCTGTAGCCCGTCACGGACGCCACGCGCACGTCCATGAAGTTGTCATCCCCGTCCGTCGCCGAGCTCTGGTTGCCGTCCGTCTCCACCTCCTGGTCCACCTCGATCTCCACCTCGTCCCCGTCCACTCCTCCCCTCTCGTCGCTGCTGGACGCGTCCGGGTCCTCGCTCTCGTCGTACAGGCCGCTGATGAACTGCTTGGAGAGGCTGTCGCGGCCGCCACGGCCCTTCTCGGCCTCCGGCTCGGGCAGTGACCGCCTGCGACTCGGAGACTCGTCGCCGCTGCCGCGCCAACTGCTCTTGGAGCTGCTGCTGCTGTGCGAGTCGACTGCCACCGGCTGCGCACTGCTCTCGCTGATGTCCTCGGCCAGCGACTCGACTCGCGGCCGCTTGTCCGCCGCCGGCGCGCGCGACAGCCGCCGCCGCGGGTAGCCCAGCTCCTCCTGCAGCATGCTCAGCGCGAACTCGTCCGACATGGCGCGGCGGTTCGCGCGTCCGCGCTGCTGCTGCTCGTCCTCGCCGTCCATGGCGTCTGCTGCAGCAGCAGCGGCGGCGGCGAGACCGAGGCCGAGAGCGGCGGACCGCAGCGATGCAACCTGTTGCAGTGGTGCTGACTCGCTGAAGCCGGAGTCTCGGGCACGAGTGCCGTCCACAGTGCGGGGAGGCGGCAGGGTTAGCGACTGGGACCGCGTCGAACTCACCCGCATCAGAGCGACCGCGGCCGAGTCGGTGGTTTTTGGCGGATCCGCGCGTGACGCCGTCGACGTGGAGGTGTTGGCGGTTTCCTCGTCCCCGCGGACGCCGCCGTTGCTAAAGACGCCGTTGCTAAGGACGCCGTTGCTAAGGACGCCGTTGCTAAAGGCGTCCACGCGGACGCGGTCGGACGCGGTTGGGGCTGGCGGTGGCTCGCGGATCTTGATGGACGGCGGACCCGCGGATGGCGGCGTACCACGGCCGTTACTGGCGAACGCCGGGCCGCTGCGGACCGCGTGGACGACGATGTGGCCGGTGGCCGCGCGGACGGCGGTGGACGCGGCCGGGCGAGCGGGCCGCGGCTCCGAGAGCACGTCGGGCATGGCCGAGCGGGGACGCTTGACGGCTTGGGGGCCGAGTCGGAAGTGCGGGGCGGGCACACGGGGGGACGAGCGGTGGCGAGGAGTCCGTCCTTTTTGCTAAGCGTTCTCTGCGACCGGTCGAGCTAAAAGGACGCGAAATCTATTATGGACAGTGCGGCAGGCGGTCCGGGGATGGCGGATCCCCCGCTCCGTAATCCGAAGAGCCGCGGAAAAACAAGGATTGAGCTAAATCGTTCGCGGTTTGCTATCCGCCTGTCGACTGCAACCCGTCGCCGTCCTCTGCCGGCGTGGCCGATAAAAAAGTTGCTAAGGCATTTAGAAAATCGGCGACGACTTGCGGTTTATATCGGCGGCCCATCACGCCAGAGAGGAACGGAGCGCAGCTGCGAGGATTTTTTTGTGTGGTTTTGCGGAAATCCGCCGCGACACGAGTTGTTCCAACAAACCAGACGGGAGAGAGCGGTGTGCTCTGAGCCACGCAACCAACACGCCAACCGCTTGATAACCGCGGAGGCAGGTCGAATATCTGCAGTACAAAGGCGGGTTCGGCAGGTCGGAGCGGGTGGAATGTGCGCGACGAACCGGTCGAGTTGGTTCACTGGAATGGTTCGCAACGGAGCATTCCATGCGCCAGATGGCTTCACTATTGGCACCGAATCCTTTTAAATGGATATAGAACCCGCCCGCCCTCTCTCCAACATCGGTCCGGCGAGTGTCCATCTGCATGTTTCATATGATTCGGCATGGGGGGTTTTAGCAAAGCGGTACGTTTCCAGACTCTGGATAGCAAAAGTGCGGCATGATTTGATCAAGTCACAAGTCGGCTGCGTCGGTTGAAGCTGGAGGATGCAGGCAGGTGGAGCGGGGAAAGGGAGGGGGGAAACGCTCCAGTTGCTAATCGGTGCTGGCCAAATCAGGCGAAACACGGGACTGCAGGATCTTTTTCCCCTTTGTTGTCACGTCTGCTAAGATGCTAGGATGCGACCTCAACCACAGCGACGATGACTTGAAAACCTGGCGCCAACTTCCGCCAGATACACATTGGACGCAGACCGTTACACGACGTCCTCGTTCGGATCGAAGGTCGCATCCGGGCAAAATCCGATCTTGGCGTGCGATCCGCTCGCGAACCGCCGCAAAATTTGCATTTCGGTCGGCGTGTCTCGGAAAAGAGCTCGATCCTCACCCTCGCGCATGCTACTTTTTGGTATGGCTTCATATTTTCCAGCCGGATCTTGCCGCGTCCACACTTCGCTGACTAGAGTTCCGCGGTGTATGGCGGCGGTGCTTTCTGCGGCCGCCAGCGCCGGAAGATCGATCTATGAAGCACGGTGGGATACGTTGTACCCCGTACTCGTAATCCCATCACGGTTACGGTTACGGTCGGCTGTGACGTGTGAAAATGGAAACACACTGTTCCCTTTTTCACACGTCACAGCGCAAGTTATATAACTGTGTACCCTGAAGATACAAAATTCTCGCAAATCGTAACCCACCAGGACTTAAAAAATGCATGATAGAGGAATCGTACCTTCAGGGTACACAGTTATATAACTTGCTTTGTAGTTTACATTTTCGAAACAGACATCTATTTTTGACACTCAACTTAATAAGTGGTGGTCAAAAACCACCGCGCCAGTCCAAAAACCTCCCGCATCCGCGAAAAACCACCACAGTCGTCAGCATGACCACCGACCAGCATGTCAGTGTCAATGACGCGGCTTCAACGCGGTCTATGGCCTCGCCAGCACAGTCTCCAGCACATGCATCGGAACCGGCACCTACTTCGGCGCAGTCGCGCCGCCGCGGCCACCGCGCGCTGTCGGCCGTCTGGAGCTTCCTGACCGAGGACGCGCGGCCGCACCACAGCACGAGCAGCCAGTGCATGCACTGCCGGCAGCCGATCCCGCACCACCGCAAGAGCGAGAAGGCCCGCGCGCACCTGAACCGCTGCGCGCCGTTCCGCGTCAAGATGGCGCGGCTGCCTGCGGACGAGCGGCCTACGTGGGTGGATTTCTCGCGACGGACGCGCGGGCGGTGTGTGCCACCAGTGACGTCGACTGCATCGGCACCCGCAACATCCCCAGCCGCCACGAGTTTGCCAATGACCGCAGTGTCGTCCACGCCCCCAGGCTCTTCGACAACACCTGAGGTGGACATGCTGGCCGAGTCGCTCATGGATGAAGAGCCGCAGATCTCGGACGCCGCCTCTGATGTGTACGCTGAGGGTGATGAAACTCGCCGGAGTCACCGCGTTGATGGCGACAAGAACCGAGTCCACTCCTCCATCGCCATGCATTTCTACGTCACTGATGCTGCTCTGGGAGATGTGGCGGAGCCCAACCTCGCGGCGGCGTTCCGCCACGCTGGCGCCTCGTTGCCTCTGCCAACATCTGAGGATTTGGGTGGCAAACTGCTCGACAACGCCTTCCAGAGAACGCAGTCGCTCGTCGATGCCGGCCTGCAGCTCTCCCAGTTCAACTGCATCTCACTCAACTCCTGGTGGCGGCCAGGCGACGGAGCGGACGGCGCGACGAGGACGATCAACTACGTTGCCGCGAACGAGGACCAGACATTCTACCTCGAGTCACAGAGTGTGACGAAGGATCAGCTGGAGGACGAGGACTTCGCCACGAACGAGATGTTCCGGTTGATGGAGCGATGCCATCAGCGCGTCTGCGGTGTGTATTGTGGCTACCTGCGTGTTAAATTGGTTAGATCACTGACGGATTGGTGTCGGTGGATCTGTAGGCGCCGTGACGGACAACACTCGAGCGCAGCAGGGCATGTGGCGGCGGCTCAAGGCGATCCATCCGAGCCGATTCTTCCACGGCTGCATGTCCCATGGACTCTGCCTGTTCATCCAAGACATCTTCGACCGACCAGCAGTGCCAGAGTCGCCACAGACACAGCCCGGCCGTCCCTTCGCCGACTTGCAGAGTCTGACAGAGGACTGCCGTGTCGTTGCGACTTTCTTCCAGCAAGACACCGCTTCAGGCGAGAGTTTGCGGTTTGCATTGTCGTCCGAGAGCGGATCACTGGCATTTCCGCTCAGGAACCAGTGGGCAGAACTCAGGAGCGGCTTCCAGAGCTTCTTGACGCACGAACCAGGACTTCGATCTGTCGTGTCCGACCCACTATTCGTGTCGGAGTCCCTGCAATACATGCGCGAATACCGCGTCCACGTCATGCAGATCGTCTTGGACGTCGAGTTCGTGCCGTCGATCGAGAAGGCGCTCAAGTTGCTCGAGCCACTCACCACCGCGCTGAAGCATTTTGATGACGCAGCTGACGCGTCGTGCTCGGACGTGTTTGCCTGCTTCGCCAAAACGCTACCGGACGCCTTCAATGCCATTCCCGGTCTGACGGACGCCGAGCGGAGTCACCTGCTCGCGGTGAACCAGCGCCGGTTCAATTTTATGTACGGCGATGGCCACGGGATCGCGTACCTGCTGGATCCGCGCTTCATTGGCGATGGACTGAGCGTGCAAGTTCGCAAAAACGTCGAGGACACGATCTACGGGTTCCCTGTGGGCGACGAGGCTGCAGAAGCGGTTGCCGAGGAGCTCAAGCTCGAGATGGCGCAGCAGCTGACCGAGTTTGTGATCGATGCCACGCGCGAGCGCGCGCACCAGACGTTCCGCTTCTCGCTGCTCGCCAAGCGCAAGAAGTCGCCGCTCCAGTACTGGCTCACCGACGGCCAGCGCTGGCCGCGGCTGCAGCAAGTGGCTTGCCGTGTCTTCTGCTTGCCGTCCTCAACCGTCGCGCTGGAGCGGAAAATCTGCGAGCTGGCACCACGTGCTGGACCTAGCTCCGCTTCGAGTGAGACTGCCGACAAGATCAAGTTCGTCCGCATCAACACGCTGCTGCAGAGAAAGTCTCCCTCCCTCGGTTGACTGAGCGATGGCCTCACAATAGCAGATAAGACAACAACAGCCACAGTTGTGCTGCCCATCGATGGTGGGTGAGGAACTCGCCGCTGCCGCCTGACGACTTCGAGGTCCACAGGAACTTTGGACGACTCGTGCATCCATGCCAACCACTCGCAAGCGGGCAATGTGCGGTCCGAAGCGACGGTTTCGACGATGATTCGAGCGGCCATCAGTAGTCGGCAAGTGAGTCAAGTGGATCGAATGGATCGATGCTGGACGTGTCGTCAGTGCGATCATGCTCAGTCTCTGCTCCCATAATGTTTCCTAGTTCTTCTTCATATTCCTGTCAAATATCATATTGATGATTCCAATGGGCTCAGATGACTACCAACTCACAATTTGAGTTATCCTAGCTGTTTTCTGATACGTTTCTCGACTGTTCACTGATTCTATACTGCTTTGGCTGTAAAATGAGTGGAAAGGGGAATCTGATCGTGGAATGCAAGAAATTGCTCAAGATCATGGGACCACGATCTGGCATGCGACTCGAGTCTGTCAAAGTGGGAGCTGTATGTGTCCAACTGTATCCACCCGCGCACCAAAATCAGTCCATGCAATGGCATGGAGCAATCAGCCTGCAATCCGCAGGGTATCATTTCCTACAGGTGTTATATATTCCATTAACCGAGCATTTTGATATGAAGCACTCATCGATTTGATCAAGGTATTCAACCCTGAAATCCTGAACTTTGGATCCCAAAATTTCGCACATCCGCACGAGCGCTCAGACTTTCGAGCAAAGTGTTGGCCTGTTCGAGCGCCATGCAAAAGTGCAGGTCTCACTCGCGCAATCGCCCACTCGTGCTCTCTCAGTCAAACGAGCGCCATGAGGTCGCTTCTCGAGCTGGCGGCGCTCGGCGTCGCGCTGCTCAGCGGCGTTCGCGCCGAGACGCTGTGCTCGACAACACCCATCACGTACCCTGGAGCCAAGGACGAGTTCGTACCCGCTCGCTGGCCGATCGACATGCTTCTCAAGTACGGCGTGGCGACGTGGGTCTCGGACCGCATCGTGAACGGCGACGCGAGCTCGACGGTGCAGGAGCTGGTCACGAGCTGTCCGGAGGACTCGCGGCTGAGCGTCGTGCTCTACGCACTCCCCAACAAGGACTGCAGCGCCGGGTTCTCGAACGGCAACGCGTCCATCGTGACGGGCGACGACTACGCCGCGTTCGTGACGGAGCTGACCGACTTGATCGGCGACCGGAAGGTGCTGTACGTGCTGGAGCCGGACGCGGTGGGTCTGATCGTATCTGGAGGTTGCGCGATCGAGTCCGACTACCAAGGCAACCTGACGACGGCCGTGTCGCTGCTGTCTACGAACCCGAACGCCGAGATCTACGTGGATGTGGGCTACTGGACGCTCTCGACAAACGAGTCGGCCGCGCAGGTCGCCAAGGTGGTGAAAGAGCTGAGTCGGAATGGCACCGTCAAGGGGATCACGCTCAACACGTCCAACTACCGGCCGACACCCGAGCTTGTGGAGCTCTGCAGCAACTTCCAGACCGCGATCAACTCGACCGACATGCACTGCATCATCGACACGTCGCGCAACTACCAGTCCGAGTACTCGAACGCGACGTCGAGCGAGTGGTGCAACTCCAGGTACGGCGGCATCGGCATCCCGCCGACCGATGATACTGGGTACGACAACATCGACTACTTCCTGTACATCAAGCCGCCCGGTGAGAGCGACGGGTACTGCACCAACCAGTCCTCGGACGCGCTGCGTGGACCCGAGGCCGGCACATTCTACTATGAGCACTTCATCAAGCTCTGGAACCACGGTTACTTCACCATCGAGCAGGACAACATCCGCATCTTCGACGAATCGGACAGCGCCGCCACCCGCTGGTCAGCACCTCTGATTTCTTCGCTTGTTGTAGCCATCGCGACGCTCGTGGTCGTCTAGTTGCCGACACAAAAGCGACCAGCGCTGTACATTTTTTCCAGAACTGATCACCACCTAAATAATAACCGTTTGGGCGTTTGTACGATGGGAAACGAGACACTCGCGGCCTGGCGAACACGCCAACCCATGTTCGATGGCCGCCGCGTCTCGGTGGCATCTGCGACGTGAGCCGCTCAGGTGGCGCCGCACAGTCGCGAGAGTCCATGCGGTTGAAGCGCATGCGGACTGGCCGGTTCACACTCGAAGCTTCTCAGCGCGCGATTGAGGCGGCCTGGGTGTCGCGTTGCGGCAATGCAATGGCGTGGCCACCAATCCTATGCAGACTGCGCTGGCGTGCAACATTACGCTACGATCGCTTGGGAAATGAGCAGCGGGCACGCAGAACAGCGTCCGCGCTATACAAACCGCGAGTGCGTTGCTCGAGCAAAATGCCGCCTGCCAGAGCGGAAGCTGGTCTCGTCGTGCGGTTGAAGCGCACGTTGCCAAAAGCGGACCACATGCTCACTTATTCTCGGCGCTGTAAGGTCGCAGCATATACGCGTTTTGGCATTCAAGCAGTGGGGGACCATAAGATAGCGCATCGCCCTAGCCCTGGAGCTTGTTCGAACGATTAGACTTGGTGTTTGTATGTCCGGTCTGGTTGGCACAAACCGGGCAGCAGAACACCTGCGCATCCCGACTCAAGCCGGATGGACTTTACCTTGCCGGAAGCCAGTCAGTCAAGCGCTGCACGCACGTCGTTCGATGGCGGCTTGGCCCCGCCACATCCCAAAAAGACGTCGAGCGGCCAGGTGACTAGCTGTCGTTGACGCTTTATCTCGCTTTCCTCGCTCTGCTCGCCATGTTCCGCCGCCTCGCCATCTGCACGGCCGTCGCCGTCGCCGTCCTCTCGGCGCCAGCGCACGCTCAGGGCTCGCTCGTTGGCTCCGAGGCCAACTCGCTCGCGGGTTCGGGCGTCGAGGACACCTCCGGGGACATTGTCTTCCCGGTGGACACGACCGCGTCGTCGGTGGCTGGCGAAGCCGACACGACCAAGCACACGACCGACTGCGACCCGCAGTTCCCCGCCGAGGCGACCACGTCGCCGATCGTGACCCCCGCCGCGACCACCGCTGTCGAGGAGGCGGTGACCGAGGCTCCGACTGAGGCTCCGACCGAGGCGCCGACCGCCACCCCTGCTGCCACGACCACCGTCGAGACGACGGAGGCTCCGGCAGCCACTCCGGCGGCCACCACCACCTCGGAGGATGAGATCGAGACGACGGAGACTCAGGCTCCGGCGTCCACCGACGCGAACGGTGCCGTCTGGACGACCGGGACGTACGAGGGTATCTCCAACTCGACGGCCGAGGAGGTGATTGCGTCGGCGACCGCGTCGGCGAGCGACGCGTCCGAGAAGGCGAACACGCAGAGCGGCGAGAGCGCCACGACCGCGAGCACGGGCACGGCTGCGCTCGTCGTGCTGGTGGTGGCGGTGGTCGGTGTCGCGGCCGTCGGCACCATCATGGCGCGCACGCGCAAGATCCGCGAGCGCAACAACACGCTCACGACGCCGACCGAGGCGGTCGAACTCAAGCCTACCCCTGCGGGCCGCAGCACGATCCTCTAGGCGGTTGACGGCACAATTTTGCGCCTCTGCACCTTCCTGTTTATAGTTTAAAAAGCGCTCGGCCGCACGGGAGCGCCAGCTCGGTAGTTATGCAGCAGTCTCTCGCCTCGCCGCGCACGTTGTGAATGAACCCTCGTTGTTTGTGCATGCGTTGGGGTTCGAACGTGAATCAGCATAGGGTCAGTTGCTTCGGCAGCCAGATGCCTGAACAGCGCATCGACATGAACAAGCAATTGGACTTGATTGATTGAAAGACGCGCATGCCGAAAGGAACATGGCCTCACTGTCGCCACCTGGTTTGCTTGACAGGCGTCCCCAGCTGGTTGTGGCCAGTCGCCGGTCCTGATGTCAGGCTCAGCGTTGCAGTGATCCCGAGCCAGGTGAGCTCGACGTCGCGAGAACGAGCCGGTCATCAGCGACGGCCGCGCAGTGGACAAGCCGGCCGGGTGCTCGCGAACGAGGCGCCTGGCGCGAAGGAAGAGAGGGAGGACAGTCATCCTACACCGTGGCCCGCCAGTGGCCCGCCTGTGGCAGCATCCGACCACGCCATCAAGCTCATGACCGCCAGCCGTCTTCGCCCGCACCGCGCCGTCCGCAAACGGCACTGGCCAGCTGGTGCCACACGCACGCTCCACATCCGCCTCCTTTCGAAGTCGATCATCGCCACGCCGCCTTTATACTATATGTCAGAGGAATACATCCGATACTCGGAATATCATCTGCTGGTCGTTCGTTGCGCCAACTATACGATATGGCAGGTTTCAGGAAAGGGGTGACCATTACACCGTATAGAACAGGCACATCCGCGACAGCTGGACCACGCTTGGTGTTCGGACCGACCGCCCTCGACTCCCGATCCGTGGCACTGCTGTCCACGGTGTTGGCCGCAATGCGCCGCCTGGCCCGCGACCGACTCCATTCCCGCATTTCGACCGAGGCGCCGACGTCTGTCGTTCGCAGCGCCTGATCTCCGAGAAAGACCAGCACCGCCTTTCGCAGCAGCATGTTGCGGTCGTTCCGGCTCGCGGTGGCGCTCGCGGCCTCGCTCGTGGCCACTGCGCTCGCGGGTGACACGCTCTGCTCGATCGCGCCGTCCAACTACAAGTCGGCCAAGTCGTCGTTCCCGGCGTCCAAGTTCGCGCTCGACGCGCTCGAGAGCTATGGCGTGTCGACGTGGTACTCGGACCGCACGGCCAACGGCAACTACGCGCAGACGGCGAGCGACCTCGTGGCGGGCTGCGCCGACTCGACGCGGCTCAACGTGGTCGTGTACGGCATCCCGAACAAGGACTGCGCCGCTGGCGAGTCGCAGACGGGCAGCACAGTCACGACCACGGCCCAGTACGTGACGTTCCTGCAGACGCTCATTGACGCGGTCGGCTCCCGCAAGGTGCTCTACATCCTCGAGCCGGACGCCATCGGTCTGCTGGCCGACTCGACGAGCTGCGGCCAGTCCGCGGGCTACCTGGCGAACCTCAAGACGGCCATCGGCATGCTCTCGAACAACGACAACGCGCAGATCTACCTCGACGTGGGCTACTGGACGCTCGAGTACACGTCGACGGCCAACACGGTCGCGAGCATCGTCAAGGAGCTCGTGGCGTCCGGCTCCAAAGTCAAGGGCATCTCGCTCAACACCTCCAACTACCAGTCGTCGTCGCTGCTCGCGACGCTCTGCAACAACTTCCAGACGGCCGTGGGCTCCAGCGACCTGCACTGCATCTTCGACACGTCCCGCAACTACAACGGCGCGCCGTCGTCCGACGAGTGGTGCAACGTCAAGTCGGCGGGCGTTGGCGCTCGGCCGACGAGCGACACGGGCATCTCGAACGTCGACTACTTCCTCTGGGTCAAGCCGCCTGGAGACAGCGACGGCACGTGCGCGGGCCGCACATCGGACGCCATGACCGGTCCCGGAGCGGGCATCTTCTCGAACGACATCTTCACGGCGCACTGGAACCAGGGCATCTTCGTCAAGGAGCTCGGCTACCACGCCATCGACGGCACCATCTACGAGTCCACCGACGACAACTCGACTGCCTCGTCGGCTTCGACTGCCTCGGCGTCGGCTGACGATGAGCAGCTGGCGACCACGGCGCCGACCAAGACCGGCATTATCTACTCCACCACCTCGAGCGTGGACGAAGAGCGGTCGTACGATGATTCGTCGGCTTCGGTGGAAGGAGAGGCCGATTCGGCGACCTTTACGGTCTCCACGATCGCTCCGTCGACGGCTGAACAGACGCCGACCCCGACGACGACGACGGCCTCGCCGTCCACAGCCGACCAGGTGTCGGCGAGTTCGGACGCCCAAGAGGCCAACACCCAGTCCGAAGGTGGCTCCGCTGTCTCCACTGGCGTGATTGTGCTGATCGGCCTGGTGGGTGCGGCGGTCGCGGCGCTCGCCGCCATCATCGGCGTCCGCGCGCGCCAGAAGAAGCTGCTGGAGGAGGCCAAGACGCCGACCGACCCGTACCCGACCCCGATGCTCGGCGGCGGGATGCAGCTGTCGACTGCGCGCGACTCGAACATGTTGTCGGCGTTGTAGTGTCGTTCGTTGCGTGCAAAAAATTAGTAAGAGGGGGCGGTGGCTCTCTTGTTATTGTAATTGGAGTTGTTGATGAGCTGTGACAGCCTATCGGTGACGGCTGCTGTTTCGAAACTGGTCTCCATGTTCCAAGGAACTTGCACCTGCGCTCTCCTCCGTGGCCGTTGGGCCGCTAGCTACTGATTCTGGGGTTTTGACGACAGGTGTCGGAGCGCTAGCTGGCCACTTGGGTTCGAGGCTCCACTAGCCGCTCACGCGTCTACTGGCGCTCGTTCGGCACGGGCTCCTGACCGACTCTCTAGTGTTCAACTCGCCTGGTGGACCCAGTCTCTTTACAGCCGTCGGAGATCGACGCGCGGAGTTCCGATTCCGTCTCCAAGCGTTCAAGGCTCCCACTACATGGCGCTGCCTCGACTGGCTCGACTTGTTTCTCTCGTGGCCGGCCTGGTAGTCTTCGCGGCTCAAGGCGAGGCGCAATGCTCGCTGTCGCTCTCGAACGGCTCTCGATCGGTGGCTGTACCAATAGCGACACGGCTCGCGGTCGATGATGACCACGTGACCGACGTTGCGGCTCGTTGGGCGGCCCAATGCGCCGAGCCGTCACAGAGGATACTCTTCGAGCTTGACGATGGAGATGTTAACGCCTGTGACCCCCAACACACGCAGCGTTACCTCGACTTCGTTGCTGATGTGGCGATGCGACTCCCCGCCGACGTTGGTGTCGACTACGTCCTAATATCAACCAACACGGCCGACTTACAGCACGGCGGCGATGACGAGCAGCGCGAGTGCGAGATGCAGCGACTGGAGCGAGCGGCTCGGATGATTCTCGCGTCCAACGCGGAGGCCGCCGTCTTCATCGACGCGACGTCGGTCGACGCCACCGACCGCAACGCCGTTGCTCGCTTGGCACGTAGCATCGAATTCATGGGCGAGGCCGGCATTGTTGTCACTCCGACCAATCGTGAACTCTGTCACAGGTTGGCGAGGATGGTTGAGCTTCCCGACTGCCTCGTGGACGTCAGCGCGGACGGATCAGTTGGAATCTGCGCGGACGCCGACACTCGGTGCATTGCACGCAGCTCATCAGCGTACTCGGGGTGTTCAGCGACTGCTGTGAGTCGCTCGCTTGTCCTCAGCACTCTAGAGCAGAGCGAGTTGATCCACGGCGACAGTAATGTCGACCGTGTCAGTGGTGTCGATGCTGCCAGTGGTGTTGATGCTGCCAGTGGTGCCGATGCTGCCAGTGGTGTTGATGCTGCCAGTGGTGCCGATGCTACGAGTAACGCGGATGCTGCCAGTGGTGCCGATGCTACGAGTAACGCGGATACTACCAGTCATGCCGACGCTGCCAGTAACGCCGACGCTGCCAGTCCTGTCGACGAAGGAAGCAGCAGTGGCTCGTCCGCGAACGAGCAGGAAGTTATCAGCCAGCTCCTTCGCGACATCGCCGCGCTGCAAACTGCGCTCAGCTCGAGCGGCAGCCTCGAGTCAGCGTCGGCCAGCAGCAGCAGCAGTGGTAGCAGCGCCGCCATCGAGACGGTGGAGCCGACGCGCCCACCGATCATTCGAGCGAGGAACGAGTCCGAGACACCAGCACCATCGGAAGTGCACAGCAGCAGCAGCACACTCAAGGGCTCCAACGCCGCGTTCCGCATTAAGCTTATCGTCATTTGCTTGGTAGCCGCCGCGGGACTGTGCACCATGGTGGCCATCGTGATCGTCGCGTGGTCGCACCGCCCAACGCGCCGGCGCTCGTCCAACGAGTCGGTCGACGTCTTCCCTGTCACCGGAAGCCCGAACGAGAGCTCGTTCGCCATGTAGCAGGTCGCAGAGTAACGTACAGATATCGGTAAGGACGCAAGCACAACCTTGTTGTTGAAGATCTTCCTGACGTCGCCTAGACATGATGCGCGGCGAGTGTCTTTGTCGTGGCTTCTTGGCTCGCGGCCAGAGCGCAGACTCCGCGGGGCGCTTTTGAATCATCAAGCGAAAGACACGCGGCCGCTTCAAGATACTGATCGGTCGACGCGGCGCTGAGCGCTGAAAGCCGATGCATAAAGCTGCTTTTTAGTCGCACAAGCGAGCGATAAATCGCGGGCTACCACCACGAGATTCGACAACAGTCTGCAGGAACGGTGTCCTGCGAATGACTCACCTGTCCACCTGCCATCGGTGGGCGTGGCCCGACTCGGCGCATCTGGGTCGCGCGCGTCTCTGTCGCGATCGGCCGTGAATTCGCCAAAAGATTCACCGAGTCACGCGTCCCAGCGGCGCGTGGTGCTGCTGTCGCGCGACATTTGGTGCTTGGCATTCAGCGTTTTTGTCGCTGTTTACGCTGTCACATGTTTCATCCCACGCTGCATTTCATGCATATTATTCTGTATTGAGATTCATTTTGCATTTGACAATGGAAATGAAACTACTATCTCATCACATATATCGGAACATGCAGGTTTATGATGCTGCTTGGGGTGGCTGCGATGCTCACCAACGCACTTCGCCGCGTCAGTCGCGCGCCGTCGCCCGGCGCTGGCTCACAGCAGTCGTCGCGCTTGCGCAGGCGGCGTCGACGCGCTCGTGCCCATTCAGATGACTTGACTGCGGTGCGATTGCTCACGCGCGGCGTGCGCTCGCCACCACCAGGACGCGGCGCTTGATCTCTTGAGCGCACGCCTGCGACCGGCTTCTTTACGCTTTGCCAGCTCGCTCTTGGTGAGCCCCACGCTGCGACCATGGTGGCAACGGTCATTCTCCAATCCTCCAAGCAGCGAGCAAGCCTCCCACCTCCTTCCATCCTCCACGATGGGCGTCCCCACGACCTTCCAAGCCTACCAATACGAGCAGTACGGCGCCGCCGATGCCGAGCTGCGGCTGTGCAAGACCGTTCAGCAGCGCGAGCTGGCGCCAAACCAACTGCGCATCAAGGTGCACAGCGCGGCGCTCAACCCGGCCGACCACATGGTGCTCGAGCAGTTCGGGCTCGCCATCACGGGCGACAAGCCGACCAAGGAACACCCGTTCGGCATGGGCTTCGATGTCGCCGGCACGGTCGTCGAAGCCGGCGCGGACGCCTCGCGCTTCGCTGTCGGCGACGCTGTGTACGCGATGACTCCCTTCTCGAGCTTCGGCACGTTCGCTGAGTACGTCGTCATCGATGAGCAGTTCGTCGGCGCCAAGCCCAAGAATCTCTCGTTCGAGCAGGCTGCGAGTGTGCCCTACGCGGCGCTCACGAGCTACCAGGCGCTCGTGGAGCACGCCAAGCTGCAAAAGGGCGATCGTGTGCTCATCCTCGGCGGCTCAACGTCCACGGGCATCTTCGCCGTCGGTCTGGCGCACGCGCTCGGTGCGCATGTGACCGCCACGGCGATGGGCTGCCAGGACTACCTCTTCATCAAGTCGCTGGGTGCCGATGAGGTCATCGACGCCTCCAAGACCAAGTGGGTCGATGCCGTCACGAACCACTCGGTCGACATCATCTACGACTGCGGCGTGGACCGCAACGCGTGGAACCGCGACGCGCAGTTCGCGCTGAAGCCCGAGACTGGCCGCTTTGTGACGCTCAACCCCATGATGCACCCGCGTCCGGCCAAATTTGGCGCCACCAACCTCGGCGAGATCCGCGTGCACCCGTGCGCTAAGCAGATCGGCGAGCTGACCAAGCTCATCGAGAGCGGCGCGCTGACAACTCAGATCGACTCGGTCTACCCGTTCGAGGAGCTGCTTGGCGCGCTCGACAAGCTCAAGTCCAAGAAGGTGCGCGGCAAGATCGTGCTGCAGGTCGACGCCAAGCTGTAGTTGGTCTTGTCCTGGCCGCTTGCAGCCACGTATGGCAGCGAGCGAGGCGCTGCATCCTGCATCTCGAGCTTTTATTTTATGACAATATGTAAACAACGAAAACACTTCTTCACAGAAAGCAACGATGTTGATGTTTCATTAATCACCACAAGTACGCGCTGTCCCAACAACGACACTCACTCATATGGGGAGCATTCGAGGCAGGTGGGCACTGCAAGCTATCCCGTTCAGCTGCCTCGAAGCCAAACCATTCTCGTCTAGTCTTCGCTCGCGTCCTGCTTGACGATCTCAATGATGATCTTGCCGCGCGCGCGCTTGGTCATTTGGCGCTTGATCGCGTCCGTGAAGTTCTCGAGCGGGTACACCGAGTCGATCGGCGTGATCAGCTGCTCAGCCTCGATGAGCTTGGAGATCTCTGCCATGACGCCCGGTGTCGCTGATCCACGGTACTCAAAGAGCGATGCGCCGATCGGCGAGTCCTTGACGGGCTGTTCGATAAAGAAAATGGCGACGAACTTGCCAGTCTGCGGCTTGAGCACCGTCTGAGCCGCACCGTTCCAGGACTCGGGCTCGACGCCGCAGTTGTAGATGAAGTCAATGGAATGCGGCTTCAACACTTCGCCCCACTTGCTGGACGTGTAGTCGATCACTTCATCGGCGCCGAGACTCTTGACGAACTCGACGTTGCGCGTGCTGGTTGTCGCGATAACGTAGGCACCGAGCGACTTGGCAATCTGCACGCCGGCCGATCCGCAGCCTCCGCTGCCTCCCAGGATCAGCACGCGATCTCCAGGTTGCACCTTGCCAAACTTGGTCACCAGTATCTCGTACCCCGTGTGTGCCACGCCGGGAACTCCCGCCGCCTGTTTGAAGGTCATGTTCTTCGGCTTGTGCGCGACGAACTTGGAGTCGACGTAGAAGTACTCGGCCATCGTCCCGAAGCTCTCGAACGGCGAGACGCCATAGACGGCGTCGCCCACTTGGAAGGTCGTCACGTCCGCTCCGACCTCGTCAATGACGCCGGAGAAGTCGGCGCCGACACCAAAAGGGTGGTCTGCCGATGGAGTGACGGAAGTGAGCATGGCTCCGTGCTCGACAAAGAGGTAGTCGGCCGGGTTCATCCCTGCGCAGTACACCTTGACCCGCACCTCGGTCGGCTTGAGCTCGTGGTGTTTGATGCTTGGGTTCAGCTTGATGTTCTCGAGTGCGTCGCCGTACTGAGTGAACTGGTAGCCTTTGAACGTCGAAGGAGTTGGCAGAGCCATGGTTGGTCGGTCGGGTCTTGCGGACGATGTGCGCTGCGCCTGGAAGTTTTTGGAATGACTAAAGGCATGTTAATCTTGGTCGGGGATGCTCGCTCGAGGGATTCAGGTCCACGGGCCTTGAAGCTTCGGGATCGGCCTTCCTAGCTGCTTTGGAGGGTTGGCTTTGTCCACCGAGCAGATTGCGCCACTTCGTCAAGTTTGAAAGTGGCGCAATCGAGAGTACGTACTAATCACACCCGCAAATAATGTTTGTGACCTGCAATAGGCTTGCTGTGGTTATATAGAGTGGGCCACGTTAGTTATTGATGTTGAAACACTGTCATGGACAGCACGGCATTTCGTGAACTACTGTACTGCATTTGGCTACACCATGCTGAATCGAAATGCTGGCTCTCAGGTGGTTCAGCCACAATGCGGCGACGAGCGGGAGGGTCACGTCTCATGTCTTTGCTTCAAGGGGCACTGCGCCGGACAAAGCTCTTGCTGTCCGCGGGGGCCGCGGTGTTCGGCCGCGCGCTGTAGTGGACGACGCCGGCGGAAGGTTCGGCACAACCAGCCGCCGACGCAGCATCGCGGCTCAACGAGCTCCGCTTCCGCCGCGCCAGTCGGCGCGTGGCTCGGAGCAAATTGAGCGCGTGTCTGTTTGGTTGTCGACAGTCAGAGTGGACCGAAATGGTGTCCGACACATGGACATGGCGTCAGACCGCCAACGATGCGGCTGCCGCCGATCCATCTGGGCGTCGGACGATGACCGTGGCATTCGCGTCGAGCATGGAGCTCCATGCTGTTCGGTCGTGCTTGCGTGTCCCGCAGCTGAGCCCACCTCACATCGGCTTGATCCACCGCCCGCCGCCCTCTACCGAGCGTGGGCTTCAACGAAACCTTGGCGGATGTAATGCGTTCCGCAGTGCCTCTTGCTGTGCGTGAGTTTAACACCGCGTGCACGCGATATCCCTCGAGGCGGTTGGTTCGAGGCCCTAGCAGATCGGACGCCGGTCCATTGTGGGTCGCGCCGATGCCCGTTGCATGTCAGCAAGTGGCGAGTCACACGCTCGCTCCGAGGCTCAGCCAATCGCGCAGAAACGGATCGGAATGATTGGCGCGGGTCGGAATAATCCCAGATCCACTGACGTCCGTTTCTGGATCAGGTGGCCCCGAACGACAAGACCCGGCATCTGTTCGCGTGCGTGGCATCGGACGACGCCACAGGCCAGTTGGTGTCGAAACAGCTGGTGGCGGCTTCAGTGCGCGGGTTTTCTGTTGCTCATCGATAGAATCGGTGTGTTTTTCACTTGATGAGGTGAAGTCATCGAATAGAATCCGGGTTTAATATGCTATAAAGCAGGGAACACAAATCACCCACCACCCAGTTTGCTCATCCTGGCCATGTTGCAGCGAAATGAGACGCCAGGCGGCATCAGCGCAAGTGAGCTGGGATCGTTCTATGCCGCCGCGGCCAAGTAAAACGGCCTGGCACTTCATGGCGATAATCGCGTAGAGTCGGGCTGCTCGCCTCCCGTCGCTCCTCAGAACGCACATCCTCGCGCTCGCTAGCTGCGTGCCTCCGCCACGCCGGACACGGTCGAGTTCATTCCGCAATTTGCTTCGTCCTACTCCAGCGACTACCAAGTGGCTCAGTGAACGATGCCGTCTCTGCTCAGTCTGGCCGCTGTCTCGGCTGCCGTCATGGGCGTCGCCCTCGGTGAAGAGCTCTGCTCAGTCACACCCAACACCTACACGACCGCGGCGACGACGTACCCGGAGCTGTCGGAGGCGTTCAACACGCTGAGCAACTACTCGATCGCGACGTGGTACACGGACCGCACCGACTCGGCCGAGATGGTCTCGACGATCGAGAAGATGGTGAGCGAGTGCTCGGAGGACTCGCGGCTGAGCATCGTCGTGTACGGTCTGCCCAACAAGGACTGCTCGGGCGGCTACTCGTCGAGCGGCTCGGTAACGAGCACGGCCGACTACAAGACGTTCCTGACCAAGCTCACGGACGCTGTCGGCGACCGCAAGGTGCTCTACGTTGTCGAACCCGACGCTGTTGGTCTGCTGGCCGAGTCCGGCGGCTGCGGCTCGAGCAACGGCTACCTCGAGAACCTCAAGGTCGCGCTCGAGTACCTGTCGGTGAGCGACAACGCCGACCTGTACCTGGATGTGGGCTACTGGAACCTGCAGTACGACTCGAACACCAAGAGCGTCGTCACGGTCATCAAGGAGCTGGTGAGCTCGGGCAAGCTCAAGGGCATTGCGCTCAACACGTCCAACTACCGCGGCACGTCGGAGATCTCGACGCTGTGCACCAACTTCCAGACCGCCTACGGCTCGACGGACCTGACCTGCATCATTGACACGTCCCGTAACTACGTCGCTGCGACCTCGTCCGACTGGTGCAACGTGCTCACCGCGGGAATCGGCGCTCCGCCGCAGGGTGGCAACACGGGCTACGACAACCTTGACTACTTCCTCTGGATCAAGGTTCCCGGCGAGAGTGACGGCAATTGCAACGGCGGTCCGTCGGCCGGTTCGTTCTTCTTGGACGGCTTCAAGAAGCTTTGGGACCAGGGCTACTTCGTCCAGGAGAAGGGCTACGCTCAGGCCGGCTCCAGCTCCGGCTCGGGTACCACCACGAAAGCGCCGTCGACCACCACTGCCACCCCTACTGCGACGACGGCTACCCCCACCGCCACCACTGCCGCGCCGACCACTTCCAAGCCGTCGGCCACTACGGCGACGCCAACGACGGAGCAGTCGGCCGACAGCGAGGCTGACGACGAGGGCAGCGACGAGGAGGCGTCTGTGGGCGGTGAGGCGTCCGACGAGGCCGACGCCGAGACGGAGGCGCCTGTGGCGACTACGACGGCCCCGACCGCTACCACAGCGGCCCCGGCCGCGACCTCGGCGACCACTGACGCTCCGGCGTCGACGACTGAGGCCCCCAAGTCGCAGTGCAAGCCCAAGATGCGCCGGAGCCGCAAGTTGTAAGCCGCGGTGGCGTATGAGTGGCTCGACGGAGCAGTCCTCGGCCAACGATGTGTGCGCGACGGATCCCGATCGCGCAGCGGGAGTGGGAGACCACGCCCGTCGATTAGATGTGTCGGGATGCATGTGTTCGGTAATACAGCGCAGTTGCTGTCGTCTGTCAGTCTCGAGTGCATTCCGAATGGGAAGCAGAATGATGGTGGTGAATATGTTGCTGTCATAAACCTTTCGCATTACGTTGACAACCGATTTTGTTTTTGATGAACAACGATATCATTGTAATATCGATATTTTGATGGCTTCAAAATGGCATATATCCCCACAATATGATGACCGGTGTCAATATCAGGAGGCAGGATTGCGCACCGGTTTGTTCACGAATCGACGAGATGACGCTACCATTCGATACCGTAATCTGCTGTGGGTGCCGCAATGTTTGCCTTGCCCGGGATCACAACTAGCACCGCCCTTGCTCCTATCGTCGAATGGTAAATCAGAGCTGATACCATTGAGTATCCAATGAGCCTGCAACCTCCGCTCAAGCAAAGATCATTTCCAAATTTGCTCCACTACCAGCAGCACCATCCTCTAGCCTCCCTCAAGCCTCCCTCCGCCATGTCAGCCAAGTCATCCAGCGAACCCACGATCTTCCGAGCGTACGAGTACGCCGAGTTCGGCGACCCGCTCCAAGTCATCAAGCTCAACACCCGTGCGGTCACCGTTCCACTCAAGCCTTCGCAGGTCCGCGTGCGCGTCCATGCGGCGTCGCTGAACCCGATCGACCTTAAGCTCGTGCAGTTCGGGGCCGCCATGTTGCCGATCGAGCCGTCGGCGGCGGCCCCGTTCCGCATTGGCTTCGACTTTGCCGGTGTCATCGACGCGGTTGGCTCGAATGTGAAGGGTTTCAACACCGGCGACGAAGTCTTTGGCGGACATCACGACCCGTACCAGATGAGCTGCGCGGACTTCATCAACGTCGAAGCGACTGCGCTTGTTCGTAAACCTACGACCATCTCCTTCGAGGAAGCCGCGGCGATCCCCCTCGTCGGCATCACCAGTTATCAGGCGCTGCTCGAACGCAGCAAGCTCAAGTCCGGCGACCGCGTGCTGGTACTCGGAGGCAGCACCGCCACCGGAATGATTGGCATTCAGATCGCCAAGGCGTTCGGTGCCCACGTGGTCGCAACCACCAGTACGCGCAACATCGAGTTGGTACGTTCGTTGGGAGCAGACCAAGTCGTCGACTATTCCGTCGACAAGTGGGCGGATGTGCTTGACCCCCAGTCCATCGACATCGTCTACGACTGCGGAGTTGAGCCCAACGCGTGGGTCAATGGAGTCCAGCGAGTGCTCAAGGCAGGCTGCACGTTCGTCACCATTGGCCGTCCTGACAAAGCGTTCACCGAGTCGCCGGTCGGCTCCAAGGCCGTGAGTTTCCACGCAGCTTTGCGCACAGGTGACTTGGAGGCGATTGTCAAGCTGGTCGAGGACGGCAAGATCAAGGCCGTGATCGACTCGGTGCACAAGTTCGAGGACCTCTCGGAGGCGCTCAAGATCCAACTCTCGCGCCACGCGCGCGGCAAGATCATCCTTCAAGTGGCCGACGTTGACCCGTGAACCATGAAGTGTTAATCAACGCAGCTTTATGCAGTTGTGAACGTTGGCCATTAAGTTAGTAGTGGCTCTCACACTGTGTCATTCTATTGCACACGAGTTTTGGCGCAAACATCGAGGCACAGATCGCCGAATCTAAACATTTGTTGATGTTGCTCGTTGTCATTCTAAACTCCTGAGTTCGACTCCAAGAACTGGCATTGAGGCGATTTAGGGAGCGGCAACCTGCAGGACGACCTTGCCCTTGGCGCGGCCCGACTTCTGCGCCGCGAGAGCCTCGCTCAATTGCTCGAACGGATGCACCGAGCCGATGATTGGCACGAGTTTTCCCTCTTCGGCCAAAGCAGTGAGCTTGCTCATATCGACACCATTCATTCGCGTGAAGAAGTGCACGGCCGCGGCACCGATGGGCGACTCGATCTGGTCAGGGATCGGCTCGATTGTTACGAAGCGACCGGTGGTGGGCTTGAGGACTTTCTGCGCGTCCGCATTCCAGCTCTCAGGTTCCATGCCGCAGTCGTAGATGAGGTCCACCGAGTGCGGAGCGATGACTTGACCCCATTTCTCCTTGGTGTAGTCGATCACGCGGTCAGCGCCGAGCTTCTTGACCCAGTCGGCGTTGCGAAAGCTCGTGGTCGTGATCACCGTGGCTCCCACCGCCTTGGCGATCTGGATGGCCAGCGACCCGGTGCCGCCGCTGCCGCCGAGGATCAGCACGGTTTGGCCAGCCTTAAGCTGACCGTGCTCCACCAGCGCCTGGTAGCTTGTCAACCCGGCGAGGGGAATACCCGCAGCCTGGTCGAAGCTCAGATTTGACGGCTTGCGCGCCACGAGCTCTGCAGGGACGGTGAAGTATTCGGCGAAGCTCCCAATACCCGCGAACGTCGGCATCGCGTACACTTCGTCGCCCAATTGGAAATCGACGACGCTCTTCCCGACCTCGACGACCGTGCCAACAAAGTCAAAGCCGATCCGGCACGGGTTTTCGGACGTCGGCGGGTGCGCAAGCAACGGGACGATCCCCTCTGCGAGCTTCCAGTCGATCGGGTTCAGCCCCGTGCTGGCAACCTTGACGCGGAGCTGCGTCGGTTCGAGCGGCTCCTGCGCCGCGTCAGAGCGCAGCGTCACGTGCTGCGTCGCGTTGCCGATCTGGTCGAACGCGTACGCACGGAAGGTGGTGGGGATCGAGATGCTCATTTCGACAGTTGGCAAGTTCGGAAATGAATGGCTAGTTCACCGAAATAGCTTGGACAAGATTGTGTAAGCAAGAGTTGGTTTTGTAATCACATTGTTTTATAAAGGTCCGAGAGTGATATCAATTGAAGCTTTGGTCATTCAGATGTTGAACCAGATGCGAGGAGGATATCCGATGACAAAGGGTATTTGTCTCATACCTCAAGCTCCAATCGCGACCTTGAAGCGGTGCAATCACTCGGACTTGACGATCTCCACGACGATCTTACCCTTGGCGCGGCCCGACTGCTGAACCTTGAGCGCATCCGACAGCTTCTCGAACGGGTGCACCGAGTCGATCACCGGCGACAACTTGCCAGCCTCCACCAGCTGCGTCAGCTTGGTCAGGTCATCTCCGTTTGAAGACACGAGCATGCCCGTGCCTGTCGCACCGATCGGCGATTCGATACGATCCTTGATGACGAGGATCGTCACGAAGCGTCCGCCGGGCCTCAACACCTGCTGCGCGTCTGTGGCCCACGAGTTCGGCTCCGCGCCACAGTCGTACAAGATGTCGATCGAGTGCTCTTCAACCACATCCACCCACTTGGCCTTCGTGTAGTCGACGACTTGGTCGGCACCGAGCGACTGCACCAGCTCGACGTTGCGGAAGCTCGTGGTTGTGATAACGAACGCGCCGAGAGCCTTCGCGATCTGCACGGCGAACGTACCGGTGCCTCCACTGCCGCCGAGGATGAGCACGCGGTCTCCCTTCTTGATCTGGCCATAGTTCACAAGTGCTTGGTAGCTCGTCAGCGCCGCCAGCGGGATCGCAGCCGCTTCGTTGAAGCTGAGCGTCTTGGGTTTGATCGCGACCAGTTCGGCATCGATGGCGAAATATTCGGCGAAGGCACCCGTGTCCTCGAACGTGGTCATCGCATACACCTCGTCGCCGACGACAAAGTTCTTGACGGCATTGCCGACTTCGACGATTGTTCCGGCCAGGTCGAAGCCATAGTTCGCTGGACTGTCGGGCGACGGCGTCGGTGATGGGGTACCCGACGTGCCATCGACGATATGGAGGTCGACAGGGTTGACTGCCGCACTGAAGATCTTGACGCGGACTTGGTTGGGTTCCAGTGCCGGCTGTGGGGCCGCGAGGTTCAGTGCGACCACGTCGAACGGTCCGCCGCGCTGCTGGTACTGGTAGGCCTTGAATGTGGCGGGGAACACCATGTTGGCTAGAGGGATTGCTTGATTGCTTTGTTGCTTTGCTTGGTTGGTTTCCAGTTGAGGAATGAGGTGTGCAGCTATTGATGATCGGGTCCGCTGCTGTCATGTGGAAGTGGATGAAGTATTCGATGCAAACGTGTCCTCGCGACAGCAAAAGTGCAAACGTGAACGACAGGCCGAAGATAGCGAATCGACCTTCCCCAAAATCAATGATGACGAATCGCTAAGCGTGATTTGATCCCATCCAAACATCGAAAATACCGAAACATGACTTTGCGTGAACCCAAATTAATATGCGAAGTGATGCTGATACAGGAAGTGGCTATCGCAATCCAAAAGTCATTCTGTGGATTCAGCTTCAATGACTTGCACCGGTGAGCTTGCTAAGATGGCACGAGTGTGTGCGTGCTCATTACATGGCGATGTACGGTGTTTGGCCTCGCGAAGGCTCCGTGTCCAGATTCGTCTGGCCGGCTGGTGGCCCGTCGAGGTCTAGACTGCTGATGCTGTCTGCGTGGAAGAGCTTGAGCACAGTCCGCGAGCTGGTGCAGGCGAATGTACTCTGGTGCCGGCGCATCAGTGGATGCTGGGTTGTCAGCGCTGGTTCTATGACGAAGTGCGAGGCAGCGGTCTCGTCTATCATCGTTTCCCTTCTGTCTTGCAGTCGAGGGAAGTCGGAACAGTCGGCCAGAGCCAACACGCTCAGAACCTGCTCGTACTGCACGCGCATGCCTCTCAAGCAGAACAACAGCTTTATGACACTGTTGAAACGATAGTTGGACATCCGGAACCCGAGTGCGCGCAGCACAACCCGCAGCTTTGCGAGCTCGATCTCGCCCGAGCCGGTCGGATCTCGAGCCACCATCTCGCGGCGGAGATCGGCCAGTGTCCGGTTGCTGTCCTTGAGTCTGGCTGAGACGGCGGCCACGAACTCGGAACGCAACTCGACGATTTCGTTGAAGTGGTGCACGACCTCGCTCAGCGTCCGCACATCGACGCGGAAGATGCTGGTCACAAGCACGTAGTGGCGGAAGATACCTGGCTGGAAGAGTAGCACGTTGATGCAGAGTGGGATGATGGCGGCGACAATGAGAGGCAGACCTGATGAGCGGTACATGGCGCCGAATTGGTAGGCGACGCACTGTAGCAGCAGCGCGAGGTAGAAGCCGTTGAGCATGAGCAGCAGGATGATGAGGAAATGCCACGCCTTCCTTGAGAACCAGCGGATGTGGATCGGCGGCATCGACGCTCGACGATCGAACGCATTGTATTTGACGTGAGCATCCCCGAACATCGAGTTCGACGCACTGGACGCGTTTCGTTCTTGATGTAAGAGGAGCGCCTTGATGTTGCGGGCAACCGTGGCTACCAACTGAAGGCCAGTGTCAAACTCGATGATCCAATGTCTGCGATGGCGAGCCAGTTCCTTTGCTTCATGGTGCTCCTGGACTGCTTCCATGGCATCGAGAGCTTCGCTTGCGACTTCTTGGCTCCAATTCATGGTCTCCTCACGGGCAATGATGACCAGGCACGCGTGCAACTCGTGCAGGTTAGTCGAGTACCCAGCGGACAGCAGCAACTGCTGAACGCACGATCGAAAGTAGATGTACACGAACGCGTGGAGTCCGACGAGTGCCCAGGCGAACGCAACAAACACGCCGACAACCGCATGCTTTTCGAGCAGCTGGCTGTCAACATGTTCAAGCAGGCGAGTGAAACCCTCGAGAGCCCACGCAATAGCCAGCAGCACGACCCACGTCGATAGCTCCACGTCAATCATGTGCGAGATCTGGTTGTCTTGCGCCTTACGGAGGTATTTCGCGAACGGGAAGAGCTGCGGCAGTCCGAATCGACAGAGGAATTGGCGCCGCAGCAGCCGTAGCTTGATGAGCTTGTCCAACTCGTCCAACTGATATGAGCCGTCCGCACTTATTGTCACGTCGGCGCTTCCTCTTCTCCTGCAAAGCTTACACAGCCATGCTCGCCATGCAGGAGAATGATCCGAGTTCAGCGCTGCATCGGATCGCTCAACCATTTCCTGGATCGTCATGAGCTCGGCGCGCTCGACACGTGCATCATGGCTTCGTAGTCGCAGGAACACGCACGCGGCCTGCAACACAAGCGCGAGCGCAAGGATGAAGACCATGAGGTCGGCGATTTGCAGCGCGAGCATGGTCGCGCTCACGGCGTGCGAGTGAGACGTCTCTTTGGCGATCTTGAGTCCGAGACCGATGAAACCGAGTACCATGAGCTCGCGGTACGTCTTGTTGACCATCTTCTCGAACTTGCGCGATCGCGCGACCTTGTGTTCAAGACGATGCAGGCCGATCTCGAACAGGAAGATGCCGACGACCAACACGCACAGGTGCGCCAGCACTCGCTCGAGCGCTACGTCCTGGCCGACGCGAAACAGCGACGAGTCTCCCATTGCAGCAGCCTCTCTGCTTGTAGTGGTGCCGCCGCCCGCGCTGTCTGAGGGGAACCGACGCCTCGGATACGGCGCTTTGGCCCCGTGGATGAAGCTAAATGCTCGTAACGACTTATGGTTACCATCCACATGCAGGGTGTATCCATCCGTCGCGTCGTTTCGTGTTCCATATTCATGGATGCATTCAATCCCAACATTTGTGCGGTGATCCATAATAAACAGATGATGACGATGTTGACGTCATCGTTCGCTAAATTCCACCAATCGCCGTTCGCAATTGGCAAGCGTCAGCTCAATAGCGAGGCGATCGAAGAGCTGCATGATCCGCGCGAGCAATGCCGTATGCAGCAGCTGTGCCAATGCTCTGCCCGTGTCCTCGAGTATGCGCCTGGCGTCCTTATCCCGGCACTGCCGCACTCGGCAGTTCACTAGCCGTCCGGCATCGAGTATGACGCTGCCGCACTTGCCCGCCACCTTCCGCGCCTACGAGTTCGAGCAGCATGGCAACCCGCTCGAGGTCATCCGCCTCAACCCGAGCGTCCCGCAGCCGCCGCTGCAGCCGACCGAGGTGCGCATTCGTGTGCACAGCGCGGCACTGAACCCGGTGAACCTCAAGATCATCGAGTTTGGCCCCAAGATGAAGTACCCGCAGACTCAGGGAGATCCGCCGTACCGCATCGGCTTTGACGTCGCTGGTCGCGTCGTCGAGGTCGGATCGGACGTCACAAAGTTCCAAGCGGGCGAAGCGGTCTTCGGGATGGCGGAGCGAGGCAAGGCCGGCAGCTTCGCCGAGTTTGTCAACGTGGATGTCAAGTTCCTGTCCCGCAAGCCGCGCAACCTGAGTTTCAACGAGGCGGCGGGGCTGGCACTCGCAGGTGAGACGAGCTACCAGGGCATCGTCGACCACGGGCGGGTGAAGGCAGGCGACCGCGTGCTGATCCTCGGAGGCAGCAGCGGCACAGGCGTGTTCGCTGTGCAGATCGCCAAGGCTCGCGGCGCATTCGTGATCGCCACCACCAGCTCGCGCAACGTGGAGCTCGTCAAGTCGCTCGGTGCAGACCAGGTGGTCGACTACACGCGCGAGCAGTGGGGCGACGTGCTCGAGGCGCACTCGGTCGATGCCATCTACGACTGCGGCGTCGAGCCCGAGTCCTGGAACACCCAGGCACAGCGCGTGTTGGTCAAGGGAACCGGGCGGTTTGTGTCCATCATTCCGATCCCCGACGCCATCGAGTCGCCGATCGGCGCAACGGCCGTCCCCATGTACCTGGACCGCAACGCTGAGGGCCTCGAGCGCTTGACCGAGCTGGCGGAGAATGGCCAGCTCGTTGTGCCGATCGACTCGGTCCACTTGTTCGAGAACCTTCTGGACGCCGTGCGCGTGCAAAGGTCGCAGCGCGCGCGGGGCAAAGTGGTGCTCCAAGTGCTGTCCGAGCCGGAGCCAAGCAATTGATTGCGGACGAGCGCGGGGCTACAAATCCTCGAACCATTGCGACTCGCGCCACTGTTTACTGACTTTGTCGCACATCACATGTGCGACATCGTCCAATTAGGCGTCAATAAACACTACTTTAGTCACATAACCTTCTCCTAAGTCAGTAGTTTAGGCTCTTGAGCCTGATTGAGGACATCAAGAGCCTATTTCAGTTCAGTCGTGCTGTGATGATACAATCACAAGCCTAGCGTAATCCGAGCCGTTGAACACGGGCTGCAACAGCCGTCTGGCCTTCCAGATCCAGGAACTCCTAGCGTCCTTGCAACCGCCAGGGGGAGTCAAGCATGGCGCTGTCGCAGCGGCGCGGGTCGTGGTAACCGGAGCCGCTCATTCTTCAATTGGTCTTCGAGCAAGCACTCAAGCCTCACTCGCCACCCACCCAACCAACCAACCACCATGGCCTCGCTCCCGACGACGTTCCGCGCCTTCCAGTACGAGAAGCACGGCGAGGACCCGCTGGCCGAGATCAAGCTCAACCCGGCGGCGACGCACAAGCCGCTCGAGCCGACGCAGGTGCGCATTAAGATCCGCAGCGCGGCCGTCAACCCGATCGACTACAAGCTTGTGCCGTACGGCGCGGCCTTCCTGCCCAAGCCGGCGACGCCCGAGAACCCGCTGCGCATCGGCTTTGACCTCGCGGGCGTCGTTGTTGAGGTCGGCTCGGGCGACGTCAAGGGCTTCCAGGTCGGCGACGAGGTGTTCTCGATGCCCGGGCTCGAGAACTTTGGCTCGTTCGCCGAGTACATCAATGTGGACGTCAAGTACGTGGCGCCGAAGCCCAAGAACCTGTCGTTCAACGAGGCCGCGGGCGTGCCGCTCGCTGGCCAGACGACCTACCAGGCGCTCGTCAAGTACGGCAAGCTGCAGAGCGGCCAGCGCGTGCTCGTGTTGGGCGGCAGCAGCGGCACTGGCGCGTTTGCGATCCAGCTCGCCAAGGCGCTCGGCGCGTTTGTCATCACGACCGCGAGCCACCGCAACGTGGAGCTCGTCAAGTCGCTCGGCGCCGACCAGGTGATCGACTACACGCAGGAGAAGTGGGTGGACGTGATCGACGCCCACTCGGTGGATCTCGTGTACGACTGCGGCGTGGAGCCCAACTCGTGGAACGACGAGGCGCAGAAGGTGCTCAAGAAGGACACGGGCATCTTCGTGACCATCCTGACGATCGACAACGCCATCGAGTCGCCCATCGGTGCCACGCAGCACCAGATCTTCAACCAACCGTGCACCGAGTACCTGGTTGAGCTCACCAAGTTCATCGAAGCCGGCCAGCTCAAGACGATCATTGACTCGGTGCACCCGTTCGCCAACACGATCGAGGCCATCAAGGTGCAGATGTCGCACCGTGCGAAGGGAAAGATCATCATCGAGGTCGCCACCGAATAGGTTCCGTAATCTGTAATCCACCCTCGCCTCTTCGCTGTTAGCTTCAGCCGCTTGCTTCGGCAGGCGCGTTCACATCCAGTCATTCTGTTGTTTCCATGCTTTGGGGGGATCGCCAGCCGACGCTTGCAGCAGGTGTGGCGCCTCGGAGGTGGATCCTGTCATTGCAAGCCCTCCACCGTGCTCACGAGCACCGTTTGGTCGCTCGGCGCCTCTTCCAGTCACCATAGAATTTGAGTCGTGGCAGCACATCAAGTCAGAAGATCGCAAAATTCGACCGTGTTTGATTGGCATCACTGATTGGTGAGAAATGGTTGACATGCATAGTTTGATTGGTTATAATTGATCTTGCCTGACCAACTTTCCAATTTTTCCTCTGACTGCTCTGTGGCGCATTCAGGTCTGCCCGACTGGCACGACGCCAGGACGAAGCGACGCACTCCAAGATCCATCCTCCCGAGCGACGGACACCGTTCATGGTGAGTGCCGAACACCTCGACCTGCTCTCCGGTGCCTTGCGAGATCCGGCGGCCCGCTCCGGTGACGGGTCGCAGACGGTCGCTGTGCGACTGGTCGAGGCATGGAAAGCAGCTCGCCACCGCTAGTCCGCGATCTTAATCTTTGTGAATAGGCGCTGGTGGCGGGCAGGCCGGCTCACAGGGCTTGCGGCCAATGATGCGGCCAATGGTCAACGTCCAGGAGTCTAACGTGGCGGCACGCGCCTTGGATCTGGATCTGGATCGCGCGCTTCAAGTGTCACGAGCAATGCCGGAGGGGCCGCGCCGCTGTGCTTCGAGATACGGCTGGTCGCAGGGAAGACTAGCAAGCGCCGCCACAGGCACGCTCTCGAGTTTCGCTGATGCCAGTCCGAGCTGGCCGGTCATTCTCGAATTTGCGGGCTTGTTCGCAAGGACGGGGCCAAGGAACGCGGCTTTGGACAAGCACCGGAGCCGTGCCGACACGCTTTCGAGAAGACACCTGCCGATCCTGCGGGGTCGTGTTGAGGGCCGGACCCCATGAAGGCCGAAGCCATCAACATCAAGGACTACGGGAGCCAGAACCCGGATGAGGAGTCCACCTTCATCCGGCGCGTGGTCGCCCCACCCAAGCGCGCGAAGCAATCGCGTCGGAATGCGAAGCGTCTGGCAGCGGTGGGTGCGTCGGCGGCCCTGCTGGCGGTTGGTGCCGTGTGCACCTACGTGTCACTCCCGGGCCAGTCCGCCGTGCAGACGGTGACGACCCAGTCGTTGGAGAGCAACGTGGCTCAAGACGTCCCTGACGACGACGACGTTGATATCTTCGTCCCCGCCTTCAGCGACTACGACATCGACGGCAACGGAATCGTCACTAATGATGAATACGTGTCGCGACTGGGGTTCAACCGTGACGAGGCGTTGAAGAGGTTGGACGCGTCGCCACTGTCGGAGGACGAGAAGAAAGTGATTGCCGGCAAGCTGGACAAAAACTTGCAGACGGAGGTCAAGTGTGCCAAGACTTACGCCAAGGGAGTACGTGATTGACATGGTGGCCTTGGCAGTGTTTCTCTGATTCTAACCCTCTTGGTGCTTTGATATTAGCAGAGCAAAAACAAGAAGCAAGCGGTAATCACAGAGGACCGCTTCGATGTCTTCTACGTGATGCTGAAGACGCTCTGTGCCGTCGAAGACGTCACTATCCCTGCGGCGTTTCAACCGATAGAGCCACAGGCTGTGGTTGAGACGGCGGCTGCTGTTGAAGAAGCGCCCGTCGCGGACATTGTGGCAGTGCAAACCCCACAAGGCGAGCCGGCGATTGTGCAGATTCCAGTGCAGCAACCAGTCGACAACCAGGTGGTTGTGCAAGTGACCACGTCGGAGGGAGACACCAAGGTAGTGACTGCTGCCGCAACGGACTTGGGCAATGGCAAGGCAGCGGTGGAGATCCCTGTCGGCAACGGCGAGACCGAGACGAAGATCGTCGATCTGCAGCAGGCAGCACCTGAGGTTCCCGTCACCGAGAACCAGGTGGCGATCGTGGCAGTCCAGACAACAAGTGGTGAGCAGCAGATTGTGTCGATCCCAGACCAGGAGGTCGAGCACGGCGAGGTGACTGTGGAGATCACGAACGAGAACGGCGTGACGCAGGAGGTGACTGCCGATGCGACGGAGCTGAGCGACGGCAAGGTTGCGGTGGAGATCCCTGTCGGCAACGGCGAGACCGAGACGAAGATCGTGGACCTTGAGCCTGAGGCGCCTGTGTCTGAGCCGGAGTGGTTCCAGCAGCCTTCTGAGCCAGAGGTGGTGGTTGTCGAGACGCCGAGCGGTGAGCAGCAGGTTGTGTCGATCCCAGACCAGGAGGTCGAGCACGGCGAGGTGACTGTGGAGATCACGAACGAGAACGGCGTGACGCAGGAGGTGACTGCCGATGCGACGGAGCTGAGCGACGGCAAGGTTGCGGTGGAGATCCCTGTCGGCAACGGCGAGACCGAGACGAAGATCGTGGACCTTGAGCCTGAGGCGCCTGTGTCTGAGCCGGAGTGGTTCCAGCAGCCTTCTGAGCCAGAGGTGGTGGTTGTCGAGACGCCGAGCGGTGAGCAGCAGGTTGTGTCGATCCCAGACCAGGAGGTCGAGCACGGCGAGGTGACTGTGGAGATCACGAACGAGAACGGCGTGACGCAGGAGGTGACTGCCGATGCGACGGAGCTGAGCGACGGCAAGGTTGCGGTGGAGATCCCTGTCGGCAACGGCGAGACCGAGACGAAGATCGTGGACCTTGAGCCTGAGGCGCCTGTGTCTGAGCCGGAGTGGTTCCAGCAGCCTTCTGAGCCAGAGGTGGTGGTTGTCGAGACGCCGAGCGGTGAGCAGCAGGTTGTGTCGATCCCAGACCAGGAGGTCGAGCACGGCGAGGTGACTGTGGAGATCACGAACGAGAACGGCGTGACGCAGGAGGTGACTGCCGATGCGACGGAGCTGAGCGACGGCAAGGTTGCGGTGGAGATCCCTGTCGGCAACGGCGAGACCGAGACGAAGATCGTGGACCTTGAGCCTGAGGCGCCTGTGTCTGAGCCGGAGTGGTTCCAGCAGCCTTCTGAGCCAGAGGTGGTGGTTGTCGAGACGCCGAGCGGTGAGCAGCAGGTTGTGTCGATCCCAGACCAGGAGGTCGAGCACGGCGAGGTGACTGTGGAGATCACGAACGAGAACGGCGTGACGCAGGAGGTGACTGCCGATGCGACGGAGCTGAGCGACGGCAAGGTTGCGGTGGAGATCCCTGTCGGCAACGGCGAGACCGAGACGAAGATCGTGGACCTTGAGCCTGAGGCGCCTGTGTCTGAGCCGGAGTGGTTCCAGCAGCCTTCTGAGCCAGAGGTGGTGGTTGTCGAGACGCCGAGCGGTGAGCAGCAGGTTGTGTCGATCCCAGACCAGGAGGTCGAGCACGGCGAGGTGACTGTGGAGATCACGAACGAGAACGGCGTGACGCAGGAGGTGACTGCCGATGCGACGGAGCTGAGCGACGGCAAGGTTGCGGTGGAGATCCCTGTCGGCAACGGCGAGACCGAGACGAAGATCGTGGACCTTGAGCCTGAGGCGCCTGTGTCTGAGCCGGAGTGGTTCCAGCAGCCTTCTGAGCCAGAGGTGGTGGTTGTCGAGACGCCGAGCGGTGAGCAGCAGGTTGTGTCGATCCCAGACCAGGAGGTCGAGCACGGCGAGGTGACTGTGGAGATCACGAACGAGAACGGCGTGACGCAGGAGGTGACTGCCGATGCGACGGAGCTGAGCGACGGCAAGGTTGCGGTGGAGATCCCTGTCGGCAACGGCGAGACCGAGACGAAGATCGTGGACCTTGAGCCTGAGGCGCCTGTGTCTGAGCCGGAGTGGTTCCAGCAGCCTTCTGAGCCAGAGGTGGTGGTTGTCGAGACGCCGAGCGGTGAGCAGCAGGTTGTGTCGATCCCAGACCAGGAGGTCGAGCACGGCGAGGTGACTGTGGAGATCACGAACGAGAACGGCGTGACGCAGGAGGTGACTGCCGATGCGACGGAGCTGAGCGACGGCAAGGTTGCGGTGGAGATCCCTGTCGGCAACGGCGAGACCGAGACGAAGATCGTGGACCTTGAGCCTGAGGCGCCTGTGTCTGAGCCGGAGTGGTTCCAGCAGCCTTCTGAGCCAGAGGTGGTGGTTGTCGAGACGCCGAGCGGTGAGCAGCAGGTTGTGTCGATCCCAGACCAGGAGGTCGAGCACGGCGAGGTGACTGTGGAGATCACGAACGAGAACGGCGTGACGCAGGAGGTGACTGCCGATGCGACGGAGCTGAGCGACGGCAAGGTTGCGGTGGAGATCCCTGTCGGCAACGGCGAGACCGAGACGAAGATCGTGGACCTTGAGCCTGAGGCGCCTGTGTCTGAGCCGGAGTGGTTCCAGCAGCCTTCTGAGCCAGAGGTGGTGGTTGTCGAGACGCCGAGCGGTGAGCAGCAGGTTGTGTCGATCCCAGACCAGGAGGTCGAGCACGGCGAGGTGACTGTGGAGATCACGAACGAGAACGGCGTGACGCAGGAGGTGACTGCCGATGCGACGGAGCTGAGCGACGGCAAGGTTGCGGTGGAGATCCCTGTCGGCAACGGCGAGACCGAGACGAAGATCGTGGACCTTGAGCCTGAGGCGCCTGTGTCTGAGCCGGAGTGGTTCCAGCAGCCTTCTGAGCCAGAGGTGGTGGTTGTCGAGACGCCGAGCGGTGAGCAGCAGGTTGTGTCGATCCCAGACCAGGAGGTCGAGCACGGCGAGGTGACTGTGGAGATCACGAACGAGAACGGCGTGACGCAGGAGGTGACTGCCGATGCGACGGAGCTGAGCGACGGCAAGGTTGCGGTGGAGATCCCTGTCGGCAACGGCGAGACCGAGACGAAGATCGTGGACCTTGAGCCTGAGGCGCCTGTGTCTGAGCCGGAGTGGTTCCAGCAGCCTTCTGAGCCAGAGGTGGTGGTTGTCGAGACGCCGAGCGGTGAGCAGCAGGTTGTGTCGATCCCAGACCAGGAGGTCGAGCACGGCGAGGTGACTGTGGAGATCAC
This sequence comes from Phytopythium vexans, assembly GCA_003413675.1. Taxonomy (NCBI): domain Eukaryota; phylum Oomycota; class Peronosporomycetes; order Pythiales; family Pythiaceae; genus Phytopythium; species Phytopythium vexans. The sequence continues at coordinate 363,436 of QLOC01000018.1, read as the reverse complement.
GAACGAGAACGGCGTGACGCAGGAGGTGACTGCCGATGCGACGGAGCTGAGCGACGGCAAGGTTGCGGTGGAGATCCCTGTCGGCAACGGCGAGACCGAGACGAAGATCGTGGACCTTGAGCCTGAGGCGCCTGTGTCTGAGCCGGAGTGGTTCCAGCAGCCTTCTGAGCCAGAGGTGGTGGTTGTCGAGACGCCGAGCGGTGAGCAGCAGGTTGTGTCGATCCCAGACCAGGAGGTCGAGCACGGCGAGGTGACTGTGGAGATCACGAACGAGAACGGCGTGACGCAGGAGGTGACTGCCGATGCGACGGAGCTGAGCGACGGCAAGGTTGCGGTGGAGATCCCTGTCGGCAACGGCGAGACCGAGACGAAGATCGTGGACCTTGAGCCTGAGGCGCCTGTGTCTGAGCCGGAGTGGTTCCAGCAGCCTTCTGAGCCAGAGGTGGTGGTTGTCGAGACGCCGAGCGGTGAGCAGCAGGTTGTGTCGATCCCAGACCAGGAGGTCGAGCACGGCGAGGTGACTGTGGAGATCACGAACGAGAACGGCGTGACGCAGGAGGTGACTGCCGATGCGACGGAGCTGAGCGACGGCAAGGTTGCGGTGGAGATCCCTGTCGGCAACGGCGAGACCGAGACGAAGATCGTGGACCTTGAGCCTGAGGCGCCTGTGTCTGAGCCGGAGTGGTTCCAGCAGCCTTCTGAGCCAGAGGTGGTGGTTGTCGAGACGCCGAGCGGTGAGCAGCAGGTTGTGTCGATCCCAGACCAGGAGGTCGAGCACGGCGAGGTGACTGTGGAGATCACGAACGAGAACGGCGTGACGCAGGAGGTGACTGCCGATGCGACGGAGCTGAGCGACGGCAAGGTTGCGGTGGAGATCCCTGTCGGCAACGGCGAGACCGAGACGAAGATCGTGGACCTTGAGCCTGAGGCGCCTGTGTCTGAGCCGGAGTGGTTCCAGCAGCCTTCTGAGCCAGAGGTGGTGGTTGTCGAGACGCCGAGCGGTGAGCAGCAGGTTGTGTCGATCCCAGACCAGGAGGTCGAGCACGGCGAGGTGACTGTGGAGATCACGAACGAGAACGGCGTGACGCAGGAGGTGACTGCCGATGCGACGGAGCTGAGCGACGGCAAGGTTGCGGTGGAGATCCCTGTCGGCAACGGCGAGACCGAGACGAAGATCGTGGACCTTGAGCCTGAGGCGCCTGTGTCTGAGCCGGAGTGGTTCCAGCAGCCTTCTGAGCCAGAGGTGGTGGTTGTCGAGACGCCGAGCGGTGAGCAGCAGGTTGTGTCGATCCCAGACCAGGAGGTCGAGCACGGCGAGGTGACTGTGGAGATCACGAACGAGAACGGCGTGACGCAGGAGGTGACTGCCGATGCGACGGAGCTGAGCGACGGCAAGGTTGCGGTGGAGATCCCTGTCGGCAACGGCGAGACCGAGACGAAGATCGTGGACCTTGAGCCTGAGGCGCCTGTGTCTGAGCCGGAGTGGTTCCAGCAGCCTTCTGAGCCAGAGGTGGTGGTTGTCGAGACGCCGAGCGGTGAGCAGCAGGTTGTGTCGATCCCAGACCAGGAGGTCGAGCACGGCGAGGTGACTGTGGAGATCACGAACGAGAACGGCGTGACGCAGGAGGTGACTGCCGATGCGACGGAGCTGAGCGACGGCAAGGTTGCGGTGGAGATCCCTGTCGGCAACGGCGAGACCGAGACGAAGATCGTGGACCTTGAGCCTGAGGCGCCTGTGTCTGAGCCGGAGTGGTTCCAGCAGCCTTCTGAGCCAGAGGTGGTGGTTGTCGAGACGCCGAGCGGTGAGCAGCAGGTTGTGTCGATCCCAGACCAGGAGGTCGAGCACGGCGAGGTGACTGTGGAGATCACGAACGAGAACGGCGTGACGCAGGAGGTGACTGCCGATGCGACGGAGCTGAGCGACGGCAAGGTTGCGGTGGAGATCCCTGTCGGCAACGGCGAGACCGAGACGAAGATCGTGGACCTTGAGCCTGAGGCGCCTGTGTCTGAGCCGGAGTGGTTCCAGCAGCCTTCTGAGCCAGAGGTGGTGGTTGTCGAGACGCCGAGCGGTGAGCAGCAGGTTGTGTCGATCCCAGACCAGGAGGTCGAGCACGGCGAGGTGACTGTGGAGATCACGAACGAGAACGGCGTGACGCAGGAGGTGACTGCCGATGCGACGGAGCTGAGCGACGGCAAGGTTGCGGTGGAGATCCCTGTCGGCAACGGCGAGACCGAGACGAAGATCGTGGACCTTGAGCCTGAGGCGCCTGTGTCTGAGCCGGAGTGGTTCCAGCAGCCTTCTGAGCCAGAGGTGGTGGTTGTCGAGACGCCGAGCGGTGAGCAGCAGGTTGTGTCGATCCCAGACCAGGAGGTCGAGCACGGCGAGGTGACTGTGGAGATCACGAACGAGAACGGCGTGACGCAGGAGGTGACTGCCGATGCGACGGAGCTGAGCGACGGCAAGGTTGCGGTGGAGATCCCTGTCGGCAACGGCGAGACCGAGACGAAGATCGTGGACCTTGAGCCTGAGGCGCCTGTGTCTGAGCCGGAGTGGTTCCAGCAGCCTTCTGAGCCAGAGGTGGTGGTTGTCGAGACGCCGAGCGGTGAGCAGCAGGTTGTGTCGATCCCAGACCAGGAGGTCGAGCACGGCGAGGTGACTGTGGAGATCACGAACGAGAACGGCGTGACGCAGGAGGTGACTGCCGATGCGACGGAGCTGAGCGACGGCAAGGTTGCGGTGGAGATCCCTGTCGGCAACGGCGAGACCGAGACGAAGATCGTGGACCTTGAGCCTGAGGCGCCTGTGTCTGAGCCGGAGTGGTTCCAGCAGCCTTCTGAGCCAGAGGTGGTGGTTGTCGAGACGCCGAGCGGTGAGCAGCAGGTTGTGTCGATCCCAGACCAGGAGGTCGAGCACGGCGAGGTGACTGTGGAGATCACGAACGAGAACGGCGTGACGCAGGAGGTGACTGCCGATGCGACGGAGCTGAGCGACGGCAAGGTTGCGGTGGAGATCCCTGTCGGCAACGGCGAGACCGAGACGAAGATCGTGGACCTTGAGCCTGAGGCGCCTGTGTCTGAGCCGGAGTGGTTCCAGCAGCCTTCTGAGCCAGAGGTGGTGGTTGTCGAGACGCCGAGCGGTGAGCAGCAGGTTGTGTCGATCCCAGACCAGGAGGTCGAGCACGGCGAGGTGACTGTGGAGATCACGAACGAGAACGGCGTGACGCAGGAGGTGACTGCCGATGCGACGGAGCTGAGCGACGGCAAGGTTGCGGTGGAGATCCCTGTCGGCAACGGCGAGACCGAGACGAAGATCGTGGACCTTGAGCCTGAGGCGCCTGTGTCTGAGCCGGAGTGGTTCCAGCAGCCTTCTGAGCCAGAGGTGGTGGTTGTCGAGACGCCGAGCGGTGAGCAGCAGGTTGTGTCGATCCCAGACCAGGAGGTCGAGCACGGCGAGGTGACTGTGGAGATCACGAACGAGAACGGCGTGACGCAGGAGGTGACTGCCGATGCGACGGAGCTGAGCGACGGCAAGGTTGCGGTGGAGATCCCTGTCGGCAACGGCGAGACCGAGACGAAGATCGTGGACCTTGAGCCTGAGGCGCCTGTGTCTGAGCCGGAGTGGTTCCAGCAGCCTTCTGAGCCAGAGGTGGTGGTTGTCGAGACGCCGAGCGGTGAGCAGCAGGTTGTGTCGATCCCAGACCAGGAGGTCGAGCACGGCGAGGTGACTGTGGAGATCACGAACGAGAACGGCGTGACGCAGGAGGTGACTGCCGATGCGACGGAGCTGAGCGACGGCAAGGTTGCGGTGGAGATCCCTGTCGGCAACGGCGAGACCGAGACGAAGATCGTGGACCTTGAGCCTGAGGCGCCTGAGATCATGTCTGAGAAGCCGACGGGCAACTTGCGTGGTTCTAACACTGTTGTTGAAGTGGATACTCTGCAAGGAGAACAAGTGGTGTCGATCCCGGCTCAGGAGCCTGTTAACGACGAGATCGTCATCGAGGTGACTACGGAGGAGGGCGTGACAACGGAAGAGCGCGTTCCGGCTAATCTGGTCGGTGATGATCTATTGGAGGTCAAGATTCCTGATGGTACCGGCGGTTTTGTATCGGAGATCGTCCCTGTTGAACCACGTGTTGAAGAATACGACGTGGTGACTGTTGTGTCGTCGGAGGGAGGACAGGAGACGGCAAAGATTCCAGAGGTGATACCGACCGAGGGATATCTGAATGTCCAAATCGAAACCGAGTCCGGCGAAACCAGAGACGTGACCGCTACAGCAACAGATCTTGGCAATGGCTTCATGCAGGTCGAAATCCCACAAGTTGCAGGCACCATCTTGACCTTAACAGTACCTGAGGGCGAAGAGGTCGACCAGACTCCGTCGAAACCCGATCAAGAGGTATTCGTTGAAGAAACCCCCAACGGAGAACAGCAAATCGTGACGGTCTCTCAACAAGAGCCTGTGAACGACAAGGTCTTTGTTGAGATCACGAATGAGAACGGCGAGACGGAGCACGTGGCTGCTGACGCGATTGAACTCGGCAACGGCGACATCGCGGTTGAGATCCCGATCGGTGGCGGCGAGACCGAGACCGAGGTTGTTCACATCGAGGAACCTGAGCAGCACGAGGAGCCGCAGGAGGAAGTGGTGGCTGTGGAGACGGTGACCGGCGAGGACCAGATCGTGACGATTCCGCAAGAGGAGCCAGTCGACGGTCAGGTGGTTGTTGAGATCACGGGTGAGAACGGCGAGACGGAGCACGTGGCTGCTGACGCGGTTGAACTCGGCAACGGCGACATCGCGGTTGAGATCCCGATCGGTGGCGGCGAGACCGAGACCGAGGTTATTCACATCGAGGAGCCTGAGCAGCACGAGGAGCCGCAGGAGGAAGTGGTGGCTGTGGAGACGGTGACCGGCGAGGACCAGATCGTGACGATTCCGCAAGAGGAGCCAGTCGACGGTCAGGTGGTTGTTGAGATCACGGGTGAGAACGGCGAGACGGAGCACGTGGCTGCTGACGCGGTTGAACTCGGCAACGGCGACATCGCGGTTGAGATCCCGATCGGTGGCGGCGAGACCGAGACCGAGGTTGTTCACATCGAGGAGCCTGAGCAGCACGAGGAGCCGCAGGAGGAAGTGGTGGCTGTGGAGACGGTGACCGGCGAGGACCAGATCGTGACGATTCCGCAAGAGGAGCCAGTCGACGGTCAGGTGGTTGTTGAGATCACGGGTGAGAACGGCGAGACGGAGCACGTGGCTGCTGACGCGGTTGAACTCGGCAACGGCGACATCGCGGTTGAGATCCCGATCGGTGGCGGCGAGACCGAGACCGAGGTTATTCACATCGAGGAGCCTGAGCAGCACGAGGAGCCGCAGGAGGAAGTGGTGGCTGTGGAGACGGTGACCGGCGAGGACCAGATCGTGACGATTCCGCAAGAGGAGCCAGTCGACGGTCAGGTGGTTGTTGAGATCACGGGTGAGAACGGCGAGACGGAGCACGTGGCTGCTGACGCGGTTGAACTCGGCAACGGCGACATCGCGGTTGAGATCCCGATCGGTGGCGGCGAGACCGAGACCGAGGTTGTTCACATCGAGGAGCCTGAGCAGCACGAGGAGCCGCAGGAGGAAGTGGTGGCTGTGGAGACGGTGACCGGCGAGGACCAGATCGTGACGATTCCGCAAGAGGAGCCAGTCGACGGTCAGGTGGTTGTTGAGATCACGGGTGAGAACGGCGAGACGGAGCACGTGGCTGCTGACGCGGTTGAACTCGGCAACGGCGACATCGCGGTTGAGATCCCGATCGGTGGCGGCGAGACCGAGACCGAGGTTGTTCACATCGAGGAGCCTGAGCAGCACGAGGAGCCGCAGGAGGAAGTGGTGGCTGTGGAGACGGTGACCGGCGAGGACCAGATCGTGACGATTCCGCAAGAGGAGCCAGTCGACGGTCAGGTGGTTGTTGAGATCACGGGTGAGAACGGCGAGACGGAGCACGTGGCTGCTGACGCGGTTGAACTCGGCAACGGCGACATCGCGGTTGAGATCCCGATCGGTGGCGGCGAGACCGAGACCGAGGTTATTCACATCGAGGAGCCTGAGCAGCACGAGGAGCCGCAGGAGGAAGTGGTGGCTGTGGAGACGGTGACCGGCGAGGACCAGATCGTGACGATTCCGCAAGAGGAGCCAGTCGACGGTCAGGTGGTTGTTGAGATCACGGGTGAGAACGGCGAGACGGAGCACGTGGCTGCTGACGCGGTTGAACTCGGCAACGGCGACATCGCGGTTGAGATCCCGATCGGTGGCGGCGAGACCGAGACCGAGGTTGTTCACATCGAGGAGCCTGAGCAGCACGAGGAGCCGCAGGAGGAAGTGGTGGCTGTGGAGACGGTGACCGGCGAGGACCAGATCGTGACGATTCCGCAAGAGGAGCCAGTCGACGGTCAGGTGGTTGTTGAGATCACGGGTGAGAACGGCGAGACGGAGCACGTGGCTGCTGACGCGGTTGAACTCGGCAACGGCGACATCGCGGTTGAGATCCCGATCGGTGGCGGCGAGACCGAGACCGAGGTTGTTCACATCGAGGAGCCTGAGCAGCACGAGGAGCCGCAGGAGGAAGTGGTGGCTGTGGAGACGGTGACCGGCGAGGACCAGATCGTGACGATTCCGCAAGAGGAGCCAGTCGACGGTCAGGTGGTTGTTGAGATCACGGGTGAGAACGGCGAGACGGAGCACGTGGCTGCTGACGCGGTTGAACTCGGCAACGGCGACATCGCGGTTGAGATCCCGATCGGTGGCGGCGAGACCGAGACCGAGGTTGTTCACATCGAGGAGCCTGAGCAGCACGAGGAGCCGCAGGAGGAAGTGGTGGCTGTGGAGACGGTGACCGGCGAGGACCAGATCGTGACGATTCCGCAAGAGGAGCCAGTCGACGGTCAGGTGGTTGTTGAGATCACGGGTGAGAACGGCGAGACGGAGCACGTGGCTGCTGACGCGGTTGAACTCGGCAACGGCGACATCGCGGTTGAGATCCCGATCGGTGGCGGCGAGACCGAGACCGAGGTTGTTCACATCGAAGAGCCTGAGACTAGTGGACTTCGTGGCTCCCGTGCTGAAGAGTTGTCAACGGACCAGCTCTACATGACGAAGGAACAGTTCCGCTCGAAGATTTCGAGCCACTTCGACTCTACTCGTGATAAGATTGCCACGGACGTCGAGATCGCGAACCTGCAGCTGCGCAAGTCCGATTTCTTCAAGGACCTGCTCGAGCAGTGCATCACGCACGCTTCGAACAAGGTATGTTTGGTGCTATTGGTTTGTGCTCGCTGTTGTGTGCGCGATGGTGACTGACTTTGTGTGGGGTGTTGTTTGCAGTTCGGCTACTATGGCATCTATCAGAACGACGACACGTTCGACTCGGCGGTTGATTGGATTGTCAGCAAGTGCCTGGACGTCTAAGTCGTTGATGACATCGCGCCGGGCACTGTTTGACTGCCAAGATGCGCGAACTCTGAGCGGCTCTCGGATCTGCTCAACTCGTGAGTAAGACTGTGTTGAATGACCAAGACCAGCAGAAGAGCATCAGCTTGTGCCATGGGTACTGGAGGCTCCTTCTGCGCTTCATATGCTGCATTTTCTGCGTAATCGTGAATGACAACTGCATTTTTCTCGTTGAAGCTGGTCTTGCCTGCAACTCGATGGTCAGTGGTAATCCGCTGCATCGAGCTTGTCCTGATCGCTCAGCTCTAGCTAAAGAGACTGGCGTATCACAAGCACTGGCAGCCATGTAGAGCTTGGTGGTTGTTCTGCTTGCTCCGTCGGCTTATTAGAGTGCTGTCGTTTAAGGCATCACCAGCACGACGATACTGTCCAACCTCAAGTCTACAATCAACTCGAAAGTGTGCGCGAAACGAATGAGTGATCGCAGCGTTCGATGATCATTGTCGCGATGACATCAAGCGAGCACACTTTCGAGGCTGTTGAAGAGCTCTCATTGGCAGCACACTCGAGTTTATCACCAGCAGCAGTGATCGTCCACTGCAACACTGGTGAACTCTTGCCAATATGACCTGCCGGCTTTGGCTCGCATTGCCTGTTGCTGTGAAGCGCATGTATGATCACCGTAAATAACACTTCATCACCATAAATATCATTTACAAATTACCCAAACATCCACAAACACTAAAAACCCAAGCGACGAGTGTGGCTCGATCCAGCGCAACACTAAAACGCGAGCAACCACGCAACAGGCAACATGGTAAGCGCTCTCGTTGCTGTCCTCGTAGGCCTCACGTGGGCCCCCACCGACCGCCGGCCGCCGACCGCGCCTCACTGTGTGTTTTGCATGCGTGTGCCAGCTCTTCTACTCGTTTTTCAAGACGCTCGTGGGCAAGGAGGTGGCTGTGGAGCTCAAGAATGATGTGGCGCTCATGGGAGTGCTCGACTCGGTGGACCAGTACCTGAACATCAAGCTGCTGAATGTGGCGGTGGTCGAGGGCGACAAGTTCCCGCAGCTGGTATGTCCCTTTACCCCACGCGTGGGTCTGTTGGTATCGAGCCTGTGGGCTCCTAGCTAACGACTGTGAATGCCTGAGCAGATGAACATGAAGAACTGCTTCATCCGCGGCAGCTCGATCCGGTACGTGCAGATCCCCAAGGGCGAGGTGGACACGGAGCTGCTGCAGGATGCGGCACGCCGCGAGGCGTCGGCCAACAAGCAGAGCTAGAAGAAGAAGAAGAAGAAGAAGAAGGGGGGAGAGACGCCGATTGTAGACAAGTAAGCGGGCCAACACGGGCGGACTTTGATTTTCTCACTGTTGAGCTAGCTACACGATCTGGAAGGCTCGGCTCGGCTTGGAGTGCATCACCATTACCGGATTCCACGTTGTTCGCGCTCTTCTTGATCAGGGTTTGTCGCGTAGGTGACGAATAGCCGTTCGCAAACCATATCAATATCACGCGGTCGCTGAGCCGTATCACCAACGAGAATCGTCAAGATATCAAGGTGATTGACACGTAGCACGCTTGATAAAGTCTATAGCTCACTCCAGGAGCGCGAAATCGAGAGCGCTGCTGTCCGAGGAGCAACTGATCCTAACTCGACGTCACTTACCATCCGTTTTCACTCCTTCCGCTGTGGTTACCGCCCGCATCGACCCTGATTGTTTCGGACGCCTTCCACCAGGCAAGATATCCTTTCGCCTACGATGACAAACCGCGCTGTCTCCCTACTGTTTGCACTTGGATCAACCGTTGACGTGGATAGCAGACTGAACTGCTTCCATGGCCATGTGCCAGCTCACTGATGCCGACATGTCCTTGGTGAGTTAGATATCGCCACCAGATCTCCACAGTTCAGGACCAGCAAGATCACACACACACACACCAACTGAGCAATATGAACAAATCTGAAATTTTTCGGTCGACTAGCTCACGGTCGACCCCCGGGGTCGGCAACCTCCCCACTCCGCCAACTACACACCCAAAACCCCTCGTTATGCTTCGGCAGGGAACCAAGCGCGTTTACCAGTCCAGCTTGCCGGGAAGGTACTTGTCGATGAGCGTCTGGTAGTAGGGCCACAGCTTGGCGACGTCCGGACGCGTGTCCGCCTTGGTGTACAGGTCGAACTTGTTGAACTCGAGCACCCAGTCGAGCAGCTCGGCGTCGCCCTCGGCCATCAGGTGCGTGTACTCCTTCTCCTTGTGCCACGGGTAGCACGAGTGGTAGCGGATCATGGCGAGACCCTCGGCCGGGATCGTCGTCTTGTTGTGCACGAGCATGCGGTACAGGTACTCGTCGTGGCCCCAGGCGAACTCGAGGTTCTTCATGCCGCAGTTGGGCTCATACATGCCGAACTCCGTGTTGTACCGCGCGTCGGCCATGTCCGGGTTCTTGCTGTTGAACTCGGGGAAGACGACCGAGTCCGGGATGCGGCAGCCGACCACCCAGGTGTCTCCACCGAGTGCCCACTGGTCGCCGTCGGCCGTGCCCTCCTGTCCGTCCTCGCTGGCTCCCCAGAGGTACTGCAGCTTGCCCATGTCGTGCAGCAGCCCGACGAGCTGGAACCAGTCCGGGTGGCCCGCCGCGCGGATGCCCTCGGCCGTCTGCAGCATGTGCTCGAGGTTGGGGAGCGACGAGTCCGGGTCCGACGCGTCCACATAGCCCTGCAGTGCCTCGAACGCCTCCCACACCGTCATCTTGGTGTGGTCGAACTTGCCGTACTTGGCGTACATCTTGCGGTTGAAGGCCACCGTCTGGTTCGAGCGCATGAGCAGGTAGTGGCGCTGCACGAGCTCCTGCCGCGACGAGTCCGTGTAGTTGCGGAAATCCTCCTCCTTCTTGCCGGGTTCCGCGTTGCCGCGCACCTCGAGCACGGGCTTGTCGAGCGAGGCGGTGGGAGCCATGTTGCTTGGAGAAGAGTCGAGTGGTTACGAGGCTTGGCGTGGGCGGAGGCGCGCAAATCCGGGAATGAGCTTTGGACGCTTCATGGCCCGACGACCGGGGCGGACATTGGTGCCGGCGGCCGTGGTGTTATTGAAGCCCGGCGCGATCTCCGGCGGGCGTAAGCTGAGCCATCCAGCCGTGCGCAACTTGGCGACTTGCCCCATCCGGCGCAAGAAACGAGCCAGCGATGTGGGTTTGTGGCCAATCAGAGGACTATAAATGTGATTTTGGCCAATGAGAAGGCGTATTTTGAACCGGCGGAATCGATTTAACTGGCGGCTATAAACGGCTCACGCATGGTAATTTTGGAGGCCGCTATTTATTTCCGAGATGCATCTTGACATAGTGAACGGCGGACAAAACAGGATGAAGGGCGGCGCGTGACCTTGTCGCCGCGGCTCAGCGGCGCTTCACTCATCGGCGATAGCGGACCAGGCGCGAAGTGGTGAGTGGTCGCCGCTAGCTTTACGACGGCATACATTGTCCAAGTCCAACGCGCCGCTAGCGCGGGTTGTTAGAGACGGGGTGAATTTTGGATGGTGATTGAAGTTGCTCATTTCAATCACAAATCGCGAATGCTGCCATGCTTGCGGCACCGTTGCGTGCGCTAAAGTTGCTGGACTGCCGTTCCGATGGGTCTGTCCGACCGCAAGTGGCTCCTGTCACCACTACCCGCTTCCCCTCCTCCGATATATACATGCGACCGTTCGCGACGGACACCGTCTTGACCTGCTTGCTTGCTTGACCTGCTTGCCATCTCGCTATCTCGCGACTACCTCCGCGCCATGTACAGGTCGTAGAGGTCCTGGCGCTTGCGCAGGTGCTCCTGCATGGGGCCGAGCAGCCGCTTGAACGTCTTGCGGTCCAGCACGAGGCACTTGGTCTTGCGCACGGCCGTCACAGTCGCCATGCGCACGTCGTCCGTCAGCAGCGCGAGCTCGCCGAAGAAGTCGCCACTGCCGAGCCGCGCCGAGACCTCGTCGCCGCCCTTGGTGCACCGCACCTCGCCGTCCTCGACGATGTAAAAGTCGTCGCCCGACGTGCCTTCCTCGATGATCACGTCGCCCTCGGCAAAGTACGTCGACCGCAGCGCGTCGGCCACAATCATCTTGTCGTAGCTCGAGAGCGGCGCGAAGATCGGCACCTGCTGCACAAAGTCCAGGTGCAAGCGGCGCTGCTGCATGGTCGTCGACATGAGCACGCGCTTGAACGTCACGCGGTCCAGCATCCAGCACTCGACGTCCGTGGTCGCCGATACGGTCGCGGCGCGCGGCGCGTCGTACAGCAGCGCGAGCTCGCCGAAGAAGTTGCGCGTCGACGTGCCGTCGATCTCGCCCACAACGCGGCCGTCGATGCGCGCCTCGCAGTTGCCGCTGTCCAAGATGTAGAACAGGTCGCCCGGCTCGCCCTGCGCCAGGATCTGCGTGCCGCGCGAGAACGCGCGGTACTGCATGGCGTTCACGAGCAGCTCGAGTGTCTCGTCGCCGACGTTGGCGAACAGCAGGTTGCGTCGCACGGACCGGCGGATCGAGTCTGCGTCCTGCGCGTTCTTGGGGAAGTGCGGCGGCGTCCACTGCGTGTCCGGCGGCACGACCGACGACACGACCGACCGGCGGTGCGTCGTCGCCGCCTGGCCCAGCTTGGCGCGGATCGCCGCGAGGTTGACGAAGGCGCCGTCCCCTTCGTCGCCCGACGATGTGTCCTCCTCCTCCGTCAGGTCCTCCGCGTCCGAGTCGTCGTCGTCCTTGCCCATGGCCTTGCGGTCCAGTCGGCCGCGCTGCTTGGCGTCCGCCGCGTCCCCACGTGCGCCGGCCTTGGCGTCCGCGCAGTAGTCGCTCAGCTTGCAGTCCATGCTGCGAACAGGTGAGAGTGGGCGAGGCGGGAGCTTCCGGCGGCTACTGAGCTGCTCGCTGTGGCTGGGGGAGAGCGGATCGAGTTCTGGCGAGGGGACCTGCCGCAGCCCCTCGCGCGCAAGATCCATGTGGCGCGGTCAGAGGGAGAAGCCCCGCGCCGAGTGCACCGATGCACCTTCAGATCCTCATCCTCACGACCAGGGCTTCGAGATCTTGGCCGGCCCCACAGGCTAATCCTGGCGCCACGCCCGCCCGACCGTGGACGCGGTACCGTACCGTACACCTTTCGCTGGCGCCAGGGAAGTGGCCAGCGCGATTGGCGCAAATTGGCCAACGCCCGCACGTTCGGCTTCGCGTTCGGTCGAGCGTTCGCCCAGCGTTCGCCCAGAGAAGGCGGCGCGCTAGAGGAGCGGGAGGTGGCTGGCGGTGGCTTCTCTCCAAGATCGCCCGCTTCCAAAGATAGGAAGGATCTGATAATGATGACTGTGGGTGAGCACTGTCCGCGCGAATAGTATACGACCAGTATACCGGTAATACTGGTATATACCGGTTCCTCTCAGTCAGTCAGTCAGTCACTCGATCGAGCAAAGGAGTGCGCGACTGGTTGGTTGCCCGTTGGGAACCGTGTGTCGGCTCCGAACGAGCAACCGTGCTGTCTTTCTCTACCTGAAAGCAACCAAAGCTACTGGAGCATGGGGAAAAACTGCCGCCACGTGCGGCAGGCGCTGCACCTGTCCGAGTTCCGCCGCGCGCTCAAGGCCCGCCCGCTGTTCGCCTGCGAGGTAATTCGCATTGTCTGTGCGCTGTCCCGGCGGCCGCTGCTGCTCTGTGACGCGCGCCGCGTTCGCTCAAAGTTGGTCGGCTTTTCATCTGATTGGCGTCGTGATTGGCTCACTTTTTCTCGGTGTATGGCCGTGGGGCTCTCCAGGGCTGCGCGACGCCCGCTGCGAACGGGAACCACCGCGCGTCGGGAGGTGTGGCGAATGGCGGCGGCTCCAATTCCAGCAGAGGCGGAACGCCGATCGTTCTGCCGTCGCCAGGAGTAGCAGGCGAGCTGTCGCCCCCCGGCGAGCTGCTGTCACCGCTGCAGACATGGGAGTCGCGCGCGCACTGGGACGGCCTGTGCGTGTGCGTCACGTGCGGCTACATCGGCTGCTTCGGCGGTGGCCACATGAGCAAGCATTTCCAGTACGTGGCTGATATCAGATGGAGTTGCGAACTGGGTACGCAGACTAACAACGGACTGTGGTGTGTAGACTCAACTCCAAGCACTTTGTCGCCTTTCAAGCCGGCTCCAAGACGTTCTGGTGAGCGTTGGTTGATGCGGAGGCGTTTGCATGAGCCGGGAGGAGAGGATCGCTAATGACCGGAGCTGATAGGTGTTCCGCGTGCAAGATGGAGATCACAGACGGCAACTCCAAGGTGGAGGAGAACCGGCTGCAGTGCGAGACCGTGTTTGAGGACATGGTCACCAAGCGGGTGCGCCAGCTCAAGAACCAGGTGCCGCTGGCGACTCCCACGAGCACAGGGAGGGGATCCGCTGGCACTCCTCGCAGCGGTGATATCGACGAAAGTCGAGGAGACAATGACAAGCGCGATGGCGACGATACCGGCAGCGAACGCGGCTCCTCGAGAGGCAATTCGAGCAAGGGCGTTGCTAGCGCAGATCTCCCGAGCCAGCGGCCAGTCGTGGACGACTCGACTCCCGTTACGATCACGAGTCCGCCGCGAGGGAACGTCGCTGAGCTGTTGAACATGCCGATGAGATCCAAGTCCCGGGATGAGCGTGCTCGACGGCGTATGATGAAGGGCACGATGCCAGCGAGAGATCTTACGCCAAAGGAGCCAGACGTTCAGGTGGCGGAGGTTGCCACAACTACCCCTGGCAGTCCAACCACCGTGCTGGGGTTCACCAACCTGGGCAACACGTGCTACTTCAATGCGTCTATACAGGCGCTGCTGACGGCAACGCACTTCTTCCCTGAGTACACTCACATCCGAGACACCCTCGAGATGGCGGATGTACCAGTACTCAACACGTTCACGTACGATAGCACTTGATGTTCTTACCGAATCGAGAGCGCTGACCCTAACGAGTCTATACAGGATGCTCCACGAGACAGTCAAGAAGCGTGCGCGGCGCGCCTTGTCAGAGGTTTCCAAGGAAGAGAATGGCAAACCAGAGCCTGTCACTCGTCGCCACGCGAGCGGGCGATCGCGGTCGAAGTCATCATCGGTGCTCACGGTGGCCCCGCTGCTGAAGGAGATCCGCAAGAAGTTTGCCCAGTTCCGAGGCGACTACCAACAGGATGCCCACGAGCTCTTCACCAGCTTGCTGTGGGCTATTGACGAAGAGACTGACCCACCGACGCCTGTCGCGCGGAAGGATAGCGTCGACTCCAACCCGGCGTCGTCCACAACGACAGCAAATACCGAAGACGACGACGACGGCAGTGAGAGTAGCGAGGAAGGAACACGGCAGTTGTTTGTCAAGACTGAGACAGGGGACACAATCTCGATGCAGGTTCCCAAATCTGCCACGATGGACGAGGTCCAGAAGCTGCTGGCCAAGCGCCTGAATCTGAACGAGGACGATATGATGCTGAGCGGGTCGCGGGAGAGCGTGCGTGCGTCGATGCCCCGCGAATCTCGTGTCGGTAAAGCGCACTCGAAACTCAACCTGGCGCGCAACCTGTTCGGCGGAGCATTGACGACGTGAGTAGTTGTTGACGCTATATGCGTTTGTGTTGATCTGGCTGCTGGACTAACACTGTTGTGGATGCAGCGCCGTCACGTGCCAGTCGTGCGGAAACCACACGGAGACACTGGAGGATGCGTTCATCGTCAGCATGTCGATTCCAGAGTCATCGAGGGGACGGTCACTGTCTGTGATCGACTGTTTTCAAGGGTTTGTCCGCGAGACCCATTTGTTGGTGAGCGCCAAGAACGGCTACGACTGCGACAGGTGCTCACGGCAACCGAAGAAGCAGACGCGTGCAGGACCGTTCGGACGCAAGAAGCATCACGGTGGTGAGACGGAGATTGTGTTGCGCGACGCGACCATGCGCGCCTTCATCTCTGAGCTGCCGCGAGTGCTCGCAATCCACCTCAAGCGACTGGGGAGGGCCAAAAAGATCACGGATCACGTCGCCTTCGATCCTGTGCTGGACGTCCTCCCGTTCGTGAGCGAGAAGCTCCAGAAGTTGTGCAACTACACATCTCCCCGATACGAGCTGATAGCTGTCGTTGTGCACATGGGTGGCAAACGCGGCGGTCATTACGTGGCCTATGTCAGTCGATCGCGCCGCCGCGAGTCTGGGTCAAGGAAGTCGCGACAGCCACAAGACCCAGATGACGAGCCAAGCACCACTCAAAGCGATCGCCAGCAGACAGGTGGGCGAACGTGGTATTATATCTCAGATACGGTCGTCAAGCGCGTGGAGTTCGAGCAGGTGCTCAAGTGCGAGGCTTACATGCTGTTCTACCAGCAGATCCCTCTTCCGTGAAGTCGGACTCTGTTCAAACGAAGCGGAGCTCCAAGGATGTGTGTGCACTAGCAGTAGGGACTAGATGAGACAGACAGCCGTCACGAAGCATAGAATACACGGGCGGGGGGATGGCTGTTTCGGCTCATGACGGTCTCCTGAGCATGTTGAAGTCACCGTTGACTCGTCGCGAAACGGTTCGTACTTTGGCTAGGTTCGCACTGGTTGGTCGCGTCGACTGTGAACTGTTGTGGCCGTTCACACACCGCGCCGCTGTCGGGCCTAAGGCATGAGTCAAGACGGAGCTCAAGGCGATACAGCGGCGGAGCTCAGCGGCAACGACACAGCGAGAGTCTCCGATGACGCCGACCGTGCCAAAGATGACGGCGAGGCGTCAGTGGACCAAGCTGCGGTCGCCTTGGAACGCATTCGGCGGCAGATCCAGCGGCAGCGCGAGGCAGTCGATGATGCGGAGGAAATCTGCGTGTACTGGGTCAACGATGCTCTGGACGGCCTGTTCCAAGAGATGCAGGCAACGGCGGAGAATGCAGTAGTTATCACGCGGACTGCGGCGTGGGCGACGAACAGCGTGTTCGAAGGCGTTGTCGCGGGTGCGATGGAAGTCCCGAGGTCGTTGGACCGATCACGTGTGTCGACAAGCGCAGGGTCGAGGCAACAGACCTTGAGAGTGGAAAGCGAATCGGAAGAAGGCGAGTATGGAGGAAACGCGATCGTCCCAAACGATACGACGAGCTGTGGGCCATCGCTCCAGTCCCTTCGCCGACTCGTCCACTTCTTCGAGACGTCAGCCGTTCAGGTGAAGCGCGAGATGCTTGCCTTCCCCGCGGCTCGTTTCGTGGAGCGAACAACAAATACTCCAGGAGGCGGTGCGATGGTGGTGTCGAGCGATTGGGAGCTGCCAAACGCAAGTCTGATCGAGTTTCTGGAACGAGTCATCGCGCGGTGCCATGTTCGTATTTTGCCTAGCGCGGTGGCGTTTGTACGCGCGGCCAACACAGCTCTGATCAATTCGAAGTCCCGCTCCAAGGTGAGACTCACACAGAGCCAGGTGGTGCATTGCTTGCGGAAGGCTGTGCTCAACGCCGAGGACGCTCTGGCAGCTCAGGCGAAGCTGACCTTGTCGGGTGCGGGAGCAGAAGAAGGTGTCAAACTCTTGTCTAAGCGACTCCACGCAAATGAGCCGAGATTGGTGAGCTGCTTCCAGGAGGAGCTATTGCCATCCCCGCCTGTGATCGACCGAAACGTGCCGGGAAGACTTGCAAGGAAAAGCACAGGCAATGCGACGGCAGCCCAGAAGCAGTTGGCGCGCAAAGTGCTGATGATGTTCAAACCTGCACCCAAGATCAGCAATCGGTGGCTGAGTCTGCGCACCAAAGTTGTCGGTTCCAAGTCCAATTTTGTCAAGGTTTCGATCAACGCACACCTGGAGATGAAGGTCGGTCAGTCAACAGGTAGCGGAAGCAAGCCTCCCTCTCCGCCGAAGAAGCCGCCGGCGAGAATGAGCATGGATGGATCTCAAGCGACTGGTAGAGCAGGCGGCAGACCAAGCGTGTTGCTTTCGAGCATGGGGGAACCTGACACGGCGACGCTGTCCAATATCTTTGCACTCGGTACACCGCGGCAGATGTCGGGTGCGGAGCTGGCGAGACGCAACGACATCTTGTCATTGCTGGAGCGGCAGGAGCAGCAGAGCCAGCGCCGCGCAGCCAACGCGTCGATCGCGGCCATGAGTCTACAAGCGACTACATGTCCATCTGAAGCTGAGGAGAAGCAGTTTCGAGCGTACGTGGCGGCAAACTCGTCCATCATTTCCGGTGTAGATTTCCATATTCCAGACCCCGCAACGGCCGAACCGACTGCACTGATGGCGCCGAAACGACCTGACCAGAGGATCGGCAACCCGAGTCCGCATCGCCGCGAGTCAGCAGCAGTCGGTGGCCGAACCAAGCTTGAGATGGAACGGGAGCCGCCGTCGTTTGCAATATCTGACGGCAACGCCCACGCGCGAGGAGACTTGAACGCGGTCGAGAAGGCGATGTGCTCCCCTATCCGTAGAGTACGTGGTACGATTGAAGGGAAGGACGGCCTGAACCAACAGCAGCAGTCGAGCGTCGTGGCTGGAAACGCAATGCCATCGCCGATACGACCAGTGCAGTCGCCACCAACGGCCCAACTCCCACAGTTGGACACCTCGCGACTAGCAGTCGGCGTTCGTGCTGTAGTTCGAGGCGTGGAGAAGAACGGCCCACGCCGGAGCCCCAGTCGACAATCGCGGCTCAAGTTGCACAACTACAATGTGAGTCCTTGTACCTATTGGATGCAGAATGGGCTGTTGACTGACTGTGGTTGTTTGACGCTGTATGAACTCTCAGATGGACGACGAGGACTCCCGCGACCACAGTGAACATACCGCAACGACCGAGTCTGCGATGCATTCGCCCATTCGACCGTCGGCATTCGCGGCACAGAGTCCTCCACCATCGTCAGCCCATGACAGAACACATTTGCCGATGATCCCGCCTGTGTCCCCAATTGCAGCCAGCCCGACTCGCAAGCGTGTTGCTTTCACCGATGACGACGGTGCAAAGACAAAGGCACCTCCATCCGTCCGAAAACCTAGTCGGACTCAACCTGCCAAGGACGCGGATGAGTCGTCGCCGCCACAGGTTCGGTTAGGTCAGCAACCGGCACGACAGAAGCAGGTCGTCTTCGACAAGAAGACTGCGTCACCTCCACGGGTTCGCAACCGCCATTTCACGGGTAACAAGTACAAGACCCAAGGACGTGACCATGGTGGCCGGGTAGACCATGAGCCAGACGACAACATCTTCGCGCAGGTTGGCCATTCCCTGCGTACTTGTGGCACTATCATTTCAACATTTCGGCACTGACAATTAGCGTTTATGTGTTCACAGCCGATGGCGGCACCACGACGCAGCTTGTTGCCATCACAGGACTATTAGAAGGCGAAAGACAGACACCGTGGAGGTTCGTTGTTGCAGCCTCTTTTGACCTGAAATTCAGTTTGCACCTGAACTACTGGCAGCATCCGGCGACGAGGAGATCGCTGGATTTGAAGCGTCCGCTATGGGCAAGACTTTGTCGACGATGGAGCGGTTGTTCGGCACCATGGTGCGGCCCAGCAGCGCGAAGATGTCATTTGCTGGGTGGTCGCGCAAGTACTGGACGGCATCTTGTGTGCGAATAGAGTCGCAGTCTCCGCGGCCGACGGAGAGGAAGATCTCGTCGGTGAAATGCTTGGCCACGTCGACCACTTGGTCAGTGCCTTCGACCAAGAGACTGGCGAGGAAGAAGCGGTGGATATCACCACGCCGGATCGTGCCGTCGCCGCTCAGGTCGTACACGCGGAAGAGGAGGGCCACTCGAGCGTCGACGTCGCCCTTCTCGAGCACGCTCAGCGCTTCGATGAACTCCTGCCATTCGAGGACGCCCGAGCCGTCGGCGTCAAGATTGTCGAAGATGCGGTCAATGAAGAGCTGATCCTCGAGCTCGAGCTGCGGGATGCCGCGCTGGAACATGTCCTTGTCGACACCTTGCGGGGTCTTGGAGATCGAGCACAGCGCTTTGAAGCGAGCCCAGAGCGCGAACAGCTCGGTGCGATTGTATCCCGTTTTCTCTCCCAGCTTGGCCAAATCCTGGTCGGTTAGGTGGCCGTGCAGTTCGGTGATGACAGCGGCCGAGTGGCATTTCCGCCGATCGAATTCGGACAGATCCTGCCACACGATGGCCGATACTTTAGGCGATGATGTGTCCGATGAGCTGGTTCGGTGGTGGCGATGGCGGTTGGGACGCGTTGATTGCTGCGGCGGCGGGGTAGGCATCGGAGCTGTCGCCTCCTGTGGAGCTGGTGCTTGTGGGACTGAGCGCTTGAAGTCGTTGGGATCGTACATCAGCTTCGCTGGAGAATCTGTTGCCGTTCCTGCGCCTGATACCGGCTGCGAAGGAGCTTGAGAGGGTGATCCATTCGTCCACAGCGTCGGGAAGAATGGCGACGTCGTTGTACTTGCCTCTTGACTTGGCGGTGAGGAATCGGTCAGCTTAGTGGTCAAGATTTGCTTCCTGGGCGTGACGACTGGCGCAGCCGCGCGTGCCTCACCGTCGGCTTTGCTGGTGTCAGCCACCGAGTGATCGAACGGGAGTGCTCGCCTAGCCTGCTGCTCGAGCGCGAGCTGGGTGGCGCGCATATTGTAGACGGACTGTGTCGACAGGCGCGAGAGGTTGCGGTCGCGCAGCGGGCGGCGCTTCATGAGCGCGAACTCGCGCATGAAGCCGTAGTCTAGCAGCGTCGTGGCTCGCAGCGATCCAATCAGGGAGCTGGGAGTCGAGGATCTGGAGGTGCCATCGTTGCCATCCACTGATGGTGGATCCACAGCTCTGCCTGGCGAGCGTGGGGTCGTCGCTGATGGAGCGGTGGCAGCAGCTGCAGAGAGACGGAAGAGGATCGAGCTGCCTGGCGAGTGGTCGAACGCCATCGTGCTGAGCGATTGGCGTGCGGGCGTCGACCTCGAGGACCGCGGGGAGGCTCCAAGGTCATGGCTGGACTGGGTCCATTGCTGTGCAGGTGGCGTCGGGAACAGGTCGAGGGGCTTGTACGGCAAGCAGGAGTTGTCCGAAGGCCGCGCTCCGGTGCTGCGAGCAAGGGCACCGCGCGATCCCGGAGGCGCTGCTCGGACCTGGTCGGAGCGGCCCATGGCCACCAAGGCCGTGACGATGGCTGCTCCTGCTGCTCGAGCGCTGTGCTTGAGCGACGGCAATCAGACTGCCCCCCAAAGATAGATGCGTTGGTTATGTTTGGACAGACGGGGACAGCAAAGCGTGGTAAGGCTCAGTCGTGCACAGAGGCGTCGTCAAGCATGGACTTGAACCAAGAGGTGTATTTTGGAAATGCAGCCATTGCACTCTTTTGTAATATGCGCTATTGACCCAGCCGATTATGGAGATATCACCATTATTGCTTCAGTCACACGCTTGATTCACACGAAACGGTCTGCCGTTACTGGCCGCTAATGGGATGGATTCTGACATGTGCCAACCCACGTCGAGCATTTCTCACTATGGCGACGCACAGCAGCAATTTCGATTTTCGGGGAGGCGAAATGTTGCGTCCATGATCGCGCACACTGACTGGGAGCACGAAATTTTTCTCGAGGCACACTATCCAGCGGGCGGGTCCTCAGTGTCGCACATGGCCGGAGCGTGGCGCCATCATTGACCCACTCGTTCTCCCGATTTTGCTTGAGGCGGCCCGGCTCCTTTTCCGAGGCGCTGGGCAACACTCTATTTACAACACATTTTTGCCGCAATTCGCACCTCTCGCGTCTGCATCGTCGCGCGCTCTTCGTTTGTAGCACAGACGAACAGCCAGAGAATCATTTCGTGCCGCGACAGCAAAAAAATTAAAATTGCATAGCCGCCGTCCAAAACCTTGACCCTACCCCACAGTTTCGGCCAATCCGCTCGCCGGATCGCCGAGGTTTTTTCCTGTTTGAGCCGCAAAAATTCACCATCTGCCAGCATCGTCTCTCCCATAGCAAATCGACCTCCCAGGTTGTCGTAGCATTGATGGTGGCTTTGCTCGATTGAGTACTGTACTCTCCCCACCTCATCACTTCTCGTTTTCTGCCAAGCGACCACCGATCGCGCGCGCACCGGCCGCGTGAGAGCTATACGGCCACAGGCAGAAATGGCGGCGTATGTGTTCGTCCCCGCCATGGCGAGCGCGGTGCTGCTGGCGGGCGTCGACGCCGGGTCGTCGGCCGATATCGTGACCCGGTCGGGGCTGCGACCGTGGGTGGACCCGGACACGCCCGCGAATGCGCAGACCGTCACGTCGTCGCGCGGCGCGACGTGGGAGCTCGTCATGAGCGATGAGTTCAACGTGGCCGGCCGCAACTTCTCGGCCGGCAAGGACCACCTGTGGACGGCGCTGGATCTCCCCGACGGCGTCAACGCGGCGCTCGAGTACTACTCGCCTAACATGTCGTCGACCGTGGAGGAGGACGACGGCCGCGGGGTCTTCCAGATCGAGATCCGCGAGGAGGACAACATCACCTTCACGGTCTTCAACTCGTGGGCCGACCCGCCGTCGTACGAGAGCCACAGCATGTACTACCGCGCGGCCATGGTGCAGTCGTGGAACAAGTTCTGCTTCCAGGGCGGGCGGATGGAGGTGCTGGCGCAGCTCCCTGGCGCCGTCACGGCCGCGAGCGGCAACCCGGACCTGAACGGCAGCGACACGAACGCGCGCGTCGAGACGATCGACTACTACCCGACGTGGCCGGGCATCTGGCTGCTGGGCAACCTCGGCCGCGCGCTGTTTACGGGCTCGACGAGCCGCATGTGGCCCTGGAGCTACGACGTCTGCGACGAAGACCTGAGTCCGAGCCAGCGGATCAGCGCGTGCAACAGCTCTCCTGGCCACGGACTGAACCCGAACCAAGGCCGCGGCGCGCCGGAGATCGACTTGCTGGAAGGAGGCGGCACGGCCATCTCGACGTCCATCCAGATCGCGCCGGGTATGCCCGACAAGTTCCGCATCATCGCGCCGACCAACGACTCGAGCGCCTACTGCATCTACGGCGGCAACTGTGACACAGTCGGCGCCAACTACCCCGGCGTCCCCACCAAGACGTATAACGCTCGGGGCTACAATAGCTGGTACCAGGGTCTCCGCTACGCTCCCAACACGATCTGCACGCCCGAGTCCGACCTGATTCAGTCGTTCACGGCGGTCAACGCGTCTCGCACGCGCGGCATCACGAGCAACAACTGCGAGGGCGTCAACACGTGCCCTGGCTCGTTCGACGGCTACTCGAGTCTCGAGCTGATCGACGGCAAGGGTTCGCGCCACTGGGGCATCAACGACGTCGGCGGCTGCATGCCCGTGCTCAACGCCTACACTGGTGCGTTCCTGTGTGACCCGGACAACACGAACGCCAAGTGTTCGGACCCGCGGCTCGTGAACGAGTCGCTGACCAACACGATGGACACGTTCAACTACCAGATGGACGCCATCAGTGCCAACTCGGAGATCCAGCTCGGCGCCTACACGGGCTACGTCGCGTATCAGCTCGAGTGGGTCATGGGCCACGAAGGGTACGTGCGGTGGATGGTGGAGGACATCCCCATCTTCGAGATCCCTGCCGAGTCGCTGGAGAACCCGCCGCAGGACTCGGCCGAGACGAACCCGAAGAAGCTCATGGTCGAGGAGCCCATGTACATCATCTTCAACGTGGCGCTGTCCACGAGCTGGGGCTCCAAGCCGCCGAACCCCGGTGAACCGTGCCGCGGCGACGGCACCGACGCCAAGGTCAACAAGATCTGCGACGCCTTCCCCATGTACATGAAGATCGACTACATCCGCGTGTACCAGGACACGTCGGCGAACTCGACCATGAGCGTCGGGTGTGACCCGAGTACGCACCCGACGGCGCAGTTCATCCAGGACAATATTGGCGACTACGAGGACAGCGACAACAAGTGGATCGAGGTGCACGGCGGCGCGCGCTGTAAGGACGACGACGACTGCACCGTCGGGTTCTCGTCGGTTCTCACAGGCCAGTGCGTCAAGGGCAAGTGCAGCTGCCTGTCGTCGGGTTCGTGGGGCGGTCCGCGTTGCACGCTCGCGCTCACGAGCACTGAGACGGCTGAGGGCTTCGGTCCGTCGATCGCTGTCGCTGCCGCAGTCTCGGGTGTCGTGGCGGCTGTGCTCGCGTTCGCTGTGATGCGCATCCTGCGCGCACGAGCCTCGAAGAAGGTTGCGGAAGCCGCCTTGGCCTCCAATGCTGCGAGCGAGCTGTCCAAGCCCGACAACGACGCTCAGCTGTCATTGGCTGGCATTACCCCGGACGACAAGGTCGTCTAAGCTGACAAGTCCGCTGGGCATGTGGTTCTCTAACGTAACATTAAGCCGAAGCCCCACTGGGCAGTTTGCATCTCCACTCGCTTGTCGATCCGGCTACTCCGAGTCGCCGTCGTGGAAAGTGCCTGTGAGTATCTTTTCCTCCTTGCCCAGCTCCTGGTTGCTGCAGTGAAACACAAAGTCAGTCACGACGATCTGAACTGCTTCATATGCCAACGGCCGCCCACGTACTTGGCGAGCTTGGGAATGGTCACGGAGGACGACTCGAGGTGGCTGCTCTTCTTCTGCGTCTTGTGGGTCAGCAGACTCGGCGCGAACGCGCGTCCAGGTCGGTCGAACACGCTCTGCAACGAGTCAGTCAGCATCATCCGGTCGTCACTGGCAACAACTCGACAGTTCTGACCTGTTCAGCGGCGTCTCCGCCGTTATCAGTGACGATCGGCGCCTGTACGAACGGGTTCTCGGTCGCATTGTCGCCTGTCGAGCCCTGGAACGCGCTCCACGATGGCTGGTGCACCACCGCCACCGCTCGCTCTGCAAACACAATACACATAGATCATGAGAACAACCACCAAA
The DNA here is from genome assembly GCA_003413675.1 of Phytopythium vexans. Taxonomy (NCBI): domain Eukaryota; phylum Oomycota; class Peronosporomycetes; order Pythiales; family Pythiaceae; genus Phytopythium; species Phytopythium vexans. Next base: position 339,177 of record QLOC01000018.1, on the reverse strand, counting down.
AATCTCCGCTTGTCAGTGTCAACGTACTGGCAGCGACCGACTGCAGACCGTGCAGTGACTGCTGCACCTGCGCCTTCTGCCCGAGCATGTCGAGCCGCACGCGCTTGGTGTCGCGCTCGCGGTCGACGACCGTGCGGCTGTCGGCGCTGTACGTGTGGCGGTTGGGCAGCGGCGGCAGGAAGCTCGGCACGTGCGGCGGGAGTCGTTCGCGACTGCCCAGCGCCGGTGCCTCGATGGCCGCGCCGGGCAAGTCGCGCTTGCGCACGGGGAACTGCGGCACGTCCCTCGGGAACGGCCGCTTGGCCGTCTCGAGCGTCTTGGCCAGGTCCTGCAGCTCCACGGGGGCCGGCTCGAGGTCCCGCAGCGCCTGCACCACATCCGTCGCCCTCGGTTGCGTCCGACCTGCGTCGCTTGTCTTCATTAGTATCGACAGATAGAGCTGCGGTACAAGCCAATCTCCTTACCAGCTAGCTCGGCGATGTCCTTGGCCGATGTCCCGATCCGCTGGACATCTGTAGAAAGTGTTAGCGAGGTGGTAATGACAATAACATCACAATGACTGTGGAAGTCGTACACTTGGCGAAAATGTCGACGAGCGCGTCGGTCGCGGACTTTTGTAGCGCGTCGAAGCCCACGCCGCGTGCCACGTGCGCCACCGACATGACCGACAGGCCGCGCGCGAACTGGTCGCCGGCGGTGCCGCTGCCCGCGTTCGCGGCGGCGGCGGCTTCGGCAGCGGCGTCGGCCGGCTTCTTCATGCTGACGCTCGTGCCACCGGCCGCCGCTGGCGCTCCAGCCGCCGCCTTTTTGCGGGAAGCGGCCGAAGGTTTCCGAGTGGGCGAAGGCGCTGGCGCTGAAGCCCCAGAGGCCGCGGCGGCGCCTCCCGCGGCCGCGCCATTGCCGGCGGATGGCATGGGCATTTCGGATTGTGGTCGGGTTGGCGGCTTGGAGATGTCCGTATAGAGGGATATCCTCTCGACTGTTCTTGTACAGGGTGAGAGACTCAAGATGACATTCTTTGGAGGGACTTCGATAGAGTGACATTCTGAGGGTACGTTTCACTCAGCATTGGGGTTACGCACTACGCAATGAAGCGGTTACCTGACACCCACCGATGAGGCAGCTTGTACGGTGCTGCTCATTGCCAGAACAGCGTCGTCTTCTTCACTCTCTCGTCAAAAAGTGCGTGGGCTGATCACGGGACTGCGCACATTGCGCACGTCGAGGTGTGTTTGCGATCTCGCGCATTGTGCAGAGTGTGACGTCAGCGCGTCTGCAGTGCAGTGTTCTTGTAGAGAGAGGCGGCTTTTGCACCGCACATGTTGACTCGGCAACTTTACCCAACAAACAGCCTGAACCGGCAGAAAACGTCCCTGCAGTTGAACCAAGGCGTTAAATACGCCACCTGGCTGTCTCGGCAAAGTTCATTTCGTGCTGGACCGCCGAAACGGAACTGCATCGCGCTGCACCGTCCCCACCAAACAGCACGACACCTTATCGAGAACACACAGTACAGTTTCTGCAATTGCGCAGCCCGTAAACTACCGGTTATCTTCGCTCAATGCCTCACATGAGGGGGGAGCGAGCCTCGGGCGTGCGGTGGCCGTTAGTTCATAAAGTGCGGGATCCGCCACCGGCCTTCCCTCGCTCCGCTCCCTCCCGGTGGTGACCCGCCTCGCGCCTCGCCTCGCTCCGTGCTCCGCCCCTCGATCGACATGCTGCGGGCGCACCAGCTCCAGGCGACGCTCGCCTCCAAGCGCGGCCGCGCGTTCTCGGTCGCGAGCCGCGGTCCGCTGAACGGGCGGGAGACGACGAGCCTGACGTCCAAGTACACGGTGATCGACCACGAGTACGACGCCGTGGTGGTCGGCGCGGGCGGCGCCGGCCTGCGCGCGGCCATGGGCTGCGCTGAGGCCGGGCTCAAGACGGCGTGCATCTCCAAGCTCTTCCCCACGCGCTCGCACACGGTGGCGGCCCAGGGCGGCATCAACGCCGCGCTCGGCAACATGAGCAAGGACGACTGGCGCTGGCACATGTACGACACGGTCAAGGGCAGCGACTGGCTCGGCGACCAGGACGCCATCCACTACATGTGTCGCGAGGTATGTGTCGATTGTATTGCTAGCTCATCTGTGTGACCTCATGGACTGACGAAATGTGCTTGTTTGTGTCGCATGTTTTGTGTCGATTTTTGAACGCGGTGACGGGATGTGACAGGCCCCGCAGGCGGTGCGCGAGCTCGAGTCGTTCGGCCTGCCGTTCTCGCGCACGGAGGACGGCCGCATCTACCAGCGCGCGTTCGGCGGCCAGTCGCTCGAGTTCGGCAAGGGCGGGCAGGCCCATCGCTGCGCGTGCGCGGCGGACCGCACGGGCCACGCCATGCTGCACACGCTGTACGGGCGGTCGCTGGCGTTCGACACGTCGTACTTCATCGAGTTCTTCGCGCTCGACCTCATCATGAACGACGCGGGCGAGTGCGTGGGCGTCATGGCGCTCAACATGGAGGACGGCACGTTCCACCGCTTCCACACCAACAACACGGTGCTGGCCACGGGCGGCTACGGCCGCGCCTACTTCTCGTGCACCTCGGCGCACACGTGCACGGGCGACGGCACGGGCATGGCGCTCCGCGCGGGCATCCCGCTGCAGGACCCCGAGTTCGTGCAGTTCCACCCGACGGGCATCTACGGCGCCGGCTGCCTCATCACCGAGGGCTGCCGCGGTGAAGGCGGCATCCTGCGCAACTCGGAGGGCGAGCGCTTCATGGAGCGGTACGCGCCGACGGCCAAGGACCTGGCGTCCCGCGACGTCGTGTCGCGCGCCATGACGATGGAGATCCGCGAGGGCCGCGGCGTGGGCAAGAACAAGGACCACATCTTCCTCCATCTGGACCACCTGCCGGCCGAGCTGCTCGCGGAGCGCCTGCCGGGTATCTCGGAGACGGCCGCTATCTTCGCGGGCGTCGACGTGACCAAGGAGCCGATCCCCGTGCTGCCTACGGTGCACTACAACATGGGCGGCATCCCGACGAACCACCTTGGCGAGGTGGTCGTCCCGGACTACGACGGCCCAGGTCTCCCGACCGAGGGCAAGATGTTCCCGGACAAGGTTGTCAAGGGTCTGTTCGCCGCCGGCGAGGCCGCGTCCGCGTCCGTGCACGGCGCGAACCGCCTCGGCGCCAACTCGCTGCTCGACCTGGTCGTCTTCGGCCGTGCGTGCGCGCTGCGCATCGCCGAGCTCACCAAGCCTGGCGACGCCAAGCGTGCGATGCCCAAGGACGGCGGTATGAAGGCCATCGCGGACCTGGACCACCTCCGGTACGCGGACGGCGGCGTGGCGACGGCCGAGCTGCGCCTCGAGATGCAGAAGACGATGCAGGTGGACGCGGCCGTGTACCGCACGCAGGAGTCGCTGGAGGCGGGCAAGAAGCGCATCGACGAGGTGGTGCCCAAGTTCCAGGACATCAAGGTGACGGACCGGTCGCTCATCTGGAACACGGACCTGATCGAGACGGTCGAGCTGCGCAACCTGCTGGCGTGCGCGTCGTCGACGATGCACGCGGCCGAGGCCCGCAAGGAGTCGCGCGGCGCGCACGCGCGCGAGGACTTTACGGCCCGCGACGACGAGAACTGGATGAAGCACACGCTGGCGTACCACGGCGAGGACGGCAAGACCCACATCCGCTACCGGCCCGTGCACGACCAGACGCTGGACGAGAACGAGTGCAAGCACGTGCCGCCCTTCGCGCGTGTGTACTAAGGCGGACAGCAGGTCAGTCGATACAGCGAGCGATACAGGTCGATACAGCGAGAGAGCGGGGGGAACGACACCGCCGTTCGGTCGGATCCAGACGAGTTGAGTAATGAATGAGAGACAGAGACCCAGTGAACCCACCGATATGCTCCTAATCATTGCTGGTACTTGCGCCGCCAGTAGTCCGGCTCGTACCACCCGCCGAGCGTCGTGGGCATCGCCGCGACCGGCGGCACCCCCACGCCCGCGAGCGTGGCCAGCAGCGCCTCCTGCTCGCGGTCGCGCTCCGTCCTTCGCGTCCTGTAGCCATCGTCACCATCATGTTCGTCACCGTCACCAGTTGAAGTTGTACCCATCCGCTGCTTGTTCTTATCCTGACCGTCGCGAGCCACTGCGTTGACCGGCGACGTCGGCAGCTCGAACCTGTCGCTGGGTGAGAAGCTGACGGGGGCCACGGCCACCGGCGGCGGGCGGCGCGCGGCCGCCAGCAGCTGCTCAAAGTGCGCGTGCATCGCCCCGAGCTGCGCGTGCAGCTGTCCAGTGGCCGCCGCGTCCTGCCAAGATGGGTACACTGATGTTGGCGGCGGTGGTGGAGACACTTGCGCGCTCGATGGTTGCGCCGCGCTGCGCTGGTGGGGCTGAGTGAAGCCTTGGCTGGCTGGGTGGCAGCGCGCGTCGGCGTTGGTTGCGCCGGGGCCGAGCGCGAGGCCACCGCCCGACCGAGTGGTCGTCAGGTACACGCGCATGGTGTGCAGCTGCTCGAGCAGCGTCTTGTTGCCGTCCTCGACGCGCTGCAGCTCGCGCCGCAGGAACTCGCGCTCGCTGTCGGCGTCCTTGAGCTTGCGCTCGGCGGCGTCGCGCTGCGCCTCGGCGCTCTGCGCGCGAGAGAGCAGCAGGTTCCTCGCCGCCAGCGCGCGCGCGTCCCAGTCGTCGCGCCGCGTCTTGAGCTCGCGCTGCATCTTCTCGCGCCACTCGGCGCTCGCGCGCGCCACGCTCGCGGCCGCGAGCTGCGGGAGCTGCCACTCGAGCGCCTTCTCGACCTGCGCGAGCTCGGCGCGCAGCTGGTCCGCACTCGCGGCGCTGGTTGCCTGCTGCCGCTGGAGCTCGAGCTCGAGCTCGGCGTTGCGCGACTCGAGCTGCTCCCTCGCGCGCCGCAGTTCCTGCACGACCGCGGCGTTCTCGGCCTCCACGCTGCGGCTCTGGAGCTGCGCGACCTGCTCGCGCGCGTCCAGCAGCGCCGCGTCCCGCTCCTTGACCCGCCGGGCCTCCTTGACGCGCCAGGCCTCGGCGGCCGCGAACTTCTCGAGCACGCGCGCGATCTCGTAGTCCTTGGAAGAGACCGCGGCCTCGAGCTCCTTGGCGCGCGCCGCGAGCTTGTCGCGCTCGAGCCGCGCCTCGTGCTGGCGCGCCGCCAGCTCGCTCTCGCGGCTCGCGGCCTGCGCCTCGGCGGCCTCGCGCGCCTGCGCCGCCGCCTCGAGCGAGGCCTTGGTCTGCGCGAGCTTGCGCTGCGCGAGCTCGAGCTCGAGCCCGAGCTGCGTGGCCGCGTGCTGCTGCGTGGCCGCGTCGAGCTGCGCCGCGCGCTGCTGGCCGCCGAGCTTCTCGGCCTCGACTTGGAGCCGCTCCACCTCGGCCCGGAGCTGCTCGCGCTGCTTGTCCGCGGGCTGCAGCCGCGCCTCGAGCGCGTCGACCTGCGCTCGCAGGCGCTGCGCCTCGGCGCGAGCGTCCTGGAGCTGCTGTTGCTGCTGCTGCTGCTGCTCCGAGCTTGACGCCGCCTGCGCCTCGAGCGAGCGCACGCGGCCCTGCTCCCGGCGCAGCTGGCTCTCGACCGCCTCGAGCTTCTCGCTCGATGTTTGTTCCGCGCGCTCGACGGCGCGGCGCCGCACGAGCTCCTGCTCGCGCTCCGAGCGCTCGGCGCGCTCCACGCGGTCCGTCAGCTCGTCGAGCTGCGCGCGGAGCTGCTCGGCGTCCTGCAGCGCGCGCTTCTCGCGGGCGGCGGCGCTCTGGAGCTGCGCCTCGGCCGCCGCGAGCTGGCTCTTGGCGCTCTCGAGCTCCTGGCCGAGCTGCCGCCGCAGCGCCTCGAGCTCCTGGCTGTGCTGCTGGCCCAGCGGCGCCAGCTCCTTGCCGTGCTGCTCTCGCAGCGCCGCCTGCTCGCCCTTGTGCTGCTCGCGGAGCGCGTCCAGCTCGCGCGCGTGGTCCGCACGCAGCCCAGCCACGGCAGCATCGTGCTCTCGGGTCAAGGCGGTCAACTTGGCCTCGTTGGTTGAGTATTGAGTCTCCATAGCCCTTGTATGGTCCATAGTGAGGCTGTCGACCTTGGTTGAATGCTCTCCGCTCAATGCCGTCAACGCCTTGGCATGCTCTTCCTTCATAGTAACGAGGTCCGAGTCCTGCTGCTTCCTGGCGGCCGCGTCGCCGTCTCGAGCCTTGCGGAGCTCGTTGAGCTCGCTCTGCACGGCCTCGAGCTGCCTCCTACCCTCCTCGAGCTCTCGGCGCAGCGAGTCCGTTGCCTGCCTGGCCTCTCCGTCGCGCTGCTGCTCGCTCTGCCGCTGAGTCAGCGCCTGCGCGCTCTGCGCGGCCGCGAGCGCGTCCCGCTCGCCCTGCAGCGTCTTGACTCGCGCCTCGAGCGCGAGCACCTCGCTCTCCTTATCCGCGAGCTTGGACTTGGCCTCGCCCGCCTTCATCTTGAGGTACGACGCCTCCTTGGCCTCGCGCTCGAGCCGCTCCTTGTCGCTCGTCAGCGCCGCCACCTGCGCCTCGAGCTGCTCGACCTTTGCTGCTGTTGCAGTCGATGCCACAGTCGATGGTGTTGGCTCGGTGGTTAGCCCGACCGAGTCGGAGGTGGAGAAGAAATGGTCCTTGACCGTCGATCCCAGTCCTCGCCGTGGCGACGGCGCTGACGATGTTGTCGTCGTTGAGCTCGAGGTGTCGGCATTGGCAGTTGTGATGGTGGGGGTCATGCCGCCAGCGGTGGTGAAGGACGGCGTCCGGCCGTACAGCCTCGCGGACGACGTCAGCGCGCCGAGCGCGTCGTTCGCGCTGTCCGAGATCGTCGGCGTGGCGGAGAGCGGCCGGAACGAGTAGGAACTGCTCGAGTTGCTGCTGTTGTTGCTGCTGTTGGTTGTCATGACCGTAGCGATTGGCGTCGCCTGCGCGGGCTTCTTGGCGACGGCGCCAAAGCCCCGCACATCGTCGTCGGCGCTGTCGTCCAGCAGCCACGAGCGGTCCCGCCCAAAGCCCGACGAAGCGGCCGAAGCAGCAGCAGGCTTGGCGGTCAAGATGCTGGAGCTGGAGGCGTTGAACGGCGACGGCTTGTCGGTGGACGAGGACGACGACCCGAAGAGCGCGTTGAGGCGCGACCCGCGGTCCTGCGACGCCGTCGACGAGGACTTGGCGGCCGTCGGCTTGGCCTTGGGGGCGGCGAACTCATCATCGCTGTCGTCGAAGCTGTAGACCTCGACGCTGCTGGCCGGCGGCTCGGCCTTGGCTGCCACTGGTGGCTCAACCTTGGTTGCAGTGGTGGTGGTGGCAGTGGCTGTAGACTTGGCGTGCTCGGCCTTCCGGGCCTGGATGAGCTCGCGGTAGTGCGCGTCGAGCGGGTGCTCCCAGATGCTCTGGCCCGAGTCCTCGTGGAAGTAGTAGAGCGTGCCGTCGTCCGTCTCGCCCTGCTCCCACCCGGCGGGCAGCTCGGCCAGCAGCGCCTCCTGCACGAGCGCGAGCAGGAAGCCCTCGCCCTCCGGGTCCACGCCAAGGCTCTTGGCGTGGTCGCGCAGCGCCGCCTGGAACTCGGCGCTGCTCGTGTCCATGGCCGCCACTACAGCCACTCGTCTCCTCGCTCGCCATGGACCGAGCGGCCCGCTCTGCCGCTATTTTCGCCTCGCCCCCATCGAGATAGATCCCAACGGTCTTGAGGGTTTTCTAGCATTTTAGGTGTTCTCGTGATGGTTTACGACCAGCGGCGGCCCGTCTACCTGAGGTGGGCGGCGTGTGGTGCGTGACTCCGATATCGTTGAGGCCGCGGTCGCTTGCTCAGGGCCACTCATCACGCGGCGACGGCATCGACGGGGGGAGCCGATGGGGACAGAGGAGCCCTTCTCTCTCGCGCGCTCGTGTCGCACGCGGCCTGGAAACGCAAGCAGATCATCGAGCAAGCAGGTCGAGCAAACAGGTCGAGCAATCCGATAGCAGTGTAAAGTTCAAGCCTAAGAGTGCCAAACGGTTGAAGCTTCTTTGATTTACAGCAATTTCTGCGGGCGGCGCCGCTAATAAACGTCCGCGCAGCCGCCTCTAACTAATTCTATCGCCTTTGCATCCCCATGGTCCCCATCACGGACGCGAGGCCACGGGCGAGAGGTTCTTGCGCAGCGCCTGCTGCAGGCTCGGCAGCTGCCGCGAGCCAAACACCGCCGAGGAGCTCTCGTGGGTCAGCGGCTGCGGTAGCAATGGCGTGGCGGCCACCTCGGCGCTCGGCGGGGGGAGCGACTCGTACAGCGGTCGGCGCAGCGGCATGGGCACGGGGGTCGGTCCCGTCGGCGCCAGCGGCGCGTTCTCCCAGCTCAGGTGGGCCACGCAGAAGCGCTTCGACTTGCGCGAGCGCATGCAGCCCTTGACCTCGCAGCGCTGGCCGCCGCCGTGGGCCCAGCAAAAGTCCGACCGTGACTGCGCTCCCTTCGTGCACCCGGCGTGCTGGCAGCGGCGACCGCCGCCGTGGCCGCGGCACAAACCGCGGCTCACCGAGATCTTGTCGCAGCCTGGCACCTGGCACTTCTTGCCATTGCCGGCGGCCCCGCGGCGACGTCGAGTGACCGCGAGCCTCGGCTCGGCCGCCGCACCGCGGTACACAGGGCTAATGGACCCGGCGGACGGGTACAGCGGCGCCTGGGCCGCCAGTGACGGCTGGTAGGGCGACACCGGGGCCACCGACGTCGTCTCGTACCGGGCGTTGGCGTGCAGGTACTGCTGCAGCTGAGGCTGGGAAATGGACTGCGACTGCGGGGGCTGCGGGGCGGAGGCCATGGAGGCGAGCGCGCTGACGGCGGCGCCGCGCGGCGTGTCCTGCAGGCGCGGCGAGGCCGAGGCAATGGCCGGCAGCAGCCGCTCGAGGTGGCGCACGAGGTCGTGCTCGCGTGGCAGCACGATCGAGGACGAGCGGCCCTGCGCGCCGAGGCCGATGGAGATGGAGATGGTCTCGAGCTGCTTGGACGACGGCGCCACGGGGGCTGACGCCACGTCCTGCGCGAGCATGGCGGTGTCTATGGACTGCTGTGCGGGGGGGGGGGGGGGGGGAAGCCCGGTTGATGGGTCGAGACCTGGTGTTCCGAGGCTTGGCCGGCGAGTTGGCGAGTGAGCCCTGCGTTTCGCTTGGCGAGTGGTTTGAGGAGGGGGGAGCGGCGGGGCGTCGGGGGCGACTAAAACCCGGCAGGCATACAGGGGGGAGGCTGTGTGAGGGCGACCCCCGTCCTGCACGCAGGTGAGAGCAGCCAGAGCGTGCTGCCGTGGGTTTTGAGACGAGGGCACCGTTTAGGAGAAAAAGGATTGAGACCTCAGTTGACTGCAAAACCTGCTATATTTTATCAATAAGATGTGCACTGTGTATGTATGAGACCTGTGAGAACACGAGAACCCTCTATAACGAGTGTGCACTCAAATTAATCCCTCCTCGAGTAATCGTGGGTTAGGTGACACTTGTCTTGCCCAGACTAAAGCAAAAACTAACCGCTCTGGCGCAGAGCGCATCTTCGAGGGATAGGGCAGCGACGAATCTCTCAACAAAAAAAGCGCGGCCCTTCTCAAAGACCCAGATTCCCAGCAGGGCTAGGGAATCTTCGCACCAGGTGCTTTGCCGGCTGCACGCCTTCCCCTAGACACCAATTTTTAATCTTTTCCGTCGAGATGGATGGTCTCAGCATAATATAGATTAAACCTTTCTCTATATTGGACGGCGCCTCACAACCCAGCTCCTTCAGGCTGTGCGTGTGCCCAGTTGTCCGAAACGCAGCCTTTCGCCGCTACTTCCTCCTCAAAACAGAAAGAAATGAGGCTCCCAGACGGCCAGTGCGCGGCTTCACGAGCTGCGGCGCTGGTTTTCGTGCGATCGAGCGTTCGCTTGTTCGCAATCCAATGCGCTTTGTGATTAACATTCGAAAGAGCCAGCGTGTGCATTCGTGTCATTTCTTTTTGCTCCGTTCTCCTGGCTCAAATGTCCAGTTGTTGTGACAACATGTCGCATTAATCCGATCATTCTGAATAAAATCACGTTAATCATTTTCATCCGGTGTGAATTAGCGTCGTTGGACCCTTAAATTGCAAGCGTTTTCAAAATGTTTGTTGAATGCGTAGTCATCAGCAGTCGGGAAGTCGATTTGAGACGGTTCAACAGCGAGCAACTCGAGGATCGGCACGGCACTTTTGACGCAAGCACTGAAATGCAAGCTGGTCTGCGATCGCCAGCAAACCACACTCGCGGTCACGTGGTCGGACGCCTATATCCTTCTTCGAGGCTTCTGATCGGTGCAGTTGACTATTCACTTCCATTGTTGGCACCTGACCGATTTTGCACGTGTTGAGCATGGAGACGACTCCAAATCAACAGTGATTTAGTCTACGTCTCGAGAGATCCGATTGATGCGATTTGCCGAGCGTGCTGTGATGATTTCAGCGGCGTTGATTTGCGATTACAATGTAGCAGCTTGCAGTTCGATGGGAGGAGATGGAACGGAACGGGTTGAGCGGAACGGATTGAAACGTTAAAATCAATCCTGAGAAGGGACGGAGCGAGCATGTGGAATGAGCACGTGGATCGCCTCAAAGCCAACCCAGTTCGTGTTGGACAGCACCCCTTGACTCTACGGACTGAACGCGCACGGCCCCTGTCTCAACTGCCTGTGGCCGCGAGCCGAGTGAATGCTGTGTCGCACTCTGAGCCACCACTACCCACACGCACGCGGCGCGCACTCGACGATCCAGGGCGTCGACCACGAGCGCGCCGATCGCAATTGTTGAAATCCTCGCTGCACGGCCGACACGTGTTGTCCCACGTCGGTCGCTCGTTCCGCCAAAACAGCAACCAGCGGCGGCGACGCGGCAACGACAACAGAGTCGGGCCGGCGTCGCTCGGCCACGTCGACTTGACTCTCGCCTCGCTGCACCTCAATCAGGTCGCAACGAGACGTCCGGCCACGCACGCGCTTGGCAGCAGTATCCAAGTGGAGGTTGTGGTCGTGAGGCGGCTCTCGTTCAGTAAATCAGGTCAGTGCGGATAGACCACGTGGCAGAGTATCAAGTCTGGTGTGGCGTCCAGTGTGGCGCAGCGCTGTACAGTCGTAGGTTCGATAGTATCACGTCGGACTGCGGCTTGGATTCTCAGGCCGCCAATGCGGACTCGAGACTCGAACGTTGAACCGTCCAGGGAAGAAGGTGTGTGGCCTTATAGTCCACCGGCTGGGCTCTGGCTGCCGCTGGCTCGCTCGCCCATTCGATTTGACGGCCGCCAATGTACTGACTCAACGCCGTTTCGACAATCCGGCGATTCGCGCATAGTGAGCGCCAGTGCGGTTCTCCGGCTAAAGATCTCGCTTTGGCCTCATTATCTTCTAACTCAGTGCATTATACTCCTATCCGCCCCATCTACCACCGGAAGCAATTGGATAGGTTAACACATGGAGCGCGAGCGGCAGCGCGGCACACGCCATCGCTGGCATTCCCCCAAGAGCTGCGGCCCCCCACTGCTCGCTCGCTTCCTCGCCTTCCTCTCTCCCTGCTCGCCGCCTTCCTCGCTCCCTGCTCGCCGCCTTCCTCGCTCCCCGCCCGCCCTCGCGCCGCCCTCGCGCTGTCGCCGGCCATGCGGCTCAAGATCGTGCGCGCCGAGAACCTGCCGGCGGGCGATGCGACCGGCAAGAGCGACCCGTTCGTCAAGATCTCGTACGACGGGCGAGACGTGGGCGTGACACCGCGCGTCAAGCGCACGCTCAACCCGCGGTGGGACTTCGAGGTGTCGCTGCCGCCGCTGGCCCACGCCGGCGCGCTCTACGTGGTGCTCGAGGTTTGGGACAAGGACGACCTCTCGGCCAACGACCTGCTCGGCGCGCTGCGCGTGCCCTTCCCCGACTGGCGCGACCTCGCGGCCGACTACCAGGCCAGGCAGCAGCAACAGGCTCAGCAACAGCAGCAGCAGGCGCGGCCGCCGCCCGTGCTGCTGCTGCAGCACCACGACACGGTCGCGCTGGGGGACGGTGCGGCCGCGAGCCGCCAGCTCAAGCAACTCGAGCTGCAGCGGCGGTCCAAGTCGCTCAACTCGAGCCAGGCGCGGCGGCCTGGCGAGGCCGTGGCGTCGCCATCGCCGGCGCATCACCGCGCGTCGATCGCGTCGACGGTGGCGTCGAGCGTGGCCGAGGGGGGCGAGCCGGCGGACGGCGGGCCGAGCCGCATCAAGCCCGTGCTCGTGTGGTGCAACCTGGTCAAGGGCCCGCTGGCGCAGGGCCGGCTGCTGTGCGCCGTGCAGTACGAGGAGCGCGACCTCAAGGCGCTGGCCAACCAGCCGTACGGCACCAACGTGCAGGAGGTCTTTTTGCCGCAGAACCCGCGGTTCGCGCAGACGTACTGCCACCTGCCGCGCAGCTGGCACCCGGACCTGGCCGTGCGGCAGCAGGAGCTGTCGGCACTGCACGCGGGGGCCCCCAAGGACTGCCTCTTCCCGTGGAACGAGAAGATCCTGTACATGGTCGAGGAGGTGACCGTGACGTTCCACGTGAACGAGTCCAACCAGGGCGTGCTCGCCACGCTCGTGCTCACCAACTACCGCATCTGGTTCGTGCCCTACCGCCGCGTGCGCGGGCTGCTCCACGAGGACGTGCACACGCTGCCGATCGGCAAGGTGAGCAAGGCCTCCATCGTTCAGCAGAAGCGCAGCAACAACAACACGGTCACGGTGCTCGTGCTCGACAACATGGACGCGGGCCACTACCACGTGACGCTCTCGCCGATCGCGCGCCTGCGCGACTCGGTGCGCGAGAACTTTGCGCGCGAGGCCGAGGCCAAGCGCATCAAGCAGGTGCACAACATCGTGGCCGAGATCGAGTGGCTGCGGCTCGAGAACAGCTTCTGCTCGCCCGCGGACCTCAACCACGCGGTCGCCACGCCCGAGGAGATGCAGCTCGAGGACGACCTGCGGCTCTACACGCCCAAGCACAGCGACTCTGGCACCGGCGGCGGCTCGATCGTGCCGACCACGAGCGGCCCGTCGCTGGCGGTCGTCGTCAGCAGCGGCGTCGTGCGACCCGTGCCCGTGCCGCCGCTCGCCCGCGCCATGACCACACAGCTCGTCAGGACAGGGGACACGTCCGCGGGCTTCCCGTGGGGAGTGGAGGCCGCCAAGCGCGACAGTCCGCCGGCGCGGCCGAAGCTGCAGCACCACACGAGCGCGGCGGCGACGTTCAACTCGCACAACAGCGACGCGGCCGCTGGCAGCGTCATCAACGCTCCGCACCACCCGCCGGCGGCGGGCAAGCGCCGCATCCGGTACGACGCCGCGGCCGAGTACCGCCGCCAAGGCGCGTGGACGCACCCGCGGTGGCGGTACTGCTCGCTGAACGAGCAATACCAGCTCTGCTCGACGTACCCGAGCTTCCTCATGGTCCCGGCGGGTCTCTCGAACGACACGATCCACGAGGCCGCGCAGTACCGCAGCAAGAACCGCTTCCCGGCGCTCTCGTGGATCCACCCGCGGACCGGCGCGCCGCTCTGCCGCAGCAGCCAGCCCAACACGGGCGTGCTGCGCAGCATGAACCAGCACGACCGCGACCTGATCTGGGCGATCCGCGACGCCGCCATCCCGGCCGAGCTCGCGCTGACGGCACGCAAGCCGTCCAAGGGGATGCCGAAGAAGAGCAGCGTGCTGCACATCGTGGACGCGCGGCCCGAGATCAACGCCAAGAGCAATGCGCTCGCGGGCAAGGGCCACGAGTCGGTCAAGCAGTACGACCGCGACGGCGTGCCGATGGCCGTCATCACCTTCATGGGGATTGACAACATCCATGTCGTGCGCTCGTCGCTCGCGGGACTCGCGCAGGCGCTGTACGAGGTCGACGACTCGAACTTCTTCGGCTCGGTGCAGAAGTCGCGCTGGCTCGAGCATATCTGCAGCATCCTGCAAGGCGCGACCGAGGTAGCCAACCACTTGGAGCGCGGTGATGCCGTGCTCGTGCACTGCAGCGACGGCTGGGACCGCACGGCGCAACTCTCGGCGCTGGCGCAGCTCATGCTGGACCCGTACTACCGCACGCTCGAGGGGTTTGCAGTCATCATCGAGAAGGATTGGTGCTCGTTCGGCCACATGTTCCAGAAGCGGTGTGGCCACCCGACGTCCGACAACACGTCGCCCGTCTTCCTCCAGTTCCTCGACGCCGTGTACCAGCTCATGGTGCAGTTCCCGACCCACTTCCAGTTCAACGAGCTCTTCCTCTCGTACCTCGCCGAGGCCGTCTACTCGTCCTGGTACGGCACCTTCCAGAAGAACTCGGAGCGCGAACGTCGCGTGTTCCTGGCCAACATCCCGAGCGTCAGCCTCTGGGACGTCATCCGCGCCTCGACCGACGAGTTCCTCAACCCGCTTTTTGCTGGCAGTGAGCAAAGCAACGCGCGCGGCGGCCCGTCGTCCATGGAGCCCATGATCCCGGTGTGTCGCGTGCGCGTCATGCAGCTGTGGGTGAGCCAGTACCAGAAGGCCATCGGCCACATGCGCCTCCAGCAGCGCGAGTACGAGATGCTGCAGCTCATCAGGCAGCAAGAGACCGAGCTCAGTCAGCTGTACGCGCTCTTGACGAGAAACCAGCACCTCGAGCTGCGCGCGCTGCAGGTGCGCTCCGACATCGCGAGCCTCGCGCGGAGCATGAACCTCGAGTATCCAGACGTTGATGAAAAGATGGCGTTGACGAGCCAGTTCGACGGCACGGCCAAGAGCAAACAGCTGAACGGCGACCTCGACAAGCCCGACTTCCACTCAAGCTCGGGCGGGGCGTCTCGCAAGCGCGTGACGGCTGCTTCCGTGGACTTCAACGAGATGACGAGCTTGTCGTCAAGCGCACCAGCGACAGCTCCGGCAGCGATAGGTCCAGCAGCATCAAATTCGACATTGACGATGGCACAAAGGCTTCAGCGAGTGAACAACAGCGAAGCTGCTGCTGCTGCGACGGCGGCAGCGACGGTGGCCGCAGCGGCTGCTGCCTCCGCGTCTTCGCCACCAGCAGCGTCGTCGGAGCAACAACAGTCGACGCAACACCAGAACGTGCCGAACCCACGCCGCCGCCGGTCGCTCACAAGTCGAACGCGGGCCAACAGCCTTCGAGCCACGACTACCAACATTATGAACGCCATGACGATGATCGCGGGGATGCACGACAAGAACGGGGAACAAACCAAGAGTAACGAGACCACAGCGACCGAGCGCGACGGAGGTGCGGAGATGCGGAGCGGGGTGTCTGTGCTATCGTCGAGTGCATCGGCCAGTTCCATGAGCGGGTACACGTCTCCCCCCAAGCAGCCTCGTATAAAGCAGCAACAGCAGCAGTACCAGGTGCAGCACGACGAGCTCAAACACCAAGTGCAGGGACTCGACAGACTGCTCGAGAAGCTCAACAATCAGATCGAACTCAAGGAGGACGCGGCCAAGCAAATCATGCGACGATTCCGGTGTTACAACTACAACCTGCCGACGTCTGTCGCCATGAACGACGAGGACGCCATGTCGCCGAACCACAGTCGCGTGACACGCACCGTGGCGGGCAACTCCACGGGCACTGGCGCCAACTCGGGCAGTACTCAGTCCAAGCCAGCTGGGACCTCGAGCTTCCGGCAGAGCGGCAACAAAGGCGAGCGGTTCCAGTACTCGTGGAGCGTGCTCTCGCCGGACTCGTCGCCGTCCTCGCGCGATTCGTCGCCGTCGCCGTCGGCCGTGACGCCCGACTCGAGCAGCGAGCACTTCATGGCGGGGAGTGCGCCACTGCTGACGACCACGCAGGTGATCTCGTCGTCCAACTACCTCAACTCGCAGCCCGTGTGGGAGCGCGACGAAGACGCACCGTGCTGCAAGCGGTGCAAGAAGAAGTTCAAGACGCTCTTCCGCAACCGCCACCACTGTCGCTGCTGCGGCTACGTCTTCTGCGGCCGGTGCACGAGTCACCGCATGAGCCTTCCCGACTTTGGCTACTACGACGTCGTGCGCGTCTGCAAGGTCTGCTACAACTCTGACGCCGACGGTTAAATCTGAAGACTCCCCGCGGCAGACGGCCCTCGACACAGCGACGGCTGCATATTGGCATGTTGTTCATGTCGCCGGCTGCTCCGGAGCAGTGGCGGGCTCGCAATTGTTGTCTTCGATCCCCGCACTTGCCGCTGGGTCGGCTGCGTCGTTGCTTGCCTTGTCTTCTTGTGCCTGACGGTGTTTGGCCAGCAGCGCTGCGCGGACGGCCGGGTCGCTGTACGCGTTCTTGGGTGTCATGGCGACCGCGAGTCGCCGCGTCGAGTCCAGCGCGCCAAGCGGTTCAAACGCATCAGTGGAAGGCGCCACGCGGTTGTTCGTCAGCTTGCGGAGTCCTCCAGTCATCGCGCGGCTGTTGAATCTGCCGTCAGGACCAGTCGATGTGGCCAACGTCCGGCTGGGAGTTCCCGGCGGAACGATGGCGAACGTGGCTTCGAACGCGCGCTTAACACGCCACTTTTCCGTCCGCGCTGCCGCCGTCGTCGCCCTGTCGAGTGTCGCGCTCAACGCTCCGTGGAACTGCGCAGTCCAACCAGTGAATCCAAGGAAACTTCAGCATGGCCGTTGACTGGAGATCGCACCTTCTCGACGTTGTACGCGCCTGGGCCGCGACGGATGTCCTCGGCGCGATCGAACCGCGAGGCGGTGGACTGCATGGTGGTGCCGGCGTTGCCCTTGCGCGCGAGCTGCGAGCTCAGGTCGGTTGCGTGGTGGGAGTCGTAGAACCGCTGGACGACGGCGGTCGACGTCGGATTCACGTCGCGATCCGACCGGTAGAGCTGGTTGCGAGACGGACTGCCTGTCGAACCGTGCGATGACGCGTCTTTCAAGCATGATCCTGGCCCTCGTCGACTTGACAGATCTACGAGCACGGTTAGCGAACGACTGCGAATGGCGAACCCACGCGAGGACGCACCGTCGTTCGGGGAGGCGAAGAGCGTCGGGCGGAAGGGGTCGTAGCGCTGCTGGGCCTTGGCATCGCAGCGATTCCGGACCTCGACGGGGACCATGGTGCGGCCAAGTTGTGTTGCTAGCTGCCAATGCGGCGTGAACAACAGAATCGAGCTCCGCTCGGGGTAAAATTAGAGCAGTGCTGCTCCAAAGTGGACTTGCAGTCGTGGCTGACTGAACTCATCCATGATGCTGGCTTGTCGTCAAATGTCATCCTTCTCCTGCTCGCTGTGAGGATCTAGCACACTGTCGCCGCCTCCTCGTGTTGTTTTCGCACGCTTCGTAGGACATGGCTCACTGCTGTGCGTTGTTGTCCGTCCCGGTTCGACGTCGAAGCCGCGACATGGGATGGCAAAGCTCAGCGGCAGCTTGTCGCGCGGGCCAGCCGTGATCGCTTCGGTCGAGTACTGCGCATAGAAGGCACGCCGCTCTGCGGACGACGTGTTGGCGCTCGACGCGTGCCAAACGTTCGACAGGAAGAGCACGGCGTCGCCAGCGCTGAGTACCAGCGGCGGAGTCGCGCGCACTTCAAACTCTCCAGCGTCGTCGTGGTCGTCCAGAGGCATGAACCGCAGCGGGCCGTTCGCGGGCGTCACGTCGTCCAGCGCGCACCACGCCGATACGTACGGCGCGATCTCGGCGCGGTGCACGCACATGCCGAGCTGCTCGTCGTCGTCGCGGTGCCAGCGGAACTCGACCGCCGTCTCGGGCGGCTTGACCACGTAGTGCTCGTTGAAGAAGAGCAGCGGGCGGTCGCCGCCGCCGCATTCCTCCATCAGTTTTTGTGCCACGGACGGCAGGCGGTCGAACAGGAATCGCTCAAGCAGTTGGTTGGTTGATGCGTTTGGCGTCTTGAGTTGAGCAGCCCGAGCCTGAAGGTACGCTCTGGAGTCGACCCGGGCTGCAGACTCGTCGCTCATCTGGTTCACCACCAACAGCGGCGCTGTTAGCATGAAGGAGACTGCATCAAAACCATCGCTGTGCAGCTCCAACCGGACACTGCGCCATGACATCGAGCACGCAGCCTTGGTTGACGACAGTATCGGCGCCAGTCGCGCGGTACAAGGCGTCGCATTCGCGACGGAGCATGGCTAGCTCGTCGACCGCCAGCAGGCTGTGGACGACCGCAAAACCTCGCAAAGCGAACTCGCTGGCCGCCGTGGCATCCAGCGTAGGCGTCGACACGCTTGGCGATCTTGAGCGCTTGGTCGCCATTGTTGGCGTAGCAATTCTGAAAGTGTCGAAAATGAATTTTGAGGTAAAACAGTTTCAAAATTTATCGGATGGTCCTACCATGAAATTTTGACTTCAAAAATAGGCTTTGAGCGAGCGTCTCTGCTGGATGGCGAGCTCGAGGACTCCGAGTCGCGGACGTGCCAGGGATGTCCTACAGACTCGCGCTATCCCAGCAGCTCCCCACTGTTGACCTGTCCAAGACGCTGCTGTCGTATGTGGTGACTCGGACGACACATGATCGCGCGGTCAGGTGGCTCCGCCGTCACCTGCACATATTTGTGTGGTTCAACCGCATCGGCACCGTCGCCATCATCGCGGGGCTGCTCATGCCGAGGCCCATCGGTCTGCTCGTGCTACTCGCATCCACACCATTTTGTCTTATTGGGATGACGGCTACAACCGCGTTGCTCAATGTGCCAATGCTCCAGCTACTGGCGCGCCAATACGACTTTTGGATCTTCTCGAGCTTCAACCTGCTCGAGTGGCTGATCTGCGGAGCGCTGCTTGGGGACCTCCGCGCCGTCGCGTGCGTCCCGTGCTGGCTCAACACGTGGCTCATCATCGGCCTCGACGCCAATACGCGGACGATCCCGACGCTTGTGCGCGGCGCAATACTGTGGTTGCCCGGTGTGATCATCATCACGGTCGGCTCGCTGCTGCACCTCTGGGACGTCGACGAGGCCAATTACGCGCCACTCAAGTCAACTGGACGCTCGCAGCTCAACATGACGTTCGTCAACATGTTCGCGAACGTGACCGTCACGCTCAGTGTCTACGTCGGGCTGCGCTGCTTCTTCAAACGCGAGGTGTTGACCGCGCACTTCTGCGAGATGCGCATGATCCCAAGCAGCATCTACCGCGTTCGACTCGCGTTCGAGTCGATGGACGAGAGCAATGGACACAAAGCGATATTGACGAGAGTGCATAATCCGAGTCGACAATCCATTCGGGTCTCGGACAGCAATGTGCTGCTGAGTTCAATGGCGAGGCAGTCGGCTAGGACGCGCACATCGTTGTCGAGCGACGTTCAGCAGCTGCAGCTCATTCGCCCGAAGGTCAGGACTGTCGCGTCCGCCGATTCGGTCATCCGCGGCCCCATCACAATCTCGAGTTCAGCGTTGTTTATCATCAAGGTCAGTGGCGTCATCGGGTGGCTGCTCTCCTCGTACAGCTTGGTCGCCCCCATTTGCCACGGCGAGACCATCATCGCCTCAGTGGTCGGACTGGTTCTCTCGCTGTTCTTCATCGCCCTGATCGCCGCCAACTGCAATCGCCACGTGCTGCTATCGCTTGCAAAGAACTTGGACGTGCTGTACTTGTCGTTCCAGGCCATAACAAGCGCGTACAGCATTTGCTGCTCGCTGGATTGGCAGCGCAGCCAAGTCGTCTCGATTGTGTCGTATCTGGTCTGGTTCCACCTGATGCTCGTCCTGGACGGACTGCTTCCGGACGCATGGAGACGTCTACAGCTCAAAAAGGTCTACTTCGCGCCGCTGATGCTGGGTCTGGTCGTCGGCATCGTCGGACTCTTGGCCGCTTTGGGATCGTCTGACGCCATCCCCGGACTGCACGACCACGTCATTCTCTGTCTAACCCGTGATCGGTTCTGCATCCACTCGCTCAGCTTCCTCTTCTTGCGGTTTGCGGCATTGCTCGTCGGCGTTGCGCGCCTCTTCTGGCTGTTCTCGACTTCCTGCGACAATGAACTGAGTTTCTTCCGTGGGCGTGTCGAGTTTTTCACTCCCGTGCACCAGCTGCCGTTTGAAATCGCCGACGTCGTTGAGTCTACGGACCGCGCCGAACCTATTATGCCTCGTTCGGATGGCGCAGAACTGCTATTTGACCGAAGAAACGTCAACTTACAACACAAACCCGCCGCACAACCAGCGACACCGCCGTGTTAGTTCGCGAAGATTCGTGCATTTACCGTTAGAAGGAGGCTCGTAGTGGAAGATCCTGCTACTGGACATGCAGATCAGCCGTGATTCCGTCTTTGGGAGTTCGACAGCGTATCGCCTCAAGTTGTGGCGAGCGTCTTTGAGGCTCGTCCTCCGTCCAGTCATCAGTGGTTGTGTCTCTCGGTGCGATTGCTCGCTCCTTGTTCCTCACTGCTGTTACCAGAACTGGTGTTATTCTCAAATCCCCGTTCGATCGTCCGCAGCGTATTGTTGGCTCCATGTTCAACGTTGCTTCGACTGCTGGATGCAGTACCGATGCTTGGCTTCGATTCGGTTGAATTCGAACCAGCCACCATGCCACCGGCATGGACCATTTGATTATGATCCTGAGCAGTGGCGACTCCGTGGTTGACTTTGGCGCTCCGACTTTCTTGACCAGACGATCGATTCGAGGTATCCCCGGTCAGTAACGAGTCGCCAACGTCTGCAAGCCCGCTGCTCTCTGACTGGATCGATATGACGCTCATTTTCGGGACGACGCTGCAGAACTCGGCGAACATCGGGTACACGAGCTCGAAGTCTTGTTCGTTGATCCCGGCCCTGTTGCTCTAAACCACATTAGAGCGCAAAATGCAAACCACAATGAGCATTCATCCGTCCCAATCCAACACAATCACGGACCACACAACCTTGTCGAAGAGCCTCGTGATGCAGTCCGTTTCAATGGCAAAGTTGTTGATGACAACGCTGGCGATCGTGGACTTCAAGCTTGCTGACAGATTCGACGACTCAATCTCACGCAGCAGAGAGTCCTTCTTCACAGAGATGTGCCGCACGAACTCGGGTTTGGTCACGACGCCGTCCGCGTTGCCGTCGTACGCGACGAAATCCGTCACGTCGACTTGGTCGAGCGCCGAATTGGCCATGAGCTCCGCAGCAATGCTCAGCGACGTCTGCTCTTCCTGTGCCAGAGCGCCAGAGCCTTGGACGGCGCCGGTCTCCGTGACGTTAACCCAGATACCGCCCCCCAACTTCTCATACATGCACACCGCGACGCCAACGCCTAGCAACAGCGACATTCCCCCGACCCACGCTCGACGTCGTGCTAGAGATCCATCCTTTCGCTGGCGCCTCGGTACGATGATTCGCTCCTCGGAGAACGGCACCTCATAGTACTGAGTGCCGTACGAGCTTCGGACCGGCTGCATCATCTTGTCAGGATGTTGGTGGGTGGGTGAGTGAGCTTTTGGTGTCTGCGATCGTTCGTTTGGGGCAGGCGAGTCCCTTCACATTTTCTAGACGGTCACGGCCGTTGAGGATCGGCCATTGAGATAGATCGGATACAAAATAAAACGTTGCGGTTCGATTGGGCAGCACCGTTCACGTTCACACGCACCAGAGCTCCATGCACCGCTCGTTCATTGCGCGATTTTCTGTCCTGACGGTTCAAGGGTTGGTATCGGCTGCAGTCGATTTTGATACAAACACTTCGAGCGCTAGCCGCAACCAGGTTATCCCTGATTCAAGCAATCATAAACCCAAGCCTAACACAATCTAGGCTACTGTAGCTGTTGCCTGCGGACAGGCTGAAAGCGACAGCACACCCGGCGGTGACAACCGATTGCCACCCAACAGACCTCAGGTCCGAAACAACTCTAAAAGGTCAGCTCGCCGGAGATCACCTGCGCTCGCCCGATGACGTACACGCGCGCGCCAAGCTCCGTCAGCTGCTCGTGCGGCAGGATGTTGCGGCCATCGAAGAAGAACGCCGGCTTCGTCATCGACTCGTAGATGCGAGCGTAGTCGTACGTCTTGAACTCGTCCCACTCGGTCATCGCAGCGATAGCATGCGAGTCCTTGGCGGCCTCGTAGGGGTCGTTGTAGAGCGTCAGGAGGTCCTTCAGCTGCGGGTGGGTCGCAGTGCTCACACCCTGGTACTCCAGCTCGTGGAGCAGGTCGTCCTCCTTCACCTTCGGGTCGTAGATCGCGACGCGCGCCTTCTCGTCCAGCAAGTACTTGACAATGGTCGCCGCCGGCGTCTCGCGAACGTCGCCCGTGTCCTTCTTGAACGCGAACCCAAACACGCAGATCTTCTTGTTCGTCACGGTGTTGAACATGCGGCGGATCATCGTCGTCGCAAAGCGCGTCTTCTGGTACTCGTTCATAGTCACAACGTGGCGCCAGTACTCAGCAACCTCCGGCAGGTGGAAGCTCTCCGCCAGGTACACCAAGTTTAGGATATCCTGTTGCATGCACGACGACACATCAGCTAGAGTGCACGCTGCCTTCTCGCAAGCAATCACCACATACCTTCTGGAAGCACGACCCGCCGAACCCGACGGAGCAGTTGAGGAACTTGCTCCCGATGCGGTCGTCAGCGCCGACAGCGCGAGCGACCTCGTGGACGTTGGCGCCAGTGGCCTCGCACACCGCCGAGATGGAGTTGATGCTCGAGATGCGCTGCGCCAGGAACGCATTCGCCACGAGCTTCGACAGCTCAGACGACCAGACATTGGTTGTGATGATGTTCTCGCGCGGCACCCAGTGCGCGTAGACGCTGACGAGCTTCTCGACAGCGGCGTGGCCCGCCTCGGTCTCGGCGCCGCCGATGAGGATGCGGCTCGGCTTCTGCAGGTCCTCGACCGCAGTGCCCTCCGCCAAGAACTCCGGGTTCGACAGCACCTCGAACTGCAGCCCCTTCGAGTTGGCGCGCAGCACGGCCTTGATCGACTCGGACGTGCGCACAGGCACCGTCGACTTCTCTACCTGAAACAATAGTCGTCGCAATGCAATGCAAGGCGCTTAGGTTCATCTCCAGACATTGCCATCATCAAGGTAACCCAGATACGTACCACGATCTTGTTGGAGGTGGCGACGTCAGCGATCCGGCGCGCGCAGGCCTCGCAGTTCTTGGTATCCGCAGCGCTGCCAGCGCCGATGCCGCTCTGCTTGGTGGGAGTGTTCACGCACACAAAGATGATGTCGGCCTCGTTGATGTACTTGTCCAGGTCGGTCGAGAAGAAGAGGTTCTTGCCGCGGCGAGCGTCCACGAGCTCCTTGAGACCGGGCTCGTAGATAGGGATGTCGTCCGAGTCGTTCCACTTGGCGATCTGCTGCTCCGAGATGTCGACGACCACGACCTTGATGTCGTGGCAGTAGTTGGCGATCACGGCCATCGTCGGGCCGCCCACGTAGCCCGCACCCATGCAGCACACGGTCATTTTGAACTGCTGCTCCGCCATTGTTCCTCCTTTGTGCTCTATGCTGCTGGCGCTGGCTCGAGGCTTGGGCTGCTGGCGGCGACGGTGATCGATAGCGCTTCCGCGTGGCGATTTGAATTGTGAGCCTCCCCTGGCAAAGGAAACTTGGCGCGCCGACGTGCGGATAGCGATTCACTTCACCCCAGGAATCTGAGCCCATAATTGGACAGCCACGACGTGTGGATAGCAAGTCATCCGTCTGACACCAGAGTGTGTGTCTGGTTGAGGCATCCCGTGCTATCCTGCAGCCAAGAGACAGTCACTCCGATCGACTAAGTACGGCGGCACACTGTACCATACCGTAATCACACCGGTTTCGGATAGGTAAACCTACGGTACGTCTTTCGTCCTCAGATCCCAAAGATCGCTCTGATCCGCGGACCGAATGGTAGCCATGGGCGGCGAAGCGACCAGTTCTTCGGCGGCTGAGCGCGTCCCTCTGCGCCTGAGCTCGAAGCACCACTCGAGCTACGCTGCGGTGGAGGCGGATGCCCGTGAGTCCATGGCCACGGGCTCCAAGGTCATGCCAGCTGTGATGCGTAATCCGTTCGTGTATTATTCCCCCGTCGACACGTACGAGAAGTTCAAGATCGCGCTGCTCTGCCTGCTGGGCGTCCCGCTGCTGCGCGTCGCGCTTCTCCTCGCTGCAGTGATCATATCGATCGTGCTGTGCAATGTGGCGCTAGTTGGGTACAAGCCCGTCGACTCGCAGACTGGCAGGCATATCCCGATCCCGACGTGGCGTCGATGGATCGCCGCGCCGCTGCCTTGGATGGCTCGAAGCGCGCTCTTCATCCTCGGGTACTACTGGATCCCTGTACGATACCCGACCGGCTCGAAGAAGTTCGCGTCGCGCATCATTGTGAGCAACCACATCTCGTTCGTTGATGGTATTTTCCTCTACTACCTGTTCCGACCGAGCATCGCGATGAAGGCCGAGGTGGCGACCATCCCGCTCGTGGGCAAGATCGTCCAGTTCACGCAGCCGATTCTGATCGATCGCTCGACGTCCCAGGGCCGCGCGCATGCCAAGCAGGAGATCAATGATCGGATCTTGGACCCGAGCCAGCCGCCACTGCTCATTTTTCCGGAGGGGACGACGTCCAACCAGGACTACCTGACCAAGTTCAAGGTCGGCTCGTTTGCGTCTGGGGAGCCCTGTCAGCCCGTCGTCATTCAGTATCCGTTCAAGCATTTCGATGTGAGCTGGACGCCGACTGTAAAGACTGCGCATTTGGTTCTGCGGATGCTCTGCCAAGTCTACAACCGCATGGAAGTCGACGTGCTGCCGCCGTACTTCCCCACCGAGAACGAACAGCAGAATCCAGAGTCGTACGCTGAAGGTGTTCGGCAAGTTATGGCGACCAAACTCGGGCTCCAGTGCACGAACCACGCGTTCGAGGACGTTGCGATGCTGCTGCAGGTGGGCGACTACGCCAATCAACACGTGGTTCCCATCACGGACGTGGGTGAGATCGCGAGCGTGACGGCGCTGCGCGGCGCGGACGTCAACAAGTTAGTCAAGTACTTTAGCAAGCACGACCTCAACCAGGACGGTCGGATCTCGCTCGACGAGCTCCAGAAACTGTTCCCGTCGGACGATCCGAGCCTCGTTGAGCAACTGTTTGAGCTCGTGGACCTCGACGGAAGCGGGCAGATCGATTTCCGCGAACTCTGCCTGGGACTGCGCGGTCTCAACCCGAACGCCAACAGTGAGGACGACCTCGTGCACTTCGCCTTCCGTCTGTACGATCTCGACGACAATGGGGTGATCGACGCAGCGGAGTTCGAGCGCATGCTGACGTTTGGTCAGTCCTTCTATGGTGTGGCTCCCGAGGTCGTGAATGATGCACTTGCCGACGTCAAACGCGATGGCCAAGGAGCGATCTCGTTGGAGCAGTTCAAAGAGCTGATCGAGCGCCATCCGGAGCTGCTGGGCCACGCCCGTTCACGGCTCGAGCTACTCCGCGGATCCCTTCGTGAGGAATGAGAAGATACTCTGCCGTTTCCCCCATGAATTTGGACTGTGATGACAACAAAGCGTTAAACTAAGCAATTGTGGTGGTGTGAAGTATTTCACGCTCCAGTTGAGTCAAATTGGATATGCAAAAGAGGATGTTTTGCTGAGGATTACGTTGGACGGCTTTTGTGTCCACCCGCCGCATTTCCTCGCGGGAGGAGGAACATGCTGAGCACCTCTCGATTGGCGCTGAGGAAGTCGAGCAGCTGGGACTCGATGATGCGCTTTGTCGAGGGAACCAGCGCGTCACCTCCACGGCCGACTCGAGACTGCGCCAGAGCGACTGCTCCCTTGAGGTCGCCCGTGTCGTTGTAGAAGTGGCTCACGTCGTCCACGAGCTGCCGCACTCCGTCGTCCTTGCCGAGGAATCCGCTCAGCTTGACGCAGAACTCGTGGAAGCGGTCGTGGTACAGCGCACTAGCCCACTTTTGCCTGAAGAATGCCACCCAGTCCTGCACGTAACCATTGGCAAAGGACGCCATCGCGCTGTTCAGGTACGATTCGTGCATCCCCACAACGCAATGAAGGTTGCCGATTTCGATCGGGTCGTCGCCGAAATACTCGAGACGGTTGAGCACGCCAAAGTCGTCAAAGTGGAGGCACGTGTATCGCGTCCGCTCTTTTTGGCTGACCTCCACAACCTTCGCCGACTTGGTGGGCAGAGCTTGGAGCGACAGCGTGTTGATGAGCGACGGAACGCTGATCTGGATGTATGTCTTGCCGCAAAGGACCATTGCTGCACGGATCGTGGGTAGGAGCATCTCAGGTGGTGGGACCACGCTCGCTTGCTGGTGTGAAGACTTTGGCGAGTGAGGCACATCGGCAAAATGCGTTACGCCAGACCCGCTTAGTCGCTTCGTCAGTGTTCCAGCAGTTGGTTTCTTGACTGCGTTTTGGCCGTGTGTTGATGTCTGGGCACTCAATGGATCAACGAGTCGAAGCAATGAGTTGGCTAGAAGCTCGCCGCACTCTTGACTGTTGTAGTGCTCGTGGAGCTTGGCGGTCATGAACCGCCTGGAAAAGCGGCACAGACTTCCAGCGCCGAGGATGCTGGGATCTGTGGTGCGCATCTCGCCGTTGACGACGAGTCGCCCGTCAAATACCAGCCCGCTGTCGTTGATAGCGTGGAATATGTCGTAGTCTGGATCATTGTGCTGACAGCACAACAGCCACCGACAAGGTACCGTGTCATCTTGATGCGCTGCCGTTGGACCGTTTGGCTTTGAATGGTGATGTCCATGTTGCCCATGTCCGCCACTGTGGGGCGAATGAGCGCCGTGGCTAGCTCCATCGTGAGCCGGAAACGCTCCGGGGGAAGAAAGAAGTCGAATTCCTTCCAAAGTATTGCCGTTCGTAGTCACAATTGCTGCAATCTTGGTCTGGTTGTGAGTTTTGATGTTGTTCACCGCGAACTCCTTCTCAACCTCGGCGCGAATAGTGGCATCTTCGAACAGACCCTCTCGCGGAGTCGGGGACACGAAAACGATGCGCGATCCGTTGATTCCTCGTGCCAGCAGCGCATCAATCACTTGCAGCGCAAACAGTGAGCTTCCATACACAACGATCGGCTTGTCCGTGTCGTCACCGACCTCGTTCTGCAATTGTTCGTCAAGATATGTCGCAGTTTTGAGGTCACCAAGTTGTAACATCTCGCGTGGGATTGGCGCAGGCGAATACGAGTCGCCGTTGAACGTTGGGAGCTTCCCCAGTGCAGTACTGGTTCCGTCGTGCAACCCCGCAGTCAGCGCCAAAAAGTCGTACGGCACGCACGAGCCATCCATCAGCACAACCGCCTTCGCCGTCCTGTCGATCCTTACGACACGACTCTTGATCACACGAACTTGGGTCTCGAGGCTGAATTGGCCCACCTCGAATGAGGTGAACGCGCTCTTTCTCGCAAACGCCGCTGGGGACGACCGCGTTGTCGCCTCGGACTGTGATACCGTGTCTCGAGCAGCAATCTCTAGACCGAGAGGCGATATGAGCGTGAGGTTCGTGAATCGAATGTACGGGATCGCCAAGAGCCGCTGTAAGCACGCGATGGCGGTATCGGACGCGCCTACTACCACGATGCGGTGGTTCAGACGCATCTTCGGCTCAGACAACAGTCTGTTCGTCATCACAAACAGCGCGAATTGGTCGAAGCTAGCGTTGTGCGCGATCCGCTCGGCGTCATCTGGGTAATTGGCAGCCTCATCAGGACTGATCTCGATACTGCGCCGGGGCGGTGCCAGCGCAAACTCCTGCAGGACGGGACTTACGACGAGACCTTTGATCGCAGCCATATCCGTTGGCACCGGACTGAACAGGCAAGATTTGTTGAATATACGGAGAATCTCCTCCAGGATGAATCGCGAGCATGAGCGGAACGTCGGATTCAGGATAAACGATTCAATCAGTGCCTGATCTTTCGACCTGTGGAACGTCAGCGACACGAAGTTCTCGATATTGAAGTGGTTCTTCAAGGCGGTCGTCAACTCGTGGTTCCGCTTGAGCGAAGCGAACCCAATCGCAACACCGTTCGCCTCAACAATGAACGTGACATGGCGTGGGTTGTCCTCCAAATCAATGTCGGCTTCTTCGCTTGCTGCTGATATAGCGCTTTGGACTGCAGAACGCGTCCCAGGATCGACAACATTGAGGAGTCCAGCTAGTGGCTGAGTATCGGTGCCGACAAACCGGCTAACAGTTAAGCGCACGGGTTCAAGTACGTTAACCCCTTGGCTTGCTGGACTCAAGAAAGAAATGGCGTCACGGTGAAGCAGGTAGAGGCTGTGTGTGAATGTGCTATTCGGCTTGGGCGGCACAAAGGTGAAGAACTCGAGGAACGCGGGCTCTGGAGCGGTCGTGGGCAATGTCAACAGGCAGAAATCCTTATCGGGAAAGCTCGCAAAGGCGTTTACCAACAGATCCGGCGACCACACATCCAGGTGGTCGTCCAGGCAAAAGAGCGTGATCACGAAGCAGTTGGCGAGCGCTTCTTCCTTGTCTAAATTGGCCAGGCTGCTGCCACAGCGTTGCAACAAAGTCGTCTCAGTGGCCATCATACGCTGATAGACTGGCGCTCCGAACGCGCGAATGGTTTGCACTCTCGGCTGCATCCCATCGCAACGAACGATCTCAACGGCGCCATCCCCATATCCAGCAAACTCTCCCAACACAGCGTCGCAATTGTCGTGGTATTTCTCTAGTCGATTGCGGATCGTTTCCTCGTTGTCATCTGAGCGCTGGACGACCTCAATGTTTGGCGGCGGAGGGTTGAACTCAACGTGGTAGGTTTTCCCGGTGGACAGGTTGACGCGCCGACCGGAGATCCGCTTGATGACTTCTTCGTCGGGCACATCGAGCACCAGCACGTTGTCAGGAACAACGCCGCGCTCAAGCATCGTCTTCGCTTGCACTGCCGTGCGCGGAAACCCGTCCAAGAGCCACCCACGCTCCGCGCAATCCTGTTCCTTGAGGCGTTCAAGGATCACATCGATGATCAGTTCGTCCGGAACCAGCTCGCCAGCATCCATGTACCGCTTCGCCTCGAGACCCAGTGTGGCGCCGGCTTGGATACTCGCACGCAGCATGTCGCCCGTCGAGAGGTGGATCACGTCGAAATGCTCAACTAGCACTTCGCACTGCGTCCCCTTGCCACCTGCGGGTGGTCCCGTGATGATGAGCTTTGGCGGCGCCAGCCGTCCGGTTCGTGTCAGATATTTGAATTTCTGAATGTTCTTGACCTCGTGCGTTTCGTCGCAAATGTGCTGCGAGATGGCGAGCTTGTTCTGCATGCCGTTGACCCGGAGAATCTTGGATGTCGCCGCGAACGCGCCGACCACCGCATCGCAGTTGTCGTGGTACGCCACAAGTCGGTGCCGGATTGTGGCCTCCGTGTCGTCCTCGCGCTGTATCAGCCTCGCGATCAGCTCTTCGTCCTGTGCTGGGGGCGGGTTAAATTCGAGATGGTACGTTTTCCCTGTCTCGGGGTCGATACGCCTTCCTGAAATGCGCTTGACAACTTCTTCGTCGGGGACGTCCAGCACAATGACAGTGTCTGGAAGAATCCCGAGTTTGGTCATCGCCTGCGCTTGACTGGCCGTGCGTGGGAACCCATCAAGGAGCCATCCGTGTTGTCGACAGTCCGGGAACTGCAGTCGGTCCAAGATGACGTTAATGATCAGTTCGTCGGGGACTAGCGCACCGGCGTTCATATACGCTTGAGCCTGCTTGCCTAGCGCAGTATCGGCTCGAATCGCCGCGCGTAGCATGTCGCCAGTGGATAAGTGAATGACGCCGAACTCTTCGACCAGCAGCTCGCATTGTGTGCCTTTTCCGCCAGCAGGCGGCCCAAAGATGACGATCCGAGGCGGTGTCAGTTGCCCAGCGCGAAGCTTCTTGAGATTCTGCTTGGACAGGTTGCTGAATGGTTCGAGGTCAAAGTTCTCCTGCAACGGCGCTACATCCAGCTCGTCTGAGATGGACAGCAGACCGGCCGCTCGCTCGACGGCTGAACTCTGCGCAATCAAACAGACATTGCGGTCGTCTTGCGCCTCGATGAGTTCGGCGAGGAAATACTGACCGAAGGTCGCGGCCAGCGCCTCGGATTGCTTCTTGAGAATCGGCTCCAGATCGTCATGGTCCTCAACACGAGCTCTCCGCACGTGGACCGGCGGCAGAAAGTCCTTGGCGACAGATTGGTACACTGCGAACTGGTCGACGGCCTCGATCACCTTGGCAAATTGATGAAATTGCGTCATTGAAGAGGTGTCTCCCCCACTGGAATTGTCCACAGGCTCGCGGCGGACCTTGACCTTTTCGAAGAACTTGCCCAGGATGGCGTCGTTCTCCATCTCGAACGACTGCGGCAGGACCAGAAGTACGCTCTTTCGGGTCACTAATGTAGTGAATAGTGTCTCCATCAGCGACTTCAAGATCGGAGCGCGACTGCCCGTGCCGCTAGCCTGGCGCTGAGCATAGTAAACCAGGTACAGTAACGTCGACGCCTACATCGCAAAGGGTAGCAGGAGTTGATGCCGTCAGTAACTCAATACAACACTGGTGTAGGATCGAACAAAAGAGGAAACACTGCAAGCGAACGTACGCGGGGAAGGTCGTACTTGAAGTGGAGATACTCGTGGACATTGGGGAGGTCAGCGAGCTCGCCAGCCGGTGTGCTATCAAACGCAGCGAAGCCCAGCACGCGCTCCGGTCTCTCGGGATCGATGGCTGTAAGCGAGATGAGAGCTGTCTCAATGACGGAGCTCACGAGAACTCGCCCAAAGAAGCTCTTGCGGTCGTCGGGTGCCGGGTAATCGAGATCGTTGATCTCTTGCTGGTCGCTCTCCTGGCTTCGGCGAATCGAATAGGTCGACTCCATGATCCCGAGAGTCGACTGCAGCTCAGAGGAAACTAGGGCAAGGACACGACTGAATGCCGCCATGAAAAGTCACGCCAACTAATTTGGGCAACCGCCACAACGAAACAGCGACGCGAAACGATTCGTTCGGCGGTGACTGCATACTCCATTGTTGTATGGATTCGTGCGCTTTTGCGACACCATTCAATGCTGAAAGACCAAAGCAATGGGAGAAGCAGCTTGTCTTGATTATCCAATAATCGGAGGCGTTGATGTTATACCAACAATGGCGGAACCATCTGCTCTCAGTGGCTGTTCCGATGGCCAGGATCGTCGTGGACCGCCGACTTCTTGGAGGTGGCCGTGACCGAGTGCCGATTCGCCTTGGCTTTCTTCTGCGCGGTTGATTTCTTGCCGACGCCGACGAGCTCTAGGCATCGGGAGCCCCACACCTGGATCTTGCGCGAAATGCCGCCGAAGCCCATTCCTTTGACAACAATCGGCTCAGGCTGACGAAGCGCGTCGTCTCCGCCCAAGTCGACCAGCCCATTGCTTACGAATGGTACTTCGTCGCGGTGAAGTGCGTACAGCACGAAGTTGTTGGACGCTGCGGCGCTGGTGTCAGCAGAATCGATAGTTCCAACGCTTGACTCTCCTTGCTGCTTGGCCAGCAGAATACGAGAAGTGGTTGTCGTCGTCGGATCGGCTCGAAGCGTCCGAAATCCCGTAACAATAGCCAGATGTGGACATTTTTGCGGAAGGCAAAGGAGCAGGCAGTCCTTGTCCGGGAACCTCTTGAAGACTAATACAACCAGAGTGAGCAAAACAACCGTGAGTATCAAGGAACCCGCAACCCAATGTGCAAGAACTGCATGAATGCTCACCTTGCGGGAGGAAGAGCTGCACACGGCAGTCGAACTCGCTTGCCATGCTGAACATGGAGACGGCGACACAGTTGTTGCGCAGCAGGCATCGCTCGATCGAGCTGAAAAACTGCTCCGCGATCTCCTCGATCGCGTTCGTGCCAATCGCGCGAATCACCTCGCTCGCACTGGCGAATGTGTCCATGACCTCGGTGCAGTTGTCGTGGTAGTTTTTGAGTCGGACACGGACAGTTTCTTCCGTGTCGTCGCTTCGAACGATACACCGCCCCGCAATATCCTCGGTCGGTGGCGGATTGTAGCTCAAGTGGTATGTGTTTCCCGTGTCGGGATCCAGCACTCGACCAGAGATCCGCTCGACGACAACTTCGTCCGGCACGTCGAGCACGAGCATGGCGTCGGGTACAATCCCCTTGTCCATCATGGCCAGCGCTTGTGTCCGCGTTCGAGGGAATCCGTCGAGCAGCCAGCCCCTCAGTTGGCAGTCTGGCTTTTCAAGTCGGTCCAGGATCAGTCCAATGATTAGCTCGTCGGGCACCAGCTCGCCTGCCAGCATGTACTCCCTGGCCTCGAGACCGAGCGGAGAGTTGTTCTGAATGGCGCTTCGCAGCATATCGCCCGTCGAAAGGTGTACGACGTTGAATGCACGCACGAGCCACTCGCACTGTGTGCCTTTTCCACCCGCAGGCGGTCCACTGATCACAAGTTTGGGCGGGTTACGGAGCACCAGCGGCCGACGAACACCTCGAACTCGGTAAATCTCATGGATAATCTTGCGAGCCTTGGCCTGAACCAACCGAGCCCCATCGACGTGGAAAATTTCGGACGCTTTCATGAACAATTGCAGCACAGCTTCCTCGTTCTCACGGTACGCGCTCAATCGCTTACGAACCATGGCCTCGCCGTCCCTAGGCATTTGCACGACGCGGTCCGCCAGCTCTGGAGGCGGCGGATTGAACTCGAGATGGAATTGACGGCCGGTCTCCTCGTCCACTCGCCGATCGCCAAGTCGTTTGACGGCGTGCTCGTCTTCAAGATCGAGCACGACCACAATATCCGGTGACACGCCTTGTGAGATCATCGTACGCGCCTGCAACTCCGTCCTCGGGAACCCATCTACCACCCACCCACGCGTCTGACAGTCGTCTTGCCGCAGACGTTCAAGCACGAGGTCTGTTACCACATCGTCCGGCACGAGGTCGCATCCTTGGACGAACTCCTGAGCGCGATCGCCCGCAGCGGTGCCATCTCGAATGTGAGCGTGGAGCAAATCGCCGGAAGATACGTGAACCACGCCGAATTCGTGGGCGAGAATCTCGCTCTGCGTCCCTTTTCCTGATCCAGGAGGACCAACAATCATTATAGCAAGTGGCTTGTCCTTTGATGGTCCCGAACTGCCAGATGTCACTCGTTGCCGGTACAAATCTCCGAAGAGTTTGCTGTAGGCGTCCACCTGAGTCGACGGCACGGCGTCCGTGCATGCGAGGATTCCGCAGAGCGTCTTGGGAGTCACGCACTCAGCCACCAAGCACGCCGAGTGCTCGTTCTGGCTCGTGATCGCCGTGGTAAGCTCATGCTCCTCAAACCATTGGGAATAAGCATCGCCGCCATTCTGTCGCGCCTGCAGCTGTGATTTCTCAACCACCGGAGTGATCGCATCGATGTCGTTGGAGTCGGCAAGAGCTTCTCGAATATACACTGCTGGCGAGTAATCGGCACGCACAGCACGAAAGAAGCGGAAAAGCGCGCCGGAAGCAACCGACACCGTGTCTCGCAGCGAGAAGACGTGGTCGAAAAGTCCGAACTCCTCGACGCCCACTCCTACTGGCACCGCAAGGACGACACCA
This sequence comes from Phytopythium vexans, assembly GCA_003413675.1. NCBI lineage: Eukaryota > Oomycota > Peronosporomycetes > Pythiales > Pythiaceae > Phytopythium > Phytopythium vexans. Next base: position 305,737 of record QLOC01000018.1, on the reverse strand, counting down.
CCCAACTCAGGCTTGTCCGCAAACACGCGCTGCAGCATTGGAGTCAACACGCGCGCCGAATCAACAATCGCGCTGTGGCTGAAAGCGGCGAGAAGCAGACAGCCATTCGGCTTCCCGAAGAGCAGGCGCTTTCGAAGGTACTCGATCACCTCTGGCCATTGCGCGAGACTGTCCGGCACTTTGTCATCGAACGCCGCAAACCCCAGCAGCGACGGCGATCCGCCTTCGTCGTTATTGTTGCTATCGGCTTCGGCACAGAGGGTGTAGTAGCAGGTCTCAATCAATGCGCCGGGGTGCGTCAATCCGAAAAGCTGGCGCTTGATGGACGCCTCCGGCTCCGATAGGTCTTCCACTCGCGCTTGGTCCCCCTCCACGCAAACGCGCACGGTGATATCCATCGTCTAGTGTTGCCGAGTCTTCGCAGGCTCACCGCGGCAGGCAATTCAGGTAGCGTTGCTCCAGTTTGTGCTGACTTCGCTTCAAGGCGCCGGCGTCGAGCTGCCGTCTTGACGGTACAGTTGAAACTACCTGACCGTAGCTGGCATCCTATATTTAGGTACATTATGAATGATTTTTGTGATGGCGGCAGAGAACCCAAGGAAGTGCAGCCTTCGCGTTGAAGTGTTCCTCTGCCGCTCGTTCTTGCGATCCGCCGTAGCTCACGACGCACGCACTTTGGAAACACAATGCAGCCTGACAGTGTATTATTCTCCACTCATTTTGCATGTTTGTGCAATGGAGGTGGCTACATTGTCTTCCGTGTCACGCAGCTGTCGTTCGGCCAGCACGCAGCTCCAACTGCCATGTGATGGCGTCGCTACCAGATTCGACATCCTGCCTAGTGGCTTTCGTTGTCTTTCCCTCACGGGCATGCCGTGCAATGCTCTGTCTCTAGCTGAATACGAGAGCAGAACGAGATATTAAACTCCTGCCATATCAATTCGGGAAAGCTGGAGCTGAAAATAGATTTGACTGCTATCGATCAAGACGTTCGTGTCTTGAACAACGACGAGCTCGCAAAGCGCTCTGCGCGCTCTCGATCAAGAGCGGATACGCATGCTCATCTTTCAAGACTGAGAGGGCCAGCAAATGCCGCGACACACGATCGAGGAAACACCTTTGCTGTACGATTTGGTTCCGGTTTCTCCTTTGCCGTCGTTTGACTCCACCGCATCGCTTCGAAGAGTGCTGCTATCCCAGTCGATGGAGCGAAGAGTTCTGGGTTTTGGCAATCGGCATCGACCCTCGATATTGGCAGCTTATTTCTGTGGTTTAATCTTTTGGGCGATCGGCTTTGTCTCCCCCCTGACCACCGCCACGACCTGGATTATCCTTCTCACACCTGGACTTGTCGTCCCGGCAGTCATTCTGTTCACATTGGCCATGTGCTGCGATGTGGTTCGGATCGTGATGAAGCGATTTGAGTTTTGGCAGCTGATAGTCAACCTGAGCTTGTGGGTCATCTTCCTCGCCATCTCGTATCGCGATGTACGCGTTGTGATCGTGCCTGTACTCTTGGTGAATATGCTCAATACCGTCATGGTGGACGCGTATATATTCAGCGGCAAGCTCTTCACGATTTCGGTGTTGTTGTGCCTCGTGTGCATCGTCGCGTTGTTTGTGGAGTTCGCGCTCGACATCATTCACGTCGACAACCGGGTGGTCCTGCAGCTGACCGAGAAGCGCGCGATCACGTCGTTGGACATGGTTCAAAACACGACCCTCACTGTCGGTATGCTGATGACACGAATTGCGATTGCCAAGATTTGGGGCTTCAGATCCGACGCTAGCGTTGTTCGGATGATTGTCTTTCGATGTCATCTCAAATTCGAGTCCGTTACCAGTCAGGCGACTGCGACTGAAGTTCGACCGGCGGAGGCCGCCGGAAAGACTGGCACAAGTCGCCAATTGCGGAATGTCCCCTTGCGTGCTCTCTTCGACCCTAGCAACACGGTGCTTCCCCACGCACTTCGCTCCATATCGCCGATTCGACGAGTGGGATTGTTTGTGATCGGAATCATCGGGTTTGTGTTTACTGTGCTGTGCACAGCTGTGGACGGTGTTAACAGCATTTACTTCCTCATCGCAGTTGCTGCTTCTGTCTCGTTCCAAGCGGCATTTGCGCTGTTCCTCCACCGGCGACTGCTGTGGCACATCTGGAGATCGTTTGACTTCCAGTTCCTGGCGTTTCAGCTCGTTTCTTCAAATGTTTGCATCGCTTTCCTCACGTATTGGAACTGGAAGTTCTGCTGCAATCTGTTTTGCGATTCGATGTGGATGCTGTGGGTGCTCGAGCTGGACGCGTTGACACCTATCGCTCGTGAGAAGCTGCATTTTCGCTTGCGGTACGCGGTTCCGGTGATTGTCTTCCACGCAGTCATGAACGTCATTGGTCTTCATGATCTGGCGTTGGCGACGAATTCACATTTGCAGGACCGAACAGTGTTCAGTGGCAAAATCTTCGGCCACAACGTCCGTGTGTCGACCATCGCCTTCCTGGCGAACCGCCTCATGATCGTCGTCGTGTGGTGTTGCCGCCTGGTATGGCGAATCTGCCGCCGCCAGCACACATTCGAGTGCATCTTTTTGTCCGGAGGCGTTGAGTACACCAGTTTCCCGCGAAACTCTACCACAACCGTCACCCCGACTGCGACTTAATGCACACTTGATGTTTTGGGGCACCAAAGGCGCTGTCGATTCAGTAGTGTGGATGCGTGTGTCAGCATTTTAAGTTGAACAAGTTGAAGTGTTCTTCAAATACGATTCCCACACGAATCGCTCGCAATCAACTCAGATTTGAATTGTTATTTACTGGAAATTTGGGTGAAAAGCATTGGATTTTGACCCACAAATCGCAAATATGTCGGAAGCGGAGCAGCCAGCGCCGGCGCTCTGGAAGCGCTTCCTGGCGCCGTACTATATCTGCAACACGGTTGCGCTGCTCGTGTACGCGCCGATCCGGTTCAGCTACTCGAGTGAGACGCTGGAGGACCGCAACAACTACCTCGGGATCCCTCTGGTTCGTGCGAATCATTTGACAGTTCGGGTGGTCATACCAAGTTGACACATTGCTTGACGGCGTGCAGGAGCACGAGATCTTCTTGCTGGCAACGCTGTCGTGGGTCGTCAACTATCGCAAGAAGGCCACGATCGATGGCGTCATCTCGCTCTTCTTCATGTACGGCAAAGTGGCCATCCTCGCGTCGCTCTACTACCTCGACATGACGCTCTTCGGGTGGTATGCCGCCTACTGCGTCGGTAGGTCCGCCGGTTCGCTCAATCGAGAGTCTTTTGCTGACTGGGGGACTGGCTGTCGCAGTTTTGTTTGTTGGAGTGGGACAGCCTGTCTACTCGGGTCCGTCCAACCTCAAGCCGCTCACGCCGGCGCTGTTTGAGCGCCACATCAAGCGCGGCAAGAAGCCGACGGCCAGGAACTGGCTCGTGTACTTTTACACCGAGTGGAGCGACTACTGCCTCGAGCACGACCCGATGATCGCCGAGCTGTCGCTCACTTTCTCGTCCGAGTCGCTGCATTTCGGCAAGGTGGACCTGAATCAGTGGACCGACCTGGCGACCGAGTTCAACATTGACGTGTCGGCGACGAGCTGGCAGCTCCCGACGCTGATCCTGTTTCAAGAGGGCAAGGAGGCGGTCCGACTGCCTCAGTTCGACGCCAATGGCAAGGTGCTAAAGACCGTTCTCAATCGGGTATGACGCTTTCTTTAGAGTGATGACGTGGTCAGGGTCTAGCTCATGACGGATGTGGTGGGCTGCTTGTCTGTGCGTCTGTGTTTGCTCCAGGCTGGCTTAGTCGCCGTGTTCAAGCTGCAGGAGCTCAAGGACGGCCAGAAGATCGCTGTGAAGTCCAAGTCGGCGTAACCAAATGTTCCTGAGTGTGGCAACAGGGTCGAGTGTGGAATGCTTCCGAATCAAAATCGTTTCAGCTGACCCTCGTGCTTGAACAATGAACTATCCGGTATGCACATGATTCACATCGCGGGACCGATAATGAATCGCCAAAATCTAGATCCGTGTCAGCAATTTCAGCTCCTCACGCGATCGCTTGGTACTGATATTGTCGACGGAGCTGAGCTCGATGCAGCTCGCCGCTGTACTGGTGGCGCAGCACTTCCATTGCGAAGTGCGCCAGCAAAATGTAGGCCGGTGCGAACTTGTTGTGCTCGAACCGCCGTAGCTGAGCATCGCTATCCACATCAACACATGTGAGTCGGATCCACGTTGGACATGGGTAGCCACTCACAAATTACCTGAGTTCGAGCTCGCTCTGGTGCGAGCGCAGGAAGCTGTCGATGGACGCGCCTTGCGTGAAGATCGCGACCGCCAGGCCAAGCTCTGCCAGCGACAGCGCCTGGATGATCTCCGCAGACGCCGTCATGAGTCCCGAGAAGCTGCGCACCATGAGCCCGCAGCCGCTCATGATGACAGCGACCACCAGGACTGCCCCGATCACAATCAGTGGCGCTGAGTGATTCATCAACGACGACTGTGTTAGTACAAGGTTTGCGCATGCACTGAACCCAAAAGGTAGCAAGTACCAAAGAGCCACACTGGCGCGTAGTGGTGAAATCCTGCACACATTGCCATCGACATCGTGAGCTATGAACACGATACAATGACAGCTGTCGCGATGGCGGAGGGAAACGAACCGAGGAAGAGCCCGTAGGTCAGCAGCGCCAATCCGCAGAGCAGGTCGACGCTGTTGAAGAGGAAGAGCGCGCAGCGCGAGCACAGTTCGGAGCACCACGACATGCTGCCACCGCCCTCCGTGGTTCAAAAATGACACGCGATCGAATCTCTACCACATCAAATTATCGGTGATCCACAGTAAATTAGGTAGCCGAAAGGTAGCCGAAAGCAATAAATATATTAATCTATGTGTATATACGTTTTACAGAGTTAAGAAATTGGATGTTTGGGCTTGTTGCACAAATTGATATTAATATTTTTGAGATTATATCAGTTCGAGACGGCGCAGAGAGGGACGCGACACTCGAGCGCATTCCCCTTTGAGGTGTTGAAGCTGCGAACATGGGTGACTCGTGCGCCGAGCTGTGCTCGGGCAGCGCGCTGTTCGTGTTCAACGGTGTGGACATCGTCTGCGGCGTGGCGCTGACGGTCTACAGCTTGTATCTCGGTACGTCTACAGCGGTGTTGAGGGCTAAAACGACGAGTATAACGTGGGTACCTTTTCGCGCAGGCGTCAACCATTATGCACCCGAATGGCTCTATGGTACTCCCCCAGCTCTGTGGTGGTGTGCAACCGCGTCCTCGACCTCGAGCGCTAATGCTAGTCTGTGGCATGGATACTGCAGGTCCCATTCTGGCCGTTGGCGTCGTGCTCATCCTGACGGGGCTCATGAGCTGGTGCGGCGCCGCCAACCAGTCCTGCTCGTGCTGCCTCTCGCTGTCGTCCTACCTGCTCATCGTCCTGGCCCTGGCCGAGCTCGCGCTCGGGATCGCCATCTTCACGCAGGGGGCGACGATTGACAAGTTCCTTCGAGACCACCAGCAAGAGCTGCACCTCACGTGCGTGCATTTGAGAACTGTAATGGATGAGGTCTGGCTGCTCATGCAAGCAACGTATTGTCATTTCCAGCGACGAGCAGCTCCGCAAGTTTGAAGACAACAAGTTCATCCCGGCGTACGCGCTCGTCGGACTCTTTTGCATGGAGGTGCTACGCTTCTGTTTCAGCAGCGGGCTGTCCCGTTGGCGCAACAACAGCAAGTATCGCTATCGGTCGCTCAATGCCCTCCGCGGCCTGGATGACGAGCTGTTGGGCGTCAAGAAAGAGCATGTGGGTCCAGTGCTCTGGTACAAGGGTTCGATCATCGCACTCGCGGCTAACTGTTGCGTGTCAATTGTTTTGCGTTGACAGGAGATCTCGTCCAAGTACGCGTCGCTCAAAGACAAATACAAGAACAAGTACAAAGCCCCCGAGCAGAAGCCGGTCACGAATGACAGCGCCAGCACGCTCTATGTCTAGTGTGCTCAGCTCGATCAGAGGGTCCACTCGTTCTCCGTCGGAAGTCTACAAATTCACTTTGAGTTCATGTGCGATGGCTTGAATGTAGCACTGGTTTTCTTCATGCTTTCGCGCGCATTCAATTGAAGCTGACACGAATTGCTGCAGTATGCCCTCAATCTTTTCGTCGCTGTCGGAATAGGCGTTGCGAACCTCGGCGCTGAGGTTTTTGATCTCGCGCGAGCAGATCATCATACCTTCGTCAACCGCTTCTCGGATACGAGAGTGGTTCTTGAGCACTGCGTCGATTGTCACTTTCGATTGCTGTTCGTGGGCAAAGAAATTGTCGCTTATCGCATCAAGCCGCTGACCCAGCTGAGCTTTGTCCATCTTGCTCTGACGGTCCAGCACTTCGCGGAGCTCGTCCAATTTGCGCTTCCATTGCGCGGCGTGGTTGACCTGAGCCAATCGCATTTCGCTGTGCGACTTTGCGAGAACCTGCAGGTCTGTCGAGATAGCGACAGTAGCGCCACTCGAGCTCTCCTTGAAAGCGAAAGCCTCGGCTTGGATCTGCGCTGTCTCCTCCTTGAGGCTCTGGAGCTTCTCGACGATATCTCTGTGTGACGTTTCCAGTGTTTGCAATAGATGAGCAGCCTCGCGTTCGCGAGTGACGAGATCGTCCGCACAGTGTTTGACCCGCGCGAGGTCGGCCTGTGTTTCGTACATATTAACCGCGAACTTCGAGAAAATGTTTTGGATGTCAGAGAAGCGGCGCTCAGATGCATCCTGTTGCTTGCGTTGCCTCCCATTGACCCGTCCGCTCTGAGCTTGAAGGTGTTCCATCGAGGCTTCCACTTTGCCGAGGCGGTCGCGCATATCGTTGGATGTCTGCGCTATTCTTTTATTGAGATCCTCTACGACGAGAGGCACGAACCATTTGCATGATCAGCACACGGAGGAGCATTCGAGTCTCATGAACGTACCAACTTCGCATGTGACTGCCTCGGAGAGAGTCAGGAATGCCTGGTGGATCACTTCAACCTGCAAAGCAGCAGAGGCACGAAACAAATGCTTAGCGCTTCGCACTCGTTGCCATGCGATACAAACTGCAAGAGCAAATCGGACTCGCGTATTCAGCTCTCTCAAGGTTTCGTCTTGCTGGGCTGCACCTCGTCCTTGATCCTGATGTTATCATTCCATTATCAACCACACCAGATTCAAATGCGCTTTTCGCTCGTAGTGAAGCTACAACCTGTAGATCCTTCTTCATGCCTTCAAGGTCGAGGGCTAGTCCATTCTGGTACGTACAAGCATTGTCAGCAAGTATTGAACCCCGCCGCGCCGTATATGTCTCGTGATTCCAACAAACACGCTACCCGTACAGTCTTCTTCGTTAGTGTCACGGCCGACAAAGATTTGTCTGTCGTCGCCGCGAGCGCTTTGGATGCCATCGTGGCTCGCCTCATGTTCGAGACCGTTCGGTTATGTGATTGCGCATCGAAGCGTCACAACCGCCGTCCGTTGAGCGTCGCTAGGTTGTGATAACGAGAGAATTCAAAATGCTCACCTTGTCTCTGCGCATTGGCCACTGTGTACTCATGTTTGACCCCTCCGCATCACCATATCGCTGGCTATGGATCTCCCGCACCGCACACGCTGCCAGTCTATCCCAGCCACCCTGTGCTCCTTTGACGACCTCCCTGCTATCTGCCTCGTCTGAAAGCCTTCAGCCTGCTTTTCACAATACATGGGAGATCGTTCAGGACTCACAAGACATCGAAGTCCATGCGGTCGCTGACGTCTACATGCAGCTGTCGACGGCCTTGCTTATTCAAGCCGAACATGTAACTTTCCCCGAGCACTCTGGTGTTATTTGCAAGATCCCTCGAGTTTGCAGACTTCCGACTCCTAGTCGAGGAGATCACGCGAACTCGCGTTCTCTTAATGCAAGTGCGATTGCAAGTCGTCCTCAAAGAGCAACCAGAGCGTCTTGCGCTGTGCCAACAGTCGACACAAGGCCAACTTCTGGAACTGAGACGTCGACACTGGAAGGGAAATGCAAGGACTACAGAAGAGTGGGTTGAATGGACAGGACGGACCAAGAAGGCCAGAGCAATCCAGGCGAGGCAGATAGCAATGAGGACATCAATGAAGACTAGAATGGTTGAGAATAACTCGAAGCGCGATTCATAGCCGACGACATGGTGGTGCAGAGCGATCAAACCTGAGGACACAGTGGGCCATACATTGGAGATGCGCTCAGGTGATTTGGACATTTTCAGTGCCACAGTCGTGTAACGACAGATTGGGTCGGACACGCTAGTTTACAGCATTGAGGCGGATCTTTTCAATATCAAGGCATCACAGATGAGAACATTCCGTGATTTGGCGCACTTTCCTGGAAGCTCGGCTCCAGAATCCGGGTGCATTCGCCGTCTGTTCCTGCAAAGAGCATCAGTCGACGCCATCACCTCGATCGCTATGCGCCAAGTGCACCAGCCTTTGCTCTCCGTCAGTTGGTGCGCAGTATGCGGTGTCATGATCAGCGTTTGCGAGCCATTCAGCTGTCACCTGTATGATAGTCATCCGTCAGAGAGAAACGCCGCGGGCCAGTATTTCTGACACTATAGGCACGTATTGTTCCGGTCACGAAGGTGATCAAGGTAGTCAAGAGGTCTGCTGGGAGTTGACTTGGTTACGGTTCCATCTGTAGCGAGAAACGGCGGGACGCGTTCGAGCGTCGTCACCCGGCCGGGACCTACTCAGCGCACCGACGACCCGGAAGCGGACTGGTGAGACATCGAGCTGCTACATCTGAACTCGCGAGAATATCTTGTCTGCAAGGGGTGCAAGTCCGGCGTATAGCCACATTTCCTCCTGGCAGACATACTGCAGGCTTGGCGCTGGCTGGGTACCCAATCTGACAGGCGCTTCGCCGGCTCAACGGCACTGACCAGGAGGCCAACTGTGTGGACTCTCGCGCCGAGCACGGCACCGAACAGACAAGGCCTCAGTACGGTAAAGTATCCTTGGATCGGTGCCGCCGCGTGACGACAGCCAGCGACACCACGCTGCAGGAGGAGCGGCTCAAGTGTCCGGTCGCTCTCCGCGTCGGGCCGTATCAATCGTCGACTGTGTCCTGTCCTGCTCTGAACTGTTCGCCTCACGTGGGCGGGCACAACGGCGACTCGCCACTGCTTCTCGCCCTTCTGCCGGTCGGATCCGGTGGCTGGACGGCGGGGGGAACGGAGACAATCCGCTCGAATTTATCGCGCGCGTCCAATATTTTTATTGTCGTTTATCAGGCGGAGAAAACCTGCAAAATAAGATTCCCTGAACATCTCAGGGATCGAAATCACTTCAACTTCAACGCTCCAGCATACAAAGGGGGGCCTGTGAGAGATAATAACAAAGGTTCAAGCTCGAGGTGTTCCACAGATTCGCAGAAAAAGCTCAACTGACCACCGAGCCAAGTGGCAGGCATAGGGCCGAGAGACGTTGGGCTCGGCCCTACGAATCCTGCGAGGCGTCGGCGGGTCGACGGCCGCGTCGGCTCATTCCCCAAGTTTCACCGTTGCCGACATCGATCGCGTGCGACCAGGAGTGGTGTGTTCAGACCGATTGGCTGGCCACCGCGTTTGAATCGGAGACCTCCACCACCCGAACCATCATGGCGACTGCAACGATGCCACTGCTTGAAAGCTCTCGACCGCGCTCCGCGCCTAGCGTCCGTTTCCAGGACGAGCTCGAGATGCGGCACAGCGAACCGGCGCTCGAGCTGCTCGACGTCGTCGACCTGCCTCCGTCGCCGCCGCCGTCACCCGTCCGTCAGCGCGCGCGGTCAACTGGCAGTTTCGCCGATTCGTCCGAGAAACTGCGCCTCGACCAGGTCCGCCCGCACCGCATCCGCATCTGCTACCAGGACGACGCGTTCCGTCTTCGGTCTGAGGCGCGCACGAGAAGTCTCCTGGCCGCGGCCACGTCGCCCACCAGCGACAGCGACAGCACCAACCGCGCGCTGCTGGCCAAGAAGGCGCTCAAGTACCGCAAGGTGCTGGACCGCATGGTCGATGTGGACGTTGAGGACCCATCGTTCGACGTGTCCAAGTTCCTCGGCGTCGACTGGTGTAAGACCACGAGCCTCAAGGCGCACGTGCTGCGCCAGGTTTGAGCTGTCAGTCGGCGATGAGCCTCCGCTGACACGCCTGCAACTGCACCACCACAAGGTGCTTCGCCGCCCCCGCTTGCTACCGCACCACCCCCACTTATTTATCCCCAAACGAAATGAAAAACACACCGCAGCAATTTGGGCGGGCTAGAGAGATATACAGTGAATGAATGAATTTTTGTTTTCGTCTATGGAAACTCTAGCTCGATTTTTTGCAAGCCGACTCTCGGCGCTGTGCTTGAAATAGCGGACCCCGAAGTGCGAATATGAAGACGCCGGCAGATACAGACGAGATAGAAGACGAGTGCTTGCGGCAATGCTACCATGCGTTTCTGGCCCGGCGAGTGGCGCGCGGCGGTCGCAGTCTTCGCACACGCCGTGGCTTCGAGAAGCTTCGCGCTAACTACCAGCCGCGCGTGGGGTTCTTGCTGGACCATGTCGGAAACGATCCCATCCAAGTCAGGCTCACAAGCGTATCTGATACTGCGGGAGAAGGCGGAGAGTCTTGGAAAGAACTGGTCGGACCATTCGTCGACGAACGCATCATCCGCTTCGTTGCTGACGTCTGCTGGCCGCTCGCTCATTTCGGGCCAGCACACAACGATAAACCGAGAATGGTACTGCATATTCGCGCATTCGGTGTGGTCTCGAAACTGATTCGGTGCATTTGTCCTGAACGTTGTTCTGTTTGTTTGGTGTCAGGTTTTGGAATGGCAGGAGCTCTCAGCGCCGCGGTATTTTGCCATGATGGTCAGCGTACTGCTCTGGATGTTTCCGGGACTACCGAGTTTTGAGCTGCAGGAGATCATGGAGAATGACTGGCAAAATGACCGCGATTTCGATGCCTACGGGAGCGAAGGGCTAAGTCTCGAGGGTTTCACAGTCTCCCTGATCGATTTGGCGGTGGCATGCACGGTAATATCGTCGTCGTGGTTTCAGTATTTGATCGTGATGTAACGCTATGAGCTGGAATGAGTTGCAGGGTGGAGCCGCCGACAAATGCCTGAGGTTTCTTCAAGAAATGGTAGCACGACTACAGAGCTCACTACCTATCGTCCCGGACGAGTCTGCAATCCATGATGATAGTGTGCATCCAGATAGTCCGACAGACGCGTCTGCAGCTCACAGGCAAACTCGGTGGCATTCCATTCCACTCGGGCAGCTCGTCCCATGTCAACTTCAACCCACCCCGCAGTACTACGAGCTCAAAGTGAGTGGCTAGCATGCAATCGTCCGAAGCGATGCTCAAATTTAACCATAAAACATGCTGATGCTGTAGGCGAAGGTATCGTCGGCGCCGATGATCCTCATGGTACTTGCAGGGAGCGAGAAGTAGGCATACGTATCGTTCTCATGATGCGGAGATCTTTTGAAGAGGTACTAAACTGTAGCTTCTGGACAGACTCGTCGAGTTCCAACTCAGTTCAAGCGCCAAACTACTTGTTCGCGAAGGAAGCAACCGTTCAAGTCTTCGCCGCAAAACAATCGCTCTGAAAACTCACTTGATAGAGATGGAGAAACAGATTCTGTGGACGTTTCGAGATTGGAACAGGTCTCGGCCGTCGATCTTCCTGATCCCAAGCGAATCCATCAGTCGAAAGGCGCTGAAATTGTTCGGGTGTTTGCGTCTACTGGAAACCCACGAGGAAGAGCTTCATGTGGGACAGACGACGCCGTGGTCCGTTCAACAGCGAAGCACTGACCAAGTCAAGACGCCGGCACTGCCGATATTCACGTTGCACACAAGTATCCAAGAACCAACATTGCTCTCAATGACAGACCGTTCACCGAGTTGCGGTCGAATTGATCGATTGACCAGTCAGCTGTTTGTGCTGTGCAATCACCCACAGAACAAGTCTTTTTCGCTCACGATCAAGACTTCGCTTCTGCAAAGCATGAACTCCGCAGGTGGTGCTGGCGCTGCTGCCGCTGTGTCGCACTCGACATCAGCGTTCACTTCATTTGTCGTCGGCGACTCTGATGATGCCTCGAGTTCAATAACTGGAGGCGATATATCGGAAGCAGCCCACACGTTCATCTTCGTTGTGAAGGAGACAAATGAAGTCGGTGCTCCCTTCACCGCAGGCGTTCATCGACGAAGCAGATGTTTGCCAAAGCAATGGTTTAGCTCCATCAGGTACAACTCTTTTGCACCGGATGAGCCAGAAGCTCTGTCACTCTTGGAACTAATGGTCACTTTGCAGCGCTACAGACGAAACCAAAGAGATCATTATTCAGGCGGACCAACAACATGCGGGTGGGAGCGACAGCGAACATCACAGTGCCGGGGACTCTCAGTACTATCTGTACATGTTCTCTGTCCATGGCGTTTATTTTGAAATCGAGTGCGAGTCGTTCCGCACTGAAAGCGTTAGTGCACCACCGGTGGCTTTCTTTGCTGAAGTGGACAACAATACAACAAAATCCAACGACGACTACAGCCACGTTATCGACAAAACCGATCAGAGTCAACCTGTCAACAAAAACATTGATGAACATACTTCAACGCACCGAAATCGAACTCCGAGCAATACCAATCACTTTCCTCAGTCAGTTATCCAGCAACCAGTCAACGCGTCGCATCCCTTTGTAGAATGCAATGATGAACTCGATCACGAAGAACAGAATATCGCTCCAGCCAGCAAAGTGAACAGCGCGATGTTGTTGCAACACCTACTCCAGATACGTCAAAAACAGAAATTACTGTCGACATCGTCTCCGCTTCCAGCATTTGTTGAAGGCGCCAGAGTTAGCACAGTCAAGACACTTACGTCTGCCGTCTCTCTGCGCGCCAAGGTAAGCCGGTCGTCAAGATAGCTGGCATGCTGATCGTCGTACTAATTCCCAATATGTTGATTGTGCAGTTCCTTCATGCTCGCGAGTTGGCGAGGCAAGCGCGTCTCGTTGAGCGTGACAAGTTCATTCTAATGGCCACATCCGAGAAACTGCGAAATCTCGCGCCACGTTGTACCGGTGGACAACAACCCCATACCACTCCACATATTGTCCATTGCAGTGACGATGATGTTCCTCCACCGACGACCGACTTTGAGGATCAGGCTAGCAATTTGGCTTCGTTCTTTCGTGGCAAAGCCAATCAAGCCATAACCGAAGCTAATCGACAATCGTCTCTCTTGGGATTTGCTGATATCGACGGCGAGTTGCTGAGTAACTACAGTGACCTTTTCGGACGAGATGTCAAACTGCGCGGTATGCTGGATGAGGAGAAATGGCAATCGGACGAGAGGAAAGAGGCACGTCGGATGACCGAGCTCCGCGAACAAGTGCTAAGTGGACTTAGCTCTGACAACAGTGATGATTACGGCGACTACGTCAACACAGCTGAGTATCTGGAGCAGCTTCTGCGTGACGCCATTGACGAACAAAACAAAATCGATGCCGCCCATGAAAGCGAAGCCGACCGCACGGCGCAGCATCTCGCGAACTCATGGGCATACGCGCAGTACCGGACTGATCACACTCTCCAACAACAGCAGCACCGAGCAGATGGGACGAGCCACTTGGAGGTTTCTAAACGCGAGGAATGGCTTCAATCGGTCTACGCCAGCAAACTTCATGGGCATGTGGGCCTCTCAGGCGCATCAAGCCCAACCAAAGTCGCAATGGCTCTATCGACAAATGTATTCGATTCTGAGCGTGACGAATTGCCTTGGAGCCCAGTCTGGGAGCATTACTTGGACGAGAAGACTGGTGTTTCTCAGCAGATGTCGCCCAGAAAGCCCTCTGACAGCAACGCCGGCGTAAGAACTCCAAACAGCAATGACAGTCGAACAGGCGACACCAATTTCGTCCCATCGCCACCGCTGAAACAACGGCCAAAATCGACGTCATCCTACGATCGAGTTTCCACACGTGTCTCGGCGCAGGCGAGGGATGAGGCGAAAGCTTCGGCCAGTTTCGCATTTTCCCACAAGCATCGACTGCAGCGCGCTTGCTCGTCGGCAAAGCCAAAGCTACCTGGAAGGGAAGTTGTTCCTGAGTCTGGCCCTCATATCGGTCAGAAAGAGCAAACGGAAACAGTGTGCATACCCCAAGACCGAGCTGCTACTGCCTGTAAACCTGATTGCACGCCTGCGTCTCGCGGTGACCCATCAGCGTCTGTAGCAGAAACCTTCGTGATGAGGAGTCCACTCAAATGTACGAAAGGCTCAACAAAGGAAGAGGTCTCACCGTCGCACGCATCGAAGAATGTTAGTGAAAAGAATAGCAACGAACAGGGATTATCGGAACGCGACGCACAGCTTCGCAATCTGCCGAGACAGATTTCCGAGAATGAAAGCTCAGGTGCGAAGAAGCAGACAAAGAAGAAGAAGCAGAAGAAGAAGGAATCTTTCAGGATGACGCAACGAGTCAGAGAGCTGCTCACAATCTCTGAAATGGTCCGTGACGCAGCTCGTCCGGTTGAAGACGACGACGACAGTGTATTCTCGTCAGTGGGCATTCCTTTCCCACCACGCACGAACGTTAAGCGCAAAGTATGACCAAGATCGCAACAGTTTTGTGGCAATTTGTCAGTCCGACAGCAGACTACCTCTGCAGCACTAAAGTTGTTTACAATGCAGTGATCACAAGAATAGTCGATCTACTTAGTGTAGCAAAATGAGCAGTATGTGCTTACTGAACTAGCTCAGCAAAAATGACATTGAACTCCATCTTGCGTGCCGTCTTCTTCTACTTCAGTCGCAAGATCCGACTGCGATGTGGATAAAATGTTGTCCTCTGCATGACTGACGGACTGTGTTGGAATTGCGAGTCAACTGAACTGCTGTTCGATATTGCCATGATCTGACGTTGATTGATCAGCTCAACCATCACAAGAAGCCGATTGCGTCGATTTGCACACCGAATTGTTCGTCACCATTGTATTGAGGAGTCAAAAACAGCGATGACGAAATGTCCACGGATATGAGTCGTCTACACCACGCGAGCCAACACACTTTGCACTTTGCAGCCGCTTCGCTTCGACGCGACTAGTGTGTCTGCGTCGAGTTGTTCGCGGCATCCACACGGAACTCATTGCCCATTGGAATCGACTTCAACTACGGACCCGATTGGAGCCAATTCCATGTTGAACAAGCGTCATCCTTGTCGCCTATTTACGTTTTGTGTACGTATTTCGATAGCATATGTTGAATTTGGACTCAGCCAATCAACGCCACGAGCTGGGCTGACGTGTGTCCAGGATACAGCGACCGCTGGCCGCCCCTCGTCATTCCTTTGGTATCCACCTCCTCAAGAATGGGCAAGATCGAAGACCGCCTCGCCGAACTCGGGCTCGAGCTGCCGCCGCCGGGCGAGCCCAAGGGCAGCTACGTGAACGTCGTGCGCACCGGCAACTACATCTTCACTGGTAGGGGTGACAGTGGCGATTTCCAATGCAAGTGTGCGGGCTGTTAACAATTGGTGAACTGTATTGCAGCTGGTCACATTGCGCAGGCCGCGGATGGAGCGCTCATCGTCGGCAAGGTGGGCAAGGACCTGACGACGGAGGAGGGCTATGCCGCTGCTGAACGGGTGGCGCTTAGCCTTATCTCGACGCTCAAGAGTACGTTCTTGTCGGCATTATGTGGCTCTGCCAGAGACTGACGAGGAGACTGGTGTGCAGAGGAACTGGGCGAGCTGGACCACATCACGCGCGTGGTCAAGCTCACGGGCTTCGTCAACTGCGTCGACGGCTTCACGGCGCAGCCGGGTGTCATCAACGGCGCGTCCGACACGATCTCCAAGGTGTTCGGCGACAAGGGCAAGCACGCGCGCTCGGCTGTCGGCACGAACGCGCTGCCGCTCAACGTCGCGGTCGAGATCGAAGCCATCGTCGAGGTCGCCCCGTCGGCTCCGTCGACCTCGTCGTCGCTCTGAGCGGGCTTCGAGCTGGGTTCGCTGACCTTCCGACGACATCGCCGCTCGCAGGGTCAGCGTATGGATCCGACACCTCGGCGTAAGATTCAGTTTGACTCTTATCGAATTACATTCATAGACAATGGCACGGAGTTTCTCCGTGCACGTTTGCTGCGTCTACGCATTCATATCCAGTATTTATCCATTCGTGTGGTCTTGTTGGGCATCCGGAATGCGTGGCATTACTTCCGCCGCACAGTAAGCTGCAGTGCCACCAGCCCAGCGACGCGGAAGGCGATGCCCAGCATGAGCAGAGTCGCAATGTCGTGCCACACCGGGCGGTCGATGATATTGTACTTGGCGAGTACGTCCGCGCCTGACCGTGCCCAGCAGTTTTCCCCCTGCGGGTTGCATTCGATAGCCGAAACACTCTGCCAAAAAATGCGCATGAAGCCGTAGTAGCCGTACTTGAACGGTGTGATGTGCTCGATCCAGCGTAGCAAGTACGGAACAGCGTCGGAGTTGACGAAAAGCCCACCAAGCAACAGCAGCGGCATGATGATGATGTTGCCGACGATCGGGGCGATGTCGATACGGCGGCAGACGCAGCCGACAGCGTAGCCGAATGCCACACAGCAGCTGTTCATCGCGATCAGCAGCAGCTGCATCGTCAAGAACACTTGAACTCCCTGGCCAATGCCGAGCAGGAGGTACATCGGAATCAGTTCAATCACCGGTAGGATCAATTGGATGGGCAGTTCGCACAAGTTCTTGGCAACAAACCAGGCTGCGACATTGTAAAGCCCGACCTCCTGCTCGCGGTACACCATCGGGAGCTCTACGGGCACAGAGCAGAGTCCGGGCATCGACGCAGCGTAGACTTGGTCCGTGACAATGTAAAAGAAAGCTCCGGCAAAGTTCGGGATGCCCTGCTGGTTCAGCTCGAGCTGAAAGAAGATGGATCCGAGGAGAAACGCGAAGATGAGCGTCTGGATCACCTGAAGACGGAACGCCATCTTGTCCCTGAGCAGTCGAAGCGCATTTCGGTGAGCAAGCACGTCGACTTGGCCCCAGAACGGTAATCGCCGATCTTCGTCGTCTTCGAGCGGCAAGCACGGTGTCTTCTCGTCAGAAACTGGTTGGTCGTCGTCCAGGTGGACGTACACAACCACATCAGCCTTGGAACTGTTCCAGGTCGGAGCATCGCCTGATCCGTGCAGCTTCGTCGGCGAGCCGGTTGTCGCTGAATCAAGCAGCGCCAGAGGAGGAGCTTCCCTCCACAACTGCTTCAGATTTTCGAGTCGCTTTACGCCTTCAGGATCCGAGTCGCGGTCCATAATCACGAGCTGGTCCATGAAGTAGTCGGCCGGGTTGATGAACGTCGGACACTGGAATCCACGAGCTCCAAAGTACGAGATCGACTCGACCGCTGGCCCATGGTAGATCGTCGCTCCGTCCGCAAGCAGGTACAGCTGATCAAAAAGCGCAAACACCTCCGATGACGGCTGGTGGATCGCAGCGACGACTGTGCGGCCATCTTGAACGGCAAGCTCCTTCAGCTGCGTCATAACCGCCTTGGCCATGCAACTGTCTAATCCCGAGGTCGGTTCGTCCACAAACAGGATAGACGGGTTGGTGAGAATCTCGGTCGCAAACGCTAGCCGTTTGCGCTCGCCGCCGGAGATGCCGCGAATCATCCAGCCGCCGATCAGCGTGTGCTTGCTCTTGGTTAGACCCAGCTCCTCCATGACGGTGTTGACTCGCGCCGAGCGCTGCTGATCAGTAGCACTGCGTCCCATCCGCAACCGCGCCTGCAGCGTCAGGTGCTCTTCGACTGTCAGTGTCGCGTGGAACAGGTCGTCTTGCAGCGCGTAGGACGCAAATTTCCTGAGCTGCGAGGTCCATGGCTGTCCGTTCACAGTCACTTGGCCGGTCACCGCCGAGTTTCGTCCCGAGATGCAATCCAGCAGCGAGCTCTTGCCGGCACCCGACGGACCCATGATGGCGAGCAGCTGTCCTGGATACGCAATGCCGTTCGCATTCGCAAGGATGACCTTGTCGCCCATCAGTTTGGTTGTCGGATCTTGCACTGGCACGCGGAGCTCGAGATCGCTCCATCGCAGCGTCATTGGCGGTGTCTGCTTCTCCACGTCGTCATCCGCTGTCTCGGCGTCATTTTTGGCCTTGCCCGGCTTTGGGGCGTTTGCCAACGGGGCTTCTTCGACCTCGAGCACGCCGGGCACTTCCTTGCCGATCGCGCGCCACCGCAACTTCGGCTCGTCGCCGACCGCGCCAGAGTCCAAAACTACTGCCATCGCGGCGCTCACTTGTCAAACGAGGTTGAAGTTCCGATCGGTGATGCTGGGTCGTCGTGTGCGAGCGGGCAAGGCCTGGACTGAATCAGGCAGGAAGCGCTGGAGGCACTTGGGCAGCTCGAAGGTTATCTCGGAGTTGGTCGCGCTTTGCCAGCGATGTACGTGGCCGACCCGCGCAGACGCCAAGAAACGGACAATTGCGCTTCTATCCTACGCGCGCAGCGGACCCAACATGTGCTTGGCTGGCTCGCTGCGGTACTCTGAACGCGGCATGATGAAGGAGGCCTCCGTCTGACTGCCGCTAAAGACATGCATGTCAAAAACGCAAACCGTTGCATGTCCCGTGGCTTTGCAACCATGTTTTACGCTGTCTCCTCAATTTTAGAGTGCTAAATAAGAGCCCAGTTTCGATCAAAACAGAGCATTGGGAAGCTAAAACGGACTTCGCAATGCAAATTGGTGCCGCAGCGATTTGCAGCTGTTGTCACATCAGAGCTCAATTCTCAGATGCAGGCAATCTTGCGCTCTTGCTTGTCCAATGTGCAGTCTATCATTGACGAGTTGGGAGATGGCGCTTGACGCGGTTACGCTGCAAGTCCGAGTTGCTGGTTGGCCGCGAAGTAGGTCGGCCGCTTCGCCCACGGTGTCGAATCCGGGTAAATGTAGATCGGGTAGAGGCTGCGGCCGTGCGACGCCGTCGAGAGCATCGACTGCTGGTTGTAGTCGAACTCAAACGTCATTTCATTGCCGTACTCGTCCAAGCACGGAGGCTTCGTGCAAAATCGCCAACGTTAGCTGACGAAGGCGAAACCCACACCCAGAAGCGCGTACCTCGGTGCAATAATACCACCCGAGAACGTCGTGCTTTTGCCACGATGCCCCAGTCGACGCGGTAAACCCCTGCAGTCGCCATCGGGCAGACCGTATCAATTTTGCATCGGTCCACCAGCAGCGTAGAGAAGTGTCTCGTACCACAAACGCTTCGTCCGAATCCAACCGCAACGTTGCTGCGAGGTTGATGGGGATGGCGACGATGGGTGTGTCGTTCTCTATCCCGTCGTCCATGAACACCACGAGCGTGCCAACTCGCCGTCCTTCCGACACATCTTTGAGGAATCTGGCCAAATTTGAAGTCGACGAGAAAAATGGCACATACTTGAGCTGACCATCATCGTCAGAATCGATGTGTTAGAGCTTGAAACCAAGAACAAACCAGCCTGAAACTCACCATCAACTCGTTGTAGTATCGGATCTTGACGATGTGAACTCGACCGTCAGCAAGGTCGTGGATTACAGAGGCAGAGAGACGAGACCGCTCAGCCACAGAGTTTGCGTCCGACCCACTCGAATAAATGGTGATGTGGTCGTAGAAAGTATCGGGCGATTCCGCGTTGAACCATGAATCGAACTCGATGGCAAGCGAGTTGGCCAATCCTTCAAACCCCAGATGGCTTCGTGTTCTTGCCGACACGTTCTTGGCCCCGACCGTCGCCGTTTTGTTTGGATGCGAGTGCAACACGAACGCGAAGCCGTCGCCGCCGTGGACCATGCAGCTCTGGTACTGCCTCGTGCCGAAATTTTGGTCCCGGACTTCGAAGCAGTGCTTCGACTGATCGGTAATCTGGAACGTGAAGCGAGTTTCAAAGCCTTGCAACACCGGCAGCGGCTCGAAGTACCACGCCGACGACACTTGGCGAGGCTGAGACGCCGTCAACCGCAGCCGAACAGCGCATTGGTGCTCGCTGCTGGCAGCAAACACGTCGCGGTGTCCAAACATTGCTGTCTTGCCAGAAATTGTGGAGCTTGTGCGTGGATTCTCGGTCTCGCTGGTTTCGAACGCAAAGGTCTCGAGCAGCTGCGATTGGACGACCTCGAGGGACGCTTCTCGGACATCGTCGGCGCCAGCAAGGGCGGAATAGGCAGTCTGTGCATGCAAAATACAGAGAATGGGAATCACTGTTCGCATGTCGCCAGGATCATTAGCCATGCGCTTCATGATGGTGTGGATTACCGCAGGGAACGGGGTGCAGCTGCTTGTTGCAGCGTTGCCGTTCAGCACGAGTCCAGATGTGCCATTGAAGTCGTAGTAGACGAACTCTGCGCATCGGCGACAACGGTGGAGAGGAGATCAATCAGCGCATAGAATAACACGGGGACGTTTATCGGCACGGACAACTAAAGCTACCTGCGCACGCCAGCTGATGTAAAAGCAAGCAGCCGAAGGAAGCCGCGAGTACTGTCGTAGCCTTTCTCGCCAGCCAGCGGTCGTTCATGGCGATGCGACTGTTCAGGTGGTATGCACGGGTAACACGACGCTGGTTCGCGCGACTAGATCGTGATCAGATAGAGCGACCTGTGCAATTTGACTCAATATATTCATCGCTGAAATGCATCACTGGTGATCATGCCGCCGTTTCTTCCACGTGTAGAACCCGCGGTAGAACGTCTTGCTCACTTGCAGCTCGAAGCAGTCGCGCTCAATGGCGTTCTGGCGCTGTGTGTACCACTGGAACATGTCCACACACGCCTCGTCGTGTAGCGCGCGGTCCTCAGCGCCGCAGTCGCGTCTGATGGCAGCTCGAACATTGCTGTAGTACTGTTTGCAGGTGCCGGACGCAATGTACTCGACGTAGCCCTCCCAGAACGTGTCCGAGTCGCTCGTGCGCTCGCACAGCGCGTCCAGCTCGTGTCTCGTTGCATTGTACGTCATGAACGCGTTATGGCAGAACAGCGGCCAGGTGTCTTCGTTCCAGGGGCGATGCACGTTCGGGCCGGAGCACTCATGCGCAGCTTTGGCCTCGGTGCTGTGGAAGAGATTGCACACGTGCGCTGTCTGCCACATGTTGTAGCGCTCGAGAAACGCGACCATCAGCTCCCGCTCAACGAGTGCTGGGCCGTTGTCCATCTCGCGGTCGCACGCCGACAGCGTGTAGCTGTGCTGGTAGTAGAGCTGGAAGCTCTCGACGCACTTGGGGTCGAGCGAACCGGCCGTTGGGTCGCACTCGGCTGCAACGAACTTGCAAATGGTGCCAAAGCCCGTGCACAGCTGCTTCACTTGGCCAGGCAAGGCCGCTGACGCGCCAAGTGCAGTCGGGTGGGCCGCTGCCACCGCGAGCACGCAGAGCAAGGCGGCAAGAGTCCGCCACAGCAGCAACATCGTCATCATTTTCAAAGCAGAAACTCGAATGAGATTTCGAGGGAGTGGGTGATGATCAAAAGAGGGCGTCATCTCGTTCGTTCTTTCTCCAAACAAGGTGTACTCAATGCTTCCGTTCAGTGAATTTTGCACCTTGTTTTGCTATGACGACATTAGCCACGATGATTGGCTCGATCGAATGTGTTCAAAATGCCACTGAAAGATGGCTACACTTATGCTTCACAATGCTGCCTACATCGAGACTATTCGCTCCTCTGGCACAAGCCACGTGGACGAGGCCGCCGACGGCGAAGGCGACGAGCCGCGCTGCGACGAGTGCATGATGTGCTGCAAGATGAGCACGATCTCGGTGGCCGACGGCCGGTCCATCGGCTCGCGCTGGAGGCAGCAGTCCGCCAGCTCCAGGATCGAGCGGGGACAACTGTCCGAGAAGCTCGGCCGGATCTTGCCGTCCCCCACCAGGCTCAGGATGTCGGCCTCTTGGATCTTGCCGCGCACGCCAGTGTTCCCGTCGTTCCAGTACGGATAGTCGTCCGTGTCGATCTCCGAGAGCACTACGCCGTACGAGTAAATGTCGGCGCGCTCGTTGTAGTCCTTGCCTCGAAGCACCTCGGGAGCGATCCAGAACGACGTGCCGATTCCCGCTGTCATGTGCGTCTCGACACGGTAACGCTGTCGGGAAATGCCGAAATCGCTCAGCTTGGCGTCCAGGTGCATGTTGAGCAGCACGTTCTTCGACTTGAGATCGCGGTGAATCACTTTCGGCTGGAGCGAGTGCAAATATGACAGCGCCTCCGCGATGTGCAGCGCGATCGTCGTTTTGTGGCCTTCCCACGTCAGCGGTCGGCCCTGCTGCTTCATGCCGTACAGCACGTTGCGAAGGTCGCCGCTGTCCATGAACTCGGTCACAGCCGAGAGATGGCGCAGCACGTCCCAGGCAACGCCAATGAACTCGACAACGCGTGGATGATACAGCTGCGCCATCAAGATGATCTCCTTGAGGAATAGCTCCACTGCAATCACATCTCCGCTGAGGTCAGGACGGATCTTCTTAATCGCGACGTGCCGGCCGTGGTATTCGCCCGCGAACACGAGACCAAAGCCGCCCTTGCTGATGCACTTGCCAACCTTGAGCTGCTTATACTCGATCCGATTCGTGATCACAACTGGGTCCTCCAGGTACTTGGAGTTGACTTGCTCGCGCGTGTCGTCAAAGTTGAACGTATCGCCCAAATTGAGCGAGTCATGCTCGTCCACTTTGGATGACGAAAAGCGTCGCGCAGTCCTCGATCGACCATATCGGTGGTACATGAATACCAGGAAGATGAGAAGCAGAGCGCAGCCACATGCAATCGCGACGTAGAACAGGGAGGAGCGGCCACCAGAAGAGATTGCGGTCGGGACTACGTGCACAAATTGAACACACTCAAGGTTAGCATTTGTCAACTGCAGTCCATGAATGTGACAGCAATTTTGCGTCGTACCGACAGTCGAGGATGTCGCATTCGTGACACAAAACTTGGCGTTGTGTGCCGTTTTCCAGATTCCAGTCGAGCAAGTCGCTCCAGCACTTGGTAAGTCGGCCGCGAACGCGCGCAAACTCAGCACAGATTCGAACAGCGCCGGGCTGATGTTGAAGTCGGCGATGGCGTTATTGGTAATGTACCTAGGATGGTTCGCACACGTCGTCAGCAGGTATCATCATGAACAAGGGATCAGTCGTCGTACAATTCTTGGAGGTTGTCCACATTAAATACAATTTCAGGAAACTCGGTTAGCACGTTGTGCGAGAGGTTTCTGCAGGAATGTCACGACAGGAGAAAAGAGTTTAGTCTGGGCCAGGAGCGAGTGAGACTTGTAGCAGCCAGACTCTGTTCAGCTTACAAAACTTTCACCGCGCAAAACTGGTTGGAGCATGAATGCGCGATGGAAGAACCAGCGTACGGCGCCGACAAATTGTTCATCGACATGTCCCTGTACAGCCACGAGCACCATGGTGATCAATTTGTTGCCCTCAACAGTCACAGCACACACAGGCTCGCGCGCAAACGTACAGTGCTTGGACACTGTTCAGCCCTTCAAAGAAGTCGAACCCGAACTTTGTGAGGTTGCAATTGCGCAAAGTTCTGTCCAAACGCAGGTTCATCGGCATGGCCATCAGTTCAATCAAACATTCCCACTGATCGGTATGCGGGGCTGGTGGTTATGCGATCGCTTACAGAATCTGCGTCTTGGCCGGGAAGAATGTCGACGCCGTCTGTGCGATGTCATTCATGTCGATGTTGAACAACTCGCTGTCCCAGTTCGGCCAACATATTGTAAGTCGATCGAAAACATTCCCAGATATCTCACAACGGAAGACCGTACACTGTCGTGATGCCCAAGTTTCCGACTGAGCCATCGACATCGGCAGCGATCGGAAGAGTAGTCCCCGGCAGATTCTCGTCCTCTGGCACGAATGTGATTTCCTGAGGCACGCTACCCACTCCAGTGATTCGGCTGCGCGGATACGAGGAGTCGAACATCCCAGGTTTTTGAGTTATTTTCGTCATTGGTCGAACAGCGAGGCAACTTACAGCGTCACGAGCGTCGACGGGACCAGCAGCGTTCGGATCGAGTCGACAGGCAGCACGTCGGAGGCGTCCCAAGAAGTTGGGAACGTGGTGTTCGCCTCGCTGCGCTTCGTCACTCGGAACTCCCACGTGTCGGCGTCAGTGAACCCGGAGAGGCAAGTGCACGATCCGTTGAGCGCCGAGAAGATGTCGGGACAGCCTCCGTTCGGTGAGACCTCATTGGCGAGCCGTTGGACGGATGGAGATCCGTGGCAAATGATATCGTCGCTCGTCAGGTTGCTGAGCGCCGAGTTCACGCCGACGGCCAGCTGCGTCTCACCGTCGTCAAAGTTGGATGTGAACCAGTCCTGCGCTAGCTCTTCGGCCGTTGTCAATGTCGAGTCGGACCCAGATCCAGAGGAGCTCGACGATGCGGACACGCTCTGGGCATTGACCGAGAGCCGTGCACTCAGAGCGAGCAATGTGAGCGCGAGCGCTCGCATCCGCATTGAGCGTCGGCGGTGTCGGCGCGCCGGTAGTTTTCGCAGCGTGCTCGCGGGGTTCTTCATACTGTACGAATGGGGAACTGCATGTCAGCATGGAGCACGAACCAAACGGTGTCGGGGAAGAGAGACCGTTCGGTCGCAATCTTTTCGGGACATTCATCAGCTTGAGAACAGTGCTTGGAAAGTCACATGGGAGTTTTCGCGATACTATTACACATCTATATTCTGAAAAAAGAGGGGTAATGGTCAGACAGCAAAATGCAACTAACTGGCGACACAGCCTTCTCAACCCAACGGACAGCAACGGCAATATGGAACGCCACCGAGTTTGTCGTTGCGACTGCTTCGGCCACCTGCATTTTCGGACCGCTAGATCCGAATCGGACCGGCTTCAAACCACGTTTGAACCTATTGAACCCTTTCGCGCGCCGAACCCGTTTGGTCCACCGTCCATTTCCGCGTACCTAGAGACCTCTCGCAGTGTGAGATCTTCTCTGCAGCAAACCACATTCGCGGCCAATTGTCGATCATCCACGTCGCGCGTTTGCCGTGTTGGGATCACGCCTCCCAACACCACCTCCGTGCTGTCGGTGTTCACAGACCACGACTGCGATGGGAAGCCGTTCTACCTCGAGTTCACTGCCGACTACGACTGCAGCAACGACTCGTCTGATACGACATCGAACTGCAGCTTGACATCGTTCGGCGGTGTCGACGTCTACATCACAACAGGATGTTCGAGTGACCGCTTTGAGACGATCCAAAATGTGCTAGGCTCGACGGCGTTTCTGGGCCAAGACAACTACAACGACGACAAGTGCGTCGACTACTCGTCTTCGTTCGTGTTTGTCGCCGACGGGGCGTGTGTGGTGAACGCAGACAATACAAGCATTATGGCGATGGTGTTTCCCGATGGATCAGCCGAACTGGATATCTATGCGAACAGCCAAAACTGTAGCTCCGAAGAAGGGCCCACGACGGTACCGGCGGACGTTATGTCGAATGGAACGTGCCTCACTTCTGGCAACAGTAACGGAGTCACGTACTTTACGGCGGAGTCTCAACGCCAGTCAAGACGCGGATATGTTACCTGCCACGGTCATGGCTATCCTTACATTTGGAGGGCACAGAGGCAAGTAGGGCCGGAGCAGTGCGTTCGTTAAATGTCCCAAGTGGCTACCTTCGCTGCGTTGCGCATCGCAGTGTGGATACATCGAGGTCGCCGCACCGCAGGTTGAAGCCGCAGGGGTGGTGATGACCTGCAGCCCTGCGTGCAGGTTCGCGCACGAGCAGCGCGGCTCTCAGCGGTGCCAAGAAACGACGCGTAACGGACAAGTTGCGCCTAGTCGCGATCGGAGGCGTTCTAATCCATACAATGCTGATTACCGAATGAGCGAGTGAGTAAGCGAGCGGGAATTTGGGTCGCCAACGTCAGCAAGCGTTTGACGAGTGTGCATCGCACTCCAACAGCAGCAAGGCCCAAAGAGGGCTGCTGCCTTGCGTTTTCGAACCGCCTTCAACATTTGAGTATGCCTTCGTTGGGTGGCAAGTACCACATGCGATCGACGTTCCGTCCGAATGAGGCACCGAGCCGTCACCATGTGATACCCAACACTGCTGAGACGGATGCAGCAACTTTCGACGGCGCGGGCGACAGTTCTGTGGCATCAGATTGCATTACGCTCTGCCGAACTGCCATTTGGTGAGAAGCTGGCCGTGGGTGACGAGCATGCACGCCGTGAGTCGGTCGCCAAAAGACTGCGTCCGTATAATTCCGGTTGAGTCGCTCCTCATGCAAACTCTGGCATCAAGGGAGAAAGAGCGAAGACAATCGGGTACAGTACTGCACTGACTGAAAACAGTGCTACGCATCCTGAGACGGCGTTGCTGTGCGGTGTTGTGGACCTGATGTTCGTGCGAATACCCCGTGCTAAAGGATTCGAACACCAGAAGAGGCATCCCGCAAGCCAGCACTCATGTTTTTACAGACTATAAAACCCCACACCAGCCAACAGGACCAAAATCGGTGGGGGAATGGAGCGCCTCCATTCAATTTGGATAGTCCAGCAAGTCCGCAATGGACCAACCTCACCATCGTGGCCAAGGCCAATGCATGCTGCGTGTTTCAATCGTCCCCCGGGGCATGAATCTGCCCGTGTCGACGACATCTTGCTGCAGATCGGACATGGGCTCCGTGATTGCGCCAGTGCTATATCCCGCAAGCTTCAACAGCGAAGCAATCCAGGTGTCGATTTCAGCCCAAGCGGCTGTCCAACGCACTCTGGATTTGAGGCATCTCGTCCTCGACTGGCAGATCCTGTTCGCGATCGCCGTGCTGTGCAGGCCATACTCAATTCAACAAGGGAAAACAAGTGGTGATTTGTGGTGTGGAATGGACTCTCTTTTCAGCATTTGGGATGTGTTGTGTCCCACCGTCAGAAACGGATGGCAGCTTGAATTTGATTGTGTAAATCATGAACATTACTTTCAAAATTGCCTTCATCATATGATTTCACTCTGTGTTGTGATGTGAGATTTGTGATTAGAGGAAAACGATTAATCTGCGGGATGGGTCGCTCCAGACTAAAAACCATTCGGATTCACTCATTGCACACTTTGAACTGTTGACATGTGAAACACTGCAAACCGAGCAAACAACAATAATCGTTGTGTTGCACCGCGGTCTGTCCCTGGAGCTACCCCACCCAGCTGTTCATTCAGTGCAGTCGTTTGTTCCCGAGCTTGACGCTCGAGTCAGAAAGGAGATGAGCTGGACCAGCCAAGAGATTGCGCTCAACGCGATTTGCTCCGGCTGGAACCCGCCCTACCTGTCGAGGACCTGCAGCCTACCTGTCTCGTCATTTCCAATTTCGCCACCTACGAAGCACCTCAACGACTCGACTCGCAGCCGACGGCTCGCTCGTACCAACTCACCAGGATGAAGTCCGTCGCTCTTGTTGCTGCCGCCATCACTGCCTCGGTCGCCCCGCTCGTTGCCGCCGACGGTGCCGCGGGCCACGCGTGGGGTTACACGACAGCCAACGAGAGCATCGCCGCGCCAGAGCACTGGGGCGAGTACTACCCGACCTGCGGTGGCACGCGTCAGTCGCCCATCGACATTTCCACCAAGAGCTGCGGCGACAGCGGCGCCTCGCCGCTCTCGTTCGACGGCGAGTGCTCGAGCTACACGCTGTCGCAGTCCGAGGAGGCGTACAAGGGTGCGGTTGTTGGCGGTACGTTTCCTATCGTCTGGTTGGCGAACGCGTGTGTGGGTGGATGTTTACTAATGTGGCATGATTCAGGATCGTGCGCTGTGCACACGACTGACGCCGACTACAACCTCGTGCAGTTCCACGTGCACACGCCGTCCGAGCACACGCTCAACGGCGTGGCGCTCGACGGCGAGGCGCACTTTGTGCACAACCGCACGGACGGCGGCGCGCTCCTCGTGGTCGGTCTGTTCTTCAAGGCCAGCGAAGACGCCACCACGGACACCTTCTTCGCGAATGTGCTGGACGCGATGGACTCGGTGGACGAATCGACCCCCGCGGACCTGACGCTGTGAGTTGTCGTGTATTGGATCTCGCGCTCGACAACAGGGACGGTTGCTAACATTCATGTATCTGATGCCCCCAGGAGCTCGTACGCCGAGGTTCTTTCGTCGACGGCGAGCGGCAGCCACCTCTTCAACTACCCTGGAAGCCTCACCACGCCAGGATGCAACGAGATCGTCGACTGGTGGGTGATCCAGAAGCCGCTGGAGATCGCGACGTCCGACTTGGAGCGCCTACAGGAGCACTTCGAGGAGTTCGCCATCTACGACGACGGCAAGAACGCGCGTCCGGTGCAGGCTCTCAACGGCCGCACGGTGTCGACGTACACCGCCTAGAGTGTGTGCAAATAGACTCTTCCGCACGAGGTTTATCCGCTGTTGCTCATCGCGTCGGGGTCTGAATGATGCAGCATGCGAGTTTCCGCTTTTGTGAACCGTCGCGCGGTTACACCAGAGCTCGCTATCCAGTCGAATTATCAACCTGACGGAGAACTTGCCGTTTGGAACTGGGACGTTGCAGTTTGCGGTTCACCAGTCCCATCGCCTCCGCCTGCAACGGTCTACAGCTCACTGGTACCTCGTTACCGCAGATTAAGCAGCCGGATTAATCGAGCTTCTTTGAGATCCCCATTTCCGAATCTGCGAGCCAAGAACCAATTCACTCCCTCGAGCCGCAGCATTCCGAGCATGAAGTCTGCATCCCTTCTTCTTGCCACCGTCGTTACGGCCATATCTCCATTCGTTGCTGCTGACGGACACCAATGGGCATACACTGAGTCAAATACGACCATCGCTGGCCCCTCGCACTGGAACACTTACTATCCAGCGTGCGGTGGCTCTCGGCAATCGCCGATCGACATTTCGACCAAGGCCTGTGGCAGATTCGACGAGGCTCCGCTGTCGTTCAGCGGCGAGTGTCCCAATTTCGAGCTCTCGCAGACTCCAGAAGCCTTCAAAGGCGCGGTGAACGGAGGTCAGTCCGTGATGTTGATCTGTATGTGTTTCGTCGTCTCACCCGTGCCGATCTATTGCCGACCCAGGATCCTGCACTGTGAAGTTGGATGAACTGACCTACAACTTGCTCCAGTTTCACGTGCACTTGCCGTCCGAACACACGCTCAATGGCAATACTTTCGACGGCGAAGCGCACTTTGTGCACAACCGCACGGATGGAGGCGAGCTACTGGTGATCGGCGTGTTTCTTGAGGCCAGTGATGATGCCGCCACAAACGACTTTTTCTCCGATGTGTTGTATGCGATGGACACGGTGGATAAGGCGAAGCCGGCTGAAGTATCGCTGTAAGTTTGGTATCCAAGGTGTGTCTTGTTTCGATATTGATGATGCGGGCTTCACAATTTTGTGTAATGACTGTCGACAGGAGCGCGTATTCGAATGTTATCTTGTCGACGGCAAGTGGCAGTCACCTCTTCAATTACCCCGGCAGTCTCACGACTCCCGGCTGCAACGAAATTGTCGACTGGTGGGTGGTCCAAAAACCGCTGAAGATCGCTACGTCGGACTTGGAGCGCCTGCAGAAGTACTTTCAGAGATTCGAAATCTACGACGAGGGCAAGGACGCGCGCTCGGTGCAGCCTCTCAACGGACGAACGATAACGACGTACAAGGTGTAGAGCGTGAGCATTCCGTCAGCTACATCAACTCAGCAGAGCAGCAATTGCATCGGAGACGCTGAAAGGAGCCGTGTCCTGTGGCAAGCTCATTCAGTCGTCTGGGGATATGTGAACGGGTATTGCCGAGCATGCAGCATTTTCCTGGTGCACATCTGTTATATCAGTGAGTTCTTGGGTCACGATCCGAGGTCAAATGTTCTTGGAGTGAAAGACAAATTGCACAAACCACTTGAATTCTGAATGTGGAATGACTCAGCTTGCAAGCCGATGCTGCACTCTCTTTCGCGCGACGCGATGACAACAAACGAGCTGACCGGCCAACATTCACTCGCTCGCGTGCGGTTCTATTCCCTGCCGGAACTGTGGCGGCTCCTTAGGCGAACTTGCCGAACTTCAAAATGAGACTTTCCCGCCAGACAGCCAGTTGCAAGTGTACAGTTTCGTCTCGAACAATGGCCTGTCTGTCATTTTTCAGCACTTGTGCCACTTTCGACGAGGACGTTCAGCCACCTCCATCTCTCTCACTTCTCTCACCGGCGATCGCCGTCTCGTGCATTATTACGGCGGCGTTTTGATGGTCGGTACAATAAGGCGGCGCGCTGATCGGCCCGGGCGGCCCACGCTCCGGCTCCGGGTCGCCGCCGCTGCGGCTCTGCTCGCTTGTCAATTTGTCACCGCCCGCGCGCAGAGCTCGTCAGCGTCCAGTTCGACGACCAAGGCGGAGCAGCTCGCGCAGGACTGGTTTACATCCAACTTTGACGACAACGAGACGCAGCTGGCCGTGGGGGTCAACTCGGACCTCTCGGACATTGCGGACGACGACGTGATCTGCTCTGGCGAGCCGTCTATCCAGCGCCGCTCGATCGAGGCCACCCCGAACGGCGGCTGTCCGGACATTTTCACCGTCGTCAACGCATCGTGCACTTGCTTGAGCGGGTACGCGGATGCCGATACGTGGGAGTTCTATGTCACGGAGAGAACGAGCGCAAACACTTCGTACCCGACCGCGATGGACGCGACGGAAGTGCTCCCGATCGACGAGATCCGCACACTGCTCGCGCCGACCACCGTGACGACGCTGTGAGTGGTAGCATGCTTCGTTTCGTGGAGCGAAATGGTGTTCGGCTGACCATGTTTTGAACTGTGTTCAGCCGGATAATTGGGGTCGGCGATTCTCCGCAAGATATCACATTTGTTCCGCAGGATCAAGACCTGCCAGGTTCGACACTGCCGATCGCCGTAAACGCGGCCAACACGAATGCCGCCTCCTCCATCACCGTCGTGTACGTGTTCGTGTGACTTGTGGCTAGTCAAATGGGGAATGGCGGACGAATGATGATTCGAATGTGATTAGAGAGCTGGTCAACATCAACATGACCAGCATCACGCAGTCGGCATCAGGCTTTTTGCCGCTTAACACTGTCAATTTGTACGTAATGGGCTCTCCAGCAGAGTATTACGCCGTTGGGTATTCTGATGCTAACTGTCGTACTACTTTGCGCAGAACACTGAGGAACTGCAACGTCCTCAAATTCGGGTTCGATTTCATGGAAGGCCTCAACAACGTTCAATATCTGTAAGTTCTTCATCCACAAACCACATTGACTGCTTGAGCTAATGTTTCGGTTGCTTTATGGTGCTGTCCCGCAGCGACATGTCATCCAACTACTTGACGGCGCCGTACGCCGGCTCGTCGATCCAGACTACGTGTTCAAACCAGCTTTGTGCAGTACAAATCCTGTAAGCTGTTGAATTTGGGGGTATTCGATGCCAGACCGAGTCTGACGTCACTACTGTTCTGATCAGGAACTTGACGAACAATCGCCTCTCAACCTTCCCTGAAATCGTCTTCAACCTGGAGAACTTGCACGAGCTGTAGGTGTCAACCATCCTGGAGCTCGTTTCAACCTACCCCGAGGCTAATCAGTAATGTTCTACCTTGGAACTTGTGCACTTGTGCAACGTAGGTATATCGCTGGAAACTTGATCACGGACTTCAACATCAGCGAGTCGCTATACCAGTCGATTCTCGCTCTGGACGCCTTTGAGTCCGATGCTCCAGGTACAGCCACGTCGTGCACTGGCGGCGAGTGGAAGACGGCACATAATGCCACGTTTTGCGTGGTAAGCACGAGCAGTAGCTCGTCTGCAGGTAAATCCTGGACTAAATTGATCTCGCGTATTGAGGACCTGCTGACGGTTCAATTATGCGCTGGCAAATGCTGTAGACTCTGCCAGCTCCGGTGACTCGAACTATTGGTTGTATGGTGTGATCGCGGCGTGTGTCGTCGTGTTAATCTTGGTGGGCGTCTTGATCCGACAGAGGTACCTGCGTTCGCGGCGAGGAAGTCAGTCCTCCAAGAGCTTCGACTCGGACGGGTTGGGCGACACGTTTAACTTCGACGACACTTCAGAGCAGGTCGACTCGGTCTTCTTGAACGATCCTGTGATCGTGACCAACCGCATCGAGTACAAGCAGCTCAAGGTCGGCAAGTGTATCAGCAAGGGCGGCTTCGGCCTCGTGTTTGCCGGCGAAGTGCACGGTCGGCGCGTTGCCATCAAGAAGATCCGGCCGGATCGCAGCAACGAAGTGTCCGAGATCGAGCAGTTTCTCAAGGAGATCATCCTGATGGCGCAGCTCTACCATCCGCGCATCGTCGACTTTATCGGCGTCGCCTGGGATGTGCTGCGACACCTGTCGGCCATCACCGAGTTCATGGACGCCGGAGACCTCCGCGGTGTGCTGCACGGGTACAAGCAGGAGGGCACGCGCTTGACGTGGAGGGCACACAAGGCGAAGATTGCGCTGCACATCGCGGAGGCGCTGTCGTACCTGCACTCACGCAGTCCGATCGTGATCCACCGCGACCTCAAGTCGAAGAACGTGCTGCTCAACATGCACCTGGACGCCAAGCTGAGCGACTTCGGCATCTCCCGACAGCGCTTCCGGGTCGAGACGCACATGACAGCGGGAATCGGCACGTCGTTCTGGATCGCTCCGGAGGTGCTGCTTGGCAAGGACTACAACGAGCGCGCCGACATTTTCTCGTTCGGTGTGGTGTTGTCCGAGATCGACACGGACGACTATCCGTATTGGAACGACGAGAACTCCGACGTTCCGCAAGGCAAGATCCAAGAGGCTGAGATCCTGAGCTTGGTGGCGGCCGGACAGAAGCGGCCGGGGTTCTCGGACGACTGTCCGGCGGGTATCCTGGATCTGGCAGACTGCTGTCTGCAAAAGGATCCAGCAAATCGGCCGAGCGCCGCGGAGATCGTCATCATGCTGCAGCACTTGGTCGACGTTGGGCTTGGACTCGGCCAGTCGCCACAGCAGTCATCAGAGTCGCCGACGTCGCCCCAATACTCGCTGTTCGACGAGGTCGAGGGACAAGGTCAGCCTTGATGCGCGAGCGCCGTCGGTTGAAGCATAACGGCGCTTTGACGCTTGTGATGCCCGCTCGCATAGATTGACCTGAGCTGGGCTTGTTGAGCGTATGCACGATCGTAAGCAGCGCCGTGCGGTGTTCGTGCTGCTGCTGTTCTCTTGGTGGGAGGAAGCAATAGGTTGGACAATTTTGACCTTTGAATCGATGTGGGCGATTTTGAAGTGGCATTTGCTCTCACCGACCAACTGGCGGTAAATTGATCGTCACGGCGCTAGAGTTCAGAACCTAGAGAGAGTGCGGAACATAGGCGGCGATAGTGGCTCTCGAATGAACCTGCGACTGCGCTCTTCTGGCTCCAGTGGCGCTCAACCGGATGACGGATTGTGTTTGCGATCGATGACCGCCACCCTCTGCTCGAACGGAAAAACCTTTATAACTGCGAATGTCTCTGTGTATTGGTAGCTTCAATTCTGCAATCCGAGCTCTAAAGGATCCGGTTTATTATTCGCGTGACTCAATTTATACGAGCCATTTTGCTTTTCTGCAAGTTCGACTTGACTGACTGTCTGAACTGCTAGCTGGTAGACCCAGGTGACCGCCTCCAGTGATGCTATACTCGCTGTGCTCCGGCACAAACCGTCTCAGTGCGCTGCTCAAGCGAGCGGGGGCTGCCGGTTCCGCACGGGCGTGACGGCCGTGCTCGGTATCTCGCGCCGACCTCGTGCAGCAGGCACCAGAGCCCACGCGGGATAGGAGCCTTTCAACTCGCTGCTTGCGGTCCAGTACACTAATCAGCCGCAGCACTCAGTGTCAGATCAGCAGTTGTGGTGGTCCGAGCTAACGCCGATGGCTAGGACACGCCCCATGATGACCGCTGTCACGTTGTTCGGCATGAGCGCCAGGGTGGGCGACGCTGCTTCCTCATCTGCGTCGTCGTCCTCCTCCGACTCGAGTGTCAGCATCTCGACTGCCGACGAGCTCGCACAGGAGTGGTTTGTCGCTAACGTCGAGATCGACGAGGTCTATCTCGCAGTTGGAGTCGACACGGCGCTGCAGAACCTGACAGCCAGCGAGAGGATATGCGAGAGCACAGTGCCGTCGCTGCAGACGCGGTCGACTCAACTCGCGCCGAACCACGGCTGTCCCGACATCTTCTCAGCTGTCAACGGCTCATGCACTTGCCTCACTGGCTACAACAACACATCTGATGCGTGGGAGTTCCGAATTGCCAAGCGTGACGCCTCTGAAGTCGCTGGAGCGTTCCCAACGCAGATTGCTACGACCAATACATTGCAGATTGACGTCATCCGCACATTGCTCGTGCCTCCGAGCGTCACGACGCTGTAAGTGGAGCTTTGCCGCTGTGTCTGTCTGAGGAAATGTGATGACGACCATTCTTACCTGTCACTGCAAAATCTGTAGCAAGTTCTCAGGTGTTGGCGACGCACTTCAAACCTTTGATTTTGTCCCTCAAGACCAAGAAATACCCGGAACCACGCTGCCGCTGGCCGTGAATAGCGAAAACACCAACGCCGACACGTCGATCACCACAGTGTATGTCAAGAATGTGCACGTTTCCCTCTGACGCCATCCGCTTAGCAACTGATTCGTGTGTGATGTGATGGGTGTGCTGACCAGGATCATGGAGAATATCGATCTGTACGCGCTCTCGCTATCTGCTGCGAATGTGTTCCCCTCCACCACCTTAAGTTTGTACGTTCACGGCGGGATATCCCTAGAGCTTCGCGAGGACTGACCAGTGCCGATCTTGCTTATCTGACGGACGAACAGAACCATGCACAACTGCAACCTGACCAAGTTCGGTTATGGCTTCCTGCAAGGGCTAACGATCACCAAGCTGTGAGTTGTTTTTGTCTGTTGATGTCGGTGTCTGGCGTGTACTCACCCGATCATTGACAGGGACGTTTCATCTAACAAGTTCACGGTCCCATACGCTGGACTAACGTTCACCTCATCATGCACGAATCAATTGTGTGCTGTTCAGAGCCTGTAAGCGTCCGGTTCTATTCTGTTGGATCGTTGTATGTCGCTCCAACTAACGCAACGTGGAATGTTTGAATCCAGCAACTTCACGAACAATTTGCTGTTTGAGTTTCCAACCTCCGTTTTCAACGTCGTCGATTTGAACGAATTGTACGCGCATGGTCCGACAACGGACTAGATATATGTTCCAGCTGCTCACGGGATGTTGTGCATTCGTTTCCAGGTATCTCCGTAACAATTTGATCACCGACTTCAACGTGAGTGAATCGATTTTCAACTCGGTTCTGGGTCTGCGAGCATTCGAGGCCGACTCACCCTCAGCTGGCGCTACATGCGCCGGTGGGACGTGGAGGACAGCTCACAACGTCTCCTTTTGCGTCCTCAACGAGACATCTACGATCGGTGTGTTCTCTTTTTCATTAGCTGTCCCAGTGTACTTCCACTGCTGACCTGCCACTAACATCCACTCGTTTGTGGCGATTTAGCACTGGTCGAGTCCTCAGGGACTCCCAAGTATTTGATCTACATTGCAATCGCCGGTGGCGTCATCGTAGCTGTGCTGTTGGGCGTCGTACTGAAGCAGAGGTTTGCTCGACGCCGTCGGGGGTCGGATGGTGATTCGTCCGATAAGTCCAGGGACGACTTTGACACGCTCAACTACGATGAGACGAGCGTTCAAGTGGATCCCGTGCTTCTGGATGATCCTGTCGTAATCGCCAACCGTATCAACTACAAGGATATCAAATTCGGGCAGTGCATCAGCAAAGGCGGCTTCGGACTCGTGTTCGCGGGCAAATTCCACGGACGACACGTCGCCATCAAGAAGATCCGGCCGGATCACAGCAGCGATGTGGCAGAGATCGAGCAGTTTCTCAAGGAGATCATCCTGATGGCGCAGCTCTACCACCCGCGCATCGTCGAGTTTATCGGCGTTGGGTGGGATTCTATTCGCCACTTGTCTGCTGTCACGGAGTACATGGACGCTGGTGACCTTCACGACGTCTTGCACGGATACAAACTCAAAGGACAACCTCTGTCGTGGCACGACCACAAGGCATCGATCTCTCTTCATATCGCCGAGGCGCTGTCATATCTGCACTCTCACCACCCGAAGGTCATCCACCGCGATCTCAAGTCCAAGAACGTACTACTCAATCTCCACATGGACGCCAAGCTGAGCGATTTCGGCATTTCTCGCCTGCGATACCGCTACGTGACTCACATGACGGCAGGAATCGGCACCTCGTTCTGGATCGCACCGGAGGTGCTGCTGGGCAAGGACTACGACGAAAAAGCCGACATCTTCTCGTTTGGCGTGGTGCTGTCGGAGATCGACACGGACGACTATCCGTTCTGGAACGATGCCACCGCCGGCGACACTCGGGGCCACCTCAAACAGGCCGAGATCTTGAGCAATGTGGCACAGGGCACACTGCGTCCAGCATTTTCACCTACTTGTCCACGTGTGATCCTGGAACTGGCAGATGCGTGTCTGCAAGTCGACCCATATAAGCGACCAAGCGCGGCTGAGCTCGTCATTACGCTGCAGCATTTGCTCGCATCGTTTCGTGACTCAGCATTATCGCTCTCGTTGTCAGACAACTCGGACGCAGCTTGGTCTGTGCAGAGTTCAAGCACTTGACGCGTTTGGTACCTGTACATTACGCTCATCACTAACAGACGCATCACGAACGAATCAAGCCTGATGTCGTGAGCATGTTTGCTGTCATTGAGTCGTCTGCCTGACGCACGCCACAGCATCAAAATGCCAAATCAGGCGTCAGCTGCTTCTAATTTTGTTGCATGTTGAAGGATCACGAGGCGGCGTTTCTTCCAACGGCCGGTGCCTTATCACCTCATTCTCCTTGCGAACCGAGAGAGCGGCAGCATTCGACTAAATTTAGTGTGAAACCTGCGCGAATATTGCATTCAGGCCAGAAGTGGGAGCCTCACAGCCGTTGCAGCGAGCTAAACTGAAAGGACTCGGCGTTTCCGCGTCCACCGGCTCACCGTTACCCTGCCGGTGCCTTTCCAACCCCGCTCAACTGACGCATGAGAACGGCAACAGCACCAAATGCAGCTGGCGAGCACAAATCAAACGTGTAGCGTGCGTCGATCCGATCGCCAACTCCCAGTACCAAATTTCTTGTGTTAAATGGAGGGATCGCAGCACGGAAATATCTCGGAGGCCCACGACCATCGTCGAATCATGGGCGTAATATGTGATTTGAAGGCTGCAACAGCAACTACTATTTTGGTGGCTCCGCGTCCCCTCTCACGCGTTGCACCACCTGCTCAGCGGCACCACTCGGTCTCAACGACCAGGCGCACCGCGAATAGTCTCCCAAGTGCGAAGGCGCGAAACCACTGTGAAGTCGCGCTCAACAGCTGTGCTCGGCTTCACCGCTTCGCCTTCCCTTCGCTGGTGCCATTTTGCTTTGAAGACTGAGACACGCACCGCCTCCCGCTCGAGATCAGCAAAGTAAAACGAAACAGCTAAACATACGCTCTCAGCACAAGCGGAGAAATCTTCCCGTCTCACCCGAAAGCACCCAAGCGTCGACGTCACCTCCAACATGTTCCTCCAGTCGCCGATACACCAACTCAACTCCCAGCGCGTCGACGCGGAGCCCACCGCGCTGATCCGAACGGCAGCACCAGTGTACAGCGTTGATGGCCTCGAGATCCGGCCGAGCCACAAGTCGCTTGATCAAGCACTGAGCCTATCTGGCCAGCTACATGGTGCTGACCGACGATATCTCGCTCAGCATGGCTCCGCTCCGTCACAAACCGCCGAAATGGTGGCAGCGGCCGCCGCGCAAGGCCACTCGATCCTCGAATACTACGCTCGTAGCATGCCACTCACCGCGGCGTGCCACAGCATCCAGAAGCGCTGCATCACGGCCGGCTGCAGCAAGATCTCGGTGAGCCGCGGGCTCTGCAGAGGTCACGGCGGTGGCCGGCGGTGCCATTTCGATGGCGGCTGCGCCAAGAGCGCTCAGAGTCGCAGCTTGTTTTGCTGGGCTCATGGCGGAGGGCAGCGCTGCGACGTGACCGGATGCATGCGCTCTCGGAAGTCCAAGCGCTACTGCGTTGCTCACGTGCATCTCGACCAGCAAGGTGGCAATCGAGCGAGGCAGCTCTACATGAGCCATCCAGCTGTCGCTTCTTTGGCGACGAACGCAGCGAAAGAATCTATCACCGCCGCCGACGCCGCTCGCCTGCGCACGCGAGTGTTGCAGCTGCCTCTCCACCCACAGCGGTCCCTGCCCAGCATCCGCGAGGCGCTGCTCCGAGCGTCACGGACGGCCCCCACACTCCCGCAGCGATCAGTCAACGAGTGTTGCTTGTGAACCAAATGCGTAGTCTTCGTGGTTTGTGCCGCAAGTGAGCCTTTCCAGTAGTAGATCCCGAGGCATCGTCCGCCTTCACTGTCCACATCCAAATCCAATCACCAATACGTCCGAGAGACCCTAACAATCGTCCGCGCAGTGTTCTTCGCTCTTATACTCGCGAACGAGGTGATGACTCCTTGCACGTTTCGTCTAACACGGACACAGCCAAGTCCGCGACACTCTCTACGGACCAAACGCGATGCACTCAGGGATGGGCGTTCGGCGGCCAGTACCCGGTGGACGAGTGGTCTTGGCCGGCAAACCACACCGCCGACGACCCCACTTCACGATACACATACGACGACGGCGCCGCCGAAGACGGGAACCTCGCGTCGACCGACTGGTTCGGCGGAACGGCGCGCTGCAGCGCCTCGCTCAGACTGGGCAGCTGCAGCGCCGGCGCGGCGACGCAGTACGGCGCGTGCTGCGCTGGATGGTGCGCAAACGTACCCGTCTGCTCGCCAGCATCCTGCTGCTCCTGTCGGTGCAAAGCGTCGGACCCGAACGAGAACGACCGCTGCTTGAGCGACCCGGCGGCAGCGTCGGGCACGTTTTGCACAGGACGGTTCTCCTTCTTGCTGCTCGCGTACACCGACGACACGTCGCTGTCGGACGTCACCGTCGACCGGCCGCCCACGCTGTCGTCCGAGTCGGCGGCTCCACCGTGAGCGCTCAATTCGCCCGACGACGACGAGGGTCGAGTAGACACCGGCGACGGGATAGCACTGGCTGGAGCCGCCCCCTCCGCCGGCAGCGGCACAGTGTTCTCCATCTCGACGTGGTCGACGCAGAACCGCTTCGTCTTGCGACTGCGGCGACACCCCGGCGCTTCGCACCGCTTGCCGCCGCCATGAGCCCAACAGAACGGGCTGCGGCTCTGCGCGCACTTGGTGCAGTTCGGGAACTGGCAGCGCCGCCCGCCGCCGTGACCGCGACACAGCCCCTTGCTCACCGCGATCTTGCCGCACTGGTCCACCGAGCACCGCTTGGCACCGTACCCGGTCAGCAGCGCGCGCGCCAGCGACGGCGCGATCGGCGTCGTCGTCTTGGGGAACACCATCGACACCGGGTCGACCCGCTCGCGCCGTGCGGCGCCGCTGCGCTGCCGCTTCTTGCCGCCGCGCGTCGCCGGCGAGCGACTCTGCGCCGGAGCGGCCTGCAGGCTCTCGACGCTGTCGGCGTCCGTGTTGGAGCTCTGGCTCGGGCTCGGCGACGAGGAGGATCGGCCTGCAGCGTGGCCGCCGGGTCTGGCCGGTGGTGTTAGCCGAGCTGCGTCGCCTTCTTCATCTGAGTAGGTCGAGATCTTCATGGCCTGGAACGCCGCGTGCTGAGGGTCCTCGTCCTCGTTCAGCCGGTCCAGCGTCATGGCCGTCGCACCGTCGGCGGACAGGCGGCCCGAGTACGGCCGCGGCGCGCTGGGCCGAGCCACAGCCCGCGGCGCGTAGTCGCCGTCGCCGAGGTACTTGCCGACGGTGCGCAGCAGCTTCTCGCGGTGCTGGCTGAGCCCCTCGGAGGCTCGGGCGGGCTCATGCGGCCGCGCGGTCGCGTCCACCGCCGGTACTCCATTGACGCCGCCGCGCAGCGCGGTCTCCGTGGCCTGCAGCAGCGGGAACGACCTGGCCACGTCGTTCAGCGTCCGCGGGTCGCCGCGGAGCGCGGCGTTGGCCATCGCGAGCGCCTGGTGTCGCGCCTGCGCGGCCGGAGACGCCGCGTGGCTGGCCGTCGGGAACCGCGGCGGCAGCTCTCGGCCGTGGGCCGCCGTGGGCGAGGCGTCAGCACCGCGCTCGACGCTCTGGTGCACGTTCCAGGCCATGGCGCGCGGGAAGAGCCGGTGTCGCAGCATCAGCGCGGCCGCGGACGCAACGGCGTCCTCGAGCGCGTCGGCGTGGCCGGCGTCCGGTGCTCTGGCGTCCGGTCTGTCGGCATCCGTCGGTCGCTGGTCCATCGGCTTGAGTAATTAGCAGGTCGGTCGGTGGGTAGAGACTGGAGACCGAAGTGGTGAGTCTATCGATCAATCGATCGATCAATTGAGCAGGCCGGGAGGAGCCACGAGCCGCTTACTCGACGGCAAGGGATGCCCCGCGAGCGTCGGCGTCCTCGCCAGTCGGCGAAAGGCAGAGTGGGCCACTTGGCGGCCGGAGGTCGATGTCTGCCTGCCCGACTCGGATTGCTCTGCGAGGTGATGGCGGCTTGGTTCCCTCGCAATTGCAACCAGCACGCGCAGCCTCTTTTTTTTTTTACGGTGTGTGCCGGATAGGGACCCTAGCCCTGATGACTGGATATTGCACATCGGACCGCGCGCGCTCGTTATTAGGAGTCGGACTTTACCCCGGCTCATCCCGCTTTTGGCCACCTTTTTATTCAGATTGATTCTTGCCGCATTTTGCCGGACGCGTTTCGCCAATTGTGCAGCGTTTGTAGCGACAGCGGTGTGTGTCACTGATGGATATCTGGAAGCACAGCAACAATGCTCAGCTCAGTTCAATTCAGTCGAGCTTTACTCGAAGTCTCCGGCCGTGTTGGCGCCTGACCAGCGCCGTGCCTTCCTTTCTTAATCGCAGCGAGCTCGCCGCTGCTCGACTGAGCGCGGCCCGCGTCTTGGTAACCAGACTGCCGCTGCATCGTTGTTGCTGTCGGCGCCTGCCTCCGCCTCCGTTGCTGCCGGTTTCCAACGGAACTGGATCTTCTGGCCAACACGCTAGAGAGTTCTTAGAGCCTGGGACACTTGCCGGGCTGTGGCACTGCGGTGTTCCGCCGGTTCTGCATAAAACCCGATATCGAGGCGGCGACCAACCGGACTGCTGCATTCTTCACCCACGAGGCGGCCGCGTGCATCTGGCGCAACGGTAGAGCTTTCGCCAGCAACTCCGCTTGTCGTTCCCACCCCTGAGTCACTGGCACCACCGCAAGCGCACTGTTTGACGGTGCGCCTTACTGCACAGCACGCTGGCGACGATGGCACGCTCTCGGTACGGTGGGAGGCGACGCGAAAGACTTTTCTACGCACGACTTGCGCACTCACATGTCCCGCAGCGTCTTCACTCTGGTTGCGGCCGTGCTGCCCGACGCAGCTGAGCTTGGGCGGCCGCGTGGTCTGCCGGCGACCATAACGTGACTCTGAAATCTCATGGCGAGAACTGTACAGTACATGGCGCGTGCTTCCAGATCCTCGCAAAGTGCCAGCTTCGCTGCTCTGTTCACTGCAACTGAGGTGTCGCAGAGGCCACGTGCCGCGCGAGCTGCTGTTTCAGCACACAAGACTTCAGTTCCGCTCGAGCTCTGCGTGCATTGCGAACGAATTGCACTGCAAACTAACGGGAATTAGTTTTGATTTTAATTTTGCGAAAATCCGTCGTGAAATTGTGACGTTCCCAAAATCCACACCAGTGGCCGCTCTTTCTCTCGTCTCGGTGTGCTTGTCGCAGGGGATTTTGCTGTTCATCCAATGCGAGAACATTACCAAAGAATAAGAACCTCAGATTCAATTCCGACGATGACAGCAGCAAATGAACGGCATTAGATGGCCACACCAAAATGGGTCGAGACTGGTGGGCAATGGGCAAAGCGCACACATGGAACTCGGGGACACCAAACGTTTGTTGCGCGGAGCATGACAGCACAGCCCGTGAGCAGCCTGCCAGATGATGAGTGTGTTGCATTGGCCAACGCCTCCACATTTTGATTTGCAATCAGTCAAATCGGGTCCTATATCTGAGCTGTGCTACCCCTAAATAATGCTTCAACCTGCATTCAACTCCATTTTGCCAAAAGAACGTCCACCCACCAACCAGAGACGCAGATTTGTTCCAATTGTAACGATTCTCATTGTGACACGCTTTCCATCGCAATTGCAACGACCTGTTTCTACAATTCATACGCGTTTACCTGAAGGCTCAGCGTCCCATCATAGTGCTCACGGACCGATGGCTTGACTTGCCGCTACACTGCTGCGGATGTCTCACGTGCGGCGAGGCGACCACGAGCGCCTGCACACGCGGCGGCACGGCCCAGCTGAATCTCGGGAGCAAATGGAGCGGCCCATAAGCCGGAATACGGGAGAATAGCCGTTCGACACCTTCGCAGAAGTGGGTGTGATCACAATCCAGTGGAGCGAGCCTGTCCGAAAATCGAGGGTGCGACACCGATGAGACCGCTGGCCATGTCACGACGCCAGCGCGATGACGCCATGAGCTGGACAGAACGGAGCCGTGGCTTCAGTGCTGCAGTCGCCCGTGCAGTGCGCGCAGAGATTCGATTGTCGAGCGACCAAGATTGTCGAGACTCATGATCGTCGGCAGTGTGTTGGTCGATGTGTGAACCCATGCGAGGCGTCGAGCCCCGGCTCAATACGGTCCGCCGCGCGCGCTCAACCACCGGCAATGTGGCGGTTCTCCACGTCCACTCATCACGCTCGTGCACACCTGGCATCAGCAACAGTGTTAATCGGTAATCGGTTTACTGTGTGGCTGGAGTGTACAGGCGCAACTTGTTCAGATTGGCGGCTTGGCTAGTGGCGAACATGGACGTTCACCTCCTGTCGGCTGTATAGAAGCAAGTCGCTAGCACGCAACCAACCGCACGTTCATGCTTTGCTTGGTGCTTCACATGATGATGGCGGTGGCTCATATTCTTCGCTGTCGTCGCTGCAGATTTGGTGCTTCGCTTGATGGCGGTTGCTCACGTCTTTCGCTGTCGTCGCTGCAGATGATCACTCAGCAACAGGGTTCGGCTGTGGAATCTCATCGTTCGCGCGCGATACGAGGATGCGATTTGTGAAAGCGCTGCTGAGCAAGAAACACGCGGCGTTCAATCGCACCCGATCGGTTGGAATATCAACGTAGAAACACATCGATGGGCCAGCAATGAGTCGTGAACCATGCATCCCGAGGCCCTCGCAGCGCACCCAGACCATCATGCAGTATCAGGAACAACAGAATGGAGTTGGTACAGCACTTTTCCGTGGGAGGAACTTTGATCAACGCGACAGACCGATGTGAAAGTGTGATCCACTCCAGCATCGCTGACCCTCGAGTTCTCTCCCGCATGGTCAGCACGGCAGGATCCCTGGTGTATCCCATCACCGACGCGCTCTGCTTGGTGGGGTTTCTAGATCATTCGAAGGCAAACTGAGCCGACTGGCAGCACGAAGCGGTGCAAGTTACCTCAGTTCCTTTTGAACTCGCTTGATGACCTGCAAAGTCACTTCAACCGTGTGTTTGAACCGTGAGTGACCACCAAGGGGAACTGCACAATGGAAAGGCTGGTGCAGGTCCGTACTCCAACGCCATCAAAGGTGCTCACCCCCAGCAGTAGGCCAGCCTCACCAGCATCGAGGACAGCCCCGTTCTCGTTCGGTGGTGCCGCGACATGAAGATCCGCCTCCCAGACGGTGGGATCCAGGTCGCGAACCGGGACGAGCCACTGGATCACCTGGTGACTGATCTATATAAGTATCCCAGACTCGCTCCAATGCTAATCGTCTGTATAGCTCGATATATGCACTGATATACTGCCGTCCAAGTGTTCTCGCGGATCCCCTGCGGTTGCGCTGTGGGACAATCGTGTCAAGCCTCAGTGGCCGATTGGCCACTTTGGTGACCCGTGTGCCAGCTGCGTCAATGATACCCTCGGTCTCTGGCCAGGCTTCTCGCCCGCGCGGCTGTCCGCCGGCCTCACTCTCTCGCCTTCACTATGGTTCGCCACTTCTCGCGACGCTCTCTGTCCCGTTTGGCGGCGGCCAGCTCGGCGGACAAGCGCCACGCGCGACTCGCGACGCTCCCAGTTCGCGTTTGCGCCGGCTCGGCGCCAGTCGAGAGCGGAAACAGTGTCGAGATGGCCGTGCAGGACCCGGACAGCGTCTACGTGCGGATCGAGGCCGACAACAGCTCGCAGCCGCGGCCGCACCCGCTCGAGCGCCGCTCGTCCGTCCTCCTCCCGCTGGCGGCGATGCCTCGCACACGACTAGTCGAAGTGGCGGCCAGCGGTGCGTCCCCGCCGGCGGTATCGCTCCAGCCGGCCATCGTTCAGCCGACTAATGC
Source organism: Phytopythium vexans (assembly GCA_003413675.1). NCBI lineage: Eukaryota > Oomycota > Peronosporomycetes > Pythiales > Pythiaceae > Phytopythium > Phytopythium vexans. The sequence continues at coordinate 261,188 of QLOC01000018.1, read as the reverse complement.
GACGCCGAGCCATCCAGATAACCTCCGACACCACGACCTGGTCAGCGCGGCGTTCCCGAGCGGCCTGACGCGCCAGTTCGCGGCGCTGTACGTGCACGTGGACCTGACGACGGTCGAGCGGCTGCGGTGGCTCGCCTTCTTCACCATCCTGCTCTACCTCACGACGTGCTGGTTCGGGCGGTTCTTTGCGCTGGCGGGCCTCGGCATCTTCATGGGGCTGCTGGGTCTCGCGGCCTGCTGGCGACCGCACCACCGGGCGTCGCTGCCGTGGATCAAGGCCTTCGTCGTGCTCAACTACATCGTGCTCGCGGCGCTGGCGCTCGTGCTGATCAAGACGATCGCGATCGACCTCCCGCACTCGGCTCGACGCATCGACTCGACCAGCGGCAACGACCAGGCCATGCAGATCCTCGTCGTGCTCGTCGTCCCCATCGCGTGGCTGCTGCACTGGCGCACGCAGCGCGTCGCACGACTGTATGCGCGCGAGTTCCGCATGATCGAGCAGCTCTCGCTGCGCAGTCCAAGCGGCCGCCACAGGGGACTGGCGAGTCCGCTGAGCTCGACCAGCTCGCTCTCGTCGTCTCTGTCGTCCTCCTCCTCGTCGACTGATCGGTAGCTTAGAGCCGTCGTCGTCAAAACACACGTACTATTTACTGATAAAAGAAATGGAAGTGCTCAACACGATTGCTGAGCTACGCGATATCAAGCGCGCACGGGTCAAAATACGCATGGGGATGCAGGCGCAGGAACTTGTGGGGCTGTACTACGGCCAGCGTTGGTCGCAGCTTAGCGGCGGAGACGGCGCGGAAGGTCCTTGGAGGTGTCGGCGCTGTCGTTCTCGCCCTGGCTGTTGCCGTTGCCCTCGTTCTGGACGTGGACGTTGCCGTTTCCTTCAGCAGACGACGGTACAACATCCTCGCTCTCGTTACCTTGCTCGTTGTCACCTTCGCTGTTCTCGGTGCTGGTTGTGTTGTTGTTGTCGTCGCTGTCGCTGTTGTCGTAGGCGTTCTCATTGCCAGTTTGGGAGGAAGCAAGAGAAGTTGGCTCATGTCCCTCAGACTGGCTGACGTTCTCGGAACCTGGAGCAGATCCACTGGCGCTAGCTGGCGCAGACTCGCTGTGGCTGCTCAACTCGCTCTGTTCGTTAGAGCCAGGAGCGCTCGCACTGTCGGAGCTGAGCTGATTGACGTTCTCTGAATCTGGAGTAGACCCGCTGGCACTGGTAGAGGCGTAGTCGCTGGCGCTGGCGCTGGCGGAAGTGGAGATGCTGCTTGAGCCGTACTCATCATCGCTGTCAGAATCTGACTGACTGGCGCTGTTCGAGTCCGAATGGCTGTCATTGTCCGTTCCAGACTGAGTGGCGTTGTCGGAACTATCGTCGCTGGCGCTGGCCGAGTCCGAATGACTGGCGCTGCTATCCGCACTGCCACTGCATGGGGCAGAGTTGCTGGCACTGGTGCTGTCGATGTCCGACTGACTCCCGCTGCAGGGCTGCGAGGCGCTGGCACTGTCCGAATCCGAGTGACTGGCACTGTCGGTTTGACTCCCGCTGCACGAGGCCGAGTCAGAGTCGCTGACGGTGTTGGCGTTGGAAGTCGAGCCATTGTCATTGCAGGGCTCGGAGGCACTGGCGCTGGCGCTGTCCGACGCCGACGCCGACGCGCTGTCGCTGTCGCTGTCGCTGCAAGGCACGCCTGCGCTGTTCGAGGTGCCGACCTCCGAATCACCGCAGGAACCTGAGCCACTGGAGCTGGTGCCATGCGAGGTCGTCGTAGACGTCGTGCTCGTGCTCGTCGTGCTCGTGCTCGAGCCTGAGTTCGTGTTCGTACTGGTGCTGGACCCAGGAGTGATATCGTACGATCCCGTTATCGTCGTGTCCGTGGAGGTCGTGTAGCTCGACCCAGGAGTCGTAGACGTCGTATCAGTAGAGGTCATGGAACTCGAGCCCGACGTCGTGCTGTGTGTGGTCGAGGTCGAGGTTGAGCTCGACCCAGACGTCGTGGAGGTCGTGCTGGTGGAAGTGGATGAGCTGGATCCCGATGTCGAACCCGAGGTTCCAGTGGTATGGTGGCTTTGAGTGCTCGTCGACGAGGACCCTGTGCTGTAGTCTCCACTGTTCGAGGTTGGAACGCCGCCATGAAACTGTCCGGACTCGAACGAGCCGTTCGACGTGGTGTCGGTCGTCGACGTCTCACCATAACTGTGCGTCGTGGACGTGGACGTCGTGGATGTGGTGGAGCTCGATTCAGGCGTCGAGGCGGTCGTGCTGGTGGTCGTCGTCGAACTCGACCCAGGCGTCGAGGTGGAAGTCCCTGTTGTGGATGTAGAACTAGAGCCAGTCGTTGTGCTAGCCGTGGTTTCTGTGCTGGGAGTTTCGCCGTTCGATGTTGTCGTTGGCTGGCCTCCGTTGTATTGACCAGATTCGAAGGAGCCACTCGGCGACGCGGCAGTAGTCGATGTGGTAGAGCTCGAACCTGGAGTCGTGGAGGTCGTGCCAGTGGACGTTGATGTAGTCGTGCTGGACCCCGACGTCGTGTTTGAAGTGCCTGTGGTTGTCGTAGAACTCGACCCTGGTGTCGACACGTAGCTGCTGGTGGTTGTCGAGGGGTTGGACTCGAGGATTGTACCGGTCGTACCGGTTGACGTAGTCGAACTCGATCCGGGTGTCGAGTAGGATGTTCCAGTGGTTGAAGTCGAGCTCGAGCTCGGGGTGGTGCTGGACGAGTCCCCGCTCGTAGGAGTTCCGCTGTTGGTCGACGTTGACGTCGTCGTCGTTGGCTGGCCACCGTTGTACTCGCCAGACTCGAAAGACCCACTTGGCGTGGCAGAATACGTGTCTTCGTTGAACTCGCTGGTCGTGAACTTCGACGTGGTAGTGGTCGAACTCAATCCAGGAGTCGTGGAAACAGTTCCCGTGGTCGACGTTGAGGTAGAGCCATCCATCGAAGTGGAAGTTCCAGTGGTTGTCGACGTGGTTCCGCTGCTGGGGAGTCCGTTGCTCGTCGAAGTAGACGATTTACCGCCGTTGTACGCCCCAGACTCGAAAGATCCACTCGGCGACGCGGCGGTGGTTGAAGTGGAGGTGACTGAGCTCGATCCTGGTGTGGTACTGGTCGTCGACGTCGACGTCTGGCCACCGTTGTACGCCCCAGACTCGAACGAGCCGCTCGGCGAAGCGGCGGTGGTTGAAGTGGAGGTGACTGAGCTCGATCCTGGTGTGGTACTGGTCGTCGACGTCGACGTCTGGCCACCGTTGTACGCCCCAGACTCGAACGAACCGCTCGATTTGCCGGCGTTCGTTGACGTCTCGTCGCCATGGTACTCGGTTGTCTCGTACGCGCCGTTCGATGGCGTGGCACCAACGTACTTCTTGGACTCATTCGTGGACGTCGTAGTCTCGTCAGGAGTGACCCCGCACTGGACTGGGACATCGTCCGATCCACCTGCGCACGTCGTGTTGCGGATGCATCCGTGGGCTCCGTCCGAGTCCGGCAGGATGCCGCAGTACGACCCATAGGTGAGGCCGGGCTGCGGCTGAGGGCAGCTGCCTTGCGCGCCACCTGCGCACACCTCACGGTCATTGGTGTCCGTCCAGAAGGAGCCGACACCGTCGACATGGACGGCTGCCCAGCCCGTCAGGTCGGTCGGGATCGCCACGTACGGACAGTGGCTGTCCTCGAGGGCTTGCACCGCCGTTGTGAGCGCAACGGCTGCCAAGAGAGTGGTCGTGTACAGCTTGGCCATCGTGTGGAGGTCTCAGCAGGTGTCTGGTGAGTAGCGAGATCGGTGGTAGCTGTCGAGTTGTAGCCAATGCTCCGGTTGCTGCGAACTGCAGCTCGGGGCTCTTGGTGGAGGAGAGGAGTTGCTGGATATCCAGCAAATTGAGGAATGAGTCGCTGGCACCAGCGCGATCGGAAGCGATCCGAAACGATTCATCCGAGCTGACTAAAAGACGCCGCTGTACGGAGCAGCTCCAGTCGTTACGCACTCGCTCTGACTTGTTGTCGTCGCTGGCTACGAGGATTGAGACATCCCCCAACGGCAGGTCTAATCGTTTCGGTGTGCTGGAGCTTGACGCCATCCAGCCTCGTTCCGTTCGCGGGAGTTTCACGCCGCTAGTCGGTCACTTCTGCCAGACGCTCGCCTGGATCGCGGTTCGCATGTCAAGGAACGTGCGCCGCTGTCGCTTTCAGCCTATTCTCGGCTCTCGGCAGCGTAATCGCGATCGTTCCGCGCCACAGAGATGCGATGGTGTGGCCGATCCGAGCGGGAACGACGTTGGCAAGACCTTCGCATCGCAAGGCAGCGAGACCCGCCGTCGAGGAAGCCTGCGCGTCCCAGCATCAGCTCATCGACTCCCAGAGCTGTCTGATCGTGTGTAATTCCCTCCGCAGCCAGCACACCTTCCTCCTTCAACTGCCGTATCCATCGGTCGCTGGATGCGCACGTTGAAGTGCTTTTCGACCACATAAATAACGCGCATCACCACATATCTAACGCTTCATCATTTCACCCAATCGTCGCGCGCATCTCGCACTCATTCCAGCCAACCGCCGCGCGGCCCTCACTTCTCCGAAGCAAACATGCTGCTCGAGGTGCTGGACGGCAAGACGGATGTGCTCGCGCTCATCGTGGGCTGGCTGCGGCTCGCGGACTGGAAGGCGCTGTCGGCCGCCAACCGGTACACGGCTCGCTCGGAGCTGCGGCGCGTCGTCTTCTCTCGCTGCGTGCTGCGGCTGCCTCCGCCGGCGCCTCGCGCTGCCGAGCCGGCCGCGTCCTCGCTGCGCGTGCCGTGGAGCGACTACGTGGCTGGCTGCTTCCTGGCGTCGAGCGACCCGCAGATGCTGGCGAGCGTCACGTGCGTGCGCATCCCGTACTCGTGCCTGAACCTGCTCGAGATGCTGCGCTTCCTGCCGAGCCTGCGCGCCGTGCGCTTCTGGGCGTACCCGTACGAGTCGGACGACCGCGGCGAGGACATGTCCGAGCACGAGCCGGCAGTCAACGTGGCCGCGCTCTGCCAGCTCGCGCCGAAGATGCGCGAGCTGCACGCCGCCGACATGGACGTGGCGCTGGCCGAGCTGCCGATGGTGGCGGCGGCCGCGAGCCTCGAGGTGCTCGACCTCTCGCTCAGCGACATGGACGCGCTCGAGCCGCTGCGGTCGCTCACCAGCCTGCGGTGGCTCAGCCTGTGGCGTACCGAGGTGGCCGACCTCTCGTTCCTCGAGAACACGCCGCTGCTCGAGTACCTCGACCTGGCCGAGTCGCGCGCGACGGACTTCTGGCCGGTGCGCAGCCTCGCGAGACTCGAGACGCTCAACATCAACAAGAACTGGGTCGCCAGCGCCGCCTTCCTGCAGTCGCTGCCAGCGCTGCGCACGCTCAAGATGGCGGGCGTCGGCGCCATGGACCCGCTGCACCTGAGCTTCGACTCGCCGCACCTCGAGGTGCTGCAGCTGCAGAGCACGCGGCTCGCCGATCTCGAGTTCGCCCACCAGCTGCCGGAGCTCGTCGACCTGGACATTCGCTGGACGGAGACGACCGACCGTCGGCCGCTCGCGGCGCTGCAGCAGCTCCAGCGACTGCTGATCGACGTGTTCGCTCCCGCGGGCGGCGACCGCGAGCTCGTGGCCGACGTCGTGGCCGCCGAGCTCTCGAGCGAGTGGCTGCGCAGTCTGCGGAGCCTCAAGAAGCTGCGCGTGTACCGGCGCGACTTTGTCGAGGAGTTCGTCGAGAACGAGGACCCGCCGGAGGAGCCGCGCGACAACCCGCTGGAGATCCGCCGCGTGGACGGCGCGTTCCTGCTGGACCTCGCGAGCGAGGCGCTCAAGTCAGTGGACCTCCCCGCGCTCGTCGACTACGCGCCGCTCGTGTATTTGGCGCCGACGCTGCGCCACCTGAGGCTCCAGCAGTGGACGACCGAGGACCTCCAGCAGTTGCTGGCGGCGGGTGAGCTGCCGGCACTGCGTCGCCTGACACTGGCGCTGCCGCCGACGCACGAGATCGTGGACTTGCAGCCGCTCGAGAGCTTCGTGCAGCTCACGCACCTGGAGCTGATGGACGTGCTGTTCGAGGAGCTGTCGCCGCTGGCGGCGTTGGTCTCGCTCGAGAAGCTCGACCTCGGTCTGCTGCACCGCGGCAAGCGGCTCATCGCACGGCGCCACGTGCGCCACCACACGACGTTCGACTTCCTCGCAAGCCTCACCGAGCTGCAGGAGCTGTCGCTCACGGGCCGCGTCGACTTCAAGGACGCGAGCGTGTTGAGCGGGCTCACGCGGCTGCGCAAGCTCTGGCTTGGCGCATCCAAGGTCGAGAACGTCGAGCCGCTGGCTCCGCTCACGAACCTCGAGCTGCTCGACCTGTCGTCGACGCCCGTGACCAACGTTGAGAGCCTGGTGTCGCTTGAGGCGCTCGAGCAGGTGTGGCTGCCGGACGTGGCCGACTGCGCCGTGTTCCGCCGCGAGGAGGTGTTCCGGCGGCTCGGCGCGATTTGGCACCCGGACGACTACAACTGTCTTTGGACGCACCACAAGTTTTGAGACCCGAGTGCGGCCAAGCTCTTCTTCGTGTCCATCCAGCGACGCATCGACTCGATTTTGAGAGATCGAGCGGGTCCTCCCAGTCACGGACGAACAGCCCAAGAGCAGGCGGTATACTGCGGGCTGGAGGCTGCACATTGGCACTGGATGGACTACCGTATCATGCGATGTGCAAGTCGCGGCAAGGGGACAATGTCGACCGAGCCGCGTCCATCTCGCTGTGTGATCGACTACGCTGCGCGTGCCGGCAGCAGCAGGACTCGAAGGCACGCACATGTGTGCAGACGCAGAGGAGGACGAGAGGACATTTTGCATCGGCGAACGACTGGGAAGGCAGTGCAGGGGCTAGCAGTGCCGGCCGTAGAAGATATAAGTTGCGAGTACTATGCAGTGGCGGACGTTGGCTCGGATCTCCCTTCCCGTGTGGTTGATGTCGGCGGTCTCGAGTGACCAACGGCTCGAAACAGATCTGGCGCGAGTGGCTGAGCTGATGCTGTTGGCATGATTGTGGTCGTTAGGAACGGGGCGGTGGACAAGCAGCCGGATTCCGAGGCCGAGGGAGCCGGCAGACGTGCACCTCCAGCCATGAACCTCGTCTGCCGGTCGAGCCCACATGCGACGTCGTCCGCATCCATTGTCGAGAGCCCAAGCGCGCGGGTGACACGCCGCGGGTGGCCGACGATGATCGCCACCAATCGCGCCGCGTCTCTTTCAACGGCACCGAGCATTGTCAAAGCGCCGGTGGGGCGTTCGTAGCGTGCTGATCGTGGTTGATGCCAAGCCAGCGACCAGCGCGGAGCGTTGTCCACGCGGTCTGGGCAGCTGCCGCGTAGTGGCGTTCGCGCGCGCGTGTCTCGGCGCCTCGTGAACATGCGGGGCACTCGAGCTGATAACTGGAGGGTCCGATCCGAGGGAAGGATCCTGAAGTTGCACCGAGGTTGAGTCCGGACCTCGCGCCGCCCAAGTGCAATACGGGCGGCCGCGGGACTTGAGGCCCGCACGCCACGCGGGAAGCAGATCGAGCCCGTCGACCTCCAGTTGACCAGACCGCATAGCAGAATTGATCGATGATGCCGTGTACAGCACGCGGACGCGCTGACCAAGATCGGCGGTCGGCGACATTGCGACTCGCACCGTCTGTAATGGCCGAGCAGGCCCAGAGTCATACAGTGGGTGAGCGCCGACCCGTCCTTGCCGTGTCAGTCGGTCCATTTGGCCATTTGGCATCAGCCGCATCGGGTCGCCATCCCCATTAGGCCGCCGCCCGCCGCGAGAGTGGTCGTTTGGGTAACGGCCGCGTCTGTCAGCGACGCCGCATGGCTGCCCGCCACCTTAGACTTCGCCTCAAGAGACCTCGCGATGCGCGAGCGGCTCGGATCGCCGTGCCGACGCGCTGGGCACTCACGCATTATGCTTTGGCCCCAGCCGGCGCACCGCCCAGCCTTTGCTCGTGAAAGTCAGCGCTGACATCACCTCCGTAATCGAATACTCGGCCCAGCGGCAGATTCAAATTTGCATGTTTTGGTATAGAATAAGAACCTGCGAGACTGGATTCTAACAGTCGCTATCACGCCAGCGGATGCGCCTGGCGAATGACGACAGGCTGGATATCCATGGTCGCTCCGGGGTCCGCGCGAGGTGCCACGGTGCTGGCAAGCGTTGCACGGCGCTCGCGCGATCGCTCGCCCTCTCTGGCCGCGACTCAGTCCCCTGAGCGGCCGTGTAGGAGCGCGGGCAGCATCCGCCCCTGTCCATGGCGCGGCTTCCTCCTCTCTCTGCACGGCGCGCGGCTCCTCACTCATCCTTTTGCTTGAACCGAGTCGCTCGCTGCTCCACGCGCTCGGTGGGGCCCGAGTCGTCCGCGCCGACGCGAGCGATCGATCGACCGACCGCCCAGTTTCCAGTTCCCCCGGACTCGATTCGACCGACGCTCCGCCCGCAGCGGACGTACCAGCAGCAGCCATGGTGCACTTCCACATGCCGCTGCTCGACAAGCTCGTGCAGCGCCACCGCGAGCGGAAGGCGCTGCGTCGTGAACAGAAGATGCTGCGGCTGTCAGGCGGCCGCCGCGCGCTCGAGCAGCAGGAGCTGCAGCAGAGTGCCGAGATTCAAATGTCGGCGCGCAGACAGAGACGCAGTCGCCACCGCAGCAGCGCAAGGCGCTCGCGACTCGCGTCCGCCGAGGCCGTCGGCATCAAGCTCAAGCCCGCGGGCGTCAAGAACAAACACTGGACCGAGCAGCTCGCGGGAGCCGCACTCGACGAGCACGAGCGGCGGTCACGCGACGAGGAGCTGTGCTTCTCGTTCGCGGGCGGCGGCTGGCTCATGGTGTACATGTACGGCGTGGCCAAGGCGCTGCGCGAGCTGGGGCTGCACGAGAACTCGCAGTTCATCGGCACGTCCGCGGGCTGCCTCGCCATCGTCTCCATGGTCGGCGGCTCAGACTTCGACGCCATCCTCGAGACGATCGTGACGAGCTACGTGCCGCAGGCGCACGCGAGCCTGCAGGGGCCGTTCAACATGCGCGAGTACCTCGTGGACGCCATCACGCGCCACACGCGGCGCGAGAACCTCGCGCTGCTCAACGACAAGTGCACGGTCGTGTACACGTCGCTGTCGGCGTGGCAGGCGCGCAAGGTGTCGCAGTTCCGCGACTTCAACCACCTGCTCTGGACCATGGTGGCCTCGTGCTGCGCGACGCCGCTGGTGGGCCTGCCCTTCCGCCACGAGGGCGAGTGGGTCATCGACGGCGGCATCATGGAGAACCAGCCCGTGTTCGCGTCGCCCGAGCTCGTCAAGAAGACGGTGACCGTGAGCCCCAACATCTACTCTGGCGCCGACATCCGTCCGTCGCGGTATGTGCCGGCCTGGTGGTCCATGTACCCGCCGAGCGAGCGCGACATGCGCTGGCTGTACGCTCTGGGGTACGAGGACGGGCTCAACTGGGCCGTGCGCGAGGGCTTCGAGGGCATCGAGGCCGCGGACGTGCCCACGGCCGCCGCTACCTACGACGGTGGGTGGAAAACGGTGATCGGCCAGGTCGTGGGCTACCGCGCCGTGGAGGACGCGGCGCTCGCGTGCGTCGGCCTGCTGCACCTGTCGCGGCAGACGACGGCGCACCAGTTCCTGCGCGTTGAGATGAGCGTGTGGAAGGCGCTGGCCGTGCTGGCGGCCGCCGTGGACCGCGTGGCGATCATCTGGACCGTGCTGGCCACGGCGACGCTGGCGGCGCTCGTGGCGCTAGACCAGCACCACACGCTCGAGTTCTTCCTCGTCGCGGCCTCACACCTGAGCGTCGCCGTGCTCAAGACGCGCACGGCCTTCCGCCAGGTGGACGGCTCGGAGCAGTGGCGCACGCTGCAGGCCTCGGTGCTGGCGGTCGCCGCCCAGTCGAGCGTCTACGACGCCTCCGCCACGGAGGAGCTCGAGTACGAGCGCTCGCGCGCGTCGACGCTCACGCGCGAGCAGCACGAGGCGCTCGTCGAGTCCTCGTTCGTCTACCGCATGAGCAGTGCCTTCGTGTAAGTGATATCTGCTATTCAAGTCCAAGCCATCGACGCAGCGGAGCCGATGGAAGCTCCGCCGCTGTCCGACGCCGCCGGGAAGACCGAGGGACCCGCGCCATGATCATTATTTTATTCGTTCGCCAACATGACGCCCTCCCCCTGCTCCTTCCCGACCCGAGACCCGCGCCGGACGGCGGCGGAACGCCCCCCCGCCTGTACCATGGAATATCCCCCGAATCAATACATGCATGTTGACCAGTTGCCTGCACCGGATGGAGCGTGTTTTGTTTCCCGCAGCTTCCCGCGGGATGTGGTTTGACAATGGCAGAGCCACGGCGGACTTCAACTTTACAGGTCCATGTCATGTCCAAGGCCAGCAGTGCTGCGGACGCTGGCGAGTCAGCGTGTAAGGCGGAGGCATTGTGCCAAGGATCACGTTTAGCTGCTCCTCCGTCCGCCCGACAGCGTCGGACCACACAATTTGAATTGATGCGGAGACTTCAAGTGTCGCCACCGCTCTCTGCGGTCGCCTGCTGAGCCACAAACCGACCGCCAGACTTTACGACCCTTCGAATGACTAGTGGCGGGTCTCCACCGGCCGCCACCGCCGTCAAAGGAAGTCGCCATGGGTGTGCATTGGGTGTGCATTGGGTATCGCCAAGCTTTGATCAGATGATTCGATGATCCGACAGCCGCAGGTCGGTGGAGAAAGGTACTTCGTGTGCCACCGACTGATCTCCGTCGAGCGGCTAACGCCCCCGACTCGCCGGTCAATTGGTCGGGCGCGATAGCCTCCCCCTCCCGCCCTTCACCTGCACCCAAAGCCTCGGCCCAGTCGGTCACGCTAGTCGCCCGAGCGGCTGGCGCTATCTCCGGATCTCTCCCAACCGACTCTCGGTCTCGTCCGAGCCGATCGCTCGGTCCGCCGCCGCCGGTCGCGCGTCGCGATGCTATCGCGGCCATTGCCGTCGCGGCCATTGCGCGATTCCTGGGCCGCGCGCTCCCGTCTGCGCGTGCTAGCTCAGGCTCCGCGCCCCGCGAGCCTTCAGGCCGCGCGGCTCGCGTCCAGCGGCCTCGCGAGTCGCAACATGACGTTCCCAAAGTGGCGGCCGCGCGCCAAGCCTTCGCTCGCCGCCGCCGGCCCGCCCAACGCCAAGACTGCTGCAACTGCTGCTTCCATCCACACTGCTAGTGCTGAGCAGGACAATGCAACAGCGACAACGGTGCCCTGGCTGCCGGAGGACGCGGACGTGGGGATCACGGGAGTGCTGCCCGCCTCAGACGGCGGAGACGACCTCTTCGAGGTCTCGGTGCGCTTCGCAGAGATGCGCACGCTCTGGCGCGCGCGACGGTCCTATGCCGACTTCCAGCGGCTGCACGCGCAGCTCGAGGCGCGGTGCGCTCCGCAGCTGTTCGAACGCAAGCTGCACCTGCCGCGACCCACGCGACTCTCGTGGGAGGCGGCCATCGTGCGCTCCTCGCCTTTCTCGACGTCCTCGAAGGCCACGGCCAAGCAGGGAGCCGACGTGCCGCCGCGGCTCGAGCGACAGCGCGCGCAGCTCAACGGATACCTGCACCGGCTGCTCGAGCTCGACGCCGTGCACGCGACCGACGCCTTTCGCGCCTTCCTCACGCCGCGACCCGGCTCAAACGACGTCGAGCTGAGCGGCAAGGCGTTCCCGGAGCAGGTGCTCACCAAGTGTCTGTCGCACCCGGTGCTGCCTATCACGGCCAAGTCCGGTCTCGGCGGTCGCGCGCTCTCGCGGCTGCGCAAGACCCACAGGAAGCCGCCGGTCGCCAGCACGTCCAGTCCCGCCGCTGCAGCAGCTATCCCAACGAATGCCACCACAACCTCCTGTAGGTCTGTGCCGCCGCCTCCCGCCGTGACGCAGTGCGGCCGACCCGTGCACTACGGCGGGTCGGTGGCGCTGTCGGCACTCGGCGGTCTCGGCGTCGGCCTCACCAAGCGCAGCGCGCTGTCGGGATCGCACAAAGCCGTGGCTATGGCGGCCGCGGGGGTCGCCGGCGTCGCGCTCACCGGTCCGCTGTCGGCGGTGCTGGCGCTCGGCGCATTGGGCAGCGGTGTGGGCCGGTACCAGCTCAACAAGACGTACTACCTGTCGGTGGACGGTCAGTCCAAGACGGTGGACAGTCAGACCAAAGCCGCCACCGGCGCCGCGGCGACGGGTGGGGTCATGCATGCGTTCCTCGTCGAGTCGGCCGAGCAGTTCTCTGGTCCGCGGCGGCCGGTCAAGTTCGGCGACGCCGTGCACCTGTACTGCAAGTCGGTGCGCAAGTCGGTGCGCGTGGCGGCGCCGCCCGACTCGAAGCGCGGCCACCTCATGGTGACGGGAGCCGAGGGGAGCAAGACAACACTGCGGCTCGTGTCTCCGTACGGTCACACGGGGGTCGTCTCGTGCGGCAGCCACGCGTTCCTCGAGATTGCGAGCGGCGAGTGGTCGGGCCAGTTCGTTGGGTTGCACGGCGAGCTGCTCGCCACGGGGTCGTCTCCCACCGTGTTCCGCGTGGGTCTCGGTCTCGACGCGTCCGGCCACGCGCCGACGTGTCCAGAGGCTCGCAATGGACACGAGCCAGTGCCTGCGTCGCCAGCATCTCCAGAGTCGCCAGCGTCCCCAGTGAAGCCATTGGAATCACCAGCAACAGCATCGACAGCAACAACTGCTGCAACAACTGCTACAGCAGCAGCAGCAACAGCAACAGCAGCAGCAACAGCAGCAGCAACAACAACAGCAGCAGCAAGCGCAGCGCCGTTCAGACTGCGCGTCATGACGTACAACGTGTGGCTGCTGCCGAGCATCGTGTCGTCCTTCAGCGACAAGCTGTCGCCCGCCACCAACCAGCGCGCGCGCGCCATCCCGCAGTTCCTCGCGCCGCTCGACCTGGACGTGGTCGTGTTCTGTGAGGCGTTCGACGGCACGGCGCGCGAGCTGCTGGTGGCCGGCATGAAGGATCAGGGGTTCCTGTACGAGACGAAGGCGATCGGCGCCGGCGCGTCCTTCATCTCGAGCAAGAAGGCGATCGACAGCGGCTGCTTCGCCATGAGCCGCTTCCCGATCGCCGGTTTCCAGGAGCTGCCGTTCGGCAGCGTCTCTGCGGGTGACGATCGCATGGCCGACAAGGGTGTGCTCTACTTCCAAGTGCGTGTTCCCGGCGTCAACGGCTCGAGTTGGCACCTAGTCCACGTGGTTGGCACGCACCTGCAGGCGTGGGATACGCCGGCGGCCGTGTCGACTCGCCAGAGTCAGCTCCGACTCGTGCGGCAGTTCATGGACTCGCTCCGCATCCCGACCGACGAGCCGATTGTTGTCGCAGGCGACCTGAACGTCAACAAGTGCAGGGACGACCCGCGCGAGTACCGCTCGATGCTGGAGGTGTTGGATGCGGAGGACCCTGTGTTGCGGGACGAGTCTCCCGCCTTCAGCTTCGACCCGCTCACGAACTCATTGGCGATCGACGGTCCGAGCTCGAGCGGCGAGACGGAGCTGCTCGACTACGTGTTGGTTCGTCAAACGCACCGTCGTCCATTGCGATCGAGCAGCGAGGTCGTGCAGCTGAAGGCGACTTCCGACTGGCGTCGACCCGACCATGGACCGAGACACCACGACGATGTTCTCGTTGATCTGTCGGACCACTACCCTGTGGTCGCCGAGTTCGACTTCTAAGTATGAGTCACCCTGTTTGCTAGGGTCTAAATTATGAACATGCTTCAAGCATATCAGACGAACTCGGTGTTGTTCTTGCAGTCTCACGAGGCAAAACACAATTGTCCATGTTGATCATCGGTTCGATGGTTTTGGTATCGACTTGCGTTCTCGTCGACAACGATCACTGACTGTGGTGTTAGGCATCGTAGGACACGATCTTACGGCCGTTGAGCGGCTGCACCGGTCGCGCGTTCTTGCCGTCGTCGTAGATGGCGATCTTCTTGAAATGGTTTTGCAGTCGCTCCAGGTCAGCCGTAGCGATCGTGAGAGGATGCTGGATGACCCACCAGTCAACAGTCTCGTCGCACGACGGTGTCGTGAGGCTGCCAGGGTAGTTGAAGATATTGTAACCGCTCGCCGTCGAATGCAACAGCGACGAGTACGAGGTCCTGTCGACCATACACGCTCGTTAGATTCGGGTCGAGTATAATGAGACGAGTGACTAACTTACAGCCTGAGGTCCGCCGGCGTCGATTCGTCCACCGAGTCCATTGCGTTCAGCACGTCCGCGAAGAAGGAGTCAGTGGTGGCTCCCTCACTTGCTATGAAGAACAACCCGACCACCAGCAGCGCTTCGTCGTTCGCGCTTCTGTGTACGAAGTGCATCTCGCCGTCGAGCGCCTGTCCGCTGAGCGTGTGCTCGGACGGCGTGTGCATGTGGAACTGGAGAAAGTTGTAGAGCGCATTGGGTGTCTGCACGGTGCACGAACCTGAGCTCGATAGCAATTGTGAGATTGTTATCCCAAGCTCACTCAATGACCAACTACTTACCTTCATTGACCGCGACTTTGTATCCCTCGCTAGTCTGTGAGAGCTGGTAGTTGGAGCATTCGCCATCGAAGTAGAACGGCGGGCCTCTCCAGTCGTTATCTTCCGATGGAACGATGTCGATAGGTGACTGCCGCTCGCCGCTGCATGTCGGGTAGTACTCGTACCACTTGTCAGGCGATGCGAAGTCTTCGTCGTCGGCTCTGTACCCCCATGGGTGGCCTTCGGCACCGTCGGAGGCGACAAGAGGCGCGACGGAGACGATGATGGCGGCGGCAAAGGCGGCAACGGTGACAGCAGACTTCATTGCAAGTCGGAATTGGGTTGGGTCGAGAAGGCGGTTGATGGTGGCCGTGCAGATTTCGGAATGAGCTCTGCTCGGTGTTTGGAGGGATACCGAGCAATCCAGTTGGATGACCCTGCTCTCGGTGATTTCTCATTCGCGTTAGTGGCCGAAGCGTGAGGCAGGCCACAAGATCGCCCAACCTCGTGGTGAGTTATCCCCCGATAGGACCGAAGAGGGCTGTCCACGCGCGTCCGCATCTCAGCGCAGCAAATTTGGCGATTTTCTCAGCGACGCTCGATCGCCATGGTATCTACTGCAGATTAACCGCAGTGGATATATCTCTAGACTTCAACGTAGCAACGACTGCGATTCTTGGACGAAACACGCAATGTCCAGCCGACAGCTACTTCTCATGTCGGATACTGTGTTCATCGTGAATGCAGTCATAGCTTGTTGACTCTGTGGTGCAATTCGAGTTCATGTGATAGAGTTTATGTTGGAGGTCGGGATTTGAGCGCAGCCTCCATGTGCCGGGGAAGCCACCGATCGCACCCCAGAGGATTGTCGACTGTGGCAGGGCACGGTTATTATGTCACCGAGAAAGGATGACGAGCGCTGTACCGATTGCCTGTTGTCGCCTGTCACATTGGTGTTCTCACACCTCGTGGTAAGTTGGATATCAACCACAAGGGCTGACACCTGGCTCTGCTGGACAGACGCTCATTCGCGACAAGGCATCAAAAGCGCCACCCATGAGTGTCTGCTGTTGTCATTCACACCCCATAGCTTCGTCCGTAGCAGATTTGGCTGTCCATAACCCACACGAAGCGCAGCCACAGCCGTGTTGGCGCATGGCGAGCTACTTCTGCTCAGGAGCAATCCCTCCCAGACTTGAAGTTGCCGTAACGCATTCTGTTATTGGAATGTATGTATTCCCTATCGCAATCATTTGTATAGAGATCAAATAATTGCACCTTTGGAAGCCGCCACGTAGGAACATACTGTGGGAAGGCGGCTTGACCAAGCGGCCGCGCGCGCCATCTCTCGACCGCTCTCGCTCGCTGCTCGCGCGTCCACGGACCCGCTTCCCTCGCTCCGGCCATGGTCAAGTTCTGGCTGTACTCGAGCGCGTCGCTGGCTGCGAGCGGCGCGCTGCTCTGGTACGCGGCGGCCACGCGGCAGCAGTTCTTCCCGGCGGTCGTGTACCTGGCGACGTCCAAGCTGAGCGTGCTGGTGCTGGGCAACGCGGCACTGGTGTTGGCGCTGCTGGTGGCGCGGCTGGCCAAGTCGCTCTTCCTGGGCTCGCTGCGCGACGCCGAGGTGGAGCTGCTGCACGAGAACGTGCGCTACGCCGTCACGGAGACCTGCCTGGCGCTCACCATCTTCCGCGACGAGATCAACGCGCGCGTCGTGGCGCTCTTCGCCGCGCTCGTCTTCGCCAAGGCCTTCCACTGGCTCGCGCAGGCGCGGCTCGAGTTTGTACGGCCACTACAGAGCTGTCTTCTTCATGCTAGAGGTTGAAATGTTGATACTAACTGTGGCTGTCTGGATGTGTGTGATGTCGAGCAGATGGAGCAGTCGGAGGCGGTGACGCGGCTGATGCACGCGCGGCTGACGACGCTGCTGGCGCTGCTGGCGGCGGTGGACGCGGCCTTCGTGGTCTGGTGCAGCGCCAAGGTGCTGGACGCCGGGCCGTCCGTCTTCCTGCTCTTCGGCTTCGAGTTCTTGCTGCTCGGCGTGGCGCTCGCCACGACGGCGCTACGGTACGTGCTGCTCGCCGTGGACGCGCGGCTCGACGGCGCGTGGGCCGCCAAGTTCACCTACCTCTTCTACCTCGAGCTCGTCTCGGAGATCGTCAAGCTCGTCGTCTACCTCGTCTTCTTCCTGCTCATCTTCACGTACTACGGCATGCCGCTGCACATCGTGCGCGACCTCTGGGTCTCGGCCAAGACGCTGCAGCGGCGCATCGCGTCCTACCTGCGCTACCGGCAGATCACGCGCAACCTGAACGAGCGGTTCCCGACGCCGACGGCCGAGGAGCTCGCCGCGACGGACCGCACGTGTATCATCTGCCGCGAGGAGATGACGCCCGCGAGCTGCAAGACGCTTCCCTGCGCGCACATCTTCCATATCGACTGCCTCAAGATGTGGCTGCAGCGGCAGCAGACGTGCCCCACGTGCCGCGCCACCATCCCCACCGGTCCTCGCCCGCAGACGCCGCCACCAGTGCCGCCTCCAGCGCAGGCTCAAGCGCAGGCTCAGGCTCCTGCTCAAGCTCCAGCTCCAGCCGCTGTTGCTCAAGCTCAGGCTCCGGTCGGCCACGTGCCGCAAGCTCCAGCCCAAGCTCCAGCTCCAGCTCATGCTCATGGCCGTGCGCCAGCAGCACCAGCGGCCGTGCCGCACCACCACGCAGCGTTCCAACCGGCGGCGGCTGGCCATCCCGCGGGCTTCCCGCAGGTCAACCCGTTCATGTCGCCGCTCATGTACAACCCGTTCGGGTTCGGCATGGCCGGCGCGTACGGCGTGGCGCCGCCCCACGCGCCGGCGATGGACCCTGCGGCCATTCAGCGACAGCTTGACCAGCTGCACGCGCAGCTCGCGGCGCTGCAGGCGGCCGCTGGTCCCTACGGCGGAGCCCCAGCGACACCAGCAACCCCCACTCTCACACCAGTGCCGATGCCTGCTCCTGCTGCAGCTACGACTCCAGCAGCGACTCCTGCTGCACCGACTGCTTCTGCTCCTGCTCCTGCTCCGGCGCCAGCCGCCCCGACCTCTGCGTCGAGCCCAGCGCCAGCATCGGAGGAGGAGCTCGAGGACAAGGCTCCGGTGCCGGAGGAGCGAGCCATTCCGCCGGCGCCGATGACGGAGGCCGAGCGCCGCCGCGAGGAGCTGCGGCAGCGGTACGCCCGCATCTACGGGTCCAACGGCGACGAGGCCAAGGCCGAGTGAGCCGCAATGCATTGCTATTGTGTCAAGCGAACGCAAAACGAGCACTACTCAATGAACTTGACTGAGCTTCCCCTCATCGAAATGTGTTCTCCACACGGTTGTAAATGATAGTGTTCGGTTAGAGCTAATAACTGTATGTATCATCGGGGGAGCTGCTGTCCTAACGACAATGCATTGGTTGTCCGTGGCGCTCAGTATGAGTAGGAGAGATCTTTGGTTGGTCGCCATCGTCCGAGGACTCGGCAAAGTTAAAAGACGTTTTCGTCATCGCGCACAGCAGGAAGCAGGACAGGGTCCACATGCAGACAAAGATACTGAGAGGGTGTCGAAATGCTGATTCTTCGGCGCTGGGGGCCACAAAACGTGGTTGCAGCTCGCCAAAGTGCCCAGCGATCCGGCCGCGCGGGGGGACATGTAGCGCCGGGCTGATGGACCCGACATCCCGTCCGCGCGGCGTGCTCTTTGCCGCGCAGCTCGCAGGGAGCTGGAAGACCCAGCGCAGCACGGAGGCGAGTGGCTGACTGAGTGGCAAAGACGGCACATGCAGGAAGGGGACGCGATACCCACACACACACAGATACACACACACACACACGCAGTTCAGTTGTCGACAGCTTGGACGCGAGGAAGAGACTCGAAGACTGAACGAGCGAGTTGCTTTGGTTGTTTGGCAGAGACTAACAAATGACTGGTGATAAGCATCGGAGCCGTGATTGGTGGGAAAGATTCATCAATGAGGATGATTCGCTGAAAATTATGGAATATTCATCCAATAAACGCTCGTTTGACCTTTAATTACAAATTTAGCCAAAGTTCAAAACCACATTCAGGTTTGATCAATTTGTTGCATCTCTGGTTTTATTCTGCTGATGGCTTCACTTGACCTGGTTGAAGCAACTCCGATCACACACCTTTCCTCCGGCGGCGCGCATGGTTGGCGCCGCGGTCGCGGAAGAACTTGACAAAGTCGACGGCGCCGCGCAGCTCGGCCACGAGCGCGTCGAACTCGGGTGTGAAGCTCTCAAAGTCGCCCACCTCCGCGGCCGAGATGGCGTGCAGCAGCTGCGCCACGCGCACCTGCACGCGGTTCGCACTCACGAACTCGGCCGCGCGCGCCGTGAAGTCGAGCAGCTCGACGAGCGAGCCGCGGGTGCCGTTCTCGAGCGCCGCGTGCAGTCCCGGGACGACGTGCGCGGACACGAGCTCCGCGAAACCCTCGAGCATCTCGAGCACGGCCGCGTTGTTGTTCGAGTACAGCTCGGCGACCTTCTTCGTGTCGATCGGCGGCACGAGGTCCAGCTCCTCGAGTGTCGGGAACAGCCGCGGCTTGGCCGGCTCGTCCACTACGTCGTCCACATCGATCGGACAGCCAAACACGTCGAAGCCCTCCGGCGGGTACTCGAACGGACACGAACGCGGGTCCAGCTCGGCCAGCGCCGCCTCCTTGCCACTCGGCCGGTCGATGCGTCGTCGCGCGTTCGCGGCCTCGGCATCCAGCGCGGCGTGAAGTCGCTGGAAGTGGCCGCCGATCCCGTCGTGGACACCGCTCGGTCCAAAGTGAGTCTTCGCCAGCAGCCCCACATGCTTGAAGCGGTCGCGGAAATGCGCTGCCACGGGCGAGAGTCCGATGCGCGCCTGCTCCTCAGCCACCTGCTCCATCTCCGCCTCCCTCTCCTGGAACCGGATGATCTCCATCATGTTGGCGTCTTCGGTCGCCAGCAGGCGGCGCAGGCGGTCGTCTTGCGGGCTCGATGCTGCGACTGGATCATCGAGTGCTGCTCCTTCTCGATGCCTCGATCGGAGCGCGCGATCAGTTTGCTGGGATGCCGACTGCAGTGACGGAGGAGGGACCACCGCGCCTGCATCGTCGTAATCCGCGGCAATCGATCGGGTTGACGAACGAGAGCCACACTGCGATCGAAACGAGCGAGTGGCGATGCGACTCGCCGCGTTGTCCGGATCGTCGAATGTCGTCGCGCTCTGGTCCTGGAACTCCTGCTCCTCGGCCTCCTCCTTCGACTTGATCTCGTCTCGCAGTCGGGTCATCACGCGCCGCAGCTGTCCGCACAGGTTGATGCCCATCGTGGACGACTGACAGAGTGCACAGCTGTGACCATGATCCGGAGTCTCGGGTTTCAGTGACGTCGCCATCCCTCCAGCGTCCTGGCTATTCTGACCTCCCCTCTCGTCGCCGTCATCGTCCATAGCGCCGTCCTCTCCGTCTTGAGCCTCGTTGAGCTGCGGCTGTGG
This sequence comes from Phytopythium vexans, assembly GCA_003413675.1. Taxonomy (NCBI): domain Eukaryota; phylum Oomycota; class Peronosporomycetes; order Pythiales; family Pythiaceae; genus Phytopythium; species Phytopythium vexans. The sequence goes on along the minus strand of QLOC01000018.1, from coordinate 241,168 downwards.
AGTGTTTCGGCCCGATCGGAGCGTCACTGGCACATTCATCGCGACCGCCATGTCGGTGAAGTGGTCGCTCAACCCGTCGAGACGGGACGCCTGACCCGATAGGTACTGCGCGTCGCATCGATCGGTCGACGCAGCCACCTGTATGCGGAGCTGGGCCGAGAAGCCGCCGCCGCCGTGGAGACCCGGAGCATACGAGCGCGTCTGGCCCGCACGCATCTTGCGCGACTGCTTGAGCTGCGTCTTGGCGCGCAGCAGCAGCCGCTCCATCTGCTGCTGCGCGAGCGAGAGCCCCGCGCTGCCGTTGCTCGAGTCCAGGAGCCGCACGCGCCACGCCGCGCGGCGCTCGACCACGTACTCGCCGCGCTTGAGCTCGGCCACGGCCGATGCTGGCGGCAGCTGCCGCAGGACAGCGACGCCTGCATCCGAGTCAGCACCGAGGTAGAACCAGTCCTGCTCGAGGTAGATCTCGTCGTTGTTGTACACGAACGTCTGTCGACATTGCACCACCACAGTGCCAGTATGAGTCAAGATATCCAGGATTGCAGCGTTGTCAACAGAGTACGTACGTCGCCTTGACGCCGCGGGGAGTAGACGGCGGAGCGCACGACCCACTTGCCGAGCATCTTGGACGCCTTGTTGCGCACGCGCGACTGGATCTCGTCCATCTGCAGGTCGCCGTCGTCGCGGCTCTGGTAGACAGAGGTAGCACCGGATCAATCAAACCAACACCTTCCGGTCCGACATGTCCACAAACTCCTGCTTACCTTTGGCAGGAAGGCTCGAATGGGGACAGGGTGGCCCACGATTGCTGGCGCCGGCGCGTCGTTGCGGATCGTCGCATCTGCCGAGAGTCCGAGGGCTTTGAGCTGCGGTGCCTCGCGCACTTGAGCACCTAGCACACCTCCTTGCTCCCACGTGGTCTCGCCTGTGCCGACGCTCAGCTGCAGCCAGACAGAGTCTCCGTACCGGATGGAACCGGCGCTGCGCGGGTCCAGCAGGTCGATGAGTGTGAACACGGCGCGATCCCGGATGCCCTTGACCTGTGGCAACGTCTGCAGCTTCTCGAGCGACTGTACTCGCACTTGACCGTCTGGACTGCCCACCATCATGATATGTCCGTTGAACAGCTCGAGTGCCACGCTGCAGCCATACGAAAGCCGCGTGCGCTGCGCGTTGAAGTCGTTGCGAAGCTTCTCGGCATCCGAGACCGTTGCCGCGGCCGGAGGTGCTTGGTTGGTTGTCGCCGTCGGACTTGCAGGTCCACCGAGGAGTGAGCCTGGGCTGGGGGCTGCCAGCTCGCCGCCGTTGAGCGATCCTGCCGCGGAGAGGAGTGGCACGGACGACGAAGTGCCGAGCGCGTGCAGCGTCTTCATCACTTCCGCCACGTTGACACGCCCGCCTGCTCCGCCAGCCTTGCGCTCGCGCCGCCACACTGGCGAGCCTGGACTGTGGTTTCCGTCTGGAGACGACTGAAACTTCTTGGCGCTTAGTTGCTTGACGATACCGTTCCGATCCTCCGATCGAACGAGCGGTGTCAGCTCCGGCAAGCTCACGACGTTCTTGAGACTGACACCGCTCGCGTGTTTGCGCCTCGATTTCCGGTGACCGTCCGTCCCGCCACCGGCGTCGATGGCCGCTCCGAGCCGCGTGGAGGACGATTGGCGTCCTGCCGGGTCACGAGCGCGACCGTGTCGGTGAGGTACGCGTCGGTCGACGCTGCTCGAGGAACTCCTCGAGCCTGCAGATCCCGAGCGACGTCCGGTGTCATTGCTCTCTTCGTCAGCTAGCAGTGGATCGCGTCGGACGTTCTCCCTCTTGTCCGCCTTGTTGCTCCGAGTGCCGGCTGTGGGAGATGTCTTGCGCTCCTGGACCACATCGAGGTACTGCCAGACGTTGGATGTGCGTCCGAACGCTCGAGGGTGTGAAGGTGTCGACGGCGAGCTGAACACAGGTTGTGCGCCTGCCAGCATTGGTGTATTAGCGGCCGGCTGACTGCAACTTCCCCTCGCAGACGGCAATTCTTTGCATCCAAGTCTTGATGCGGGAGGAGTGAAGCCACACGATGCACTCGTTCCCAGCTATAAATGCCTCGGCCAGCCAGCTAAAAACAACTCGATGGAGTTGTCGGTCTCACAACTGGGTGATGACGCTTGCAGTTGGTGATGCCGTACACTGCGCACACATCTGAGGGATATTGTGAGCTCCATGCGCGGTCGGTGCACGTCCACATAGAGCAGAGCTGGAGCGAATTGCGTTTTCGTTTGCGCGCGAAACAAGCGCCGCGTATCCGAAATCGATGCAATCGTTGCAGCCCAAGATCGCTCTTATTGAGAACACCACTACTCGAAACTTTGTCATAGCGCGGCTGTTCAGAATCGAGCTGTCCAGTCGGACCAGTCGTCACAATGGCCAGCCTCCCCGACCTCGACGGACTGCGCGAGCACATTCGGTGCGAATGTGCTCGAGTTAGTTTCCCCGTTTCTATCGTGGCGCACTGACGAATATTGTCTGTCGCGAATGCAGGTCGATCTGTGCCAACGACCAAGATCAGTGGAGGGTTTCTTGGGAGGCAAGTAGCGCATGAGTTGAGCGATTTCATCTGGAGTTTTGAGTATCATATTGGCCGTGACAACCACAGAGCGCGCTCAACGAGGCTGCAGGTACTCGGGGAGGGTTCGTGCTTCCCGATGTCTTCATCCAAACCCTCGAGGCGAACCGCATCCGTCTGCGTAAGGCTGCGGCGCGCGCACTTGTCGAGCAGTTTCAGGCTCCGAATGGCGCCGTCTCCATCACCAAGTTCTTGGGCTGGATTGCTCTCTCGGCACCTGCAGATCACGCCAATCCGGAGCTGCGCTTCGCACGCCTCCCGCAGCCGTACCGGCGCATCGTCAAAGTGCTCGAGAGCGATATCCTCGACGCAGCGTGGGAGCTCATCACAACGCAGAGCCTCCAATACCGGCTCGAGATGGCGGCGGCAGCCAACGCCGGCGGACTGACCGCCCGTTCATCTTGCACAAACGTCGGCGATACGTCGGCCGCAGCTGATTCAGCTCGCCAAACGTTCGGTCACGACTACGATGCCGCCAGGAAGCGCTGCTGCAAGCCGACGAGACAACTCGACCTCGCAAGCGCGACCCAGCACATTGACGCGATCGTCAGTCATTTTGTCGCGCCGTTCGCTGCCATTGTGGTTGGTGACGAGGTGCCAAGTGATGACGCCGAGAGTTCGTCTAGTGCCCAACTCAAATTCGTATCAACGCCGCCGCTGGCGCCAACTCAAGACGACATTGACCCCTTCGACACTCTCGAGCCATGTTATGTGACTTGGTGGACTCCAGACACGAATGACCAATCGGCTGGAGCAGTCGCCACTCCGACAGCTACTGTCCGGACGACAATACGAGTCGCTGCCGTCAGTTCCCTGCAGCCATTGTTTGGATCGAGCACCTCCTTCGAGTCAACCTCGCATTTCTGTCTTGCAGTGCGACTTGTGAGCACATCTACCACGACGGAACCTCCGGCGGTTGGCGATACCACATCCGAAACTAAGACGACAACCGTTGAGCAAGCCCAAGTCAGTGTCTTCGTCATCAACTCCGATCACGCCAAAGCACTCGAGAGTCCAGGTTTGCCGTGGTGTCGTCGAATCGCTGTCTTGAACGATGATGCAGACGCCTCCGCAACGATCGAATTGTCCCAAGACGTCAGGTTTCTCGCCCTGAACTCCATCAGCGGGGGAACCGTTCTCTATCGGCTGCCTGCAGCAGACCAAGTCTCTACCGACGATAATGAAGTCGAGCCCCCTCCACTAGTTGATTTGTCAATCTCGACCATACCCATGACACTGAGCGGAACGACCATGGCCAAAGTCGCTCTCCCGCCACAAATCCACTTCCTCGTCGCTCCAGCCACCGACTTTGACGCGAACACTCGCCAATGCGTCGCTCCAATCACCACGTATGCAATCGTAGTTTGTGTCGGCAAGCGAGTTCTCAAATTCGTGCTGCCGACAACGGACAGCGCGACTCCAGCTCAAACACCTGTCACTGCTGGTGGTGTGGCGAGTTCAACTGTCGCTGCACCAGTCGCCGCTACATCATTAGCGCCGATCGTCGACTGGAGGCATCTGTCTTGTGTCACTGCGTCTTGTACCGACTCAACAACCGAGTTCCTCACTGTCGCGTGCGAAGACGGAGCGATCGTCGTTTGGAATGTGCTGCGTGACCGAGATCACGCTTTCATGTCGACCGCATCGGCAGCCCGCAGCACTGCACCGACACTAGCGGGAGGTCAATCCGCAGTAATCAGTTCTCTCCTGTATCTTGGAGGCTACATCGTCGCGCTCTCCATCCTTCAGCAGCGCGCCTGGTTCTTCGATGTTCGTCGGAGAAGCTCGCCGATGTTGCTGCGCGTGGTCACCCCACCTGTGAGTAAAGGCCGCGGGGGTCGTCTGGGCAAGTCAAGCACCTCGCTGTCGTCCGATGTTCGACTCGTCTCTCTCATGAACACCATGCGGCTGTCGGATCTTCCGCTTGTTGCTCTCCAATACTCGAACGGCAGTGCCATATTGCACGATCTCCGCTCTGCACGCGCCATCGGCAGCTTCCGTTCTGGTGGGTCGGTGACGACGGCACCAGCGAGTCTCCAACCATTGTCGACCATGAATGCTGCAGCAAATGCAGGACTCACCGTCGTAGCGACCAACAAAGCCGCTCTGATTGCTGCTGGCGGGACTTCAGAGCAATCACAGCAGGCAACCATCGATGTCTACACGTGGGAGCACCTTCTCCTCACGAGCCTCCCGTCGCTAGGAGAAGACCTGCAGCAAACGACCACAGACAGCATCAGCATCAAGGGTCTGTTCATCGCAATGGAGACAAACAACAGCGACAAGTCGGCACACGATGCAACACACGATGCGGAGGACTTCCTGGAGTCGCTCGTGTATCGCTTGGCTGGACAGACACCGCCTCGTAGCGAAGGTATTAGCTCGATCGCAATGCCATCAGCTGCAAAGAGTCCAGGCATCGCGCCAGAGAACCCGAGGCTTCAGCCATGTCTCCCCACCTCAGCAGCGCAGTTCCGTCAATACTGCGATATCCACACAGATCCACAGACAATGGCCGCTAAAGAAGCAAAGGTGCTTCGAAGGCGCCGCGAGATCCTCAAGGCCATGTCGGCCACAGCTGGGTGAGATCGGCTGTGGTAGCCTACAGTGTCAGAGACAGCAAGATCAACATCCATATCGCCAACGCGCGCAATCGCACACCCACGCACACCAGCTTTGACGAATACATAATGGTGCGCCTATATTTCGTTTCAGTCTTTCGCCAACAGTTCGAGCGGGTTCTGACCAAACTTCCAACACTTGGATGCCTTCAGCGGCCGACTCGGTACCTTTCGGTACAGGATAGCTCCACTCGAACCAGTCGAGCCATCGCTGGCACTCTCCCGTACTGTCTTCCTCCGTTTCCACTGCTGCGCATTGTCCCCGTCCAGTCGCTCGATCAGTCCCTTCGTTTCCAGCGACCCCAATGCCGCAGCCAGCGAGGACAGCGAAACTGACTCGTGCGCCTTGTCTGTGCTACTGTTCACTCCGTCCAGCAGATCCGACACACTCCAGTCACGCCGCAAGTCCATGACGTCCATCACTGTTGTCGCGACGCGCTCCACCTCGAGCAGACGCGCTCCACTGCTCCCAGTGTGCGAAAGCAGCATCGCCAAGATGTCCACAGCTTCAGATGTCCCATCACCATAGCCGTCATCGTCTTGCGTCGCTCGGGGAGTCAATTGGTCCATCATCGTCAATACAGCAGCCGCCTCTTGTTCCTCAGCTCTTGCCGAAGCAATCGCTGCCTCCATTGCCTCTTGTGAGACGTACATGCTGCTGCTCTTGTACTGGTCGTCGCGATGGTAGGTCACTCCTTCATACTCGAACGACAGCGTCGAAGACTCTGGCGTGTACGTCTTGCGGAGCTGACCTGTGCTCGCGTACAACAGCTCCGAGTAGCTCAGCTTGCCCTTCCGATGACGGGAACCTCCATGCGTCTGCTTGTTGGTTCCTTGGTACCAGGTCTGGGAGTTTGGAAACGGGCCAACCATCACTGGCGCCGGCTCGACCTCCTCCGGAATGCTGCACTTTGCGTGAGTGGGGTCCCAGTGATTCATCGAGCAGTACCACTTGTCCGGAAGCGTCGATGACTTGATGTGCTGCGGGAGCTTGCGCCACTTGTTGCACTTTTCGCACTGTGCCCACTCCAACACAGTCTTCTTCACCTCGCCACTCGCAGTCGTGCTGCTCGTGTTGCTGCTGCTCGACGACTTCGACTTGCCTCCTCTTGACGATGGCGCGGCGTCCACGATTTGAGAAGTACCAGTAGCTACAGCAGCCGCTGAAAGTACAACTGACGTAGCACTGGTTCGAGTTGACTCTGCCTTGGTGCCAACGGCACTGACGCCGCCGTGATTCCCTGTGCCCGCTGCCTGAGATCCTCCGTGGCGTGATCCCTTCGCGGCCTTGCTCGCTTTCAACGGTTTGCTTGGTTGGTCAGTTCCGGCCGGACCAGTCCCGGTGGCACCACCAGCGCCACCCGCGGCAACTTCCACTGTCGATGAGGAGTCAGTTGCTGACGGCTTTGCTTTCTTACTCGGCGGTCGACATATAGACCCGGCAGCTGCTTCTTTTGCGGCTTGCTTCTGCAAGAATGCCTCGACTTCTGGCGGGTTCGGCGCAGTGCATTTTGCCAGATCTTTCTCCCACGTATTCAGATGACAGTACCACACCGCCGGCAACCGATCAAAATCGATCGAGGACGGCACCACGCGCCACTTGCCGCACTGCGCGCTTTCGCACTGCACCCACTTGAGCTCGCGATATTTGTCCTTGATCTTAGTCAGCTTCCGCTTCTTTCGAGCCTTCTCTTGCTTTTTGATCTGTTTCGCGGACAGCCCACCAGCCTTCTCCTTATCATCTGCCGTGCTTGGAGTATCGCCACCTAAACTCTCTCTGGGAGTTGACTTCTTCGCGATGCCAGAGCCCGACGACGATGACGACCCACCGTCAGATCCAGCGCCAGCGTTTCCTGCCGCTAGAGCCATGGCCAACGTCTGCTTCTTCTTGCTTTTCTTCTTAAGCGATGGCCGCTCAGGCAGCGCAGTCTTCTGCGGAGTCCGCTGTTTCGCATCTTCTTCAGCAACTTCGCAAGACGCGAAATCAGTGTTCCACGTGTTCATGTGGCAGTACCAGCGCTCGGGCATGGTCGAGAGGTCAAAGTCTTGCGGCACGGTGCGCCATTTCTTGCAATTGTCACACTGCACCCACTTCGCCTCGTCCTCTTCGGCTCGTGTGGAGGTATTTCCGCCCTCCACCACCGAGTCGCCTGAATGCTTGGATGACTTGCTCTTCTTCTTCTTTCTCGATGCACCAGATCGTCCACCCCGAGGCGTGCCACTCGCATACTGCTCCATCTTGATGGCAGCCAACCGCCTAGACCGAGGGGTCATGGCACTACCTGGCCCTTCATCATCACCTTCTTCCCCATCGCTTACAGCATCCTTCATTCTTCCACCAGAGATGCCCCCTTCGTTCGGTGTTAAACTCGAGAAGGACGGACTTTGCTCACCAGAGTGCGACGTCGGGATCTGTACTGCGAGTCGTTCTGTTTCTTCAGGTGTTGTTTCAACGGCTGAAGGTCGTTCTTCCTCGGCTGTACGAGGAGATTTCCGAGCTCGCACAGGAGAACTGCTTGTCTCGGTCTCCTCGCGCTTTGGAAGTAGTTCATCAGGAGATATCGACGGTCGAGCCTTATTCAGTCGCTCGCCTCCGATCTTCTCAGGTCCCGTAACCGAAGATGGTGGGATGCTCTCTGACAGCGGAGGTTCAACCTTCATGCTGACGCCTTGATCAGACTCATCAGCTGCTGAACTCACACGAGGACTGGCTGCGCCATCAGCAGTCACAATCTCTGCTTGGACAGCTGATGCAGTCGTCTTTGCTGGCGTATCCACAGCGTCCAGCTCGTCGTCGCTTTTACCAAGAGCCTCTTCCAGCCGCTGCTTCGTTGTCGCGGGACTCTCAAAGTAGGATGCTGCCAGAGACGGCGATTCCGCGTCAACTGGCGATTGGACTCTCTTTGAAGGCGTTGCAGTCAGCATGCCATCCACACTCGCTTTCTCATCTCCAGAAACACCAGTTTCCCGATGAGATGCCAACTCTGCCGCTTCATCATCACCTGCAGCACTAGTCGCTCGCGAAGCACGAGACAGTGAGTCTGCTTCATTCTTGCCAACCTCATCACCACTTGTGGCAGTCCCTTGGCCGCTCTCGTCTTCGCGTTCATCTTGCGACGACGTGAGCCGCTCTCTCGACTCTTTCCGCTTCATCTTCTTCTTCTTCTTTTTCTTCTTCTTCTTGTCGCGCTTCTCCTTCTTATCTCGCTTCTTGCTGCTGGTCGACGCGGACGCTTCCGACGTCACGTCATCGTCGACAGCTGCGGTGCCGTGAGAGTGTTCAGGAGTGTTGTGGCTTTCCTCCACAGCCCGGTCTCCATGCTTGATGATCGTGGATACCTTCGAAGGTGACTCTGACGCGCGGGCTTCTGTCTTGACTATAGCAACGCCAGCACTGCTTTTCACGGCACTGGAGCGTTCCTGCTCAGTGATCGCAGCCTTATCACCGCCATCAGGAGGTCTGCTCAGCTCGTGACTGGGACAGATGATCAACTTGGTAGTCAACTGCCTCACGCCATGCGCCGGCAAACAGCTCGCGTGATACGCCACCGGACACCGCACACACCGAACTGCCTCCTTTTGCGCTCCTGAGAGTCCGCAGACCGCGCACGTGTGCAGCTATGCAGTCACCAAGTATCCAGGTCAGAGTGTGTGAAAATAAAACAATCAACGACGATAAGTAGTCAACATACCGGACAGATAAAGTGCGTGCCGGCGATGCGCGCCAGAGGGAACTGCGTGATACAGTCGAGGTGGTAGAACTTGCCGCACGAGAGCGCGCGGCACTTGCGCACGGGGCCTTTCTTCGCAGCCGCGTCCGTCACCGCCGCCGCCGACGCGTCCCCCTCGCCAGCCTGCTCGGTGCCCCTCTCCTTGCAGTGGAAGCACTCGTGCGTCTTGCCGCGGCAGCTCGGACACAGCCACGTCCCGCCCTTGCTGTCGGTGTTCGGCCGCTCGTCCGACGCCAGGCACGCGATGTGGAACGCCGACACGCACGGGCCGCCGCACACGGCCAGCTCGCCGTCCCCGCGCTCGCAGACAACGCAGATGTGCTCGTTCTGCGTCCAGTGAACAGCGCGCGTTAGCAAACCTGTATCCTCCCCACAAAGCCGCCGACTGCTAACGTTACCTTTGGCGCCGCGGTCTTCCTGTCGCGCTCACGCTCGCGTCCGCGCTGCTGCTCCTGCTCGCGCTGCAGCTGCGCCTGCAGCTTCTTGCGGTGGCGCTGGTCCAGCGGCATCGGGATCAGCACCGAGTCGGAGCTCGAGCTCGAGCTGCTGTCCGACCGGTCGCCCGCCGCGGTCGCTGCGTCCATGGCGCTCGGCACGCCGCGTCGCCCCCTCGGCTTCCCCCGCTGGTCTCGCCCCGCCGGCCGGTCGAGCCGGTAGCCCAGAGGCGTGAGCGCGCGCGCTTGCTGCCGTGCGAGGGGCCGGTCGATGGTCCCTCCGACTCGCCTCCGCTCGCGCCGCTTTCCCCAGTGTGTGGAGTTTCCCATGGCGCTATTGCGTCCCGAACTTTAGACTTGTAAAACGAGGGACAGTTGTCGTATTTATTTTTTCAGCCAATCAGCAAGGGGGTGAACATCGTAACGTTACGAACCGGTAGATGGCCAGGTCAGCTTCAACTCTCGTGACTCAATGCGATGCAAATGCGAACGCCAGCGCCGTCCGTCGACCACAGCGCAGACAACACCACCGTTTGCTCGGTCTATTGCTGCCAACAGTGAGGAATCGGCGACGACTGAGCGCGTTCGGACACGGTTGGGCTGTCGCTGCGTTCTAGTGGACCTTGACTGAGAGGAAGACATACCTTGGTGTGCTAGCTAGCTGTCTCGGCGTGGAGTAATCATGGCCGCTCGTAGTCCAGCGCCGTGTTCCACCTACGCCTGACCCAGAAGCATGTCCAGCGATTTCGCGGCAGTCCATCCACTTCATTCGTTCTCACCATCGCGCACTGCAGGTGGCTCGCACCCTTGCCGACTGACGCTACCCACGCCCCATCGAGTCTTGCTTGGTCGCGGCCTCCCTCCCTCGGACGCGCAGCCACGTCGGAACCCGGCGAACGTCTCTATGGCGAGCGGACAGCCGCAGTGTCGTGTAGAACCTTGAATTTGGCGCTTTGATGCCACTGCTGACCCTGCAGCCAAATTGGCGCAACTAAGTCAGTACCACGCCGGTCGATTTGCGCCAATCACAGCGGCGCAAATCCAACGCACAATCCATCCCACTCCCGAGTCATCCCTCCTCTCCAGCGCTCCAGAGATATGGAAACGCGTTGACGTCGCCCACCCTGAGCAATATCTTCAAGCTCCGTCATCACCCACGCCGCCTGCTCGACCAGCGGTCAGGACGCGGCCGGACGTCGCTCCGTACACTGCTCTGCGCGCTGGACCGCCACCGCTCCATTCCTGCATTCGTCCAGTGCATCGCAGCAGCAGCAGTCATGGTCTTCGGGTGGCTCTTCTCGCGGCAGAAGTCCGTTAAGGGCGACGTGGTGCTGGTCACGGGCGGCGCCATGGGCCTCGGCCGCCTGCTGTCGCTGCGCTTCGCCGCGCTCGGCGCCACGGTCGTCATCTGGGACCTGAACGCGGAGCTCGGCGCCGCGGTCGTGGCCGAGATCGCGGCGGCTGGGTGGCCGCAGGCGCACTTCTTCCAGGTGGACGTGACGGATCGCGAGCGCGTCTACGCCGTCGGTGCCGCCGTCCTCGAGCAGCTCGGCAGCGTCGACATCCTCGTCAACAACGCCGGCATCGTGGGCGGCAAGCCCATCCTCGAGTCGAGCGACCGCATGATCGAGCGCACCATGAGCGTGAACGCGACGTCGCACTTCTGGACGATCAAGGCGTTCCTGCCGCAGATGCTGGCAAAGGACAAGGGCCACCTCGTGTCGATCGCGAGCGCCGCGGGCGTCTTCGGCTCGCCCGGCATGGTCGACTACGGCGCGAGCAAGTTCGCGGCCGTGGGGCTGCTGCAGAGCCTGCGCCACGAGCTGCAGGCCATGGGTCGCCGCAACATCCACACGACGCTCGTGTGCCCGTCCTTCATCGACACGGGCATGTTCGAGGGCGTGACCACGCCCATGTTCACGCGGCTGCTCTCGCCCGACAAGGTGGCGGACGCCGTCGTGCGCGCCGTGCGTCGCAACCAGTGGCGCGTGCTCACGCCGCGCGTGCTCGCCGTGCTCGAGTTCGTGCGCAACGTGCTGCCCGTCTGGCTCGTCGAGTTCTACATGCGCATCACGAACAGCAACCGCACCATGCACACGTTCCGCCAGACGCGCGCGCACGCCAAGCAGATCGAGGCCGGCAGCGACAGCGAGGCCACGCCGCTGCTGAAGTAGTGTGTGGTCGGATGTCCCTCACTGTAATGCCAGTCGTTCTTTCGTGTCGTGTTGAAGTTGCCTTTCAGTTGCGTGAAGGTGTTTGTCAAAATGGGTGCTGTGAATGTGGAGGAGGCGTGGGTGGATGTCACTAACACGAGGTGAACCAAAGGCTCCCTCGCTCCAGTGCATATCACAGCTCTCTGATGCACCCACGCGAACAGCTCCCAAAAGCAATCCGCAGTCTTCCGCCCTCCCCATCTCGTGCTCGTGCCGGCGCTCCGCGGCGATGGACGACGAGGACAAGGCGCCCGCGGCGCTCGTGACGGTGGAGGTGCCGCCTGGTCCGCTGGGCATCCTGCTGGACGACGCCGGCCCGGGCAGCGGCGCGCTGCTCGAGGGCTTTGCTCCCGTGTCGGCGGACGGCGAGACGCGCGGCGGCGTGGAGCGCAGTGGCCGCGTGCCGGCGGGAAGCGCGCTGCTGGGCGTGAACGAGTACGACTTCGTCGAGAGCTGCATGACGTTCGCCGAGATCGGCCAGGTGCTGCGCGACACGGGCCACCTGACACGCGAGCTGCGGTTCCGCGTGCCGCTGGCGGAGTTCCCGAGCGACGACAGCGACGACGACGATGACGATGACGACGACGACGACGACGACGACGGCAACGTCGTGTACGAAACCGACTCGGACGAGGAGGAAGAGGGCGATGACGACGATGACGACGACGATGATGAGGAGCTCGTCGATGTGGCGGCGCCGTCCTCCGGCAGCTCGTTCCGCGAGATCGACGAGGTCGAGGCTGCCGCGCTCATGTCGACGACACCCACGCCCACGACGCTCAGCAGCGGCGGCGGCGACTCGCCCAGCGGCAGCCCCACCTCCGGCAGCGGCTCCTGGACGGCCGTGCGGCCGCATCCGCGGTCGGCGGTGGCCAGTGGCGCCAATTCGCCTGCCACTGTCCCCGCCACGGCCGTCGATAGTGCGGCCGGGCGACTCACTCCATCGCCTCGACAAGTGTCATTGCCGTACGCTGCACCATCTGTGCCTCCAGCTGCGCCAGCGGTGCACGATGCCAAGGACGAGCTCGTCCACGTCGAGGCGCCGCCGGGGCCGCTGGGTCTCAACCTCGATGGCAGCGAGCTCAGGCGGGCCGTGGTGCTTGGCTTCACGGCTCTGCCTGACGGCTCCCAAGGCGCGCTTGAGTTGCAAGGCACCGTGAACCCCGGCTCCGTCCTGGTCGAGATCGACGGCCAGGACGTCTCGGCGCTGTCGCTCGACGAAATCCGCGTGCGGCTTGGCGAGCTGAGTGGACAAACACGGCGCCTGGGCTTCCGCCCGCCGCCAGCGTCGACTGGTGCTCGAGGGACTCTCACCCGCACGCCGACACTGCCTGTGCCTCTGGTGGAAGATCTGAACAAGCGGCGCAAGCTCGAACTGGCGCTCGTCCTGCGCTATGACTCGATGAAGCTTAAGCGCAGGGATTGTTGGTTCATGCTCGACATCCAGTGGCTCGCGCGGTGGGCCGCCTTCGCTGCTCAGGACGGTCCACTTCCCGGACCCATCTCCAACCACGTCTTGCTCGAGGATGGTTGGGAAGAACGAATGCGCAGTAACACACCCGGTCGACCTGATATCCCGAAGCGTGGCCTCCAGCGATCGCGAGACTATCGCGCCGTGACGCCCATGGTTTGGTGTCTTTTCGCCGAGCTGCATGGACTCGGCGAGGCGCCACTGCTGCCGAGGTATGTGGATGACAATTCGATCTTGTTGGGAACTCGATTGGTGACTTGGAACCTCTTTGACTGGACAGGTATTTGCTGGATGTGTATGCCGAAGGCTTGGCGCAACCCGACGTCGAGGCCATTCTGCGCGAGCCCATGTTGAAGGCGAGCGTGCTCACCAAGGAGCTGCGAGATGCCTGTGTGAACCACTCGTAGGTGCCGGTTCTTATTGCTCCCCCGTTATGAATACCCGTGTCATTGATTGCATGTCCATGGCTTCACGAGTGTCGACTTCCTCTTTCCTTCGTCTCGCAGTTAGACACACTCCTGCTTCTCCACGCGCTGGTTTGCGTGCTAGGCTCACTCTCCGCCAATAGGCGTCAACTCGCGTTTGAGCGAGAGCCGCAGGAGATCCACCCGTCCCAGTCGTGTGATTCGCTCGACTCGCCACTTGTTCCACGGACCCAATGCCACATCCAAATCGTCTTGCCGATTCACGACACACTCGAGCGATCGCGACGTCGTCTCTCCGCGGTGTTTGTGCGCCAGAATTGCTTGAAATTGGTCCACATTCGACACAGTCCATTGTCGAGCAAGTGTTTCGAGCGTTGCAAGCAGCGCGCTGTGGGTGTCCCAGTGGTACAGTACATCCGCGGCAAAGAGAACCACATCGCGCACGTCTTGGACGACGTGGTCACTGATGGCTGTGGGCAGTGGCAGGACTCCCCAGTGAAGTGGCACCACGAGCGTCGGCGGGTCGACTGGAGCAGCATTCAATGCCAAATTGGCTGTCAGCAGTGCTGTGCTCTCGGAGCGCTCGGTCAGGACCAACCAGGACGTCGACCCGAACAATGCGCGGAAGACGGCGGCGAAGAGCCCACAACCAGCGCCGAGCTCCATCATGATCGAGGGAGGCACAGAATCCATTGCGTGAATGAGAGCGAGGCTGAGGAAGATGGAGGCGTCCCATATGTGCGACCCCATCGTGTCGCCGTAGTTCTCGGTCACGGTCACGATGCGAGCGCGAGTCGTGTTAGAGGTGTCGTTTGCGGGTGGAAGGCGGAAGAAGCGTCGACACGTCGTAGTGGTGGTTGGTACCGAGGGTGTCGACATTCCAGTGACTGGAGTGGTGACCTTGATGATCTCTGATTGGAACGGCAGCACAAGGGAGTGTCCTAGCCAGACGCTGCGCGCGCAGAACCGACTGGCTACTTGCCGAAAGGAGTTTTCGGCACTACTGACGGGATCCAGACTCGATTTGCGATCCTCGAGTTCCACCACAAGGTGGATGGCGGCTGGACCGACTTGGCTCGTCGCATGATGCTCGATCGTTGCATCAAAGCTCCAGCGTGCGGGTCCACTCGACGAGTTCGCGGACGCGACATAATTAACTAGACGAAGTACAGATTGTACGTTGGTAGGTTCGTCCGTCTGCGGCTCCACGGCGTCACGATCACTCTCAACAACACGAATGCGAGGCCGTATCGACTTGATATCACCACCGAGTGCCGAGATCGCCACTGGCTGGCCCATCTCGTCGACCACATCGACCGATATCGAGAACCGCTGGCCGACTGTCACGCACGTGGGCAATCCGAAGCGCGGACGCAATCGGAGGAGCTGGGTGTCGGCCGAGATGCCCATCGCCAAGTAGGCAAGCTGCTCTTTGGTGAACGTGAATGCATCAGGTGTTGGCGTCTCCATGGCTGGCCAGTTCGCTCAATTTGCTCGGTTCGTGGCGCTTCACGGTTGAAGTGAATCAAGCTCCGAATAGTACGGCAAGCCAAGCAGTCACCGACAGTCGACATTTCTGAAACGGTTTAGAGCAGGGCAGTCGCCATGTCCAGCGCCATGCCGCTGCATCCCCGCGCAGCGCAGCAGATCTTCCAGGTGAGTATCATCAACGAACTCGCTCGGTGCCAGCGCTGTGGCTGAGCTAACTAACTGGCAGGACATCCTCTCGATCGAGGCGCGATCGACTCCAGAGGTACGCGCGATCCCGCACTCCTGGCTCAATTCTCGACCGTTTACGCCGAGTGGTGACATGCTGGAGCAGATCGTGGCCCAGTCACTGACGCAGCGGCTCGAGAGGTTCCAGGCAAGTGAATGTCATTTTGGAAACAATTTCAAAGCAGCCATCGTCTCACATCTATCTGCCCTTCTGGTCATCAAAGGTAGCCTACTTTGAGGCACTGCGCACTGCCAAGCGTGGCGTTGGCGTTACCCAGCGCGTCGGCAATAACAAACCAAGGCGACAGATGACAATACGTGTAGCTGAGGATGGAGCAACGCTGCAATGCGATGAGGTGGCGAGTGACAAGGACATCGAGCCGCTTCTCTTACCTTTGACGGCAATCCATTTCATCGCGTTGCATCCAACAATGCCTCGGGCTTTCTCGCTGGGTTTGGCACCAGACAACGAGCAGTACGATCAGCTTCGAGGGGAGCTAACGCTTGTCGACGACGACGATCGCATGTTTCGCGAGTGGATTCTGGCGCTCACGTGCGGTGTCAACGCATTCCAGCAGCGCCAGCGGCGGCAGCAACCAGCGAACAGTATCTCCCCTATCGATCTGCTGTGGCAGGGTGTGCGACTCCGGATCTTCGAGCTCGCAGACGGTGCTGAGCTCATCGACGCAGTTGCCACTGTGATTCGCAGACTCAACCACCTCATTCACAACTGCTGCTGCACTTCGGACGAGTGTGGAGATACATGCCCAGCATCGCCTGTGCTCTTCCTGCGACTTGCCTCGTTAGAATAGCGCGATGACGGTTCCTGATGGCCGGTGTAGCTTCTGCGGAGCTCCGATAGGCTCTCCTGCTGTCTTTGCCTGGCCTCAGCATACCGCGAGCGGAGCGACGTGAGGCTCTTGCGTCTCGGTGGGTCGGTCGCTGCTGATGCTTCATCTGGAACGGCAGCTGTCGAGGTGGTCGCAACATCGAGTTCTTCTTCGTCGACCGTCTGGAGTTGGCCGAGCATCGTTGTCTTGGACGGTGGATTGTCGTCACAGCTAGGAGCTGACACGAGCGACTCGCATCGACCTCGTCGAGCGTCCGTCGGCTGGATTATCTCGCTCGTTACTGGCTGTCCGGCGCCAGAGAGCGACGCAATGGTGCGGTGGTCATGCGCCGCGAGCGCGCGCTCGAGGCGACGCATCTCGCACCGGAGCTCGCGCTGGTTGGCGGCGAGCTGGCGTTCGATTGAGTCCGCACGGACTGGTCGAGGTTGGCTCTCTCCTGTCTTGACGGTGGCGATGGATGTTAGATCTCGACGACTACTGCTCTGTTGTGCTTGCAGCCACACAATCCTCTGCTCCCACTCAACTGCGCAACGTCAGACACTAGCGGTGAATTTCCTGATCATTATGCAGCCAACCTTGACGACGCTGCTCAAGCTGCTTGAGCTCGGTGATCGCTGTTTCGACAGCTGCGACGCGGTCTTCCATGACTGCGTTCTTGAGTTGCTCACTCATCTGCCGATCTGACTCGACCGACGAGTTAATCGCCGCTGCCTCGAGTCGCTCCATTCGCGCGAGCAGGTGACGGATCTCCTTGGCGAGCAGCAGGAACGACGAGCGCAGCACCTCGGGCACGCCTCGCCACTCGCCGCGGGCCTCGAGCATGTCGCGACCGAACGCGCAGCGCAGCAGCAGCTCGTGCGACGACGCCATTTGGGAGATTCAGACGAGAAGATCGCGATCCAAGCGAGAGGACTATGATTACACAGCGACTCGTCGCCAAGACTCGAAAATGAGCAGTGAGATCAGCACCAAGGTGTTCCCTATATAAATATGCGGCGAACCGCATGCAGCACTATGCGGTGCAGTCTCCTTCCTTGACGGCGGTCTCAGTTCGCGCGGTCGCTGCTGTCCGGCACCTCGAGCAGCTCGACCTGGCACTTGTCGCGGAGCGAGGCGGCCAGCGCAGCCGCCTGCGGGCGGGCGTCGCGCAGGATGGTGTCCACCTCGCGGGTGGAGATCGGCTCTGAGTCGATCTCGAGAGCGTACCTCGCAAGCACTGGCGCATCGCCCTCGCCGTGCAGCGCAGTCAGCAGACTCCAGACCATGGGAGTCACGCAACGGTAGTCCTTGGACAGCTGCAGCCCAGCGCGTACGGCGTCCGGGCGTCCGGCGGCGGTGCCGGCGATGCGGTGGCGCCAGCCATCGGCCAGCAGCACGTGGTTGGAGATCGGGCCGGGCGGAGCGCCACCGCGGCCGACGAACAACGCCCAGTTCCGCATCCACTCGGCGTCCACCATGAACCAGCACTCCTTGAACTTGAGGCTAGCGCGGTCGTGCTTCATGACGAGCGTGAGCTCGAGGCGCCGGCGCTGCAGCAGATCCTCCACCGACGACGACTGGCTCGAGTAGCTCAGACGCCGCCGACTGGGGTGGCGGTCGACTGCTGCCGGCTCACTGGTCGTGTCGAGCGGCTTGGCCGGCACGTGGAACACAAGGCGACGAGGCGCGCGTGCCGACGCACCGAGCTTCTCGCGGATGGCGGCGAGCGACAGCGTCGAGACGTCCTCGCCGTTGATCTCGACCAGCACCGAGCCACGCGTGATGCCACCGTGACGCTCGAGCGCGCCGCGCGATCCGTCGGGCAGCGGCAAGTAGCCGATGACGACCGCGTGGTCGACGATGTCGCCGTCCAGGTTGACGCCGATCGGACCCGCCGGAACCTTGACACTCACGCGGTGGCCCGGCAGACCCTGCGCAGTCACGGAAGTCGCCGGTGCGGTGGTCTCCATCCCCGTCACACTCATGAACGACGACGTCTGATCATGCTCGACTGGCGCGGATTGGACAGTCGGGCTGTTCAGTGGCGACATGAGCGTGTTGACCGACGGAGACCGCACTCCACCCACTCCCCGTTTCTTGGCAGCTGGGTTCGTCTCCTCGCTCGAGCTGCTGCTGCTGCCTCCGAGCAGCTTCTCCTTGTCGCTTGCCGGCTCGCTCGTCATGAGCGTCTCGAGCGTCAGCTTGCGGCGCGGGGAAAAGGACGGCGACACCTTGAAGTGCAGCGAGCGGGTGACTTGACTCGTCTCGCGCAGCGCCAGCCCGATCTCCGCCAGCGTCGAGCCTTCAGCCAGGAAGTCGCGCGCATTGACGCCAACGAGCACGCTGCCGACCGGAACCCGCCCGCTCATCTCGATGGCGCCGCGTGCTCCGGATGTCGACACGGTCGCGAACTCTTCGATCACTGCTGCGACGATGCAGCTGCTGTCCAACAGAATGCCCAGTGGCCCTGGCGGCGCCTCGACCGTCACCTCCGGCCACTCGGAGATGTCTTCTCCCTTGACGACGACACGCTTGGCCAGGCCGGATGGAGTCAGCTCACTGCCGACAGTGCTGTCTGCCTTGCTGAACTCACTGGCGCTGGTGGGTGAGTCAGGCGGTGAGGCGGTCGCCAGCGCCGCCTTTCGTGGAGAGAAGAGTTTGAGCATCTCGGTTCGGAAAGGTCGCTTGCGGAGTCGGAGGGAGATGTCGCTGTGACACCAACTCCGCACCCGCTGCGACGGTCGCCGCTGCGATGGTCGCCACTGCAACACAGACACCCTATAAATGTCAACCCATTTCAGCTTTCAGATCCGGCTCGAGGAAAGAAAGGATCGTACGCATTTAGTCGCACCGGCTTGGGTGTGCTCCGGTTCTCGACACCTAGCTGTCTTATGCTTGTTGGCGCGTAAATTTAGCGTGTTGAAGCTGGAATTGACCCGTCTCGATGAGAATAGCCTCCTCGATGGCCATCTAGGCGTGTAGTTGCTCGACTGCCGATGCGCAGCAGCGCTCATACCACCACCAGCCAGCTAGCTACCAGACCAACCACAGCGACAGCAAGTCAAGCATGTGGTACCTTCGCCGAAACAAGTCCGACCTGCTCCGCGTCTTGGTTGTGGCCCAGGTCTGCTCCCACGCACTTCGTGTCTTGACTGATGCCCGCCAAGAATCCGCTGCCGACACATTGCCTGCTTCTGCGCTCACACAAGTCACCCAAGCAGCAACAGCACAACCACAAGACCAGCTGCAGCAGCACCAGCGCCGGTCGGACTGGTCTTGAGAGCCAGCCAACCAAGCGCGAAGCTCGAACGGTGAAAATCATCTATCGATTTCGTGTTACTTGAAGAAGTCTTCGAGTAAAACACCTACTAGTCACGAGGGTATAGCAACCAACTACTCCAGGGATCAGGGAGTCGAAGACAACAATAATGCACGCTCAAACCTTTTGTGATCCCACCACTTGCGCAGTGTAGCTCGACTTGCTGTCAGTCGATCGGTCGGTCTGTAAGGCAGCGCCATTACGTCGCTGCCGAAGGAGCTGGGGGTGGCGTCGCCGCCGCGTCGGTTGAAGTAGACGCTGACGCGGCGAGCCCATCCGTGTGTGCTGCTCCTTCCTCTCCGCACTCGCTGCCGTTCTTGCTGCTCGGCGGGCTTGACCCGAGGGTGAGCGACTTGGTCAGCGAGATCGCGGCCTTGACGGTGCTCACCGCGGCCTTGAACTTGCGACGCGCGTTGAACTTGCGCAGCTCCTCGAGCGCGGTCGTGAGCTGCACGTTCGCGACGTCCTCGCCCGTGATCCACTTGTGCTGCAGGAGCTGCTCGGCCGTCCAGCGCTCGGCGGGGTTCAGCACGAGCATCTTGGCGATCAGGTCCTTGGCCTCGTCCGACACGTCGTCCCAGTAGGGCGAGTCGAACTCGTACTTGCCGGACTTGATGATGCGGAACAGCATACCTTGGTTGTCGTGATGGAACGGAGGGTAGCCGCACAGCAGAATGTACGTGATGACGCCGATGCTCCAGATGTCGACGGCCTTGCCGTACGACCGCGCCTGGAGGATCTCCGGGGCGACGTACCCTGGCGTGCCGCACGCCGTGACGAGCCCCGTCTCGCCGCTCACCGAGACCTTCTTCGCGAAGCCAAAGTCCGCCAGCTTGATGTCGCCGTCGTCCTCCTGGCTCGAGAGCAGCAGGTTCTCGGGTTTGAGGTCGCGGTGCACGACGTTGGCGTCGTGCAGGTACTTGATGGACTCGAGCAGCACCTTGACGAGGTCGCGCGCCTCGCGCTCCGAGTAAAAGTTCTTCTTGACGATGCGCTCGAAGAGCTCGCCGCCGGGCATGTACTCGGTGACGAGGAAGAAGTAGTGCTCCTCCTGGAAGACGTCGTACAGCTTGACGATGTGCGGGTGCTGCATCTCCTTGAGGATCGCCACCTCGGCCATGAGCGCCTCCAGGTCGTCCTTGGTTAGCTCGGCGCGCTTGATGCACTTGATGGCGAACCGCTCGCCCGTCGCGCGCAGCGTGGCCTCGCGCACGACCGAGAACGTCCCCGAGCCGAGCTCCCGGCCCAGCACGTACTTGTCCGCGAATCGGTGCGCGTGGTGGTGGCCCACGGGCAGCGGCGACTTGGGCGGTGCCGCGGGCGGCACGAGGAAGCGCACGACGCGCTCGATGCCGCTCGTGTTGATGAGGATGTCGCGGATCTTGTCGAACGAGAGCGGGTGCCGCGCGTCCGTGAAGTCGTGCTCGTTGACGCCGAGCAGCAGCGAGCCCTGCACCACGCGGCCGCTCTGCTGGAGCACGCCCTGCTCGCCCGTGCCGCCGATCGGGCGGAAGCCGTCCACCACCACGTGGCTCTGCTCGCCGCGCCGATCCGTCGTCTTGCTCACCACGAGGCCCAGCGCGCCGGGGGGAACCGTCACGTCCACGCGTGCCCACGTCGACCGGTCCATCGTCGTTCGCGCAGAGAGAGCTGGGGAGGAAGAGGGGAAGAGGAGGGGAGGAGGCGGCGGCGGCGGCGGGGGCGGACCGGCAGGAAACCAAAAGTGCGGGCTTCAACACGAGGAATGATTCGTGCGGGGGGATGTGGGGAAAACTAGAGGGGGTACGGCGTCCGGCCAGCATAACCAGAGGGTACGCGGTTACTCATCCATTGTATACTTATACAGATCGAATCTCAAAATCATATTGTGCCGAGATTTGCATGAAATCGGATACATTTCTCAGGCATGGAGACGATTGTCGCGCCGCGCGAAAATATCCACTGGAGGCGGCGGAACAAAAAGAGGCGGCGAAAATCCGGGACGTGTCGCGTGGGTGACAGCCGGAGGAGCGGCTTGCGCGCGGCGGCGACGGCGGCGGCGAGCGCGCGATGGAGCAGCAGCTGGACGCGCAGGTGGCGGCGGCGCGTGGCGAGGCGGAGGCCATGCGAGTCGCGGACGCAGCTGCATCTCCGCCGGTGCGCGAAGGCAGCGAGCCAGGTTCAACGTCTGCAGCGGTCGAGGCGCCGAGCAATGCCCAGACCGGTGGCCGCTCGTCGGAGGCTCCGGCCGGCGGATCAGACGCGCGGCCGAGCGACGGCGGAGATGGCGAGCAGGATGTGCGGCCGGCGGACGAGCCAGCGGCGTCGGAGCCACGTGAGCAGTCGACTGAGCCGCAATCGGACGAGCTGCCGCCGGGATCGGAGGCCGACGGCTTCAGCGACGACGCGATGTCATCCGACGTCCGCACAGGCGGCTCTGCAGACAGCTCTGCAGCTCCAAGTCCGTCCTCTGGGGTGTTATCCGGTTGCAGCGCTGCGGTTGCGGTGACGCAAGGTGAGTTGTGTGCTGTGCCCATCACGTCGGACCGTCGTCGTGCTGATGATTACTGTGCCAACACACGACCGTACAGACGCCGCGATGAAGCTCCCAACAGATCAGGCGACCAATGCAGTCGCCACTGCAGTCGCTGCAGCCTCGCCCGCCGTCGCTCCGCCCAAGAAGCGTCGGCGGAAGGCTGCGCCGACTGCATCAGCAGCCATCACATTGCCCATCAACGGCTCGGCCGCGATGCAATCACTGCCACCGCCGCTTGCGGTCATGCCGCGCGCGGACGAGATCCTTCGCGCATTGGAGCGGCAGTCGGCACTGCTGGAGCGGCAGGCGCGGGCACAGCAGGAGCAGGAGCGCGTCATGCAGGAGCTTCTCGTGGTGCTGGCTGACTCGATGCGAGTTCCGTAATTTTTGCCGCTTGTACCATGTAGACGGGCATCACGGTAGATGTTTTTAGAAATGCAATATAGAAACGGATGAAGCGGATAGAAACCCCACACATTTTTGACTGGTGCGTTTGGATCGATCGGCCAATTCCAACGCCATCGCCACCTGCCTGCCCCGAGCTATCTGCCCGTCGCCTTCTTGTCACTCCCTGCAGCCATGTTCAAGCGCTTCACCGTCGAGGAGCACGTGAGCACGAGCAGCAAGATCAAGTCCTCGCAGCAGCGGTCGATTCGCGCCAAGATCCTGGACGAGTACCCGCAGATCGAGCCGTACCTTGAGCTCATTATGCCCAAGAAGGCGCCGATGGTGGTCGCCAAGTGGTGAGCGGCCCGTTCGTGATCGTATTCACTGCCCCAAGCATACTGTGCTAACTCCACTGCGTTTCGACAGCCAGAATCACATCCAGCTCGTGCTGCACGAGGGCGAGCCCGTGTTCTTCAACCAGCGCGACGGCCCGTTCATGCCGACGCTCAAGCTGCTGCACCGAAGTCGGTGCTTCCCGCTTGCTCTCGCATTCGGACTGTTTGTGGACCTTGTGTGCTGACCGCCGGCGACTTCAGTCCCGCACATTATGAAGCAGGTGCGCGCGGACAAGGGTGCCATCCCCTTCGTGCTCTCTGGCGCCAACGTCATGTGTCCCGGACTCACCTCGGCCGGCGGCGACATGCCGGTGGAGCTCCCCGCCGGCACGCCAGTGGTGCGTGGTGTTTCGAATTGTAGAATACTTTCGGCGATGCTAACTGAACTGAATCGGTATATGCAGGCGATCATGGCCGAGGGCAAGGAACTGGCCATGGCAATAGGCATCCTCACGCTCTCGACCGAGGACATGTGAGGCTGTGGTGGATGTTGCTGGACAGGTTGTGGCGCCGACTCTGACGTAGTGGTGCTCGTGCAGTCGCAAGCAGAACAAGGGCGTCGCGATCGAGATGATGCACTTCCTCGGCGACGACATGTGGACGTGCCCGCTCATCGACTGAGCGCGTCGTGGCTCCCCCGGCAGCGACGTCGACGTCAAGGCGAGGCTTCGACTATACAAGCTTCAGTGGTCGGTTCCTCGTTAGATAATCGCGTGCCCCACCTCCTGTTTGTTACCTTCTCTACTGCTCTTGGCGTCGCCGCCTTCGTCTTTCGCTGGCCGCGACTTGGCGCCGCCTTTGCTGGCGTTGAGCCGCTTGTTCGCCTCGTGGAACTTCCAGTCAAAGTTGTGCGTGTTGACGTTGGCGATCGTCGGCTGCGTCTCGATGCCGCCGCCCATGAGCGAGTTCTCGATGCGGAACGGCGGTGGCGCGCTGGGTGGGGGTCCCAGGTCCTCCTCCTCCTCCTCCTCCTCAGCCTCGGCATCGCCACTGGCGGCCGGGAACGGCGTATCCTTCGTTGGCGACGACGCCGCGCTCTTGCTGATGGCCTTGTGCAGCAGCTCAAAGTCGTGCCGCAGCCGCTTGTCGCGCTGGTCGCTGCCGGCGAAGAGTTCGATGCCGCCGCCTGCCAGCGAGTTCTGCAGCGCCAGCTGCGGCGGGTTGAGCGGCGGCAGCGTGAACAGCGACGGCTGCTGCTCGTCCTGCTCGTCGTCGCCCGAGTCGTCCAGCAGGTTCTGGATGCTGTGGTCCCTCGCGGCCGGCGCGACGCTCGAGCTGGTCGGAGAGTGTGACTGTTCGGCGCTGCTCGGGCCAGACGCCGCCAGCTTCTGCGACAGGTGCTGCGCGTGGTCGATCGCCGACTGCAGTGCACTCAGCGGGTTGAACCGGTACTCGTTCTGGTCTGCGCTCGAAGCCGCCGCCGTGGGGGCTGCAGCCTCGGCGGCGGAGTGAGACAGAGTGGAGGAAGTCGACTGTTCCGTCGACGCGGTCGTCCCGGACTGGACAGTGGCGGCCGACAGCGCCTCGAGCGCCGAGCGGTAGGCGGTGGACGACGTCGCGAGCTGGTGGAGCGCCGCGGACGCGCTGGCGGTCGACCCGCCGAGCGGGAAGTTCGTTGAGGACGCGCCAGTCGACCCACCGAGTGGGAAGCTCGCCGACGGGAAGTGCGGACGCAGCAGGTCGCCCAAAGTGCCGAGCCCGTCGCTGTCGGACCGCGAGAACAGCGGGTTGGCTCTCGGCGGCGGTAGCAGCACGTCGCCCGTCGAGGAGCTGCTGTTGCTGTGGAGTTGTAGACCCGACAACAGCGAGCCGTAGCTGCTCGTGGTCGACGACGTGGACGCTGCCGCCAGTGCCTCGACCGCCTGGGAGACTGAGCCGGTCGTGGACGACGCCGACGCGCCGTCCGTGGAGCTCGACGGGTACCGCGGGCGGTGCTTCTGCTGGTAGAAGATGGGCACGTGCTTCCGGTTCGGCCGCGGCTTGGGCGGCGACTCGGGCGAGCCCGGCGCCGGGGCGTTCGCTTTCCCGCGCCGTCCACCGATCTGCACCCCGGAGGAGGCCGGCGGGCCCAGCGGATCGCCCTCCTTGCGCAGGATCTTGATGCGCAGCGAGCCGGTCTCGGCCTTGGCGGTCAGCGCGTTCTCCTTGTACTTGCGCTTGCCGCCGCCTGCCATGGGGACGACCCGCAGTCAGCGGACGCGCACGCGAGTTAGCCACAGGGACAATTGCGAACTGGACGCGCTAGCGGCGCGGACGCGTACCGCTCGAGTCGGTGCTGCTCGCCTCCATGGCGCCGGGCTTCTTGGGCCAAACAGGGACACGCAGTCAGCTAAATGGGACGAGAGTGTTGGTGTCGGAATGGCGGTCTATTCACTTTCGCGGTAGCGGGAATTGGCGCGTCTAATACCAAATCACACCTGCTTTTGTCACTGGACGCTAGACACATGTGGCCCACACTGGCTTTACCTCCGCCACACGATTCCTCAGGTCCATCGAATGCCATCATCACGATCGCAGCCAACATGCATGCTCCTCCTATCTCTCTGCCTGTACCACCGCAATGCACCAAGCAGAATGAAACACATCCAAGAGTTGGCAGGCTCACGGCGCCATCAGCGCAGCCTATGGTCATATTTTCGAATCACTCGGCGGCCCTTATCGCCCTCCGATGCACAGTACATCCATTGCTTCTCTCCTCCCTCTCCGGTCCTTAAGCCACGCACTCGTGGGCGGCGCGCGCCTCGACCACCTCGAGCTCCAGCGGCTCCGGAAGCGGCACGTTGCGGAAGCCAACCTCCGGGAGGTACTCGCCCGGAGCGACGAACTGGCGCGGCAGCTCCAGCGTCGTCCACACGTCCTCCAGCGCAGTCATGAGGTCGTCCACCATCTCGTCCGTGTGAGTCGGCAGCGGCGTCAGACGCAGACGCTCCTCGCCGCGCGGCACGGTCGGGAAGTTGATCGGCTGCACGTAGATGTGGTACTTCTCCATGAGGATGCGCGACGCCTCCTTCACCTTGACGGCGTCGCCGACCATGAGCGGGATGATGTGCGACACGCTCGGCAGCAGCGGGAAGCCCGAGTCGATCAACCGCTTCTTCAGGTCGTACGAGCGCGCGTGCATCGTCTCGCGCTCCACCTGCGAGTTCTTCAGGTGGCTGATCGAGGCGATGGCGCCGGCGGCCATGAGCGGCGGCATGGACGACGTGAAGATGAAGCCCGAGGCAGTCGAGCGCATGGCGTCCACCAGCGGCGCCGAGCCGGCCACGTAGCCGCCCATGATGCCGAACCCCTTGGCGAGCGTGCCCGTCACCATCGTGATGCGGTCGAGGCAGTGGTCGCGCTCGGCCACACCCGCGCCGCGGTCGCCGTACAGCCCCACGGCGTGCACCTCGTCGTTGAACGTCATGGCGCCGTACTTGTCCGCGAGGTCGCAGATCTCGTGCAGCGGCGCGACCGTGCCCTCCATCGAGTTGACCGACTCGAACAGGATGAGCTTCGGCGCGTCCGGGTCCGTCTCCTGCACGGCCTTGAGCTTTGCCTCGAGGTCGGCCATGTCGTTGTGCTTGTAGATGTACTTGCGCGCGCCGGAGTGGCGGATGCCCTGGATCATGGACGCGTGGTTGAGCGAGTCCGAGAACATGATGAGGCCCGGGAAGATCTTGGGCAGCGTCGCGATGACTGAGTCGTTGGCCACGTAGCAGCTCGTGAACAGCAGCGCCGACTCCTGCTGATGCAGGTCCGCCAGCTCGCGCTCCAGCAGCACGTGGTTATGGTTCGTGCCCGAGATGTTGCGCGTGCCGCCCGAGCCGCCGCCGGACTTCTCCAGGAACTTCTGCATCGCCGAGAGCACCGCCGGGTGCTGGCCCATGCTCAGGTAGTCGTTCGAGCACCAGGCGATCACCTCCTTGGTCGTCCCGGCTTCCTCGTGGTGCGTCGCGCGCGGGAAGTGGCCGCGCTTGCGCTCCAGGTCCGCGAACGTGCGGTAGCGGCCCTCGCGCTTGATCGTCTCGATCGTGCGCTCGAACCCGCGGCGGTACCCGTCGCTCGACAGGCCGCCCACGCGGTGCTGCGGGCTCGCCGCCGTGCGGAACGAGGCCACCGCCGACGAGTACGGCGTCTGCTTGGACTCCTGCTTGCTCTGTTGCGCCTTGAGCTCCGCGAGCCGCTCGAGCGTCGCCTGGGCAGCCGACGTGGCCGCCGGGCGGGCCTGCGCGCCGGCAGCAGCCGCCCCCATGACCTTGGACATGTGCGGGCACAGCTTGGCGAGCTGCGCGATGTTGGGCAGCAGCGCCGCGCGAGCGGACGGCATGGACGCGATGAACGGACAGCGCGTGGCCTTGGCGGCCGCGCGAGCGAGGGCCATCTTGGGCTGTGCGGCGGAGGAAGCGGGAAGCCGAAGGCTGGCGGTGAGCACTAGCGCTCCGGTTCGGAAATGACACCTGCGGCCGGGATTCACGGCCGGACGCCACCCGACAACCGTCGCTCTCATTGGATAAAGTTGTGACCCTTGTAATCGAATATTGTGGGTTCAGTTTGTGTTATATTTTGTAGATATTTGATACTATAATCACTGTATGAATACATGTCATTGTCACGTGCGGCGGACTCACCCGTTGCGTGTAGAGAGGGGCGGGCGGGCCGCGACATACAACAGCAAAGACACGGGCTCAAGCGGTGGCCGAGAGGGGGGGACGACGCAGGAGAGGCTGGGCGGTGGGATGGTTTCGGTCGCGGGCTAGGTGAGCGGTCGCGAGAGTTCAGAGGGGGCGGGTCATCCCTCCCGATATGGAGCACTCATCTCCGCGCGATCCATACAAAGACCAGCATGTGGACCGCTGGAATTGGCAGGGGTGGCCAGGGGCGGACGGGCGAGGAAAACCGCCCTAGCCGATAGAAACGCGCTGACCGCCGGGACCGGCGGTTGGCCTGTATTGCGACGTGTAAATTACCGTCGTCAGCATTTATTGTTCCCCCGCAAGCCGATCGCCATAGACAGATGCCACTTGCGCGGGCGACTGCAAACCGCGTGGTTTACAAATCGTAAAGGCCGGCCGCGCTCACCAGGTCACGACATGGGGTCCCACCGTGCAGACCGTCGGGAAGCGGGAACATTGAGGAGCGTCGAGACTTTGAGAGCCATGAGGCCATGCGGTGGAGGATAACGTGATCTGCTAGCAACAACGATCTGTGGTTAGTCAAGTAAATTACGCGCGTTCGTATTTCTGCACTTTGAGGCCTTCGAAACAGCGGTTCCAGCCAGTTTTGCTATAAAAAACGCCGAGAGGCTTCGCTAAACGGACGGGCGACAAATACACGCACCGCCTCCAAGCAGACCTGCGGATCATCGAGCGCTCCAATAATGACAGGCGCCGTTCCGAGATCGCATCGAGAACCTTATGCGGAAGACGCGTCAACGCGACGCAAGCCATGATGGGCTCGGCACCGCGTCGTCGCCTGGCAGGCCGCGTCAGGGTGGCTCAACCTCCCGCGACGCCATATGGAAGCGAGGCACCGCCCGAACACACACCGTGCCGGATGGCCAGACCGCCGGGAAGCGCGGCGAGACAACTGCTCAGCGACCACAGAGGCGTCAAAGCTCGGCGAGGCGCGACCACAGCAGTCTCGCTGTGTTGAATGCGAGTTGCATGTCGGCTCCATTTCGATATTGTGTGGAGTACGTATGGGCAGGTTCCGCCGATGTGCTGCTCGGCTGAAGATCCCGCCTGTCGGGTCGGCCGTTTCGAAACCCCTTGAAGATCCAGAAGTGCAAAATACCACCGGAGTGCAAAATACCACTGGGGGAGTGCAAAATACACCGCCGCTGCTTCAACTGCTTGCTGCTGCTGCTGCAGCCGTCAGGTATGACAAGGGTGTGGCCAGTGGAGTGACGAGCGGAATGATCGCACCGCCGGCCCGAATCACCGGCTTGGGCATTGACGAGCCGACCCCTTCGCTTGGTCCGCGTCCCCTCGACAATCTGCGGTCGCTGAGTGGGGCTATGCCACGCCGCCGGCACGCGCTTCGACCTGGTGCGGGCCAGCGTCCGACTTGATCAGCAAAACGCTGCCGATATGCAGCTGAACACAAGTCACACAGAAGCGTCCAACGCCATAATTGAATGAGTAACTATTGTGATAGAAGATAGCAGTATGATATTCGCAGTAATTCCTAGCATCGCAATAAGGGTACATTTTCACAAGGCAATACAAAATTCAATTTCGAGACCAGTAATTGCGAACTTAGCGAGCATGAGACCGAACAAACCTACCAAACGACAGCATTAGCAGGCTCCGACACCTGCGGGAATCGCTGCCGACGCACGAGTGAGCCGCTAGCTGGAGACAGCGCGGGGCGGCAACAGCCATGGGCGAGCGCAAGGTGCTCAACAAGTACTTCCCGCCGGACTTTGATCCGTCGCTGGTGCCGCGGCGCAAGCGGCCCAAGAACGAGCAGATCGAGGTGCGCATGATGTTGCCCTTCTCCATCCAGTGCGCGACCTGCGGCGAGTACATGTACCGCGGCAAGAAGTTCAACTCGCGCAAGGAGGAGGTGGTGGAGGAGAACTACTTCGGCATCCGCATCTACCGCTTCTACATCAAGTGCGTCACGTGCTCGGCCGAGATCACGTTCAAGACGGACCCGAAGCGCGGCGACTACACGGCCGAACACGGCTGCCAGCGCAACTTTGAGCCGTGGCGCGAGCGCGAGGAGGAGGAGGCGCAGGCCGCGCAGAAGCGCGAGGACGAGGAGAAGGGGGACGCGATGAAGGTGCTGGAGAACCGCACGCTCGACTCGAAGCGCGAGATGGACATTCTGGATGCGCTGGACGAGATCAAGGCCGTGAACCAGCGGCTCGCGCGGGTCGACACGGACGCGCTGCTGCAGCAGTCGGCGAGGAAGGGCGAGCCGAGCGCCGAGGACGAGCAGAAGGCGCTCGAGGAGGACCAGGCGCTGGCGAGAGAGGTCTTCCAGGCCAAGAAGCAGCAGCAGCAGCAGAGCGTGGGCCAGAAGCGACCGCTGGAGCAGGAGAAGAAGCCGAGCACACAGGAAGTCAAGCCGGTTGCAGCCGTCGCGGCGCCAGTGGTGATCGCGGTCAAGAAGAAGGTGGCTGGCAAGAAGGCAGTGGCCAAGACGAAGGCCAAGCCCAAGCCCAAGCCCAAGGCGCCGACGACGACAAGTCTCGTGGCCGACTACAGCGACAGCGACTAGCAGAAAAAACACGCAGGCTTTTGGTTCTCAAAGTGAACGTGCATCGATCACCGTCGGTGACTCTCTCTCTCTTGTCTAGAGGCGGACGCCCCGCCCTACTGGCCCGGCTCGTACGGCGTGAGCAGGTACTGCGAGAAGGACTGCAGCGCCGGCACACCGCGCACCTCCTCGTTCAGTAGCGGCATCTCGACGACGTGGAAGTCCTCGTACAGGTCGTAGATCTGGTCGATGTACTTTTGCTGCATCTTCTGGCGCGCGAGGCAGTTGCCGCAGTGCGAGCCCTCGTCCGGGTACAGCACCTGGTTCACCACCACGTTGTGCACGTCGATGTCGTACTTGGTGAGCTCCTGCACGAGCCGCTCCGTCTCGTAGAGCGAGAGGAACTCGGGGATGCACACGCACACGAACGTGGTGCGGTCGGCGTCCTTGAACTGCGCGTTGACCTTCTGGATCACCTCGCGCGTCTGTTCGAGCTTGCCGAGCAGCAGCTCCTGAGACGGCAGCGCGCCGCCCAGCAGCGCCGACACCTGCGAGAACATGCCCGAGAACTGGTTCTTGAGCGACAGGATCTTGTCGAAAGCCTTGTCGAGCGCCGTGGGGAAGCTCAGCAGCCGCAGCGTGTGGCCCGTCGGCGCCGTGTCGAACACGATCACGCTGTAGTCCATCGACTGCACCTGCTTCATGAGCTCCGCGAAGCTCATGGCCTCGTCGATGCCAGGGATCGAGTTTGTCAGGTCCTTCATGAAGGACGCCATGCCCGACTGGTCCGCCACGCCATCCGCGTTCATCTCCTCCAGCTGAGGGGCGAGCAATAGCAGCGTCAGTGATTGGACTCGGCCTCAGTCTCTAGGCATTTGATTCACGTACATCCACGTTCGGGTCGATCTCCATGACTGCGAGGTTGTCGAAGCCGTTGACGAGCGTCGGCTCGCGCGTGAACTTTTGCCCGAACGCGTCACTGCCAGGGGGGAGAGTGCGCAGTCCATGGTTAGCAGCGGCGGCGCATGGTCGGCTCGAGAGAAGCAGTCGAACCTGAGGTTGTGCGCCGGGTCAGTCGACACGATGAGCACCTTCTCGCGCTGCTTGGCGAGCTGCACGGCCAGGCAGCACGACGTGGTGGTCTTGCCCACGCCGCCCTTGCCGCCCACGAAGATCCAGCGCAGCGACTCCTGCGCTACCAGGTTGCGCAGGCTCGCCTCGGGCACCTCTGCGTCGGTCGCCATGCTTCCTAGTCAGGTCGATCGCTTCTTCCTGTTGTATCCCAGCTTGCGAGGCCAACAGCGAACTGCGCTGATATACGTGATATTTGTGATAGTTATAGTTTATATATCGAATAAAATGAAAGAATTATGGGGTTTCCGCAGTTGAGGCTATTTTTATAACGAAGTTAGCCAATTGAAAATCCCAAACGTTGCAATCTTCGTGCAACTGATCTCCGGCTGGGCCACTCCAACAATTCAGCGGCGGGAACGGCGATGGAGGCCATCGCAAGAGCCGGACGTCAGCTTGAGCGACCTCATAGGACTGGTAGGCGTCTCCCACGTGTCCCTCGACACAGCTCTCACTCAAAGTGTACGGAGAGGTATGAATGTGAGCTGAGTCCTGCCATGACCAACATCAGCACAGCGACCAGGTACACAGAACAGCAGACGGCACAAATGCAGGTAAACACGATTGATGACCACCAACGACCACTAGCTTAATGGGTAACTTCAAGACATCATGTTCCCTGTAGAATAGCTTCACGGGCGTTCGTACTGGGTCGAATACTCCAGAGTACGCACAGGAATGCTCTCGAGCTTCGATCACTCTTCTTGCACCACTTAGATCTTGCTCAGGATTATCTTTCTGCTGGGGTCGAGCACAGCCTTGCGCTTCGATGACGAGTCCTCAAAAGCCTCGATCGTGCTCTCCTCGTCTTTAACCCGATGATTCGTCAACTCAATTAATTCTCAGACACTTCGAACAGTTCACACACGTCGGTCAAAGGCTCGCCATTGCTGTCCGATGCCTTGCGCAGATGAGAATATACCAAGTAGAACTTGGCACCAGCTATGGAAACAGCAACGACGATCTTGTCGCGAGTCCGATAGCAGCAGCTGGCGGTACCACAGATGTAGCCGCTACCAATGGAGCCGCCACCAATGGAGCCGCCACCAATGGAGCCGCCACCAATGGAGCCGCCACCGATGAAGCCACCATCGATTGGGCCGCCACCGATGCAGCCGCCATCGATTGGGCCGCCACCGATGCAGCCGCCATCGTTGTACTTGCCGCGTATGCTTTCGCCAGAAGAGTGCTCCCACCGACCAAGGCGGCACCTCCCATTACAAGGCCCATGCCAGCGGCCGCCCCAAGTCCAACAACGCCGACGCTCTGCAATGTCGCCACGAAACTGCCAGCCGCAACTCCTCCCCCGTTAGCCATGGCGGCCGACGACATCCAGGACGCGGCAGTAGAACCAGCCGCGATACCGCCGGGCGTGAAGCCGATCCAACTCGCGATGGACCCTGCCGCGCTCCAGAGGGTGACCCCAATCGTGGCTCCTGCTGCCACTGCTTCCATATCGTGAAATTTCCAACCGCTTGTCTTGTGGAGATCTTGGCGAGTTGAAAAATGGAATCCTGGGTTCTGTCGTTCTAGAACGCATTCGCACACCGTATATAGGTGATAATTTTGCTCGTGATATGACCGAAGGGAAGATAAAACACAAACAACAGGGAACAAGTAACCATCCTGTTTCCGACATTAGCGCGGGGAGAGCGACCCTTCAGCACCTAGATTTTAAAATCGTTATGGAGGTTAGCTTCATCCGCACATACTCGGGAGACAATAACTTCCACAATTTCACTGACTGACTTCGTCCTCCGTGCATGGTGCAACGTCAGTTACCGCGAGAGCCCGATCGCCACTGCAGTCAACGGCTCGTATTAGAGTGGCGAGTGCATTCATGGGAACTGACCGTTGACATATTGACAGTGCTGGCTATTCTTCCTGCGTCAAGAGAGTGCTGCAGTCAAGGGTGTCTAGTTGTGCACACGCTGCCGTTGTTGCTCGCTCTGACAAGACTGTTCAAGCAAATGCATGCTATCATTGAGAGACCTGATAGTCGAGTCCCACGGTAGTTGCACTATTTGCCCTCCTTTCTACTATTCGGGTTTATTCGCTGTGTTGTGTGCCGTCCGGAGGAGCAGAGAGACTCAGAAGTGACTCCAAGAGTCTGATCACGTGCCGGTCTGGTCAAGGAAGCTTTCATCCGAGGCGAAATGTGCGCTGTGGTTGACACTCAGCAAGGTCCCATGCGAACCACCGTGGTGACTAACAGTTCGATCTACCCGCTGTAACCTAGCCAGAGCACTAGCTTTGGTGACGAATGCAGAAGAAGTGCATACCAGGCGACCGATTTTGCTCGGCTCGTGTTCAATCGAAGACTGGAGGAAGAGGGGAGTGCATTCAAACTTGAAAATCAAGCTCTCTACCACGTTGACATGGCGCAGTAAAGCAGCACTTTGCCTTCCTCCACAAACTCATAGTCTGGCAGTTCCAACGGTGTTGCGTCGATCTCATCGAACGGCTCTTACCACCCACTGCTCTCGACCAGCTCCTCGTCTGGCCCGAACAGCGCCTTACTCGGCGCAGACGACTGCTCAAACGCCGCGCGCGCGCTCTCCTCGTCGGGGAGGCTCTTGATCTGCGGCGTGGACAATTTTGACTCACGTTCGACCAGCGTCCAGCCACCTTCTGCTTGCTCTCCTCCTCCTTCTTGTCGGCGTTTGGAAAGGAGGGACTTCACGGCCAGCAAAGAGCCTCCGATGGCCGCTCCAACAACAACGAGCCCTAAGCCGACAGGTGTCGCCAGACCCACAGCACCAATGCTTTGACATGTCGCCACCAAACTACCAGCCGCGACACCTCCTCCGTTGGCTACGGCGGCCGACGACATCATGGTCGCGGCAGTCGAGCCCGCCGCAATGCCGTTTGCAGTGAAGCCGATCGCGCTGACGACTGGACCCACCAGCCCCCACAGACCCGCGCCGACCGCTGCTCCCATGGCCGCTCCTTTGGTCGTATCGGCCGCCGTGTTCGCCGAGTCGTGCTCGTTGTCTGGATTCTTCGCCATGTTTGTCAACTCTGCCAAAGTAGAAATGGCCGGCAGCTTTTCAAGCTCTTGAGCAAGTTGTAGTTGCACTTTTGAAGTCGGAAATTTCTTTTGTTCGGTGGTAATTTACGCATAATATAGGCATCCGTTCGCAAGGCGAAAGAGTTGGTATCCAGAAGTCAAGGAGCGAGCGCAAAACATAAGAACACAAGGCCGCCACAGCTGCCCGCGATCAGACCAGGAGACAGTTGACGCTCTCTCCCCTCCGACCTCTGAGAACCACTAATGCGAAGAGCCGCACTGGCGGCTCGACAGTCCAAGGCAAAAGTAGGAGTAGGCTAGCTAGTTAGAAGTGGTCATTGTGCATTCCGCCAAGCCGAACGACACCCACCACAACCTCACCCAGAGCACGAGAGCAAGCTCTCGTGAGATCGGGCCGATAAGCCAATGCACAAGGCAATTATCCCCACATCGCGATGACGATTCTGATGGAAATTCGCATTTTATGGAAGGTCGATTGGCTAATTCGTTCTTGGCAATCAACATGTGGTTCAATTCAATATGTGTGAAATGTCCACTCACGCCTTGCTCTCTCTTGTGTAGGTCACGACCAAATGCTAGCAATTTCATCACCACGCGTCACCCTATTCGCGAGGGGTAAATCAATGCCTGATCAAGGAGATAGCCGGCTAACTATTGATGACACTTCGCAAGTTGGTTGGAATTTACTCATGAAATATTCCAAGAATACTGCAAAAAAAGAAGAGAACGCCAAACGTCACCGCTCAAAGTCGAAAAAGGAAGAATTGAGTTGGAGATCGTCAACCCGAATCTTTGAGCGACACTCTGTGTCCATTATCGAAGAGGATCAGGTGGAGACCTTGGCCACTGAAGAATGACAGGTGAATAATCGACACTCTGCAGGCCAATTCAGGACATCTAATGACGCCGGCAACGCCGTAACGCTTTGCAATCCACCTTGGGTTCTCGTTCGTGGCTAAAGAGCTGCGAACTCGGCCACAGTCATTTGCGCACGAGAAGATGAGATCTCGAAAACAAAGTGGTCCACCTTGAGGGTGGAGACATGATTCACAAAGTGCTGATCGTCAACGTGATCATTTACTTGATGTGTCCTGCAACATATGTATGGGGTGGCTCGATCACGAATACCCCCGAGCTCCATTCGGTCTTCTGACACCACTCAGATCCCCTTGCTCATGATTATCTTTCCGTTGGGGTCGGCCACAAACTTGCACACTGACGGCGAATCCTCAAAAGCCTTGACCGCGCTCTCCTTGTCCTGGAACGACTGCCGGTTCGTCAACTCAAATGTGTCACCATCGATGGACACTTCGACCAGCAACCACCCACCGTCATCGTTGTCCGTTGCGTTGTGCAGATGAGAACGTATTGCGTAGCACGCGACACCGGCTATGGCACCTTGTACGACATACTTGGCCGCAATTCTGACCGCTGCAGCTTGTGATACCGCTGTAGCCCCTGCCGCCGCCGGCGCACCCATGAGAAGAGTGGCCCCACCGACTATGACGGCGCCTCCCACGACTAGGCCCAAGCCGACCGGTGTCGCTAGTCCAACGACACCGACGCTCTGCATCCCCGCCACGAAGCTACCAGCCGCAACACCACCTCCGTTGGCTACGGCGGCCGTCGACATCATGGACGCTGCAGTAGAGCCGGCCGCGATACCGCTGGACGTGAAGCCGAGGGCTCCCGCAATGGACCCTGCCGCGCTCCAGAGGGTGGCCCCAATTGCAGCACCCCCTGCCGCTCCCCCTGCCGCTGCTGCCATGGTGAGAAGTCGGTTAGCTGCTTGTTTGGGCCTTTGGAGATCTCGGAAAAACGAAAAATGAAATCCTGAGTTCTGTCGAACTACCTCGCATTCACTCCCACGACGGAGATGCGACTGTAGCCGAGGGACCTGCACAGTTGCCCAAGCATTCAAAATTGACAGTGTTCGCAATTCTTCCTGCGTTGAGAGCGTTTCAGCCCAGCGTCTCCCGTTGTGCACACGCTGCCGTTCTTGCTCGCCTCGTCAAGACCGCTACTCAAGCGAGTTCGTGATATGTATCATCGAGAGAGCTGGCAGTCGAGTCCCAAGATGGCAGCAACATTGGTCCTTCTTTCGAATCCTCGTTTCTACTCACTGTGTCGTGTGCCGCCTGGACGCGCAGAGAGACTCAGCAGTGACTCCAAGAGTCTGCTTCCGTGTCGGTCTGGTCATGGGAGCATTCATCCGAGGCGATCTGTGTTCTGTCGTCGACAACAACCAAGTCTCATGCGGACAATCGTGGAGACAAATGGTCCAATCTACACGCTGAAGCCTAGTCAGAGAGTACCTGCTTGGTGATGAACGCAGAAGTAGGGCATGCAAGGCAGTCGACATTGCGCGGTTGGTGTTCACCCGAAATCCGGAGGAACAGGCTAATATATTCAAATGTGAAAGTCAAGCTCTCTTATACGTTGACATGGCGCAGTAAAGCAGCACTGCATCCTCCCCCACTGACTCCTAGTCTGGCAGTTCCAACGGAGTTGCATCAGTCGCATCGAGCGTCTCCTGCCACCCACTGCTCTCGACCAGCTCCTCGTCTGGCCCGAACAGCGCCTTGCTCGGCGCCGACGACTGCGCAAACGCCGCGCGTGCGCTCTTCTCGTCGGGGAAGCTCCTAGTCTGCGGCGTGGACGACCCTGTCGCAAGTTCGACCAGCACCCAGTCGCCGTCCGGTGAATCTCCATCATCATCTTGTCGTTGATTGGAAACGAGGGACTTCACGGCCAGCAAAGAGCCTCCGATGGCCGCTCCAACAACAACGAGCCCCACGCCGATAGGCGTCGCCAGACCCACTGCACCAATGCTTTGACATGTCGCCACCAAACTACCAGCCGCGACACCACCACCGTTGGCTATGGCGGCCGACGACATCATGGATGCGGCAGTCGAGCCCGCCGCGATGCCGTTTGCAGTGAAGCCGATCGCGCTGACGACTGGACCCACCAGCCCCCACAGACCCACGCCAGCCGCTGCTCCCATGGCCGCTCCTCTGGTCGCATCGACCGCTGGGTCTGGCGCGCTGTCTGGATTCGTCGCCATGGCCGTCACCTCCGTCGAAGAAGAAATGGCCGGCAGCTTTTCAAGTTCTCGAGCATGCTGATTTGCACTTTTTTGTTGTCAGAATTTTCTTGTATTCGGTGGTGAATTGTGCATAATACTCGAAATTTTGTTAATTCGTTCTATATTGGAAAATCAGCGAGTCCCTAATCGCAAAAGAGTCGTTTGTGTCCACAGTCGAAGAGGACCATTGCGGAAATCTTGGACACAGAGGAATGGCAGACGAATTATAGACCTGCCTGCAGCGTCGTTTAGTACAGCTAATGACGCCAGTAGCGCTGTAATGCGCTTTGCAATCGCTCTTGGATTCTCGGTTGTGACTGATGATTTCCACAGTCATTTTCATTCGGAGAGGTAAGATTTTGGAGTCACATCGATTCTTCAATAAGGTACGATTCAGATCCCGTTTAAGTGCGGTTTTATGGTATACTAGTTCCAAAAGAGAATCATAAAATATCGATATCATGCTTATCAATGACATCAAACTACAAAACGCATGCTCATCAATCTCAATATTGCATAACTCGCTCTTCCCCGGTATAGTGACTCCCGACCGCGCTCAGCCGCTCAATCCGAAGCAAGACAAGGGCGAGCATGTCGGTGGTGGCGGCGCTGGTGCGGGCCGCGCGGCCGCGCGCGCCGACGGCGACGGTGATGGCGACGGCGCAGCAGCAGCAGCGATCGCTGTTCGTGCAGGTGCGCGACGGCCAGGACCCGGAGCGCGTGGCCGGGCGGTTGCACGGCATCCTGAACGAGGACGGCACGATGAAGTCGCTCATGCTCAAGCGCTTCCACGAGAAGAAATGGCAGCGCCGCAAGCGCAAGGCCGAGGAGCAGACGATCCGCCACGCGAACCGCCGCATCGGCTCGATGATCGACTTCATCCTGCGCCGCAAGAAGGCGTACGTGTTGTGTGGAGGCGGTGCTGCAGGGGGAGAAGGAGACATGATGGGACTCATTGGTTGTGAACGTGTTTTGCATATACAGTGGCTTCTAGGCGCAGCGGTGCGATCGACTGGTGGAGAGAGAGATGCAAGACATTAGGATGCAGCGCTGAGGATCTAGAGGACGACGGGAACACCGCAAGCAGCAGTAGACAACCAGAAGTTATTCAGGCAATCCAGACTCTGTCGATGCAGCGTTGTGGTCGTCCGACTCAAGCAACAACTCAATGTGGAGGGAGGAGAAGAAAGCACTGCATTGCATTATATAAAGGGCCAGTCGAGAGAATATGCGGCCACTACCGGACGCGCTCAGTTGGCGCCGAGCCACAGCTTGACGTCGGCGATCTGCTTGGCGACGGAGCTCTTGGCCGTGGCGCCAGTGACGTTCTTGCGCTCGACGCTCACGTCGAAGTTCCAGACGTCCAGCACGTCCGCCTCGAACTTGGGGTGCAGCGAGTGCAGCTCGTCGAACGTCAGCTCGCTCAGCGGCTTGCGTTTGTCCTCGGCAAGCCGCACGGCGGCGCCGGCCACGTGGTGCGTCTCGCGGAACGGCACGCCCTTGCGCACGAGGTACTCGGCCAGGTCCGTGGCCAGCATCTCCGTGACGAGGAACGCACGCATGGTGTCGCCGTGCGGCGTCATGGTGGCGAGTACGCCCGTGGCGATCTGCAGGCAGTCATGCACCGTGTCGACGACGTCGAACAGCGCCGTCTTGTCCTCCTGCAGGTCCTTGTTGTACGAGCGTGGGAGCCCCTTGAGCGTCGTGAGGAAGCCGCTGAGGCGACCCGCGACCGTGCCCGACTTGCCGCGCAGCAGCTCGAGCGCGTCCGGGTTCTTCTTCTGCGGCATGAGGCTGCTGCCGGTGCTGTAAGCGTCGGCCATGGTCACGAACTTGAGCGTGTTGTAGATGATGAGGTCCTCGGCGAGCTGCGAGAAGTGCACGAGCAGCAGCGACGCCCAGAAGAGGAACTCGGCGATGAAGTCGCGGTCGCACACGGCATCGAGCGAATTGGGGGTGACGCGCGCGAAGCCCAGCGCCTGCGCCAGCGCCTCGCGGTCCAGCCCGAACGAGTTGCCCGCCAGCGCGCCGCTGCCCAGCGGCAGCACGTCCACGCGCTTGGTCAGGTCCGTCAGCCGCTCGGCGTCGCGCTGCAGCGCCGCCACGTGCGACAGCACCCAGTGCGCGAAGCGGATGGGCTGCGCCGGCTGCAGGTGCGTGAAGCCCGGCATGAGCAGCTCCACGTGCGTCTCGGCCAGCTGCGCCGCCGTGCCGATCAGCTCGCGCAGCGCCGCCTGGGTCGTCGCAATCTCGCCCTTGAGGTACAGCCGCACGTCCGTGGCCACCTGGTCGTTGCGGCTGCGGCCCGTGTGCAGCTTGCCGCCCACGGCGCCGATCAGCTCCGTCAGCCGCCGCTCGTTGGCCGTGTGGATGTCCTCGTCGCCCTCCTTGACCACGAACGCGCCGGCTGCCCACTCGCCCTTGACCGTCTCGAGCCCCGCGACGATCTCGTCCGCCTCGGCCGCCGTCAGCACGCCGCTCTTGGCCAGCGCCTGTGCGTACGCCTGCGAGCCCTCGAGGTCGGCGCGCCACATGCGGCGGTCCACGCTCAGCGACTCGTTGAACTTGTCCATCACCGGGTCCACCTTGCCGCGGAAGCGTCCGCCCCACAGCTTCTTGTCCTCCGCCGGCGCGCCGCTCATGATGGTGGCGTCGAGGCGATCTTGCAGGGGTTCACTTGCGGTTGAGTGTCGGGTCGCCGGTAAATCCGGAAATGGCTCGGTCCGCCGGCGGAACGCAGATTTAACGGATTTACCCGTATGCGCATATTTATTCATCATGCATTCAATGCGGCTTGTAATGCATTGCAATACATCAAGATCACTAACTTTTGCGCTTTGTATTGCGTGTGTTTGTGCGGCTTTTTCTTGTGGGACGAAAAGATATGGTGACAACTGAAATTAGTTAATCTAATCCGACCGTCCGCGGCGGATTAGACTTTGAGCAGGTCGACCACTGATTCAAGTGAATTCAGCGTCCAACCAAGTTGAAGTGCGTCGCGGTCTGTCATGTGGTGTCGTCGCTGCGATCGCGGACCGAGCGCGTGGTGATCTGGTGCGTGATGCGCCGCACGGCCTCCACGGCCGTGGCCGGCAGCACCGACAGCGGAGCGATGGCCACCTCGCTGACCGGCGGGAACATCTCGAGCGGCGTGTAGTACTCGAGCGAGCCCTTGACGAACACGAGCTGCGGCTCGGCGCAGCACGCGAGCTCCCACAGCAGCCGCAGGCTCCACACGATGAGCGTCAGCAGTCGGTTGAGCAGCACGCTCTTGGTGCGTAGCTCCACGTGGCGGTCGCCACCCACCGCTACGTGGAACAGCACGCGGTCGGTCAGCAGCGGCGACTCGGTGAAGAGCAGCGAGTGCGCCAGCCCGATCATGCCAACGAGCGAGAGCAGCAGCGCCGGCACCGCGTAGCGCTTGGAGAGTCCGAGCGCCTTGCGGACGGGAGGCGTGACTGCGTCCGAGATGAGCACGGTGTGGAACCAGAGGAACCAGGCGGCGACCGCCAGCGACCGCCACCCCCACTGGATCATGTCGCACACCACGGCCATGGCGATCGTGAACTCCACCGACACGAACACGTAGTCGAAGTTGTGCAGCAGTCCGCGAAGCACGTCCCGCTGCGCGTAGAGCAGGATCGGGAGGCAGGTCGTGGCCGTTGTGGCCAGCGCCACGATCGCGAGCGTCATGTCTTCGGCCAGAAAGCCGTGCGGGTGGCGAAGCAGCGCGACGGGGGTGACCACCAGCCCCACAGCGCCGTTGAGCCGCAGGAGGACTCGCCAGAACAGACACAGTCTCGTCGTCAGCGTGCGTCGGACGACCGTGCGTCGCACGTCGATGCTCAGCAGCTTGTGCGGCACGAGCGCCACCTGCTGCACGGACTTGCCCAGACTCGTGATGTCGAAGATGGACGAGCGGATGCTGCTGCTCATCCGGCGCGACGTGGACCTGTTGTCCAGCACGCGACCGGTGCTGAGCCGGCGGATGGTGTCGAGGATGCTGCTGGCACGCAGCGGGGGAAGCGCACCGAGCGTGGACCCGGTCGCAGTCGACCGGCTTTCGACAGTTGTTGTCTCTGTCCGAAGCTCTGGGCCGGCGACAACGGGGGTGAAGCCCAGCAGCGGCGCGTGGTGCGCGAGCGGTGGCGCCGACTTCATGGTGAGCTTGGCGAGGAAGACGACACAGCGGATGGTGCGCACGCCCCGGTTCTTCTTGAGCAGCAGCTTGCGCTTGAGGTATGCCTTGCGCGCCACGAAGAGCGCGAGCGTGAGCGCCGTGTTGGCGCACACGTCCGCCAGCTCGACCTCGACGCCCGAGATGTAGATGGAGCGGAAGTTGGCGTCGTCCGTGTCAATGAGGCGGAAGAAGGCGACGACCGCGACGAGCAGCACGGCCGGGACGGCGACCACGCAGCTCTTGAGACTGTTGGTGACTGTGCGGAAGTTGGCGTCCAGCAGCACGATGTTCTGTGCGCCGAGCAGCGCGCCGACGAGGCTCACGACCCGGAAGTCCCAGTAGAAGGTGGAGAGCAGCACCCACGTGAGCACGTTGAGCGCCGTGAAGTACCAGAACTCGAACTGGCGCACAGTGATAGTCATCATGTCGGAGCTGAGCGTCATGAGCGAGAGGAACCAGCTCGGCAGCGTCAGTAAACCGGCGGGAGCGGCCGTGATGAGTCCGATCTCGCGCGGCGCCAGGATCGTCACGATGCCCAACAGCGCGCCGATGCGGTACATGGTGCCGACGTGCGCGAAGTGAAGTCGCATGAAACGCAGGAACTGCTTGTGGCGGGCCGACTCGACGTCGATGATGGCCGTGAGCGGCGTGCGCCTCAGGTCGATTTGCGGCAGCGCATAGAAGGCCTCGAGCGTGAAAGTTGAGCTTGGTTCGATCGACGAGGGACCGCGATCGACGCTGCCCATCGAGCGAGCGGCAGG
Source organism: Phytopythium vexans (assembly GCA_003413675.1). NCBI lineage: Eukaryota > Oomycota > Peronosporomycetes > Pythiales > Pythiaceae > Phytopythium > Phytopythium vexans. Next base: position 199,124 of record QLOC01000018.1, on the reverse strand, counting down.
GCTGGAAGGAGATCGGAACAGGGCGGGGACGGCGATGGCATGCGGCCAAGGCTGAAGTGACGGCGTCAGTCACAATGGAGGAGGACGAGTGCTACTGTGCGAGCGGCTTGGAGCCCTCGACGAGATCGGCGTCGGTGGGCACAGCACCACGCGACCCAGATGAGGCTAATTATACTCACCAAGCCGAATTGGAATGCCACCTCGCTTAAAGCAGAGCCAGTTGAAGCTCAGACGACGACCAGCGAATGCATAGTCGGAGATTGAAAATGAAATCAACCACGCTGCCGCCTAAGATAACGCAGCCGCATTCAATGACGACCAACTGAAATCTCATGGAACCTCGAAATTAGACAGATCAATCATGTTGCTGGTTGCCGATCGGTTGAACGAAGACGCCAACACGAATTCATCCGCTGCTTTCGTCAGCTATCGTCGCCTGACTCGGCGTAACGCGGGCGAGAGCAGCACACCCAGCGACATAATGGGAACCTCGCTCACAGGCGGGAACATCTCGAGCGGCGTGTAGTACTCGAGCGAGCCGCGGATGAAGACAAGCTCGTCCTCGGCGCACCACGCCACCTCCCACAGCAGCCGCAAGCTCCACACGACGAGTGTCAGCATGCGGTTGAGCAGCACACTCTTGGTGTGCAGCTCCACGTGCTGATCCTCAGCGATGGCGATTCGGATCAGTGAACGGTCGACGAACAGAGTCGAGTCGGTGAACAGCAGTGCGTAGGCGATCGCAACCAGCCCGCCGATCGAGAGAAGCACCACTGGCAGGGTGTGAACCTTCCGGAGCCTGAGCGCTCGACGAACCGGCGGAGTGACCGCGTCCAGGACAAGCACGGTGTGGAACCAGAGCAGCCACGCCAGCACCGGCAGCGTGCGCCAGCCCCACTGCATCAGGTCGCACACCATGAGCATGGCCACGCTGAACTCGCTCGACGTGAACAGGAACTCGAAGTTGCGCGTCAGAGCTTGCATCAGCTCGCTTTGGCTCGATAGGATCACCGGCAGGCAGCTCGCGCTCGTCGTGGCCAGCGACGAGACTGCGAGCGCGGCTGTGAACCGGGACAGATCGTCTGAGTGCGGTAGTAGAGCCAACGGCGTCAAGACGAGGCCAGCCACGCCACTGGCCACCATGAAGACGTGCCACCTCACGCTCAGCTCGTCGACCAACGATAGCCCCGCGAGCGTGTTGTACACGTTGATGCTCTGAAGCTTGGGCGGCACGAGCGCGACCGGCTGTACCGGCTTGCTGAGGCGAGCGATGTCGGTGGAGGATGGCTGGGCGATGCAGTTGCTCAGGCGCGGCGCCTGAGAGACACGCGTACTGTTGCGGAATGGATAGAGCAACACGCGCAACGAGGTGCGCACCACCGAACTTCCTCGGCTGTGGTGCGACTTCGGAGCGCGCGTCGACGTCGGCCGGAGCGAGAGCTTCGCGCAGAAGACGACGCATCGGATGACACGCAGCCCGCGGTTCTTCTTGAGCAGCAGCTTGCGCTTGGCGTACGCCGTGTGAGCAACAAACAGCGCCAATGTGAGCGCCGTGTTGGCGCATACGTCGGCTAACTCGACCTCGACGCCAGAAACGAACACGGAGCGGAAGTTGCCAGGGTCCGTGTCAATGTGCTGGAAGAACGCGACGATCCCAACTAGCACCACAGCTGGCACGGAGACGATGCAGCTCTTCAAGCTGTTGGTGACCGTGCGGAAGTTGGCGTCGAGGAAGACAATGTTCTGCGCACCAAGCAGCGCACCGACAAGACTCAGAACACGGAGATCCCAGTACATCGTAGCGAGCAGCGTCCACGTCACGAGGTTGAGTGCCGTGAAGTACCAAAAGTCGAACTGGCGCAGCGAGATGACCATCATGTCGGTGCTCAGCGTCACGAGCGAGAGGAACCAAGCCGGGAGCGTGAACAGGCACGCTGGTACAGCCAGTACCAAGCCAATCGGTCGAGGGACCAGGAGTGTGATGATGCCCAGCAGAGCGCCGATGCGGTACATGGCCCCGACCTTGGCGTAGTGCAGTCGCATGAACCGCAGGAAGCGCCGGTGCTGCCGAGAGTCGACGCCGATCACGGTCGTGAGCGGCGAGCGCCTCAAGTCGATCTGCGGCAGCGAGTGGTGGGTCTCCAGCGCGTAGGTCGGCGACGTGTCCACAACCGACGGACCACGGTCGACGACACTCATCGCCGGCACCGCCAGCGCTGTGTAGCAGAGCGCGTCCAAGGAGTTTAGTGGTAGGAGACTTCGGCAGCGAGCAACACAATAGACTAAGCGCTATTTCCGTCATGGAACCGAATTGGTCCTCTGCCTTGTGGCAGGACGGTTGAATCGTACGCGATCGTGACGTGATGGCATCACGCGAGACGACAGTCAGTGCTATTTCATTGAAAGAACCTCGACAAGTAGCTTGAAGAACTGCACCCGCCGCTTTTGCATGAGCTCGAGGATCCGACAACGCTATTACCAGCGTGAAAATGTTGGCATGGGTTGTCGAACTGGCAACCGAGGAAGTACACTACCCGACAACTCGCTTTCGATCTCATCATTCTGCACTTGTTGAGTCGGTACATGTGTCGGAACTTGGATTGCTGGCTCCACCGAGTGTTGTGAGCTTGCGAATCTTGGCGATAAATAAACCGCTTGTATGATTGGACGGCGTAAAACGAACAGTGCCGAGCACTCGGCCTTCCTGTGGACCAGATATACATCATACATCGCACAAAGATCAATCAGAAACGATATTTCACGCTGTAAGCGTATTGAACATGCAATCCGCCTCACCTGACATGGGATTCCATCGCAATTGATCAGCTCCAATGCAGCTTGTGGTATCTCTTCCAGAAAACCCGACAAGACTTCTTCGTTCTGCCGAACCGACAGACTGCACGTGCTGTATATCATCGTTCCGCCTGGCGCCAAAAGGCGAAACCCGTTCCTACGACACAACCATCACGCGCTGATGTCAAAACCCACGATCATCACATTGACACAGCTCCGTTCCATGTACCGAATCAGTCCGCGCTGCAGCTGGAGGATTCGCTCGACCTCGTGATCGTTCAAGTGGTCGTCGACGTAGCTCTTCCACTGCTCTCGGGTCTGAAGCTTCTGCAGGTGTCGAATCGACCCATCGTGGGTACACTCGGCGTCAACGAGAACCTTGTCGTAAAGCGACTCGTTCGTCACCACCGTCTTTTGCCTCTTGCGGTCGCGAGCCCTCGCGCTCTTATTCTTGCGCTTCCGAGTAAACCCGCGCGGGCCGCGGGCGACGATCTCGTCCGTGTCCAACACCACTTCGACGCAGCCCGAGTCTGCACACTCGGTCTTGGGACCAACGTCGAATGTCCTGCCGTCGGCATGGAACAGTCTGCATCTCCAACCGGATGGGACGTTCGACTCCGTAGTGTCAGCGCCTGCACTAACCGACGAGGGCTGGATCAGTTGGTACTTGTGGACGAGCTGCTTGCATGCTCCGATGCGCTGGCGAGAGAAGTCGACGCCAGTGACGCTGCCGCGCAGCTCCAGCAGGTCGGCGATCATCGTCAGTTTGGCCCCAGGCGCGCAGCACAGATCCAGCACGTGGTCGCCTGTCCGTCCAGACCGTCAAAATGTCAACGACACACGCCAACGCTGCAGAGGTGAGGAGAGTTGGTCGTACCGGGACGAATGTCGAGCAGCGAAACAGCAAAGCCCGACGCGCAGTCCATGCCGTAGATGCGTCCATCGCGGTACGCGCCAATGCGAGCGAGAGGAGCGGACACCGGCAGTGCAAAGAAGCCCGGGAGCCACGCGACCGGCACTGGTGCCGGGTCCTTCACGCCTTCCGCCTCGAGGTCGCATCGGATTGAAACGAGCAGCGCTCGTTCCTGCTGAGGGAGCGAACCACTCGAGTCTCCATCGCTCGGATCATCGCCTTCAGTCTCTTTGTTGGTTTCTACGTCGCGACGCTGTGTCTTCTTCACCCTACGAGTGCGGCGGGTCAGCGAAGGTTCGAGCCGCTGCCGTTGCGGTGGTGCTCGTACCGAAAGAAACGCGACGCCGCGCCGTCCGACGGGCCCACGAGGTCGTGCCGCTCGATCGAGTGCGCGGTCAAGAACCGCAGGAAGCCCGCGGCTTCCCACACGGCGCGCGAGGCCCACGGCACGCGGCCAGCGGACGCGCCGCCATCACCATCATTGACATCATGGCCATCGGCCATGGTTATTATTCCTTGGATGAAATGGCTGCGGAATAATAATCAAATTATCCAATCAAGCGGTCGCATGGTGGATAAACGCTCTGTGATTGGGTTAAAACACAAGTCGAACTCGCTTTCGTAATCGCCGGGATCACCATCACCACACCAGCAGAAAACGCAACAAGCCGCCGACGCCTGACGCCGACGCTCGTCGCGAGATCCCCACCTCTATCTCCATCTCTCTCGACCGTCCAGAACGATGGCGACGCTCGCCCGCCGGCTACAGCGCTCTGCGCAGCGGTCACCGGCCGCCGCGCGGCTGCTGCGGCCGCGCTGGGCCTCGACCGTGGCCGTGTCGCACGCGGACGCCGGGCTGCCGGACCTGATCATCACGCCGCTGGCGGCGCGCAAGCTGGTGGAGGCGGCCGACAAGCAGCAGGCGCCCGGGCTCATGCTGCGCGTGGCCGTGGAGGGCGGCGGCTGCTCCGGCTTCAAGTACGTCTACGAGTTCGAGCGCAGCCCGCCGTCCGAGGACGAGGACGTGTGAGTGTCTTGCATGAATATATGGGGGAATGTATGGAGGGTAGTGGCATACACTGACGGTGGGAAAATGACCGCGCGGCGCAGCGTATTCGAGCAGAGCGGCGCGCGCGTGGTCGTGGACAAGGAGTCGCTCGAGTTCCTGCGCGGCAGCACCGTCGACTTCGAGCAGGAGCTCATCCGCAGCGCCTTCGCCGTCGTCAACAACCCGCGCGCGGCCGCCGGCTGCGGCTGCGGCTCGTCCTTCGACCTCAAGGACTGAGCCCCGCCGACGGCAGCAACCGATCGGATTATGCGCCGCCTGTGGACTGAACTCAATGAACGACTGCATTTCCAAAGCCACGCTCGGATGGTCGCCTCCCCCTGTGCGACCCAGTCCCTGTCACTCCCACAGCACTACAGGTCATCCCCCCATGACCGATGCCTCACTGCCATAGCAAGACTGGGCCTCCCCCCTGACCGACGTCGTCACTCCCACAGCACGACGCAGCCGTTCTTGTCGCAGGACGCCAGGCTCTCGCCGTCGGGCCGCCACATGCAGCAGGCGACGGCCCCCTGGTGGCCGCCGCGCAGCGACCGCGCGAGCCGGCCGGTGGTCGCGTCCCAGACGAGCACGGCCCCCGAGGAGCTGCCGGCGGCCGCGAACCGGCCGTCCGGGCTGAGCGACGCGCGGCTCCAGTCGAAGCCGCAGCGGTACGCCGGGTCCCGCAGCGTGTGCACAACCGCGAACATGCGCGGGTCGACGAGGCAGAGCGAGTCGTCCCGCGAGTTGGTGAGCAGCTGGTCGCCGCCGCGCGCGAAGCTCACGGACGTGACCTGGTCCTCGTGCAGCCCGCGCAGCTCGTGCACGAGCGTCTTGGCGCGCGGGTCCCAGAAGCGCACGACGCCGTCCTGGTGCGCGCTGGCGAACTGGCCGCCGACGGCCACAGCCAGGTCGTTGCAGCTCGAGTGGCAGTTGACGGCGAGCAGGCGGCGGCCGCTGGCGACGTCCCAGACGCGCAGCGAGCGGTCGGACGAGCCGGTGATGACCTCGTGCGGCGCCGCGAGCGAGAACTCGGCCGCGAGCACCTTGCCCTTGTGGCCCGTGAGCGTCTGGAAGACGCGGCCCGTGCCCACGCGCCAGACGAAGCACTTGCGGTCGCAGCCCGTGCCGAGCACGAGCTCGCCGTCCTCGGCCACGCGCACGCACAGCAGCGGCTGCGCCGTGCCGATGCCGCGGTACTCGCCCATGGCGCGGCTCGACGCGGCCTCCCACGCGCGCACCGTGCCGTCGCTGCTGCCGCTGAAGAGGATCTTGCCCGACGCGTTGAAGCAGACCGAGTTGACCTCGGTCGCGTGCGCACGGATCGAGAAGGCGGGGCGAGACACGAGGCTGCTCGTGTCGGCGGCCGCGGCGTTCTCGCCCAGCGCCGCGCGGCTCAGGCTCTCGGCCATCTCCTGGCTCGCCAGGGCCACCGCCGTCGATGCTGCAGCCCTGCGGTCGTCGCCGTCCGGGTCCTGGTCGAGCCACTCCTGCAGCAGCGCGTTCTTGTCGGCGACCTGCTGCTCGAGGAGAGCGACCTGCCGCCGCAACCGCTCGCCCTCCGCCTCGCTCCGCTCGAGCAGCGCGCGCTGGCGCCCGAGCTCGCCGCGCTGCACCGCCAGCGCCGCGTCCAGCTCCTTGAGCGCGCGGTCCTTCTCGGCGCCGATGACCTTCTCCTCCTCGAGCTGCTTGGTCAGGCGCTGCACCGTCGCGTCCCAGCGCTCGCGCTGCTGCAGCAGCTCCTTGCTCTCCTGCACGAGCTGCAGCTGGTTGCCGGCCACCATGGCCAGGCGCGCCGTCTTGTCCCCCAGCTCCGCCTCCAGGTGCTGGATCGTTGCCAGGTACTTGTCCGCCTGCGCGTCCGCCTGGTCCAGCGCGGCGCTGCTGGCGCCGAGGTGCGAGCTGGCCGCGAGGTGCGAGCTGGCGCCGAGCGCGAGCGACGACGACGCGCGCAGCAGCAGCTGCTGATGCGACTCGACCAGCTCCTGGAACGCGCCGGTCTCGCGCCGGTTGCGCGCGTCCAGCAGCGCCGGCGCCGCCGCCGCGAACCACGCGACGCTCGCGGCGCTCATGCTGCAGGTGTTCGCGCTTCAATTCTCCCCGAGAGCTGAGACTGAGACGCAGCAGTTGCGCGAAAGACACATAAAGTTGCGATAACGTTGCTTGGACGCTAACGGCGCAGAAAACATGGCTACATTGTCGCCATTATCAGGTGCGGATCGCAATGGCCGGCCGCTGTGCGATCCGCTTGCTGGTTTGGCTTGGTTACTTGGCCAATTCGCGGCGCCGGTTTGCTCTATTCAGACGGGTAGCGGATGAAGAGCAGCCCGTCGCGGTCGAGGCGCGCGAGCTCGAGCGGCAGGCGTGTGGTCCTGATGAGGATGGTAACCGCGCGCTGGACCGCGAACTCCTTGGTGTGCAGCTTGATTGATCATGTAAGCTCCAAGACCACACGACGCGATCCGCCAGTATATTGGTGAGCGCTGTCGATAATCTCGAGGGATATGCGAGACATAGAGACGATGGAGGTCTCCGATAGCTCAGAGTGCGGCATCCAGGGCTAAACCACTCGCGGAAACGCAGCGCGAGTCTGACCGGTGACACCAACGGGTCGAACAGGAAGCGCCAGTTGAGCCAGAGCCACCACTCGTATAAGGCCAGCCAGCCATGGAACTCTCACTGCAGCAGGTGCATCATACACAGTGCCAGCGCGAGGGACTGGAACCCGGAGACCATGACGTCGAATTTGCGCGAGAGCGTGAGCATCCGGAGCACTGGCACAGACAGAGCGTCGTGAAGACGTGCGCGTTGGAGAACTGACGGCCGAGAGCCCCACAACGCGCGTACTCTGCAGTTGGTCGACGGCAATAGGAGCAGTGTGACCAATTGTCAAGTCGCATCATCGAGTTTTAGAGGTATTGTCACTTTTGACACGCCAAGGAGACCATGGCGCGGATCGTCCCCAAGTGGCGCTGCGTGACTCTGGACGCGACCGGCACGCTCTTCCGGCCGCGCGGAGGTATCGGCGCGAGGTACCTGCGTGCCTGGGAACGGGTCTCTGGCGCGGAGCTGGCGCCGGAGGTCAGGGCGGCAGCCGAGCGTGGCGTCGAAGCTGCGTTCCCCAGTGTGTTCAATCGACTGTCGACCTCTCAGCCCAACTTTGGTGTGGCGCCAGGCACTGTCGGCGCGCAGACGGCCGCGCCGTGGTGGAGGGAGCTGGTGCTGGACATCCTGAATAGCAGCGCCGTGCTGCCCGCGCCTGTGCCGCGAGAGCTGGAGGAACAGTTGACCAGCGAGCTGTACGCCGAGTTCGCGACCCCAGACGCCTGGCACGTCTACGACGATGTTCGCCCTGCGCTGGACCACCTCAAGGCGCAGGGAGTCGTGCTGGGCGTGATTTCCAACTTTGACGAGCGACTGCCAGCCCTGCTGCGCGGTCTGGAGCTCGACCATTACTTCCAAGTGGTGACCTCTTCGTTCGAGCACGGATGCGCCAAACCCGCCGCGTCCATCTTCGAGACCACTTTTGAACAGCTAGGCGCCGGCGGAGACCTCAGCGAGTGCTTGCATGCCGGAGATCATCGTGTCAAGGACTACGACGGAGCCCGCGCGGCCGGTGTCCACGCGCAGCTACTGGTTCGCCACCCAGAGCGCGGCGTTCCGCAAGACGTCGACCAGAAGGACGTCATCTGCACGCTGGCGTCGCTGGCGTTCGACACGAAGTAGCGACCGCGATCTGAGAACACCACACCGGCGTAGGAGGACTGACCTCGCTCTCTTGTCACGAGCTGGCACGGTTGGCTGGGCTGTTATTACGGGTGTGCGTCTCTAAATATGGTTGACGAGTGGTGGGGCGGCGAAAATGAGCGGAACTAGGAGGAGACGGTGACTCTTGGCGCGAAGAGCGGCTGGGGACGTAGCAGCACATGATCGGACGCTTGGAACTTGAGTGTGGGCCGCAGTAACCGCTCTGATTGCCCCGACAAGTGCGGCGATTCGACGTCAGAACTCGCCGACAAAACAAGAGCTGGACTTGTTCGCGCTCGCTGCATCGACGACCTGGGTGGGGCGAGGTTGCGTGGGATGGAGGGTGACATGGGCTCGAGGCCGAGTGAACTCGAGTCCATTCTGCTGGAGCTGGAGCACGACTTTGAAGGGGCGTCGCTTGCCATCGAAAGCGAGGTGGCTGCCGCTCGCGATCCCACCGTAGTGCTGGACGTCATTGCCGCGATTGTGGAGCCGAGTGGTCCAGATCGTAGCAGAACAAATGAAGCGTCAAGACTCGCTCAGCGTGTGGCGTTGGCAAGGGACGTGGAGGTTGGATTGGTCCCGCGCGTCGTGGAGGCGCTGCTGCATAAATCGTTCCCCGTGGCGTGCGTGGCTCGAGTGAACGAATTCTACCAGCTCGCGCTCAGGGTTGCGGCGCAGAGGCTGAAGCATGGCGATTACCTCACGACGATACCGACGCTGGTGTCCATTCTCGACTCCCACTCTCCCTTCTATCTGTATCACACCCATCGCGAGGCGAGTGCAAGCAGCAGCCGAGCAAACGTCGATCATGAGGAAGATGAACGAGATCGCGTGGATGAAGGCGTCAGCGATCTGCACCTCCAGAACAGACATCCCCGAGTCGTGAGCACTGGTCGTGCGGCCTACTCGTCTCAGTATTTTGTCGCCAATCTGGAGTACTGGGGCGATATCGGAGGGTTTACGCTCTTTGTGGAGCTCCTCGGTGACACGGCTGACAGCGTCGATGTGTCAAGCGAATATAAGATCGACCATGATACAAACTGCAGAGGCAAGCCTTCGTTCCACGAGGTGCAGAACATTCTCCGCCTCATGTACAATGTGAAGGACTATCTTCACTCGAGTTTCCTCCTCAACCTTTTGGGACCATTCACTGGCGCGGTGCGCAGCTGGGTCGTTGCAGTTGAGCCCGACAAGCTCTGCACTGCTTCTCGTGAGTCGCTGCTGGAACTAGTTCACGTACTCGAGCTACTGCTGATCCAAGCACAACAGCAAGCAATTCTGATCGACGAACGAGCAGCAGACTCACCGGATTGCGGCAGCGCGTCTACCTCTGGCGAGGACATTGAATGCACGCTGCACCTCCTCCGATTGGACATCTATTACGCGTTCTTCACGAGCAGCTCTCTCGAGAAGCGAATATACGGGTTCACTGAGATCGTGGTGCTCATGACGCGTATGTACAACGATCAGGTGCACCAGCAGGACGAACCGACAGCGGATACCCTGCGAAGTGCTCTATCGTTTCTTTTGACTTGGATGACCGACAAGCGTCTGATGGAGGAGCTGTTCGGCGCGAAGCTGCACGTCGAGCTTGTCAAGCGCTCGACTCCTTTGTTCCAGTTTGCATCGGAACTGGAGGCGTTGACACCGGCAATGTTGGATCTGGTCTGGCGGTGCTACTATGGCAAGTCCAGCGACGATGGAGCTTCGGAGAACGAATCGTCTCCTCCCACCGCGCCACAGCACGAAGCTCTGCGAACACTGATGCACGAGCTGCTGATTGAGATTGCAGACTTCGTCGACTTGGAGCTGCTGAACCATCTTGTCGGCCGAGTGGAGTGCGTCAAGCCGCGCGATTTCGATGAAACTCATCTGTCGCTTCTGTGTGCGATGGCACGCCGGAAGATGCAGGTGGCGGACGAAATGGCGGTGATTACAGTGCTGCCGCTTCAAGAGAGAGTGCTTCTCCATCTCTGGGTCTCTGTCCTCCCGTTCCTCGACCGATCTGAGCTGCAGGAGCTCGTCATACAACACATGGCGGATGTGATGCGGGAGGGCAGTTTGAGCGACGAAAGTGGCGATGAAGAGAATCAAGAATCTGACGTTGTGAAATCTTGTGCGAGCATCCCGCCAGCGAACTTAGCTCTCGTTGAGCGTTTCCTTCTCATGGCTATCGAGAACATTTCTCAGCGCGCGATGCTGTCGCTGTCATTACAGCTGATTATCCACCTTGCGCAAGTGATCCAAGATCGACCTGGACATATTTTCCAACGACTGTCCTCTCAAACATCCAACGTGGAGATTATTTTGAAGGAGCTGGTGGCATACAAGCGCAACATTCGATTGACCCTCGAAATGCACGAGCCAGACTGGAACTGTTTGGCTGACAGTGATCTACGAGCACTGCCTATACTTGACGGATGCGTGGACGGGATCAAGGTACGGCTGTACGCACTTCGAGGCGCGTGGAAGATTGACAATGCGTGCGGTTGCCTGTCTCCGTTCGGTGTCTCTGAGATGGAGATGGTGTGGAACCTTCTCGTGTCGGACTGCGTATTGGAGGACGAAAGCTCGCTTTGCTTCCAGTGGATCAAGTTTTGCTCGGCGACGCCTCTCGCAGGAGCGTCTGACACACGCGACCGCCAGCTTTTGCCTCCCGAGGTGTCGCAGTATTTGCTGAGCACCAAGTTTCCGGTACTACCAGGCGATCGCATATCGCTGTCAGCCCTGAGCTGTTTCCATGCGCTGTTTCGTGAGGTAAACCTGGAGAACGGTGCGCTGGAAAGTTGCGTAGTGGATAATTCGAGCGTGAAAGGGACGGCGCTGACTTCCTCCGGTAATGAGGCTGGTGTGGTGGATTTTGTCACCTTTAGCGACCTTATTGGGTTGGATGGACTGTGGAACATCGTCATGAGCGCCGCTAACCCGCTGGTAGTGGAGGAGGGGATCAATTTGCTCGTCGGGTACTACTTGGACTGTACCCCAGCTCAGCGTGGCACTCATGCTGCATTTTTGAAGAAGCAAGAGTTCATTGAGAAGTGTCTGGAGCAATTGAAGGAAGCAAAGTATGTTGGCAGCACTTCGTCCGATTCAGCTCCAAAACCAGACTCGGTTATTACTGTGAACCGGTGCCTTGATCTGCTCAGATATTTTCTGGGGGCATGCAACGACCTGGAAACCGGTATCGCTGACAAGGGTAACAATATGCCCTACGATAGCACCGTGCGCGGTGCATTGCATAATCATTACGGCGTCAAGATCGACAGCTTAGAAGAGCGTTTAGAACACTTGGATGTCTACCCATCGCCGATGAAGGACGCATGCGGACCAAGTGTGTCCATGTTTGGCACTACTCGTCGACCGAGCTGGACCTTCCGCCACCACAGGCCAATGCTTGATATTATTGTCGATGAGAACGAAGACGCCGACGAGCGTACGGAGCCTACCAAGGCGACGAGCACTGAACAATGGACGCCGCGACTGAGCAGGGCTTCAGTGGAAGGTGACAGTGCGATTGCGTGTGCTGCTCAGCTCTTGCAAGGCACTATGCTGTCTGTGCAGTTTCCGAGTGAATCTGACTCGAGTATTCGATCTCCGACGCTGAGACAGCGCGTCAACTTGACGGGACCGCAAAGTCCGTCGCCACAGCGAGGACCACATCCCAGCGCTGACGACATTAGCCGAGTCTTGAAGGAGACGAAATTTGGTGGAGCAGCACAATGTCAGGACGATTCGAACGAATCGAGAGAGAACCACCCTGGACACTCGTCACCCTCGAAATACGGATCGATGAACCACATCATCGCGAACGAAGGGGGCCACTTCGACTGCTTGCTCGAGCTCGTCGACTGGGATGAAGCTGTAGCCCAACGAACCTGGGAGCTGCTAAGCCTGCTTCCGACCAACAACAAACTCCTTCGTGCAATGATCCAGCTCCGTCCGTCGGACGCCAATGCGGCTGGGGACCAGGTGGAATGGGACGACCTGTTGAATTCGTCCAAAGTGTACCGACTTCTTTACTCTCTTCGTCTTGTCGAAGCACTTTTGATTCCCGTGGATGTCGATTGCACTGACAATATCGACCAATCTGGCGACTTGGCTCGCCGACAGTGGAGAGAGCGCTTTGTTCGCTTGGGTGGCGCCAACCGTATGTACGATGCTCTCGTCCATTGGTCGTCGCTCCTGTTGGCACAGCCAGTCACGACAGATACAACTGCCGGGCTGTACAGTCAAAACCTGCGAGCGACCTGTTTGGCTGAAGTCATTCGAACGCTGAATTACTTCTTCAAGCTGATGTGGGCATCAGATCGCGACGAAGCCCGCTGCAGTCGGACGTCTAAGTTCGACAAGCGTCTGTTTGAGTCGACGCTGCCGGCGCTCTTGGGCTCTGTTAATTTGCCGCTGCTACTGGAAACCGTGATGAATCTGATTGTGCAATGCTGCTGCATGCGCGAAGAGGTGGGCGGTAATGGCCTGTCGGACGAGTACGAGGAAGTCATTCTCGTAGGCGTGGAGCTGTGCGGATCGCTGATTGCAATTCGGCCAGGTCTTGTCTGGAGTATCCTTGCCGACGATTCGTCCACCCTTCACACTCCAACAGCCCTGGTCGAGAGTTGGTTAGAAGCTTTGCTGTTGGAGTGTCCGCGACTCTCAACTCGCTCAAAAGCGCTTGTTGAGTTGGTACAAATAGCAGACGCGCACACGACACGCGGCGATTCGTCGATTCCGATTGCGAATATTATAAGCGATGCCTGTTGTTCAATTTTCCTTCAGTCGACGAGCCAGTCATCAAGCGGGAAAGACTACGACCAGCTTGCGGCTTTATGTTGCTTGCTCGTTCGCCGGTTGGGATGCGCATCACCATTTCGCGACAAGAATTTGAGATTGTGGGCTCCATCTCGCGCTGCCAATACGATGCTCACCAATTTTAATACGTGTGTGAGTTCGATTCTTGAGTACCGGCAAGAGGAACACTCGTTGCTTGCGTGCTTCTTGGAGCTGTTGATGACTCTGGCGGAGTCGTCTGAAGGGTGGCGCTCATATATCTTGCACTGGACCCCCATCTCAATGTCCAAGGAGTCGGGTACAGCACCAAAAAATGATGGCGAGTGGATGGTACAGCTTTTGATGGAGAGGTTTGTGCTGGCTGGCGTTTCTGTTGGCGGTGCAAGCACAGATATCGCACGCAATTGTGGCTCGACTAATCTTTCATCACCTGTTCGATCCCTCGCACAAAATCTGTTGGCTCAGCTTGTGCTTCGAATTGGTAGCACCGCTCACGATGAATCCAGCGAAGATATTTCGTTAGCAAGCTCGGTAGCAATCGAGATGATTATCCGCTATCAGCAACAGTTCCAAGACGAGGTGTGTGCGGCTATAAACAGCCGTGGTCGGCCGTGGAACTACTCACCACAAGACTCTCTCCAGGATGTCGCAGGAGGTATTCACCATGCGGGACTTGTTAATCCTGGCTGTGTTTGCTACATGAACTCGCTCCTGCAGCAGCTTTGCATGATGCCTGACTTTTACAATGGACTTCTTCAGCTGGACTGTTCCTCCACTGGTGCAATGGCGCCGGAGGACACATGGTGCGATGAAGTGAATGAGCTCCAGCGTCTGTTTGTGTCGCTGGGATACTCCAAGCTGCGTTCATGCGACCCAACCACCTTCGCGTTGTCTCATCGAGATTTGGACGGCAATCCAACAGATCTCCGAGCTCAAATGGATGCCGACGAGTTCTTTTGCTTGCTCTTGGATCGACTGGAGACGTTTATCTCGTCGTCGACCGCGTGTGAGGACCATTCACAAACGCCAACGAGTGGTGGTAGCATTGACGAACCTCCGGCGCGATTCCTTGACAAATGTTTCGGTGGAGTCCTGGTGAACCAGATCTTGACGGAGAACGGACACTTGTCTGAGCGGGAAGAGCGTTTCTTTGCTTTGAGTCTGGAGATCGCCAAGAAGCGCCACCTAAACGACTCATTGGCTCTTTACGTCGAGAGCGAGCCGCTGGAAGGGGAGAATGCGTATTTCTGCGAACGCGTTCAGCGAAAAGTGTCGGCGATCAAGCGCATTCGGATCAAAACGCTCCCGCGAACGCTCGTTTGCCACTTGAAGAGGTTCGAGTTCGACTTTGACACAATGGAGAAGATGAAAATCAACGACTTTCTCGGGTTCCCGTTCGAGCTCGACATGTCTCCTTACACCTGCGACTCGCTTCAGAAGTCTGTTAGTGACGATGAGTTGTCCACCAGTTGTATGTATGATCTTGTTGGGGTCGTTGTTCATTCGGGGATGTCCGAGACAGGCCACTATTACTCGTTCATCAAAGAGCGGACTCGTGGGAGCAAGACGGAGTCCGACAAGTGGCTCGAGTTTAACGACGAAATAGTCCGAGAGTTCCAAGAAGATATGATAGGCGAGGAATGTTTCGGAGGAGAAGAGGTGCGTCAGAGATGGGATCCAGTCCAGCGAACGTACGTGCCAACTCTGGACATGAAGAGACGAAGCGCCTACATGTTGATCTACGAGCGCCGAGAGGCAGCCGCACAGTCTTGTGATCTTGGAGATCTGTCATCTGCGGTTACCTTTTGCTCGGATGTCCAACAGATGATCGGTAATGTCATTCACGACAACACGCAGGTTGACGGGATCGTCCGAGCCTTTGGAGATCTATACGAGGAGTTTGTGCTGCTCACGTCGTATCAGCTCGCGAGCGGTCTCGCTGACGATCGTGTTCGCCGACAAACGTACCAGTGCGCTTGCCAATACCTGTACGGGATCTATTCACTGAGTAGCCGGTGCGACACGCCGTCCGATCTCCACCGCAACATGGTGGATGCTATCATTCTGTGGCTGTCAACAGCCAGCAATGGTGACTCGAACCAGCTCGACCATTGTAGTGGGACAGAACGAGCAGAGTTTAGCATGTGGCTACTCCAGCAAGCGACCACAACGCTGCCATCGTCGACCATGAGCAACAGCTCGAGTGATGAATGCTCAAGATCGTGGCTCTTTGACGCGATGTTTTTGAGCGGATCGAACATGGAACTCGCGAGCGGCCTATTTCGTCTGCTGTCGTGTGCTGTGTCCATTTTGATGCACCTCGTGTCGTCCCCTGCAGCAGTGGGTGGTCGCGTTAGTAGCGACAAACAATCGGTGGTCGAGGTTCTCACCGACTTTTTCCGCGCAGTCTTGAACATACTCTACTCCCGTCACCATGAATTGATTGTCCGCGATCCAGTGAGTGACGGCATCGCCACTATCACTTCTGCTGCAGTACAGAATGCTCTGGCGCACATTTGCGAGTTGCTCGAAACTATATGCTGCATTATTCCTGCCACGATGGAGGCTAGCGACGTGCTCGACAACTACAACTCGACGCTTCAGCTCATATTCATCGACCATCTTGAGCTTGTGCCGCGGTTCGTGGCTTCGCTCGAGTTGATGTCAGACCAGCACTGTTTCTCCGGCCCGAATTTCTCTCTCTCGAATGTTCCGCCTATTGACCTCGACAATGGGGAGTCGTTGAATGGTCCACAGGGAGCCATCCAAGTACAGTTGAGCTCTCTTCCGACTGAGCGGCGTATTCTCCTGGAACTGCTAGGCTGGCGGGAGCAACAGACAAACGAACCCACCACATCAAACAACAGCGCGCCACCCAGTGCTATGGACGCTTCTAGCGACATCCACGGTCGCTCAGACATCGGCGCTGCACTGAGTCGTGTCAACATCAAAGTACTCGTACTTGCCAACTGCGAAGATGTGCTGTTGCTTCTGGTCAAGGACCGAGTGCGTGCTGGCAATCCCTCGCAATGCGGCCGCTTGATGTCGCAGCTGGTTGGAGTGCTCGAAGATGTCAGGACACAGCACGCGAAAACGTTGCTGGATGTGATCGATCTGATCCTCGACATCGTAGTAGCGAATGACGGCGACTCCGACAAATATGCACGCTGTCGGGCCATGTTCGAGCAGTTTTTCTCGCCAGTGGACGGTCTTATCGAGGCTGCAGCGTACTACAAGGAGCGCGAGCTCCAGCGCGACCACACCTACTTGCTTTTACGCTTCACTGTTCGCCGAGCTGCCAAGTCGGGGATACTGCGCGAACTGTTCGCCGACAATCCGCAGTGGTGTCACCACGTGGAGTGGATCGTAGATTGGCTGGTGAACTACATCGATCCTCGCGGAGAGATGCGTAAGGCAACGGGCAATATTCGGACTCTGGGTATCTCAGCCAGTGCTCGTCGCAAGATGGCTGCGGACAGTGATGCTGCTCCGTTGACTGCGAGTTTTGATGAGCTTTTGGACGAAATCGATCGTGCTTTTGGCTCACTTTTGGAGGCAAGATCTGCTGAGGCGGGGAGCGGGAAACGCGATGGCGCAGCGGAGGTTGATGACGAGCAAACTGGAGACCACAGCGAGAATCAGAGCGACTTGGCAGAGCAAGACCCCGAAAGCGTGGACTGGAAGTCGCGCACGATGGCACGCAAGGACGCATGCGTTCAAGAGCAGCCTGAAGGCGAAGACGGAGACGACGCCGCCTCACACAAGGAGCACTCGACAACCGAGTCCGCGAATAGAATTGCGCCTGCCCATGCTACGAGGAGTGCCGCCAGAGTGACGCCTCGATTGCGGCTTGACCTTGAGTATGGACACACCAACTACTCCGAAGCTTAATAGAAAGGAATGAAGCCAACACGATGGATCAAAAGCGAAGCTACAGTATGCTCTTCCTCGTAGGTTGTTGTTTCCTCAGTCCTGGGTTTTGAAGAGATGCTGGCTGGGCAATCAGCATCGCAGCAGGATCTTCGTTCGGCTCGACAAACTCTGTTGAATACATCAGGTGCTCTGCACGCGTCAACTAGCGCTACGTTTCTGCGAGGCGGTTGTCGGTCGGCGGCGATTGTCCGGCGCATTCCTCTTCGAGCTGCTACTGACTGTCGCTCTTGTGTGGGTCTGCCGTTTAGCTCGGTCGCCGACGCCTCCGGAGCGCTGCCAATGCCACTGCGAGAGTCCTGGCGAGCCGCCGTCTCGTTCCGACCCAAGATCCGAGAGCCACAGAAGCCGACTCCGAGGCGACAGGCTCGCGATTTCGTCGTCATAGTAAGTCGTAAGCGATGGCGATAAGGCGGAAGGCGATGCAGCCGCAGCGTTTCCTCCGCCAACTGCTAGGAAAGGTCCGGCGTCATCCTGGACCCACGGCCCGACCGGCGAATTTGCATCCGTGTCACTGCCGCTTGAGTTTTCCGGGTCGTTCTGTTCTTGAACTGCGATGTTCAGTGAAGATCCATTGCGACGGCGTGGGATCGCATTCGCTGATGTCGATGAGGTGGTTGCCACTTGAGCAGAGTTGTCTATCGCGCCTACCCGCTTGGAACCGCGTGCGATCGAACTCGTTGGAACCGTTGGAACAACGACCTCCTTCGTCACATGATTTGTTGATGCGGCAGGTGAAGGTTTCGCTCTGACTGGACGCGCGTTGAGGACTGCGCTTTCGCCTATGCGAGTTGTCTCGCTCTGTTCTTGATGGTGAGCGTGCTGGGTCTGGTTTCCTTCGGGACCTTTGTCGCCTGTAGCCGCCGCACTATGAGTGTCTTCCTCTGGTCCCTTTAGAGACTGACAACTGGAAGAACCTGCTGGAAGAAATGCGTTTGACCGAGACCCGGGACAAAGCGCAATGGCTCCAGCAGTCAAAATTGGCGCTGGCGTTGCGACTGTGGACCGGACATCCGAGCTTGAATGCAGGCGAGCGACACTGGTTGAAGGGCGTCTGCGCTGGTCGAACGGCTTCGTTGCGTCCCCACCATCAGTACTGTGCATTTTCTCCACTGGGTTCTTCAAGTGCTTGCGAAGGTGGACAGTGTCGTCGTCCCGTGTAGTCAATGTCTGCTCCTTGTCGTCGTCAGTGCGTTGTTGCCTGAAGATCTGCTCGCGGAGTTCTCGGATGATCAGCTCGAGCTCCGAGTCCGAGCGGGCTAGCATCCCGCCGGTCGAGTTGCCATTGCTGGCGTACTTCTTCGGCAGTCTGTTCCCTTCTGCGGTTACTTGTCTATCTGCGATTCGGCCGCCACCACTGTCTTCGTCGTTGTTGCTGCGCGAAACTCCTGCTCCAGCACACACAAGAAGCGGTTCTGTCGCAGGACCGATCGAAGAGTAGCCTGCCGCGGGTGAAATGACAGCTGGGACGGAGCCATCTCTCACAACCTCTGCGTTTACCACGCTTGTGCCGTAAAGCATGGGCTTGCTCGAATGCACGCGCTTCCCTGGCCGAGGTCCGCTGGCTCGCAGAGCTGTTTGCTTTCTGGTGACGATGGTCGGGTTCCCCGAAGCCGTCTTCGTTCGCAGCAGATCGGCTGGCGCGAAGTGATGGCTGGTATCCTCGTCACGCGAGGCGACATCACACGCTCCGTTCAGAAAACTCGGCTTCTCCCCCCAGCGCATGACCCGAGCGGCTTCCTCCTGACAAACGTAGCTCTCTCCGTTCTTGCAAGCTGCGTGTGGCAATCGCCAATCGCAAGCAAACAAAAGAATGACCATTCGGCTCGGCCGTTTGCTGAAAAAGGTCGCCGGGAGATCAAAATAGCTGGGATTGTTCGTCCAGTTTCGCGTTTTCCGCTCGCTGGTATCAGGACGCTCGCACTTGGTGTCCTGCTTGTCAGTTCCTCTTTCGCTTGTCACTCATAGTGACAATTGGAAAGGTAGAGT
Organism: Phytopythium vexans; assembly: GCA_003413675.1. NCBI lineage: Eukaryota > Oomycota > Peronosporomycetes > Pythiales > Pythiaceae > Phytopythium > Phytopythium vexans. Next base: position 179,919 of record QLOC01000018.1, on the reverse strand, counting down.
GGAGCCGAAAGAACCCTCCAAAGGCAAACTCAAGTCCGAGATATCCCGCATCCGAGAGTTGGGTGAGCTCTAGTAACGAGCGACAACATAAAAGCACTATATAACATGCTGATGCTCCAAACAATGAACACCGTCGCGCGCTGTTGCACCCGTGCAACCACCACACATTATCGGTGGTGCTGCACATAGCTATCCAAACGGGTATGGATGTCTCGGCGCGAATAGCGGTAGCATGTCATCATCATCGTCGTAATAGTTTGGCCCAAATCGACCCCCGAGGTCGTCTCGGAACGGCCAATGCAGCGGCAGATCTGGTCGACGCGGCGGCAGCCACACAAACGGAGCGGGAGGGAGGCCAAACCCTGGCAAGTTTGGAGGCACCCATTGTGGCAATGCCATCAGCATCCGGCGATTTCGAAGGAGTGAAATGTACCGCGCCTTCAATGACACCCCTTCGGAACCGAGTGCCGTTGTGTGGAACTCTGTCCAATCGCCGTTCGTTAGCTGTGTGCATTCGACAGTACAACACACGACGGTTTCCGTACCTGCTTGCAAGAAATGGCTCCACAGGTCGCTGTCGTTGCTCAAGCGACTCAGCGTCTACCGTCAATGGTTACACCCAAGGTGAGAGTCGCTCTACTGTCCAAAGTTGAAACGCACACGGATAAGCGTCAACTAACCTTGTTGGCTTGAGTGACGCGCGCAAACTCGAACCCACGAAGAAAAGTGCAGGTTCGCTTGATCAGCGCTTCCGACAGACGACCCAACTCGGCGTCTTGCGCGACAACAGGGTCACCGACGAGAGCACCCTGCGGGAACTCGGGGAATACGTTGCGCTCGAGTCTGTCGACCACAACGCAGTACGGAGCGGAGATGAGTTGGGTGAGCTCCGTCGAGCAGCCAAATTGGATCTAAACCTCCACTGCAGGATCTCCCGATTACACGTCCAACTCCCAACGAGAACGAGGCGACCGTCGGTGGAAGTCACCGGCGCGCTCGACTGGATATCGTTGCGCTTGGCGTACTCGTCCACTCTGTTCGCGTGGGCAACAAGAAATGCACATCGTTCACGTGAGCACCGAATTACCCAACTATTTCTTGAGCTGTGCCAACACCTCAGCCACAATGAGCGCACCTCAGACGCACACGCAGACTCTTTTCACCGCCCACGACCACAAAGTGCACAAACAGCGCATCGCCGACTGCGAGCGCTCGCACTACAATGTTCAAGTTGAACCCAACAGCGTAGTTCACCTCGGGCAGCAGGTTCACATCGCCCGCGAAACGCGAGACGTCGAGGTCGCCGCCTGCAGCATCGCCCGCGCAAGGCTCCCACCCGCCCTGGCGCAGAAGGACGTGCACTAGCCACAGCAGCGCGCCTGCCGCGCCGATCGGAGGCGCCGCTTCTTTTCTCGGTTCCATCACTTCGCGATATTGAAATTTGGTCCTTGAAGAATGGTGTATTTTGGTGAGTTCACTATTTTGCTAAATGAGCATGTTTTCTTCGTCTATTTTAGCTTTGTTTATAATCTCAGCTAAACTAAACTAAACTAAACTAAATAGCAAATTATAGCAAAACGTAATGGAATAGCAAAAGCGATTCAATAAGATAAGCTACAATTATTAGCGCATTGCATCATTTATCCGATGACATGAAACGCAAGTGCGTCATTTTCATGAAGACAAGGCGTCAAGCAATTATTGCCACATCCATCGCCGGACAGGTGGCGGAGATGCGACAAGATCAACCAATGGACTGGCTGTGGGGGAAAGAGACACGATTTGGCGCTGCGCACGAGCGAGCGCATCGGACGAGTGACCCAGTCGGCCACAAGAACTCGCGCAGAAGCCAGCACGGACAGTGGCAATCCGCTCCGCGCTCATCGGATCACTCGGCTCGTCCGTTTCGCCGATTGAGTCCTTCGCTGCATCTGTCAGTGGCGCTTTCCGTTCCGAAGCGAGGGCGACATGTCGGCAGCTCCGGCAGGGACCGCTCGGTCTTCATTCGTCACGTTGGAAGATGCCAAGATCGGGTTCAACATCCTGTGCTGCGTCTGCGGCATCGGTTCGCTCGGCATGCCGTCCAACTACGCGCGCTCTGGACCGGTGTTCGCAACCATCGCGCTGCTCTTCATGGCGTTCGCCAACATCTACGCCACCATCGCGCTCTCCCGGGTGATGTTGGTGGCGCCGTCGTCTGCTAAAACATTCGGCGACATCGGTCGCTGGGCGATGGGAAAGACGGGCTACTACCTTGTCATGATCTCGCAGCTCGGTGTGTGTCTGCTGACGCCGTGTGCGTTCCTCGTACTCGGCGGACAGCTCCTCGACGTGCTCTTCCCTGACTCGTTCAACCAGACCGTCTGGATTGCGTTCATGGCTCTCCTCGTCATCCCTGCGGCCCTCATCCCGAACCTGAAATCGAGCGCTGGAGCAGCTGCCATTGGCTGTGTCGCCACCATCATCGCGGACGTCATCGCTGTCGCAGTGCTGCTGTACGAGCTGCGCGGCCACCCGAGCATTCCTACTCCCGACGTGACACTGCACCAGGTGCTCACGAGCTTTGGCAACCTGTCGCTGGCATACGGCGTCGCTATCATCATCCCCGACCTGCAGCGGCAACACTCGCAGCCACATCGCATGCCGCGCGTGGTGCTGCTTAGCCTGGGTCTCGGCTCCGCGTTCTTCCTCGCACTCGCTGTGATCGGCTACAGCGCTGGCGGCTGTCAGATTTCCGGCAACATTTTGTTCTCGATTGCCAACACGGTCGACCCAAGCGCAGTGACGACTCTCGGCTTCACGGCTCACCGCGGCGCCGTCATCATGTCGTACTTGTTCATGCAAGTGCACATCTCGATCGTGTTTTCGACACTCATGCAGCCAACGTTCTATATGCTCGAGCGAGTGATGCTGGGGATGCACAAGGATGACGACGCGGATCTGCGCGACTCGTACCAGATCGCCACGACCCCGTCGGGTTCGTCACATCTCGGAGACGACCTTGAGGGAGACTCTGCCGAAGTCGTCGACCTCTCGGCCGCGAAGGACGAAGCGATGCTGTCCGAGTACCGCGGCACCAAGAACGTCATTCGGTACACGACGACGCGTATCGTGGTGATCGTCGCACTTGGTGCTGTGTCTATTGCGCTGCGCGACCACTTCCTCGACATCGTCGACTTCACCGGCGCCACGTTCATCACTGTCAGCTGCCTCATCCTGCCGCTAGTGTTCTATCTCAAGGTGCTCTGGACCAAGCTCGCGCTGTACGACAAGGTGCTGTCGCTCGTCATCATCGTCATCTGCCTCGTGACCGGCGTGTACGTCATGATCTACGCGGGGAAGAACCTGTTCAACCCGGACTCGAGCTCGTCGACGTTCCCGTACTGCTCGGAGGAGTACCAGACGACTCCCTACTATGTCAGAGGAGACTAGCGTGTTTCATTTAGGAGCATGTAATAGGTATCATTCCTTCCGACAGTCCTATCGGATAGACGAAGCGTTCTGTGATGGCGAGCTCCGGTACAGTATACTTTCAGAGCACTAAGCAAAACAAGGCAGTCGCACAACCAATAGCGTTCGTAGTGCTCGTTCGTTCATGCAGGGTAAGCGCCGCCACCACCGCCTAATACTCGAACACACCTTAGTGTCAATCAATCGATCGTTGCATATCATTGCAGACGTTCCTCGGAGTTTATGACATGCGTCGGTAATGACACTAACACTCGCGATTACAGAAACGGGAGGCTCACATTGAACTTCAGTCACTGATTGTTGCCAATCAAATCATTTGGAGTTCGTATGCTCACGAATAACTCGTTTCAATATGCCTCACGTCACACGGTGCAAAGCCGGGCGTGCTCCGTCTCTTGCTGCGTGTCCGGTGCATTGCCTGCGACAGGGATTCAGTAAACGAACGTAGACGGAGCACACGAATGTGGATAACACATCTAAATCAGTTGATTTCACTACCAAACACACATTGCAATGATATAACGAAATGATACCATCGCACTTCCCCTCCGTAATCGAAAGAACTGAAGGCAACCGGATCTCTCGCTTCGTTGCCTATGCACTCCAACCCGAGCGAGCACTCGCTGGGCGACCTGCGCGCGTGCGACCAGTCGCTGACTGCTTGCGTTTCCCATTCAACCCTGCCCTACACTCGCCTGCAATCACACCATCAATCGATGGCGGCCCACAAGATCCTCCAAGGAACCGAGCCTCCAGTTGAACCACCAACAATAGCGGCCCCTGCGCGATTATTCGACGACCCAGCGACCGCGGCCAGCGACAGCTCCAACAACGGAACAGGACAGCGGGCCACATCGCCGCGCCATTTCCGCATTTGAGCCCGCGGTCCGTCGCAATGGCCTCATCTGTCGCTGCTCCGTCGGCGGCGAAGCGCTCCGGCGCGCTCTTCACGTTCGAGGATGCCAAGGCCGGCTTCCAAATCTTCTGCTGCATCTGCGGCATCGGTTCGCTCGCCATGCCGTCCAACTACGCTCGCGCCGGGCCGGTGTTCGCAACCATCGCGCTGCTCTTCATGGCGTTCGCCAACACGTACGCCACGATCGCGCTCTCCCGAGTGATGCTGGTGGCGCCGTCGTCGGTCAAGACCTACAGCGACATCGGTCGCTGGGCGATGGGAAAGACGGGTTACTACCTCGTCATGATCTCGCAGCTCGGCGTGTGTCTGCTGACGCCCTGCGCCTTTTTGGTTCTGGGTGGGATGCTGCTGGACGTACTCTTCCCTGACTCGTTCAACCAGACCGTCTGGATCATCTTCATGGCCGTGCTCGTCATCCCGGTCGCGCTCATCCCGACGCTCAAGGAAGGCACCGGCGCCGCAGTGGCCGGCTGTCTCGGCACCATCATCTCGGATGTCATCGCCATCGCTGTGCTGCTGTACAACCTTCGCGGCCACCCGAGCGTCCCCGCACCTGATGTGACCTTCCACCAGGTCGTAACCAGCTTCGGCAACCTGTCGCTGGCTTACGGCGCCGCCATCATCATCCCCGACCTGCAGCGTCAGCACTCCGACCCGAAGCGCATGCCGCGCGTCGTGCTCGCGAGTCTTGGCTTGGCATCTGCCTTCTTCCTCATCCTCGCAGTCGTTGGATACAGTGCCGGTGGATGCCAGATCTCCGGAAACATCCTCTTCTCGATCGCCAACACGTCGGACCCGCTCGGGGCGACGACGCTCGGCTTCACCGCCGACCGCGGTGCCGTCCTCATGGCGTTCCTCTTCATGCAGCTGCACATCTCCATCGCCTTCTCAACCATCCTCCAGCCGGCGTTCTACACTCTCGAGCGACTCTTCCTCGGCATGCACAAGTCCGCTGACGTGGTCATCATCGACGACGACCTGGAGCTGCAGGAGAAGACGTCTTTCCGCCAGGTCACGACCCCGTCCGGATCTTCCGAGGCCGCCGCCAGCGCTCAGCTAACGACCGACAGTGTCACCTCCGAGGCTTCGCCGACCGAAGATCAAGACTCGGACTATAAGGGCACCAAAAATGTGATGCGCTACGTGCCGGCGCGCATCCTCTTGATCGCCATCCAGGCCGGCGTGTCCATCGGACTCCGCGACCATTTCCTCGACATCGTCGACTTCACCGGCGCCACGTTCATCACCGTCTGCTGCCTCATGCTCCCGCTCGTCTTCTACCTCAAGGTGCTCTGGACTAAGCTGCCGCTGTACGAGAAGGTCGCGGCGCTCGTGGTGCTCGTGATCTGCTTCCTCGCCGGCGTCTACGTCATGATCTATGCCGGCAAGAACCTGTTCAACCCGGACTCGAGCTCGTCGACCTTCCCGTACTGTTCGGAGGAGTACCAGACTGAGCCCTTCTACGTTAGGAACGAAACATCGAGCTAGAGTTAGCGCTGTAAGAGTCGAGACTGTCCAGTGTTGAATGATTTACCTTTGTCAGCCAGCGCAAGGCTTTGAGTTCATCATCGATTCCTCTGATGATGAGAGGTAGTCTCAACGCCACACCTCTTTCAAGGCAGTCTCAACGCGGCATCCTGAATGGAAACAATGCTGCGCACAGAGGATTTTGCAGTGTAGCGAAAGCCTCAGACACCGCCCATGCGATCCGAGACGCTCGAAGCGTCTCAACAGCCTGATGAGACGCCTCGTCTCGTTTGATCTCGTTTGGAGCGGGTTGTCGGGTTCGAAACGGGTCGAGTACCGGTGCAACTTCAGACCCGGCCTGCCAACTTCAGACGTCCGGTGCGAAGGCAAGCACTTCAGATCATGTGACAACCGGTCAGCCGACGAAGACGAACGTAGACGAAGCGCGAGGCGTCGTGACTTTGTATCCAGTCGACTCTCTCACATGCAGGATTTGCGCAAACGGCATTGCTGCAAGCGAACAGGCACGCGCCTCCGCCATCACAAGAGCTTTCTGACCCATTCAATAGTCAGTCCCAGTCGAACTCGTGGGATCCATGCAGAGTCGGCGAACCGGTGTGACCGGCTGGCCGGTGGTGGAGGACGCCAATCGTCAAACTAATTGACCTGCTCGCGTCCTCGCCGCACAGGTCGTCACAATCGTTTCGTCCGCGTGCACTGCAAGCGACCATGACGGCCTCCAATGGTGCGACCCCGTCGCGCTCTGCGTGGTTCACGCTCGAAGACTCCAAGGCTGCCTTCAACATCTTCTGCACGGTCTGCGGTATCGGCTCGCTCGGGATGCCTGCCAACTACGCGCGTGCCGGCCCGGTCTTCGCCACCATTGCCATCGTCTTCATGGCCTCGGCCAACATCTACGCGACCGTCGCGCTGTCCAAGGTGATGCTCGTCGCTCCGTCCACCGTCAAGACGTACGGCGACCTGGGCGACTGGGTCATGGGCAAGTTCGGCCGCCTCATCGTTGTGATTTCGCACATGGGTGTGTGTCTTCTGGCTCCGTGCGCTTTCCTCGTCCTCGGCGGCACGCTGCTGGACGTGCTGTTCCCCGACTCGTTCAGCCAGACGGTCTGGATTATCTTCATGGCCGTCATGGTCATCCCCGTTGCCGTGATCCCGACGCTCAAGGAAGGCGCCGGCATGGCTCTCGCGGGCTGCCTCGGAACGATCATCGCCGACATCATTGCGGTTGCGGTGCTGCTGTACCAGATGCGCGGCCACCCGAGCATCCCGTCGTCTGATGTCACGGCGCACCAAGTGGTCATGAGCTTTGGCAACCTCTCGCTCGCGTACGCTGCCGCTATCGTCGTGCCGGACCTCCAGCGCCAGCACTCGAACCCGCGCCACATGCCCCGCGTCATCGTCGTGAGTCTGGGCCTCGTCTCTGTCTTTTTCCTGCTGCTCGCCATCGTCGGCTACACGGCCGGCGGCTGCCAGATCTCGGGAAACATCCTGCTCTCGATCACCAACACGTCGGACCCTTCGGCGGCCACGACGCTCGGCTTCATTGCCGACCGCGGCGCCGTCATCATGTCGTTCCTCTTCATGCAGATGCACTTGACGATCGCCTTCTGCACCATCCTGCAGCCGCCGTTCTACATGCTCGAGCGTCTGGTGCTCGGCATGCACAAGGTCAACCCGGCGATTGCTAACGAGGAGACCAACGAGCTTGAGGAGAAGATCTCGTACAACCAGCTGCAGACGCCGTCGGAGGGAGTCAACAGCACCGACCTCGAGAGCAACTCGCAGGGTGTCGACACGGCCGATGACCGGACGAGCCGCGTCACGTTGGCCGAAGACGAGACGGAGGATAGCGCCGAGTACCAGGGAACGCGCAACGTCATTCGCTACGTCGGCGTGCGTATCGCGCTTGTCGCGGCCCTGGCCGTCCTCTCGATCCTTCTGCGGGATCACTTCCTCGATCTGGTCGACTTCACGGGTGCCACGTTCATCACCACGTGCAGCCTCCTCGTCCCGCTCGTGTTCTACCTGAAGGTGCTGTGGACCAAGATCCCGCTGTACGAGAAGGTCATCTCGCTTGTGATCATTATCGTCTGCTTCCTCGCCGGCGTCTACGTCATGATCTACGCCGGCAAGAACCTGTTCAACCCGGACTCGAGCTCGGCGACATTCCCGTACTGCTATGAGGAGTACCAGGACGAGCCGTACTATGTGCGGAGTAGTTAGTAGGGTTCTTTATTGTCAATGGCATATATTCGATCGTGCACATTTCCGCTCGCACCATATCGCTAGAGTGCCGTTGGTATAACGTCCAGCAGCAACACAGTCCAATGTTCAGCCAGGAAAGACAGGATCTATGTTTGACACCAGGCTCGCAACGACAAGTTGACTCGAGTTGTCACGTGGCGTCGCATCACTCGAAACTGATCTCTGTGGCGAAGCACATGGCCGCTCCCGTTGGGTCAACGCAAACAACGTCAACACCCCTGTGACAGCAACGACATTCAGCAGCTGCAATGGACGCGTCGATCTGCGTTGCTGCTGCGCCGTGACGTGTCACTGCACTGCATCTATCGTTTGTCGGCTGGATCCGACGTCACGGAATGCAAGCCCGATGTGTGCTGTGCTCCCCATCGTTGAATTGGCACACGACCGAGAGTCAGCCGAGACAACAGTGCACTACGAAGCGCAATCCGATCAACCGGTCGTCAAGATTCGACCCACGGTGAGAGAGCTGGTGCAGCGGAGTATCCGCCACTTCAACTGCTCGACACCGTACACTTTGCGACTTGTTCATCTGTATTGCATCCCATCGTTGAACGCTCGTGCGGACGCTGGTTACCGTGCTCATACTCTTGGCACTGCAAGGTCTAGACGGCGGCCAGCATGGCTCCGTTGAAGAACCCACGGCAACATATTCCACTCGGCATTCAACTTCAACTCCTCCAATCGCCCCCATGACACGTCAAGAGAGGACGATCGCTCCGTACCTCTGCAGTGTGCCACACCAGATGGGGCGTCCAATCGACCTGTTGAGGTGGCCATGCAGCAAACAGCGCAGCAGCCTGCTACGCAACGAGCATCTCATCTCATCGATGGTGGATGCATGATTAGATGAGCTGGACAGAGAGCTGCGGCGACCCGCAATGACGAGTGCTCCTTCATGGCGTTGAAAAGCTTGAACAAAGAGCGGCCCGGCTAGCACCGGAAACCAGCGAATGAAGCGGAACGTGAATCGACAGTATAGCACGCTGCAAATCACTATGTATTACGCAGCGCAACCAATTTATGGAGGCATCTACAAATCATTCCGCACAATTCAGTCAATAGCATTTGTATCGGTATCCAAACAAAGAGTGCGTCATTACACACCTCAGAAAGGGGTACCGCTCGATTGGCACGAGTCCAACTTCCCGGTGGAAGAACCTCATCACCGGCAGGTCCAGCACGACGGCGGATCGGCCGCAGCTCCGGCTCTCTGCAAATCAATAGCTCGGTTCACCCAACGAAATGCTCGGCACAACAATGGGCCACTCGTTGGGTTATACCTGTTCTATGAAATAGCTCGCCGAGTTTCAGCCAGAAACTCCATAACAGTAGTGCGCATTACCACACGGACCGAAGCAGCGCTTGGAAAACCGTGCTGTCGTCGAGCAAATATGGCGCGCGTGCTTGGTTTCTGAGAACGGGCCAAGCAAGCGTACAACACTGCCATTTAGTATTCAGTGTGCGAAGCACCTGCAACTTCAGGAAAACATGGCCACTTCTCAGTTCTTTGGGATGTCAGCAGTTCTAGGGTGGCGTGCACTCGCAAGTGCGCTCTCAGTGGAACAGTGTCTCTCACTGCTTCAGTGACCCTCCATGCTCTGTGCAGCCATGGACCGTTTATGCAATTTCGAGCGGGATCGAAGGCAGCCGGCAGCCGGGTCAGGAGGTGAAGCACGTCTCCCTCGGGTTAGCGGAGACCCTCGACTTGTCTATCGGAAGGATGCGCAACTTCAGATCCTTGCACCAGAACATCAGGATCGAAAAACCTGGATAAACGCATCATTTGCTTTTTACGATATGTCTTTCTATCCATGTCCATTCTTTCGCAGTTTATCATCGAGAGAATACATAATATGCACGCCAAAGCGCATGGTGAGTATCCAAAGTACCTAAGAATGTGACAGCCCACATCCGGAATGACCGGTCGCATGTGCAACCGCTCACAGGTCACACTAAACCGAGGGGATAGCTCGCGGCCAATTGCCTAGTCGGCCCTCCCTTTGTCGCGTCCAGGAGGTTCTCCGTATCTTGACGCGTCCGTTTCTCGCGCGCTCGCGTTGAAATGCAACCAGGGACATGCCGCAAGCCCGACTACCTTGCAGCACGATCAATCACTGGTGTCGGCTGGCCGTCTCCCGCAAGCGTGCCACCGATCTCTGCACGCTCCGTCTCCAACATTCAAACCGCGGCCTCGCTCCGTCGTGGACGCCGCCGTTCTGCAGTTCTCTCTGGCGAGCCTCGACTCTGTTCGGCCTGTGAGCCATCAGTCAGCCCTCCACTACCGGTACGGCCCACGCTGTCGCTGGCCGCGTGTGGTTCTTGCCGCCGTTCACTTTCGGATTTCCTCCGTTGCAGCCACAGCTCCTCCTCCGGCTCCAAGTCTTCCGATGGTTGCCAACAACCGCATCTCGACGGCGTCCTCCATGGGCAACGTCCGTGGCGGCGGCGCCGGTCCTCGCTCGTCTGCGTGGTTCACCGCCGATGACGCCAAGGCCTCGTTCAACCTCTTCTGCTGCGTCTGCGGTATCGGTTCGCTCGCCATGCCTGCCAACTATGCGCGCGCCGGTCCCATCTACGCGTCCATCGCGCTCGCCTTCATGATCTTCGCCAACACGTACACGACGGTTGCGCTGTCCAAGGTCCTGCTCGTGGCGCCGTCATCGGTCAAGACGTACGGTGACGTGGGTGAGTGGGTGCTCGGCAAGTGGGGCCGCTGGATCACCGTCATCTCGCAGATGGGCGTGTGCCTCCTTGTGCCGATCGCCTTCCTCGTCATGGGAAGCACGCTGCTCGATGTGCTCTTCCCGGACTCGTTCGGCCAGATCTACTGGATGTTCTTCATGGCCATCACGGTGCTCCCCGTGTGCCTCATCCCGACGCTCAAGGAAGGCGCCGCCATGGCGTTCGCTGGCTGCATGGGAACAGTCATCGCTGACATCATCGGTATCTCGATTCTTCAGTACGAGATGCGCGGCCACCCGACGATCCCGTCGCCGGACATTTCGCTCGGCCAGGTGCTCCAGTCGTTCGGCAGTCTGGCGCTGGCGTACGGCGCTGCCATTGTCGTCCCTGACCTCCACCGCGAGCACCCGCAGCCGCAGCGCATGCCCAACGTCGTCATGATCACCATTGTCGTCATCTCCATCTTCTTCGTCGTCATCGCTGTGACGGGCTACACTGCCGGAGGCTGCCAGCTCTCGGGCAACCTGCTCTACTCGTTCGTCGACACGGACAACCCGACTGGCGTCTCTCCGCTCGGCTTCACTGCCAGCCGCGGCGCCGTTATCATGGCCTACCTCTTCATGCAGGTGCACATCACGATCGCCTTCTCGACGCTGCTGCAGCCGCCGTTCTACATGGCTGAGCGTCTGATCCTCGGCATGCACAAGACGACCAACCCGACGTTCACCGTGGACGACCAGGACGAGGAGCTCCAGGAGAAGCGCTCGTACGTGCTGAGCTCGACGCCGATGGAGATTTCGCGCGGCTCCGTGACGAGCACCAGCCACGGCGCGCTCGAGAGCGGCATGGACCAGAGCGAGGAGCAGGAGCCGGAGCACAACGACTACAGCCTGTCCGAGTACGAGGGTTCGCGCAATGTCATGCGCTACGTCGGCCTGCGCATCGTCATCATCCTCATCCTCGTCGCCATCGGCGTTGCGCTGCGCGACAAGTACCTCGACCTGCAGGACTTCACGGGTGCCACCGCGCATACGACGAGCTGCCTGATCATGCCGACGATCATGTACCTGAAGGTGTTCTGGCGCAACATTCCCAAGTACGAGAAGGTCGGCGCGTCGCTGATCATCGTTATTTGCTTCCTGTGCGGCCTCTACGCGCTCATCATCGCCGGCAAGGACCTCTTTACGCCCTCGGACGACGAGGCCACGTTCAAGTACTGCCCGGCCGAGTACCAGGAGACGCCGTACTACGTCCGTAGCAACTCGACCAACTAGGCGTTTGTTGGTTGTCGTTTGAGTGGGGCGAATAAGTGTAACGATATCGATACGAATAAACCGCCGTAATTTGGTTTGTTTGTAATTGACGCTTTCTTTTGTTTGGGTGATTATTGCTTCTAAATGTTTCCTCCTTTCTAAATGTTTCTTCATCTTTCATTTTCAACGTTTCGTATAATCGGTACTATATCGAAAATCATTTACAACAAAATTACAATATTATCAATTTCAAATCGGAATGCTAAAAAAAATCATGCATATTGCTATCTATATTCCCAAATACAAATAAATTCAAATACTCGGTACTGTACCATCGGTAATGTGGTTAGGTAACCATACATTTGAAGAGGTCATCTCGACGATTGGTTTAAATTCGCTTTATTGGTGAGCTCGGTGAAGCTGATCCCGCGCGTTGATTCGTTTAAAACGGCATTTTCCGATTAGCCTGCCGGCGCCCGGCAGGCTAATCGCTGAATCCTTATCTCAATAGACCATTTATTTTAACACAAGAAAGTACATACATGCTTAGGTTTGTTCTGCCACACAACATTTGTGCCTAGAACATGTTGATTTCCATTGTAATGTGGTGTGGCAGAGAGTGACTTTTGAAATTACAGGATTATACTTAGTTAAGATAATTGCGGATTAGCGTGCCGCACGTTTGTGCCAAACTGAGGACCCTGACGGTGTCGTGCTCGGTGGCAGCTAATTCGGCGGACGAAAATAACAACCAATCCGTGGTGCGTGTGGCAGCAGAAAATCGGGAGTTTGATGAACATTAGCCAATCCGACGTGTCAATTTCGGTTGCTGTTTGAGGTTATTAGCCAATCCACGCAGATCAAGTCGGCGGCTAATAGGCGGCAGGATTTTAACACAATCAAGTACTCTGGGGTATAGGTGCGGAAGTCTATGCTGGGTTTTTATGATCGATCACCCACGGGTTTTTCACTATGTGCAAAGGTTTTACCCAGCAGCAAGATGGGTTTTAGATCCGTAACCCCGATTTATCGCATTTGGCTACCCTTATTAAAAATTCGTAAGCGATACGAGAAATTTTCCTCCACTTTCACCTCGTCCTTCGTCATATCCCTATCTAATGTCATATCTGCCTCTCTGCTCACGTCTCAGATATTGATCAGCTCAGGATCTGATTTAGTTCCGCGTGAATATGTTAGGGTGGTCGCATGAATGAGGCGGGAATCTGATACCACTGCAATTAGAAACCACTCAAAATCACGAAACTTTAATATAGCATGCGATGCAGTAGGAAAAAAAAATTGGAGTACTGTCTGAAATTTCAGTAAGTTCGATCTTGAAGAAAATTTACATTAACAGCGAACAAGGCCACATTAACAACGAACACGAATCTGATACAGTATAGCGCTTGCATAAATGCGCCTACAAAATGAACATCTTTGAGAGGTCTTGAATACAAAGAAGTACAACCTGATATTATATCAATTTCTCAATACTATCATTTGCAACCTGTGACACTACATATAATAGTATATAAAAGGTTATAAAAAATAGTGTTGTTTTAATTATTGCTCAGTGTAATGAGTAATCCTTGCAATTTCGTAATTTACATTAACCAATGTTGATGGGTTAGCAGCTATTTAGGCACGTAATGGTGCATTTTTCGCTTTGTATCAGTACTCTATTAACCTCTGTCAGTACAAAAATCGACGTTTTTTCGGGATGCTAGCGTGGATTCCATTTTATATAGGTTTTTGTATACTCGGAAGTTCGCTTTGCATGGACTTTGCAGAGTTAAAAAACCTGGAGTATGGACATGAATGAATAAAGTACTGACACACTGCTTGCCATTGTCGTCGCCTCTCCCAAATCGTTCCTTGTCCTTCGTCATGTACCTGTCTAATGTCATATATATGAATGTGGGAGAGTATTATCTTACGTTGTTATATGCCTATTCAAAAGCATTGAACTTTAGTATAGCATGTGGTTACAGGAGAGACAAAGTGTAAGCCATGACTTTATTCGTGGGACTATGACTACCAGGTAGTCAGGATGACTGGCGGATGGATGACCGTCGCAGCGACGGTCATTCAAGGAAGCAAGCGCATCCCGGCAAGCACGAACGTCGAGTGAGCGCTATGGGCTACAGAGGAGTTTAAGCTTGGTGAGGTTTCCAGCAACAAGACAAAATCACGTCTTCTTTGCGATGAGCAAGTAATTGACCGCGCAAGTGCCAGCTGTGCGACGCGCATGCGTCTTGACGTCGTCGCTCAGCGCAGCCTTCTTGATGGCGTACGCCTGGTCGAACAGCAGTCTCTTGAGTCCGCCGCCGGAACGGCCTCGACTTCTGCTTGTGCTAGCGGACTCAGTGCAACTCGCAACAAAGCGCAGTGCTCACGAAGGCGCGCGGCAACGATGAATCGTCCGGCTTCGAGCAGCTCTTGCTCCCCGAAAACGAAGAAGATGTGCAGGATGAGGTGGAACAACGATGGACCCAACGATTCGATCAGCTCGATGAGTGTCTTGCTGGATTGGTTGACAACACATGGAAATTATGCTCGATGGCGCGGAGGTGAGAACCTGACGGGTGAGACGAAGGCGGTTATTGCCTCTGAGATCGCCACACTCATGACAGAAAGCGGGATTATTTCTGTTAGAAAGCCCAAAGACATCATGAACATGATTGGCCGACTGGAGCAAAGCTATCGCGAAACTGTTGATTTCCTGAGAAGCCCAGGCAGTGGTATCACAAACGAGGCCTCCCTGAAAGAAGCCATCAAGGATCGATGTCCTTACTACGATACCCTCAAGGACGTGTTCGAGGATCGGCCATCGTCGCGGCCCTTATTTACAAGCGATGATCTCAGCGCCACAAACTCCTCCTGCGTCGGAGTTGGAGGCGACATCTCAGACTCGAGAATGGCAATGCTGGAATCAGGGAGGATGGCATCGTCCTCTGTGAGGAAAGAGAGCAATATCCCGGGGAAGCACAATATCTCAAAACGGTCGGCACGCCCCAACCAGTCCAATAGTACTCTCTCCAGCACTCTATCTGAATGGAGCGAGCTCGGATCAACCCTATCGCGGACTCGAGAGACCGAGCAGGCCAGCAACAGACAGTTTCAGCAGGAGAAGATCGAGTTGAAGCGCAAGAATTTGCTGCAGACAATCACGCTAGAGGAGCGCCGCCTGAAATGCATCGAAGAGGAGTCAAAATGCCGTGTGCAGCTATTGCAGACGCAGATCAAAAAGGAGACTTTCGAGGAGCGCCGCCTGAAATGCATCGAAGAGTCAAAATGCCGTGTGCAGCTATTGCAGGCCAAAAAGGAGGCTTTCGAGGAGCGCCGCCTGAAATGCATCGAAGAGGAGTCAAAATGCCGTGTGCAGCTATTGCAGGCGCAGGCCAAGCAGGCCAAAAATGAGGCGCGGCGTGCGGAAATGACATTGAAGGTGGAACTAGCTCGCAACCGTAAGCGTTTGAGAGATGAAGGAGTACCAGAAAGTGAGATCGACGAGCTGCTTCCGTTGCACTGATGCATCTATTCCACTCGCTGACGGGGACGATACTGGTACAAGCGGTTGAAACAGTCGTGGATCATCGGACGCACTTCACGATCCAGCATGATGGACAAAAGACCGGCAGCTCCATGTTAAACTCTCGACTTGAAATGCATTTGAAGCAACGGCTGGAACACTTTCAGCAGCAATGCAGCATCTTTGAGCACCTGTACGGGCTGATCGACTGAAGATCTCGGTCGTGTCGTCGGCTTTGGAGTCAGTCCCAGCCGAAGCTCGCTTAGGAACGTCAGATACGGGTGATGGTAGTAATGCAAGCCGTTGTCGCCTGCGATCCACCTTCCTTTGCCGTTCAAAAAGAGCTTGCTAGTCGCCAGCTCGGGCTTGGTGAGCTCTTGCTGGAGTTTGGAACAGGTAAGTCGGAAAGCGAGGCGAGACACGCGGCCGAGAACGCGTTTCCAGACTGCGATCATGTGGTCCTGGACGCGGACTTGAGCGGCTGCACTCGAATTCCCAGTGATCACAGCAGAATACGATGACATCTTGCTCGCTTTTGCCGACACAAACGCGAGGAACCCACCAGACTCGTACTGCATCTGGTTCGCTTGCGCGCGGTGTTCCGTCGCGAACACGCCGAGGCAATGGTCCAATATGGCAGTCATTGCTCGGTCGCTCCTCTCGCTGGCGGAAGGTTCGTCGAGGCCAGCATCCAGCACAGTCAACATCGCGCTCGCAACTAGCCAAGATGCCATGCATTCTGGAGAGGATGGCTGTTTAGCCGGGCCGTCTATCGACATCGGTGCTTGTCGCTCGGCACTCCCAACCCACGCCACCAGCGACAAGACTACAGGCTCGAACGCTCGTGAGGCCGCGAAGTCGCACAACCGCTGGATCTGCTCCAAGAGACTGAGAAAGTCTTCATCACCAGTCTTGGCTAGGCTCGATTTCTCGCTCAATGCTTCACTTGGCGGATGTGATCGGAGATAGGCGCTTGCGCTATCCGCATGAGTGGCCATGAAGGCATGCAGCGATCGCTCAAGCTCGGCGAGGACCCCATCCGCGGTATCCATTGTCGCCACTTTTGGGCAGCACTGCTGCTGTTGCAGGTTCTCAGCTCGCCGATCCTTCATGGGTCGAACCCGGAAATGACCAACGGCAAACCGATGCAACCAAACGCCTCTTGGCTTCGTTCGCCTCGTTGATTGACCCCACCTTCGGGATACCCACCCAGCCATGAACAACATTGGTCACAGCAACCGGGAGCGACAGCCGGCCGCATTGCCGACCGCCGGGCTTTCGCCGCTCGTTCAGCTCCTGCCGACAGGATACCGAAACATCCAACCGCTCCACAAGGGCCAAGGTTGGCAAACAAATGGCTGACAGAGACGCGCCAAACCGTCGTCGAGCGGAGCGACAGCTTCGCCCGTTCGGTCTCCAGACCGCGTCGTCTTCCCAGCAATCCCAGGCTACTACGAGCGGGAGCAGCTTGGGCCGGCCGAGAGCATTTTGACAGACCAGGACGATCGTCAAGAGGAAGAGCAGTGCGATCTCGATCCCGACTCAGACTGCACAAATGGGCTTCAGACGCAGAGCGATGAGGGAGTGGCCGAGGCGACCTTCCGACCAGCGGTGCACCGGGCGTGGCAGCATGGCGAGCCGTCCCTATCGATGCCGACGACGCCAACGCCTCCTTCAGCTCCCCGCCGCCCGTCGAGTAGTGTCGGCACTCATGGCAACGCGTATGGTTTTCGGACGTGGACGTTCGCGAATTCGCTCGCTGGAGGGGTGAACAACAACGGCAGCTCATGACCCACCACTCCGTCAGCAGCTTCGGTGAAGATAGTCAACGACCACTCGGAGAGGGTCGCTCAATACTCGCTTGGCGTTGAGTTGTGAAAGCATACCGAGGATTCTTCCGCGCGAGACTGTGCTGTTTCACGGCACCAGAGCAATTGGAGGTCAAGTCTTCTAGCTGCAGGCGCTTTACGAAGAATCAAGTGACCTCTAGTGTTGGCTATGAGAGCTATACAAGCGGCCTCAGCATGCACTTTATTACGTTTGAGCCGAGCACATCACATGCAAAAGTCCATCATCCTTGCTGGCAATCTCGTTCGCTGTCAATATTGTCTCATCGACATACTCGACTTCGCTGCTTCACGTGTTTTCACAGGCTATGACTTATCATTCAGGATATTGTGGATGACAACTGCAGCGAGAAAAAGCTTGACGATGCGCTGGAGATCGTTAATGCTGCGGATACCGATTCTCACACCTTTGAAAAACTGACAACGAGACTTGATCCTTCCAATGCAGTGCTCAATGCGAACGCGAGGTTTCGACAACCTTCGGTTAAAAAGCACTTGCTCTGGAGATAAGTCCGCGCCGGGAAGCTTCTTGTATGATGGCATCAAGTGCTGGGACGGACTAAAGGCGGAATCTCCAATTAGGAACTGAGTGCTAGAAAAATAGGTGGCAGGATCACGAAACAGTGCAGCGTTTCGCCACACTCGGTTGTCATGCGTTGAGCCAGGCCATCCAACAAGAACGTAGGTCACTCGGGTCGTGTCGTCGCAACACATAAGAGCATTCAATGCATAACACCCTTTGCGTGATATGTAATCTTCGGCATGGATCTTCGGCTTGAAAGCAAGCGGCAGCAGAGTGCCATCGAGAATTCCAATACAATTCGGTAGATCATACTGAGCTTGAAAGCGATCTGCAATTACTCGCCGCTCTTCATCACCTGGCCAGTTGACGACCTTGCTGTACAGGGAAATGAGCAAACCAGTCATCCGTTCAATGTACCGATAGCACGTCCCAGCAGCGATTTCGAACATTGGCCCCAGATTCAGGATGCTCGCGTCTGACCCGTACGTCCCAATGTACCTCATAAAAACCATCAGTTGCACCTCTGTGCTCGCCGTTTGCCGCCTTCTAGTCTCGAGCACGAATTCATTGCTGTGCTCGAGGAGCGCAACCAGTCGGTGGAATGCTGGCCGATCCATTCGGAAAGATCGCAGGAACTCACGGTCACTGCACCTCCACAAATACCAGTCAGCTTTGGTAGCGTGGCGAGGTTGCTGGAGCCGTGGGCAACTATAGCGCGAACGCAGCAGTTGCTGCACATGGAGAAGCAGCGCGATGTCGAGGATGTCTTCGTCGTCATCATTCACGTCACACACGAGTCGAGTATACTTCCAGAAGAGCCGGCGACGGAGGAGGGCCGCATAAGTGTCGAGCACTTTCGCGCGGCGTGACTTTCGTAGCATGACTTTTGCAGCTTGTTGCAGACTGCAGCCCGCGGGGGGGGGGGGGGGGGGGGGGGGGACTATTCACACCGTACCTTTCCGTGTAACCCTCGTACCCCTTCTCGCACCCTCCCACTCATGCGACGAGCCAACACGCACTCTGGTGGTGACCTGGACGGTCATCTGATTCGCGCCAATTCAGCATGATCGCCATTCAAATCGCTCTGCTAGTCGCGTGGCTCGCGGCCTTCGTCGCCGCCATGGCCACAGCGATCTGCGTGAGTGTCCGACAGACAGACAAGGCCGCGTCGAGCGTTCGCCTTGAGGAGGGCGATGCCGCGCTGCACTCGGAGGTGCAGGGGCTTCGCAAGCAATTGGAGGCTCAAGAGGCACAGCTGCAAAGCAAGAACCGGCAGCTGCAGCACAAGGACCGACAGTTAGACGGCGCCAGACGAGTGCTGTCGGTCAAGAAGCAGAAGATGGACGAGATGGACGGTCAAATTGGGTATTTGTTCCAGGTCATCAAGGAGAACAGCTACATCTACCGCCATCAGCAGCACAAGATCGAGGCGAGCCTCCAGTGCGCGGAGAAAGCACTTGCCAGCAAGAACCAGGAGCTCGCGCTGGTGCGTGCCGAGCGCGACCAGCTCTGCGAAGATCGCGATAAGTGGTTCCGTCTCGAACTCGCTGTGCTTCGTGCGGAAACTGCGAGCCTGAGCTCGTCGTCGACCATTGGCAGCGCGCGCAGCGCGGCGGCGACCTTGAGCAAGACAGACTTCGGGACAGGCCGCGGGCTGCGGACCTGGCAGGAGGTGACCACCACACGGGACACGACCCAGTGACCGACACACTCTGTCGAGCACCTGGTCGAGGTCGGGTCAATGCAGATGATGTGCCACATGTTCCTGTGCAACTGATGCATGGATCGCGGATCGCGGCAGTGCAACGGCATGCGCCATTTAAACTTGGCCACGTTCAAGGTCGTCATGTTCGTGTGACTCGCATACGACGAGATGAAGCAGCGCGGCGATGCGATCGCGAGCGACGTCGCCCGCTTCCCGGAGCTCTCGGCAGGCCAAGGTCGGCATGTTCAGCGAAAATCTGATCGAGAGCTCGCTGATCAACTACGCTTGCAACCGAATGGCGTACGCGCTCGTGCCGCTTTACGACATGCTCGGGCCGGACGCCGTGCCCTTCATCGTCAACCACACGGAGCTGAGTAGCATGCTCTTCTGCGGCCAGGACCAGTTCCATGTCGTCATGGACTGCGCGGCCGCGTGTCCGACGCTGCAGTGAGTCGAGCAGTTCGAGCCTGTGACGCACGAGCAGCGCCACCAGGTCACGGGCAAGAACCTCGTGGTCAAGTCGCATGCGGACATTGAGCTGCTGGACAAGGCGTACCGGCTACCTGCTGACCCGTCGCTCCCACCGGACGTGTCGACGCTCTGCTACACGCCGGGCACGACCGGCGACTCGAAGAGCGTCGTGCTGCTGCATAGCAACTTCGCCATCGTCGGCGTGCTCGCTCAAGAGCGGCTCGCGATTGATTCGATCGACGTACACCTGTCGTACCTGCCGCTGTTGCACGTGTTCGAAATAAGACCTCTCTGTTAGCTGTCCACCTGATAGTACGGCTCGGACTGATACCGCTCGGAGCAGTAGGGAAACGTCGCCGAGTCCTCGTCCGGCCGGATGAGGTTCTTGCCAGCGAAGATCATGACGTACACGCCTGCGACGGAGCAGATCGCGATGATCACCAACGCGAATGACCGCTCCCACCACGGCAGCTTGAGCCACAGCACCTTCAAATAGAGCACCAGCGGCACGATGAGACAGCAGGTGGTGATGAAGGTCGCTCCGGTGAAGTCCACGAGGTCGAGGAAGTGGTCACGCAAAGCGATCGAGACGGCAGCTAGTGTCACGATCATCGCGACTCGCACCAGAGCGTAGCGGCTGCTGTTGGGTCCGTCCTGGTACTCAGTCGATGCGTCGTCTCCCTTTTCGATGCTGACGGGAGCCGAATGCTCACTGTCGCTCTCTAGGTCGGATGCAGCTGTATCTGAGGCCGCGGATGGCGTCGACACCAAGTTGTACGGGACCTTGTCTTGCAGTTCGTCGGTCGAGCAGTCGCAGTTCCCAACCTCCGACGACTCTTGGTGCATGCCCAGGAAGACTCGCTCGGCCATGTAGAAGGCTGGCTGCAGCAGCGTGGAGAAGGCGATGGTGATGTGGAGCTGCATGAATAGATACGCCATGATGACGGCGCCGCGCGAAGCCGTGAAGCCCAAGGTCGATGCCGAGAGCGGTTCGCTGGGTGACACAATCGAGAAGAGGATGTTTCCGGACAGCTGACACCCGCCGGCCACGTAGCCTGCGATCGCCAGCGCCAAGAAGAACGCCGAGACGAGCAGCAGGCTGAGGAAGATCACTCGCGGCATCCGGTTCGGTTTCGAGTGCTGACGCTGGAGATCTGGCACCACGATTGCTGCAGCGTAGGCGAGCGAGAGGTTGCCGAAGCTCATGAGCACCTGATGTACAGACACGTCGGGGGACGGCGGAGTTGGGTAGCCACGCAACTCGTAGTTGAGGATGGAGACAGCGATGATATCGGCCACGAAGGTGCCGATACACCCGGCGAGCGCGAGCTTGGAGCTCTCTTTGAGCGTTGGAACGAGGGCAATCGGGATGACCACGGCTGCCATGAAGCCGATCCAGAAGGCTTGACTGAAGGCGTCCGGGAAGAGTACGTCAAGCAGTTGTCCGCCGAGCACCAGGAATGCGCATGGCGTCAGTAGACACACGCCCATGTGCGAGATGACGACCAGGTAGTAGCCCCACTTTCCCATGGCCCAGCGACCCAGATCGCTGTACGTCTTGACCGAGGACGGCGCCGCCAGCATCACCTTGGAGAGCGCGACGGTAGCGTAGATGTTGGCGAACGCCATGAAGAGCAGTGCGATCGTGGCGTAGAATGGTCCCGCGCGAGAGTAGTTGGACGGCATGCCGAGCGAGCCGATGCCGCAGACACAGCACACCATGTTGAAGGCAGTCTTGGCGTCTTCGGCTGAGAAGAACGTCGAGCGCGAGGAGCGCGAGGAGGACGAGCACGAAGACTTGAGGAGACGCATTGCCTTGGGCTGAGTAGATTTCAAAGTGTGGTTGTCACGCTGTCGCCACTGCTAGCCTCCTGCAACGAGAGGCAAGCTGCCGGTGCTCGGTTCTGGTGCTTTGGGAGCGTAGGCGTCGAAAATTGTACCCGGTGGTGCACCGTTCGCCTGATCGGGTGCTTGCAGCGGTGACGTTTCTCAGTTACGAAGTGGACGTATTTGCCGTTGCGGCATACAGACTGCGTTGACGCCAGGGTGAACTTCAAGGTTGGCAGAAATGCGCCGCGACTACTTTATGCGCGCGGTCGCATTCCTGCTCGCGGCTGTCGTGGCGACTGCAAAGTCTGCCGAGTGGGAATGCGATTGTCTCCGCGTTACCGCCGGATTTTTATGCTCAGGTTGAATTGCCGAGCAGAAATAGCACTAAGTAAGTGTATTATCCGATTCGCAAATAGTAACTATTCCAAACTTACTGAATTGAGTTCTCCTTGTCTCACGTCAGAAAGACACGTCGAGGTTCGTTCACCAGTCGTTTCGATCACAAAGTTTCTGGTTGCACCATCGAGCAAACGTCTCGAAGACATGCACGCGCGCTGCGCGACTGTTTTGCGGGCAGAGGTCGCAGACGTCTTCAGAGTGTGGACGAGGGTCGCCTTGAAGTTGAACTTTCCTGCTGAATTGTGGAGGAACGACTGCGACTGGACCGGGAGTTAGGACAGAGCGAAGAGTCTCGAGCTTGTGAGCGACGGCCAGCCAAACGGCAGGATTTCTGTTCTGGTACTTCCGCCAACGACTGGCTCGGCACTGCGATGGCCAAGCGGCTTTGTTGTGGCAATGATGAGCGAGCTGGTCGACTATTTGTTGACAGCAGGGGGAACACAGCTCGACACCAATACGCTCAGCAGCGACGCGATCCCTTTCTATTCGATACGCTACGCTCACTGCATAGACCCCTATCTACATGCCCGCGCTGGCCGATCGAACAGCTCTACCTCCAGCAGTGTCGACTATACCTTCGTCGTGACTTTTCAGATCCTGTCTCCTCACAATCGTGCAAGCAAAAACTCGTGATGAGAGCGTACCGATTCGACTGCTCGACGAAATGCGCCACCGCACAGCCACGACATGTGCGGCGCGAGCACATCCTTTGCTGAAGTGGAACGGCCGGGTCTGTAATGTGACAGTCTCGAGTCGGCAGCGGTCCTGGCGACGATGGAGACGCAGGTGATTGGGCCAATGGTGATGTCATGTCACAATCGAATGATCGTCAGCGTTCTAACGCCTCGTTTTGACCTGCTCTGTTGCTCGCCAATCGGACGGCAGCCATGAGAGCGTCGTACCATTGATTAATCGTCCGCCACGGACTCGAGGCCAATTGCGTCAACATCATACCGGTGCCATTCAAGAATTGAGATGTATGCGCGTCTCCGCGTGCCAACTGATGTCAGTGGGTTGAATGCACATGTGGATGTGGTACCGATACACATACAGCAATACAAACCACTCGCGCCGGTTGACAATAGACCTCTGGCATCGCAGCGACAAGCTAGAGGCGATCAGGGTCTTCTCGCTGTCGTTATCGGTACCCACGAGCCTGGACAGGCAGCCATGCGATACCGCTCGCGACGCTGAGGGAGTGCTGGCATCAGCGTAGTTGCTGTGCCGGACAGTAACGCAATCGAGAGATCGCGGGTCACGATCGTGTTCCCCACAAGCCGAACTGCCTGCGCAATGACCCGAGTCGGCGACAGCGATGGAGTCGTGCGCAAGCCGGCTGCCGGAAAGATCCGGATCCGAAGACAGAGCTGGGAGAGGGCTGTGCCGCCGCTGGGATCGATAGCATACAGTCTCTGCACGTCCAGAGCTCGAACACAGGAACCGGATCTCTGCAGCGACCGGCCATGCAAATCGTGATGGATTCTTCTGCCGCTCCGGATTGTTACCCTCGAGGATCCTCAAATAGCTGTTCCCTCTCCCTCTCGAGTCGCTTTCGAGAGCGCTTCGCTCTCATTGATGCAAACGAGTTTTCCGGTTTTAAAGACCGGAATCTCCTCGCTCAGATAGCAGTTGCATTTGCAGCAAATATAATTTTGTGCAGGCTCTCAGTTATAGAGGTTTCAGCAATGGACGATCTTCCATAAAAGTGACATGGCGAGACTCGTCTCTTCCTCAAATCGGAGCATCCTGGCCTTTCCGGTGCAACAAAACTGAATCAAAGCTCGGATGCGCATTTAGATATGACCAATCAGGGTGTTTTGTCGTTTTT
Organism: Phytopythium vexans; assembly: GCA_003413675.1. NCBI lineage: Eukaryota > Oomycota > Peronosporomycetes > Pythiales > Pythiaceae > Phytopythium > Phytopythium vexans. Next base: position 155,709 of record QLOC01000018.1, on the reverse strand, counting down.
ATTTTTTTCTCGCAACAAAATGACTTGATCAGCGCTCAGTATGCGGCAAATTATTCAACAACATTCGGACGCGGTACACACGCAGGACAGCGCTCCCTTCAAGCGGTGACGACCTGGGCCGGCTGATCCGCGTTGGGAACGAATTGCGCCGTCATGTACCCATACGCGACGCACACGAGGTCGCACGTGATTGTAAAATCAGCCCTTGTGCGCCTGCAACACCAGACAAACAATCAATAAAGACAGGACATTTGCTGGCGGTCACGCGGAACACGGAAGGCGAAAGCAACACGGGGTCCTGCACCGCCGCCCCACCAGCTCAACGCTCTCGCCTTACCATCATTTCTCTTCTCTGATCCAGACGCCATTCACGGTTTTGACGCTGATCGTGTATCGCATCATCGAAATGTTCTCCCTGTAGTCAGAGACTAATACAGCGTGCCCATGTGCAGTTTTGATTGCCGCCGGAGAGCTCGGCCAGCAGCATGCCGTCGGACCACCCCGACGGCAATGCATCCTTTCGATCCAGGTGTGGGTTGCCAGCTCCAGATCATCTTGAAGATCGCCAAGTATGCGGAGCTGACACTGGCTTGAGGGAAAGTGACCTTCAAGTTCAACGCGGTGCGATATTGAAGTTCCAGTATACTGGACTTGTGACCGATTTCTAATGCTGATCAACACGGCGATTTTCCGCAAAGCAACTGGTTTCTGGCAGCCTGTTGGCTTGAACGTGACCTGGCCGAAGAGCTCAACCCGCTTTGCTCGGAGAACGTCAGCCGAGGTCCGATTTGCGGAAGTTGTTCCATTGTAACGTAATCCTTCCTAATTCGATTTCTTCCCGGTCCTTGAGGCGAACAGAGCACAAAGAGCTGAAGTTGTTGTACCCCGAGGCGCATCCCCAGAGGGCTCGCTGTCACCTGGATTGTCGCTGCTGTGAACGCCGCACCCAAACTATCCACTTGGCGCACGACGTGCACACTACATATGCTCGCCGTCATACGCGCGGCAATTAATCCGTGTTTAGCTAAATGCCTATAATGAGAAACCGATCGCTCACAATGTCGCTCGTCGCATGACATGTGGCGGCGACCCGAGGGAGGCGCGAAATTGCCGCGTCCTTCGGTGGGAGCTGCGAGGTGTCAAGCGATGCGCATGTGACCGTCCAATCGATCGTTTGGATGCAGCTTTGGGCTCCTCCTTGGTGACCAAAGCCAGCTCGTCGGCGACGATTCGCAGTGACCGAGCCTCAGTCACGGCGACCCGGCGCTCCGATTGGGCGAAGCGCCACAGATCATCTCAGTTGGCCGGCTCCGTATCTCGGCGGCCCTGCACTTCGCTACCGTTGGCGATAGACAGGGCTTGGTGTCTGTTGCGCATTCTATTTGACTTGGTGTTTGTATGGGTTAACAATAGGTGCATGCATGCTAGAAGCCAGTGCCACTCTCCTCGGCCTCCAACACCAGACTCTGCTGGTGTTTGATACCTGTGCACGGAATAGAGACAAGGCAAGAACGTGAGAGCGGCGGGACCGACTGTCTAAAACCCCCTCATGGGAGAACCATACTGCGCCGAGTGACAGCGAGGATGCGCAGCTCCTCGCTCTGTACCGTATCCATATGCTGAGGTTTCTCTGCAGGTGTGTCGTCGAGGGCTGCAGCTGTCAAGTGTACGCTCTTGTCGGCAGGTGGGTCCGGTCTCGCAAAATCCGAGTCGGGTCGCTCGCGGTGCTCGCGCCTCACCGCTCGCCTCACTTTCCAATCTGCCGTCTTCGGCTCAAGTCTCCACTCCCGGAAGGACCCGCTCTCCAGCTCGACCCCGCCGCGAGCGCGAAACTCATCCACCATGGGCAAGGAAGGACGTCGCTGGATCATGGTCGACGACCTCAAGGCCGCCTTCAGCATTTTCTGCTGTGTCTATGGCATTGGTACTCTCGGTATGCCCGGCAACTTCTCGCGCGCCGGACCTGCGATCGCCACGGTCGCTCTTCTCTTCATGGCCTTCGCCAACGTCTACGCTGGTTGGTGCATCTCCAAGACGATGCTGATGGCCCCCAAGTCTGTCAAGACCTACGGTGACATGGGCGAGTGGTGCATGGGAACGGCTGGCCGCTGGCTGACTGTCATCGCGCAGATCAGTACCTGTCTGCTGCTCCCTTGCGTGTTCCTCGTGCTCGGCGGTACGCTGCTGGATGGCCTCTTCCCGGGTGCCTTCAGCCAGTCCGTGTGGATCATCCTCATGGCCCTCATGGTTCTCCCGGTGTGCCTGATTCCGACTCTCAAGGAAGGAGCTGGAGCGGCCTTCGCTGGCTGCGCGGGCACTCTCATTGCCGACGTCATTGGTGTCGCTGTTGTCATGCACGGCATGCGCGGCCACCCGTCGGTCCCATTCCCGGAGCTGTCGTTCGAGCAAGTGGCCGGCGCTTTCGGCAACCTGGCGCTCGCGTACGGTGCTGGTATCGTGATTCCGGATGTTCAGCGTCAGCACAGCGTGCCGACTCGCATGCCGGGTGTGGTGCTTGCGACACTGACGCTCATCTCGTGCCTCTTCCTGACGCTCGCGTCGACGGGTTACTCAGCTGTCGGTTGCCAGATCTCGGGCAACTTGCTGTACACCATCTACCCGGACTCCGTGACGGGTCTGACGAACCTCGGCTTCAAGTCTGACTGGGGTGCCGTTGTGCTCGCCTACCTGTTCATGCAGCTGCACATCACGATCGGCTTCGCTGTGATCATCAACCCTGCCTTCTACATCACGGAGCGTCTGTTCCTCGGCATGCACAAGAAGGCCCAGGACGACATTGAGAACGCCATCAGCTACGCCGATGCTGCGACCCCCGCCGATGGCGTCGTGGAGAAGGAGCGCACGTCCAAGATGTCGTTTGTGTCGATGGCCGACACTGCTCACGACATGGGCGATGCTGAACTCGAGGCTGCCGAGTACCGTGGTGTGAACACCATCAAGTACGTGCTGCTCCGCATCGCGATCGTCGTCGTGCTCGTCATCCTCGCCGTCGTCCTGAAGGACCACTTCGCGGACTTCAGCGACTTCGTCGGTGCATCGTGCAACACGGCCAACTCGATCGTGCTGCCGATCATCTTCTACTACAAGAAGGCCTGGAACAAGGTCAAGCTTGTCGAGAAGATCCCCGGCATCCTCGTTGTTGTCATTTGCACGTGTCTTGGCTGCTACGTGACATACACGACGGGCAAGTCGCTCTTCACTCCCACTGACAGCGACATCGCCTTCCCGTTCTGCGGCGGCGAGGACGAGAACACCGTGTACTACAACTACACGGCCGTTCACGGCAGCAGCTAGGCAAGACTTGTAGCCATTACCAGGGTTCGAACTTGGTAACATCAGTGTGAATGAATACAACAGCGTAGTTTTACCGCAAAATGTGTCATATTCGGTTGATTCTCGCATCGATCAGTGCCAACATCATGGCACTTTGCATTCATCGTGCATCAACTGCTTGTCAACGTGCCCGTTGTTGTATCGCTGGAATGCAAGGTCGCTCCTCCGCACAGTCACAAATCGGTTTGCTTCGATTTCATTCGTGGATAGCGCCTCCGATCACACGAGTCAGACCCCAAGCACCATCAAGCCCTCCACTGTACAGGATTGTTCCTTCCTGTGGTATTCAGCTGCGCCAACGCATCGATCGGTAGGTGCACAGAATCCCGAATCTGTGTCCGAGATATCAAACACATTCACTGAACTACTGAACTACTGAACCTCTCCAGTACCCTGTGACGACTTCGAACCAAATGGATTCCGATGGTCGGCATCTCGCACATTTAGATGCACTACATGCACATGAACAACGCAGATTCCAATCGATCGGGTATTATTGAAAGCGAATACACGACAACGATCGAGGAGCGCCAACAAGAATCTGAGCACCCAATTGGCACGCACGAGAAGGCTAGCCGCTCTCCTCCACGGCCGTCTTGTTGTAGTAGACGTCGAACTGATCCTCTTCGTGGCAGAACCCGAAGGTTGGCGCGTTCGGGTCGGCCTCGTCCGGGTTGAAGAGGCTTTTGCCGGTGTTGTAGGTCACGTAGCAGCCGAGTCCGAAGCACACGATCACAACCAGCAGCGCCGGGATCTTCTCGTAGATCGGGATCTTGGTCCAAAGCTTCTTGAGGTAGAACACGATCGGGAGGATGATGCAGCTCGCCGTGATAGCGGACGCGCCGATGAAATCGGCCAAGTCGAGGAAGTGGTCACGAAGCAGCACCGACGCCACCACCTGGATCGTGACGATCACGACACGCAGGATCGCATACTTGATCACGTTCACACCGCGGTACTCGGCGGCCTCGGATTCTTCGTCCAGCGACTCCTTCTCAATGTCTGCCATCGACACGATCGACTGCTTGGAGCTGCGCGTCTCCTTCAAGGCCTCGCCCGGAGTGGCGGCCGATTCGTAGTCGTTGATGTTGGATTCAATGTCGTCGGGACGACGCTGGTGCATTCCCAGCACGAGGCGCTCGGCGATGTAGAACGCCGGCGACACGATGACGGCGAACGCGATCGTGATGTGCAGCTGCATGAACAGGTAGGCGAGCACGACGGCACCCCAGTCCGACTTGAAACCGAGCGCCGTCATGCCAGTCGACGCGTCCGGGTAGATGGTGAACAGCAAGTTGCCCGAGATCTGGCACCCGACAGCCGAGTAGCCGCTTCCGGCGAGCGCAATGAAGAGCACCGAAATGAAGGTCAGCGTGACGAACACGACGCGAGGCATGCGCTCCGGCTGGCTGTGCTGGCGCTGCAGCGCGGGGATGACGATGCCGGCGCCGTACGCGAGCGACAGATTGCCGAACGTCGTCGCCACCTGCTTGAACGAGATGTCGGGCGTCGGCACACTAGGATGGCCCGACATGCCGTGCAGCAGGACAGCCACTCCGATCACATCGGCGATGATCGTGCCAATGCAGCCAGCGAACGCCGCGCCGGCGCCTTCCTTGAGCGTCGGCGTGAGGCACACTGGCAGCACCGTGGTTGCCATGAGGATGATCCACACGGTGTTGCTGAAGGCGTTGGGGAAGAGTCCGTCCAGCAGGATCCCGCCGAGCACGAGGAAGGCGCAGGGCACCAGCAGACACACGCCCATCTGCGAGATGACCACGAGCCAGCGACCGGTCTTGCCCATGGACCACTCGCCCAGGTCGCCATATGACTTGACCGACTTCGGCGCCAGGAGCATGACTTTGCAGATGCAGACCGACGCGTAGACGTTGGCGAAGGCCATGAAGAGCATGGCGGCGATGGCCAGTCCAGGGCCGGCCCGCGAAAAGTTGGCCGGCATACCAAGCGTTCCAATACCATAGACACAACAGAAGAGGTTGAACGCCATCTTGGCGTCCTCGAGCGTGAAGATCGGTTTGCCCATGGCGCTCGAGGGGGTGGAGCGGCGCACGAGCTGGCTTGCTTGGCAGGAGACTAGTGCTGGCCGAGGTAGATTGAACAATGACCAAACGCCCCGAGTTGTCGGACAACTCAACGCCGGCCCTCAACCTCCAGGACCGAGAACAGCAACCGAAAAGCAACGAAGACAGGTGGGTCCGCGTCTGGATGAGCAAGCTGGCGCTGCGAGAGTGAAGACTCAAGGTGGAAGCCTACGACTGTACTGGATCGTGTTCAACGAGCAGTACCACTCCACATTAATCCTTGCTTGTTAATCAGTTCCAGTCATCGGAACGAAGACGGGGTCGAGTACCACGCCTGCTGCGTCCGTGGCCGATCGGCTGCAGCCAATTGGTTCAGGTTCTCGCACCGGATCTCTGCGGCCACTGCGAGAAGTTCGAGCCTACAGCACCCGTCTGACCGGCGGAGGCTGCCGCAAGGCGCTCGCCCGGAATGAGCTCGCCTGGATGCTCTCTGGTGGCGGCATTGACACCCACTTTCTTTGGCTCCGTCTTTGCGCAGAGATCCGGAAGTTGCAGAATGTGCCGCGCTGGCCACTGTCCATACTGTACCCAAGTAAGCTCGTTGCTGATGGGAAGAGAATGCACACCGTGGCCGCTCCTTGCGCCATGGCGTTGGTGACTGACATTCCATCACCGGCAGACACTGAGAACCCAAATTGTTGACGTGCGAGGGTCGATCGCGAACACACACTCGCGGTCCATGTCGCTGCTCGAGCCAGCGATGGGGAACACCCTCGGACCGTTGCTCGCGCGCGTCCGGACGACACCGCCCGTGGCTGAATGGAACCGATCATCCGACCGAGACGGGCGAGGTCACGAGCATGAGATCACCTCTCATCGCATGGATTAACAAGGTACAAGATGGGTCTCGAAAGTAAGCTGAGCTTTTCGAATTCATATTCGGCTGCTTTGTGATCACAAACACACGAATGCTAAGAGAAACCAGAGCCGATGTCCCGAGCGTCCTCTCTAGCTGCCGTGAACGGCCGTGTAGTTGTAGTACACGGTGTTCTCGTCCTCGCCGCCGCAGAACGGGAAGGCGATGTCGCTGTCGCTGGGAGTGAAGAGCGACTTGCCCGTCGTGTACGTCACGTAGCAGCCGAGAACCGTGCAAATGACAACCACCAGGATGCCAGGGATCTTCTCGACGAGCTTGATCTTGTTCCAGGCCTTCTTGTAGTAGAAGATGATCGGCAGCACGATCGAGTTGGCCGTGTTGCACGACGCGCCAATGAAGTCGCTGAAGTCACCGAAGTGGTCCTTGGCGAGCACAGCGAGGACGACAAGCACGACAACGATCGCGACACGCAGAAGAGCGTACTTGATGCCGTTGACGCCACGGTACTCGGCAGCCTCCAGCTCGGCGTCGTCAATGTCGCGGGCGGTGTCAGCCATCGACACGACCGACATCTTGGACGTGCGCTCCTTGACGACAACACCGTCAGCGGGGGTCGCAGCGTCGGCGTAGCTGATGGCGTTCTCGATATCCTGGGTCGGCTTCTGGTGCATCTTGAGCAGCAGACGCTCCGAGATGTAGAAGGCAGGGTTGATGATCACAGCGAAGCCGATCGTGATGTGCAGCTGCATGAACAGGTAGCCAAGCACAACGGCACCCCAGTCAGACTTGAAGCCGAGGTTCGTCAGACCCGTCTCAGAGTCCGGTAGATGGTGAACAGCAAGTTGCCCGAGATCTGGCAACCGACAGCTGAGTAACCCGTCGACGCGAGCGTCAGGAAGAGGCACGAGATGAGCGTCAGTGTCGCAAGCACCACACCCGGCATGCGAGTCGGCACGCTGTGCTGACGCTGAACATCCGGAATCACGATACCAGCACCGTACGCGAGCGCCAGGTTGCCGAAGGCACCCGTCACCTGCTCGAACGACAGCTCCGGGAATGGGACCGACGGGTGGCCGCGCATGCCGTGCATGACAACAGCGACACCAATGACGTCGGCAATGACAGTACCCGCGCAGCCAGCGAAGGCCGCTCCAGCTCCTTCCTTGAGAGTCGGAATCAGGCACACCGGGAGAACCATGAGGGCCATGAGGATGATCCACACGGACTGGCTGAAGGCACCCGGGAAGAGGCCATCCAGCAGCGAGCCACCGAGCACGAGGAACACGCACGGCACAAGGAGGCAGGTACTGATCTGCGCGATGACAGTCAGCCAGCGGCCAGTCGTTCCCATGCACCACTCGCCCATGTCACCGTAGGTCTTGACAGACTTGGGGGCCATCAGCATGACCTTGGTGATGCACCAACCAGCGTAGACGTTGGCGAAGGCCATGAAGAGAAGAGCGACCGTGGCGATCGCAGGTCCGGCGCGCGAGAAGTTGCCGGGCATACCAAGAGTACCAATGCCATAGACACAGCAGAAAATGCTGAAGGCGGCCTTGAGGTCGTCGACCATGATCCAGCGCCGTCCTTCACCCATGGCGACTTGGGGGGGTTCGAGCTCGCGGTCTTGGAGACTTGGGCGACGAAACGGAGTGGAGACTTGAGCCGAAGACGGCAGATTGGAAAGTGAGGCGAGCGGTGAGGCGAACAGACCGAGGTCAAGTCGGGTCGGGTCTGCAGCAGAGCGGTGCCGACCAAAGGCGACTTGTAGCCTTCTCGTCGGCTGTAGGCGGCGATTACAGCTCCAACGTGCACGGCAAGTCACAACTCATCCTGGCGGCCATCTGGAGCGTGTGCGGTTCCGCTCCGTATCTCGCGTGCCGTAAGCGGCCCAAACAGCATTTTGGCTCTGTCCCGCCGTGGGAGGGGCGGTCAAATCAGTGACTGCTGGACCGCTGCACTCACGCCGCCGCCCCGTCTCGACCCTCAGCGTGGCACCGTGAGATGCTCACGCGGCCAGCGCCGAGTCTGGTGTTGTAAGCTCGGCGGGAAAGAAAGCCCACCCAGCATGAAAGAAGGGTCTTGCTTGAGGCCGGCGCCGTTTCTGGGACGATGCACAAGAGAGTGGCGGTGATGATTTGGCCAATGGCAGCGCAGCATTGCAGTGAGAAGGGGTCCGTCACCGGTGACAAAACGCGGTCACCTGCACCTGAGAGGCTGAAACGGAGGAATGCGTTCTAAAAGATTGGCGATTTGCCCCAATTCGCCATGCACCGAGCCGCAGCGGGCGAGCAGCTCCCTTCGCGACAGTGCGCATGCGAGCGACATTTGGCTCACATTCGCGACGAGGCAGGTGGATTCTCTTCGCTCCTAAGTGCCTACAGTGGCCGTAAAGCGCAGCTCCTCACGCGCCACGGCTCTCGATTGGAAGAAGCGACTCGGCTGAACGATGCGTCGCTCTCGCCGCACCACGAGCGCTCCGTCTCCTCGCATTTGCGCCGTCAATGTACCCACCTGAAGAACACTGTCCCGCCGTTTGGAACCGTATTGCTGGCTGGACTGGCCAATACAGTACGTGGCAGCTCTCAATCGATACACAGCACCAACAGTCAGACTCGAGGATCACAGCCACTCGAACTTTGGGTCGAAGTTGTCGGGGTCTGCAGAATGGATCAGCGCAGCATCCTCCAAAGGAACCCTCAACATCCTGGAGGCGGATCCCGCAGATGGTTTGAACAGACATAAGAGGCACATCAACAGCAGAGTGCATTGCCACCTTGAAGCATGGAGACATACAGCGCAGCAACTGAACTCACGCGATCCGCATGGCTACCTGTGCAACTGCAGCGCCGCTCCCTACTCGCTGCGCAGCGTCTGGTCGCGCGGTCACTGCTTCCGAAGCGATGGCTCCTCGTGGTGTCGCTTCACCCCTCCAACTCCGCCGCGGTCTTGTTGTAGTAGACGTCGAAATGGTACTCCTCGTGGCAGAAACCGAACGTCGGCGCGTCCGGTTCCGGGTCGTCCGGATTGAACGTCGCCTTGCCGGACAGATAGGTCACGTAGCCACCGAGCACGGCGCATACGATGACCACAATGATCGCGGGCACTTTCTCGTACAGCGGGACTTTGGTCCAGCACTTCTTAAGGTAGAACACGATCGGCAGGATGATGCAGCAGATCGTGATGGCGGACGCACCGACGAAATCGACAAAGTCGAGGAAGTGATCCTTGAGCAGCACGGACAGCACCGTGAGCCCTGCGATGATCACAATGCGCAGCAGCACGTACTGCAGTGTGTAGCCGCGGTAATCGTTGGCCTCTTCGTCCTCGTCCAGCGACTCCTTCTCGATGTCGGCTACCGACACGACCGAGTGTTTGGAGCTGCGCGTCTCCTTGAGCTCTGTCGCGACTGGGGTGTCAATGCCTTCATAAGCATTGGCTTCAACGTCGTCTGGCTTCCGCTTGTGCATACCCAGCACCAGTCGCTCGGAGATGTAGAACGCCGGGTGGAGGATGACCGAGAAGGCGATCGTGATGTGCAGCTGCATGAAGAGGTAGGCTAGCACTACAAAGCCCCAGTCCGGACTGAAGCCGAGCGAGCTCAGTCCCGTCTCCGAGTCCGGGTAGATGGTGAAGAGCAGGTTACCAGTGATCTGACACCCCACGGCCGAGTAACCCGTCGACGCAAGCGTCAGGAACAACACCGAAATGAGCGACACCGTGAAGAGCACGACGCGCGGCATACGCTCGGGCTCACTATGCTGGCGCTGCACGGCCGGGATGACGATGGCCGCACCGTACGCAAGTGACAAGTTGCCGAAGGTCGTGGCCACCTGCTTGAATGAGAGGTCGGGCGTCGGAATGCTCGGGTGGCCAGCCATGCCGTGCATCAGGACGGCGACGCCAATGATGTCGGCCAGAACGGTGCCAAGACAGCCAGCGAACGCCGCGCCAGCGCCTTCCTTGAGCGTCGGCGTCAAGCACACTGGCAGCACCGAGATGGCCATGAGGATGATCCACGTCGACTGGCTGAAGGATCCCGGGAAGAGGTTGCCGAGAAGGATCCCGCCGAGCACGAGGAAGGCGCAGGGCACCAGCAGACACACGCCCATGTGGGAGAACACGACGAGCCAGCGGCCGGTCTTGCCCATACACCATTCGCCCAGATCGCCGAACGACTTGACCGACTTTGGCGCCATCAGCAGTACCTTGGAGCACACGACGGAGGCGTAGATGTTGGCGAAGGCCATGAACGCCATGGCCACCACAGCGATGTACGGGCCGGCGCGCGAGAAGTTGGCCGGCATACCAAGCGTGCCAATGCCGTAGATGCAGCAGAAGAGGTTGAAGGAGGCCTTGAGATCCTCCGTCGTGAGGAAGCGCTTGAGGGAGCGCGCCATCGTGGCCGACTGGATGCGAGCGGAGGCTGGTCGGTGGTTGGGAGGCGGCTTGTCTTGGACTTGGAGAGTTGGAAAGTGAACCGCCAGGGCCGGCCATCCGTAGGGACTAAAGCCTTTAGTCTAAAGGTGCGCCGACGAGATCACTCTAGCTGGGTGAAGGCGCGGTGCTGCAGAACTGCAAGCGCTCCTCCCTAGCACAGAAGCGAACAGTGTGCACCGAGTACAGTAAATTACATGTTTGTGTGAGGGTGATTCTATATGCCCGCTACACCGTTGGCATTCGCGCACGGAACCCGACTCGTGGGTGAACGCATGCCCATACACCGCCGCATAGCGTTTATCAAACCATCTCGCATCTTGGCTTTCCTGAATGCTCGTGGTCTCCATTTTGTCGAGCTTGCGGCAATTGCGCGGACTGCATTGGCTCGCGGTGGTAAGGCATCGGCTGCGACTAAAACGCGGGCATAGCATCGACGAGCCGATTTCGTTGTGTACATTTTGACATGGCGTATACAGCGCCTGTCTCTATTTCGACGCCGGCTTGCAGGCGAGTTGTAGCTCACATCCTGTCGGGAGGCGTCAATGGATCCTTCTGCTCTCTGCGGGAATCCATTGACGCCTGCGAGTCGAACGACGAAGGGGATGATGACAGGCACAAGTTCCGAACCGGATCTCTCGTTTTGGCTGCACTTCTCGGACGCCCCCATCACGCCAAACGCGACGGGCAGCTGCGGGTTTGGGAGCTGAGACGCCGCGCATCCTCACCATTTGCTCCGGATCCTTGTGATGACCCTGTTCTTGCTCCCAGCTCAAATAGTGCAATGTCAGTATGAACCCGAGTAATAACCAGCCGCTGCGATGTTTGTACTGATTTTGAATTATCGGAGATTCTTTGGTGCAACTGCAACTGCTTGCTGCGCATGCGAATGCGCTTCCGTGTCGGCTCTCTGTCGGTTGTGGCTGATTTGCTGCACCGTGGCGAACTTTGCATCGCGTCGCGCGCTGCCGTGCTCTCAACGACGTCACGGGCATGCCGGCGTCCAATTGGTTTGGCGAGTGCTGGTATCTGCACACATGGCTTCAACGAAGCTGACCGCCTTGCACAGCGTTCCACTCTGGCCGTGATCATCGTGTCGGTCGCGCACGGTCTTCGTGTCCTCGGGATGGATCTGTCCGCGTAGCAAACGCCACCATCGATGAAGGTTGAAACGACTACTGTATGAACTAGGAAGGAGGCAGATTGCTCTATGCGCACAGCACCGGAATTGGAAAGCATCCGTGGCAAAATGTGTAGTCGCGTGTTTCAATGCAACCCGAGCAATTACCATCGACGCCACCGCTTAGGACGAGCCGTGCACAGCCGTGTAGTTGTAGTACACGGTGTTCTGGTACTCTTCCGGGCAGTAGGAGAACTCAATGTCGCTCGACGTCGGCGTGAACAGCGCCTCGCCGGTCGTGTACGTGACGTAGCAGCCCAACACAAAGCACACGACGAGCACGACGACGCCGGGGATCTTCTCGTACAGGGGGACTCGCTTCCACGCCTTGATGTACCAGAACACGATGGGCAGCAGAATGCAGTTGACCGTGATGCAGGACGCCCCCACGAAGTCGCCCAAGTCCGAGAAGTGGTCGCGCAGCAGGATGGAGATGACGACGAGCACGACGACGATCGTGAGACGGAGCAGCACGTACTTGATGGCGTTTGCACCGCGGTACTCGGCTGCCTCAATCTCCGCATCGCCGAGCTTCGTGTCGTCTTCACCGTTGACGTCCGACACGTACGACATCTTGGAGGACATCCTGGACGAGCGGTCCTTTGCGGTCACAGCTGGGGTAGACGCTTCACGGTAGCTGACCGCGTTCTCGAGGTCTTCTGTCTCTGCCGTCTTCTTTTTGTGCATGCCGAGCACCAGACGCTCCGAGATGTAGAACGCAGGGTTCAACAGCACCGAGAACGCGATCGTGATGTGGAGCTGCATGAAGAGGTAGGCGAGCACCACCGCACCCCAGCTCGGTTTGAAGCCCAGATCCGTCAGGCCGGTCTCCGAGTCCGGATAGATGGTGAATAGCAGGTTGCCCGAGATCTGGCACCCGACCGCCGAGTAACCAGTCGACGCGAGCGTCAAGAAGAGACACGAAATGAATGTGACGGTCGCGAACACCACCCACGGCATGCGAGTCGGCACGCTGTGCTGGCGCTGGAGGTCGACGATGACGATACCGGCGCCGTACGCGAGCGACAAGTTGCCGAACGCCCCGGTCACCTGCTTGAACGTCAGGTGCGGGAAGATCACGGATGGGTGGCCGCGCATGCCGTACATGACGACTGCGACACCAATGACGTCGGCGATCACAGTGCCGCAGCAGCCAGCGAAGGCAGCGCCAGCGCCTTCCTTGAGCGTCGGAATCAGACATACGGGAAGCACCATGAGCGCCATGAAGATGATCCACACGGACTGGCTAAAGGCGTCGGGGAAGAGGCCATCCAGCAGCGAGCCGCCGAGCACGAGGAACACGCACGGCGTGAGCAGACACGAGCCCATTTGCGAGACGACCGTGAGCCAGCGGCCTGTCTTGCCCATGCACCACTCGCCCATGTCGCCGAAGGTCTTGACGGACTTGGGGGCGAGTAGCATGACGCGCGACATGCACACCGACGAGTAGACGTTGGCGAAGGCCATGAAGAGCAGGGCGATCACGGCAATCGCGGGGCCGGCTCGAGAGAAATTGCCGGGCATACCAAGCGTACCAACACCGTAGACACAGCAGAAGAGATTGAAGGCAGCCTTCAGGTCGTCCGCCATGATCCAGCGCTTGCCGCCGGCTCCCGTCATGATGTTGGTTGGAAGGGGAAACTTGGTGTGGGGGAGGTAGAGATGTCTGCTACTGGAGGGAGAAATGGATAATGAGGCGGGACGCGGCGTCTTGAGAAGGGGGCCAACGGTCTGGGGTGGCTGCGATTCCAACTGCACAGAACTGTATAGTGACATGGATTGCGCTCAAACCGCATCCATCTCGCCGACCGACCAGGGTTTTCCGTGTTGCATGCCATCAGCAATGCTTCTTTCCCAATCAGCTTTATGCACCTGCTCAAAACGTCCGGTTCCGTTGTTGAAGGTGCGTATCCAATTCGTGCAGTTCAAGTGACGGGTCATCTGAAGCAAGCGGCCAATAGAATGGCGCTTGTGGCCGTGACACCACTTGGTCATGTAGTCCAAGAACAGGATGATGGCTGCTGCCGAGAGTCCATTGACAATGGACAAAGGCTGTCATGGAAGGTGACACTGTCAACAGGTCCAATGCTAGTCGCAGCAAGCGGTTAGGGCTCGGACGGAATAGCCCAAAATAAAAAGTGTGACCCAACCAATGAACTCTGGAGGGTTCGGTTAAAATTGAACTGAACAAATAACAGGGATGCGGCAGTTATCCACAATCCATCGAAATTGAATAGAAAATACATACAATAATGGTGAAATTTATCTAAATTTACTGTATGTTATAAACAGATCGTGCCTGTAAGAACTCGCGATGCAGAAATATCAATGGTCATCAACGAAAAATCATACGACTGTATAAATTTGGTGTAATGAATTTGCATTCACTTGGAGCATGGTCACGAGGTTTCGGCTCGTGTGACCCCACAGGGACAAAATGACGGCCGCAGGAATTGATAAGAATTTGCAGATGCTTGAAATTCTGAAAGATTTGTATTTGTAATGGGGCTCACTCAGAGAGCCCCAATTACTTGCTTACACGTTGCAGGTGAGGAAGCGGCTGCGCCTTCGAAGGGAAATTAAACTCTGAATTGAATTTTACCATGGCGCCGCTGGGCGGACGCCCGGGATCCACCCATTCACGTGGTGGACTCCCATAGGGTAAAATCCCTCCTAGTTCCTAATATGCACCAATGGCGTGTAAGGGCATGGCCCCCTTACACTACCCCTCCCCAAAAGTGCGCTCACGGGGCGCGAAGGGATACAAATGTAATATCCTAAAAACCTAAACACAGATATGCAAATCTACCAAACCTAGCAATGCGACAAAGATCCGCGACAAAGTCCGCGACACACGGTAGTAGGTTCCAGAAGGTTCCAGAAGGGTCGAGAGGGTTCCAGAATTCTGGAACGTTCCAGAACATTCCAGAACCCGGCGGGCGTGGACGAACCGCGCCGACACGATGGGAGCGGACACACCGCTTCCTCATAATCGAACTCGCCATGGAGAGGAACGACAGCTCGCGCGCGACGACAACGACGGCGACCGACGAGGCGGCCGCGGCGACGACAACGTCTGGAATGCCGACAACACCGGCGGCACCGACTACAACGGCGCCGGGGACAACGGCAAGCGCGGCGACTGCGTTCGAAGCTCCGGGGTCTGCAGCGGCGCCGACAACAACGGCGCCCTCGAGTGCTGCGAGCATGGCGATGGCCGAGAGAACTCCGCCGACAACTTCAACGGCACCGACAACGGCGGCACCGGAGACAACGGCTGGGATTGGGAGTTCGGCCTCGAGGGTGGCGACCAACACGACGGACGACAGCGCGGCGTCGCTCGCTTCGACGCCCTCAACTGCAGAAGCTTGGCCGCGTCACGGGTACCGCTCAGGCGCGCTGTTCGCACGCCCACACGACAGCTACTTGCGGCCATACGCGCTGTGGGACTTGAGCGGCGCGATCAACCCGAGATCCCTGTCCGAGATGCGCGACCTCTTCGTTCGCTGGCGTGCTGGCTTCCGCAAGCTGATGGATGTGGGCGATGAAGCGCTCACGTACTCGTGGAACGCCTTCATCAAGCGCTGGAACGTCGACGACATGGACGCGGTGATCGCGGCGCGAGAGACGGAGCGCCGCACCTACTCACGGCGCTTCTTGGCCGAGGAAGTTCATCGCATTTGCTGGGAGGAAGACCGGACGTGCCTCGCGCACGTCCTTCGAGCTGGATGTTGGTGCTGCGACGGCACGGGTTCAGCACCGCCGCGCCACATGTGGGATTCCGAGGTCCGGGATCGCCCACTTGACGATCAGCTCCGCGGATTCGTGGCGCGCCTCGAGCGGGCCGTCAGTCAGGCTAGGCGCGCCGAGCCAGCGCGCGCTCGTAGTCCGTTACAGCATCGCGGACATCTTCGAGGAGTCGAGCCCGCGGCTCCCACGTGTCCGCATCCGGCGGATACCCGAGCCAGCGCACGCGGTATTGACGATCGCGGGGGACGCCGCGACCCGAGGGACGGCTTCTTCCGCTCCGATTCTCCGGATCGGCGTGGTCGACAATACGATCCAGCACCCAACGCTCGTTTCCTGCCGAGTCGAAGAGCGGGGGAGGACCATCGCGAACGAAGCGAGGAAGCGCCGCATTTTCGGCACCGCGAGCCGGGCTTGCAGAATGTGTCGGATCAAGCGAGTTCCGAGGACAGGGAAGTCGAGTTACTTCGGGCAGAGGTGCGGCGCCTGACGCGCCGCCTCGAGTTCGCGGACCAAGATGCGGAGAACGCGGTCTCGACTGCAAATGAGACCGAGGCAAACTTGGAGACGCTGGCGGACCTTCTGCACGCGACTCAGCGCCGCTTGGACTCGCTTGAGCAGTCCCACCGGGCGCTGATGGAGCAGCGCCGACGCGAGCGCCAAGGTCTACCGCCGGTGTCGCCGCCGAGGAAGAAGCAGCGGGGACCGTAGCGCGACTCCTAGAGGCGGGAACCGAGTCATCGGCGTCCAAGTTCATGTCCGTCGCATAGTGCTTCTTGAGTCTCGAGACGTTGAATGTAGGATGGAGTCGCATTGCTGTGGGGATGTCGAGCGTGTAGGCGTCGCCCCTCTTGAACGTCACCGTAAACGGTCCAATATATCGGGGCAGCAATTTGTCAGCCCCAAGGTTCGTCACGGAACTGGGTACGATGCCTTCGGTCGAGAGCAAAACGCGCTCACCCACTTCGAACGTCGATCTGTTCCCTCGGTTGTGTCGGTCTGCTTGTTCCTTCTGCTTGTCCACGGAGCGCGCAATCGCGTCCCTCACAAAGCGGATGATCGCTTGGCGCCGCATCACGAAGTCGGCTGCCTTGGCGTCGGAGTCGCTCATCGGCTCCTCATTGCGCGTGAAGTTCCCGACGGCAGCGTCGCGCGACGCCGCGGAGGTGTCCGCTTGGGAGCGACCTTGTTGTGGTTGTTCCGCCGAGGGGAACGTGGGAGCAGGGTCGCGAATCAGCTCGCGTGCGGCACATTGAGCGACAGACGACATCCGCGTGGTTGGCGTCGACGCGTGCGGCGCCTGTGAGCGAGTTTGCACCGGAGCAAGCTCTCTGACGGCATGGGACCTCACTGGAGGCCCCGAGGCGATGGCGACAGCTGCAATTGGGTCGTCGGAGCCATCGCGTCTCTCTGGACTCGCGACTAGCGAGTCCCCTCCCCCACCAAGAGTGGAGCGACCAGGTTCGCTCCGCAACAAGGCTGGAACACGCGGGTGTCGCGCCGACGCGACGAAGAAGGGTGACAGCCCCGTCGAGGAGTGCACGGCATTGTTGATTGCGAACTCAGCCATTGGGAGGAAGTCGCTCCAAGACGACACCGACGTTGCGTAGCTGCGCAAAACGTCACCAAGGACGCGGTTCACTCGCTCCGTTTGACCGTCGGTCTCAGGATGTGCCGCGGTCGACATCGAGAGACGGGTGCCGAGCATTTCGAACAGCCGGGACCAGAATGCGGACGTGAAGCGAGGGTCGCGGTCGGAGACGATCGTGTCTGGGAGTCCATGGTGTCGGAAGACAACGTCCAAGAAAATCGTGGCCGTTTCTTCGGCGGTCACTGACGAGCGCACCGGCGCAAGATGAACCATCTTGCTCAGTCGATCGACGAAGACGACGACTCCTGTGTTCTGGTGCCGGTCCGGCGGCAAGCCAAATACGAAGTCCATGCTCACGGAGGACCACGCGTCCGGAGGGACTGGCAATGGTCTCAGAGGTGCCCGAAGAGCGGGTGCCGGTTTCACGCGTTGACAAGTCTCGCAGGTGCGGACCCACTTCCTCACCCATCGATATTGATGTGGCCAGAAAAAGTCACGCGACACCGCAAGGAAGGTCTTCTCTCGTCCCAAGTGACCGCCCACGGCGGCGTCGTGATACTCATGGAGGATGCGTGATCGCAGGTCATCATCGTTCGGCACCACGGCGCGAGGAGGGTCGTCAGGCGCGACCCTATATGTCAAAATCCGTCCGCGAGTATCGTATCGGTGCCGCGCCGACTGCAACGACGTCGGTACCTTTTCCAAATTGGCGGGTGTTGGGTCAATCAAGTATCGTAGAAGTGGACCATACCAGGTATCGCGTTCCAACGATGACGCCAACATTTCCCATAAGTCGGCGGTGGCCGACACAGCAATTGCTGCAACGTTCTCGGTGATGCAAGCGGCGCATGACTCGTCCTCGTCGTCTTCTGGGGTGGGTTTCCCGCCTCTGGCGTCGTAGTCCGGGCGGCGAGACAGCGCATCGGCCAAGATGTTCGACTTGCCGGGCTTGTAATGAACCACGAAATTGTAATCGGCGAAGAACGACAGCCATCGGGCCATCCGTTGCGACAAATGAGGGCTTTTCATGGCGGTGCGCAGCGAAGCGTGGTCGGTGTACACGGCGAAGCTGGCTTCACCCAAGAGATACACGCGAAATTTCACCAAGGCGTATCGCATGGCGAGTAGCTCCTTGTCGTGAACGGGGTAGTTCCGTTCCGCCGGCTTCAGCTGGCGCGATTGGTAGCTGATCACTCGCTCGCGCCCGTCGTTGTCGAACTGCATAAGTGCGCAGCCAATCGCGAAATTGCTGGCGTCGCAGACGACGTGGAACGGTTTGTCCGTGTCCGGCAGAGCCAAGACGGGAGCTTCAGCGAGACTCTTCTTCACATCTTCAAACGCGGACTGGTGCTCAGGGAGCCAGACCCAGTCGGCGTCTTTCTTCAGGAGTTGTGTCAGCGGACGGACCAACTCCGCATAATTTCGCGTGTACTTGTGAAGATAGTTCGCCAGTCCAAGCCACTGCCGGAGATCCTTCGGATTCTTCGGAATAGGCCACTGTCGGATCGACTCCACCTTCTCCGGGTCAGCACGGACTCCATTTCGTCCCACGTAGCAGCCGAGAACTTGGATCTCCGGCTTGCAGAAGACACACTTCTTGAGGTTCGCGTAAAGGTTGTGTTCACGGAGGACCTCGAAGACTCGTCGGAGGTGGCCGAGATGGGCTTCCACTTCTGATTTGCCCTTTTCCCGCTGACTGTGAACGAAGACGTCGTCGAAGTAGCTTGGAGCGAAGTCACGAAGGGGTCGCAACACATGCGATACCATCCGATTGAATGTCGCTGGGGCGTTCTTCAAGCCCTGTGGCATCACGAGCCATTCCCAGAGCATTCCACTCGGCGTGCTGACTGCGGTGAGAGGCACATCGCTCTCCCTCATCAGGATCTGATAAAAGCCGTCTTTCAGATCCAGGCTGCTGAAGATGGTGCTCCCCGTCATCGAGTCGAGCACCATGTCCTTCCGAGGGATCGGCGTTTGCGCGGGAACGGTCGCGTCGTTCAGCTTGTTGTAGGCGTGGACGATGCGCCACCCTCCCGTCGCCTTTTTCACGCAGAATGTCGGACTACAGTGAGGAGACGAGCTCTCTCGAACGTGGCCAGCTCGGCGGCGCTTCTCGAAGAAGTCATCAATCACTTCGACTTGTTCTCGCGGGAGTGGCCATTGCCTGGTCACGCAATACTTCGTTCCAGGTGCGAGATCGATCTCGTGCCGTACTCCGCGGTCTGGGGGAAGACGCTCTGGAACGTCCTCCGGGAAGATGTCGATGAACTCCTTGACAAGCTTGTATGCCGGGTTGCGCGAACGGCGGAGTGCTTCGAGGGACTGGTGTTCGAAGCGTTCCTCTCGGGCCGACTTCGGTTCGGCCCCGCGCGGACGACCCACGTCTGCAGGAGAGGAGCCGACAAACGGCTCTGGCACGATGGAGCACACCTGCTCGACATCGCCGGTCTTCAACTCCTTGAGGAATGCCTTCCAACCCATCTGCGGAAGGTCCAAGAGCGACTTCGCTGCGCGAGGCGGGTTCGACACAGTCGCTTTACTGTGGATCGAAGTCGTCGCGCCATGAATGACAACAGCGATCGTCTCCGAGGCATCACGTACGCTCTCTCCCTTGTTGTTGCTGTCGTCATCATCATCATCATCATCGTCAACATCTTCTTCATCCAAAACCGCGAAGCGGTTCGAGCACGGGACGTGCTTCGTAATCAGCTCATCAATGGGGGCCGCCTTCCCGACACACGGGTGGCGCGGCGGCCTCTGCTCAGTCGCGCGGCGGTCTTCAACTGGAGGGTAGTCCCGACCCTCCCCCGTTTCATGAGGCGAAACCCCGGTGGCGCGCACTTCGGAGCGCGCCGACGTCGACGCTTGGGCACAGGAGGGGCACGAAGGGCCATCGCACACTTCGAGTTCCGGTGCCCTGGGAGCGGGCGTCTCAACAACTTGGACGTGCGACCACGCGCCGCCGGAGGCGCGGAGGTGCTCGTCAACGACGGCAACGCAGATGTCACGTTGTCGTGGGCGCAGCGAACGACGGACCCAGTCGATCTCAGGGCGGTGCCGTCTCAACCACGGCATTCCAAGGATACAGTCCAATCGCTTGTTCAGCTCGACCACGAGGAAGTCGTCGCTGGCGCGGAAATCGTCAAACTCATACGAGAGGCGGACAGACCGCCTCGGGACCCGGCTCTCTTTCCCATCGGCAAGCCGGATCGTCAATTCTTGGGGCAATTCTCGGACAATTGTCCCAGCAGGCAACGAACTCAAGGCCTCGGTACGCATGAAGTTGTCCGTGGCGCCTGAGTCGACAAGCGCAGTCAGAGTGCGCTTGGCGCCCACGATGTGCAGATCGATGAGGATCAGTCGCGGGTCGTTGCTGGAGGTGGTGGCATTGTAGCATGTTGTGGAGCGAGGCGGCGCGGTCGCCACCGATGTACCGCGGGCCGCTGCATCCGACGCAGTAGGCTGCTCCGCGCCTACTGGTCGTCCCCGTTTTTTGGTTGCTCGACGACAGCCGTCCCCGAGGTCATCGCATGGGCGGCGACGGGAGCAGGCGCGCGGCATTCAGCAGCGCGGTGGCCACGCTTCCGGCAGCGGTAGCAGGTGATGCCTGGCGACGCGCGGCGTCCGCCAGAGGCACCAGACTGAGGAGCGGGTTGTTCACGGCGCCGCTCCGTTCTCATCGCGTCGATCTCCATCGGTTCCGGTTCGCTTGGAGCGGCGGAGACAGAGGGCGCGGTCGCATGACCATAGAGCCGCGCCATCGACGCGCAGTAGTCCTCACGGAGCGCGATTGAGAACGCCTCCTCCAGGGTAGCTGGGTAGTGACGGAACAATTGGTTCTTCACAGGGCCGTCACGTAGGCCCATCAGGAAGGTGTGGACTTGAGTGGCCATGTCAATCGGACTGGTCACAATGCAAGCAACCAGGAGGCGCGCGGTCTGCACGTAGTCTCGGACGGAGGTGTTCCCCTGCTTCAGTCCGAGGAACTCCGCGCGCACACGGAATTCATCATGAGGGGGTTCAAACGTGGCGCGAAGCTCATCCTTGATCGCGTCCAGCGTCGGAAAGCTGCTGGCGTCGGACGCGCGACGCCCGAAGGCCCAGTTCTTGGCCTTGCCGGTCAGCTTCGAGAGCAGGAACATGATCTTGGCCTGCTCGTCGTGAAGGCGTCGGGCAGAGATGGCCATGTCCACCTCGGAGAACCACTGGATCAACGGAACGCGGTTGCGCTCCTCGCCGTCGTAGGAGGAGATGTCGAGCTTGATCGACTGGGACGTCGAGGACTGTCCCTGAGGCGCGGGAGTTTGGCGCTGGCTTCTTGCATCTGCCAGCTCGCGCTCGAGGTACTCGTGCGCCGCAAGGCGCTGCGCATCAGGGTCGCCCGAACGGAGAAGGGTCGTCACGACCACTTCTCCCGCAGAATCGGCGAGACGATGTAGCGCAGCCCATTCCACGCGAGTCAGGTGCGGGAACTGCTCCGCATCCAGGGTCTGCGCGGGAGGCGTGGGCTCCATTCCGAAGTCGCTTGAGCTCATAGCGCTTGGTCGTGGGAAGGACGACAAAGTGCTACCAGATGTAATGGGGCTCACTCAGAGAGCCCCAATTACTTGCTTACACGTTGCAGGTGAGGAAGCGGCTGCGCCTTCGAAGGGAAATTAAACTCTGAATTGAATTTTACCATGGCGCCGCTGGGCGGACGCCCGGGATCCACCCATTCACGTGGTGGACTCCCATAGGGTAAAATCCCTCCTAGTTCCTAATATGCACCAATGGCGTGTAAGGGCATGGCCCCCTTACAGTATTATTTTGTAGCAGAATCGCTGGCAGCAGTTGGACAAAGGGTTGAACAGAGGCTGTCCTATGCATAATTGGGATGTCGTTTAATTTTTTGCCAGTGTGTTCCACCGTATCATAGCATTCAATATGTTCAGCTTGAGTAGATCAAGGTAGAAGGGGTTATATAAAAATAGCGAATATTCGTAAATATGTATTATTCCTATGTGGTTGACACAGGGGATGCGAGTTTATTGGTCTCATCAAACATATGCAGAAGCGCGAGTTTGTGGCCTCGTGATCTCCTGTATTTCTTACATCAAGTCCAAAACAACATGGATACGAATCAATTGACTTGGGAAAACGTCGGCTAGTCCTTGCGACGGTAAGAGGGTGACCTGCTATTGGCTAAAACTGAATTTTCTGTCGTTGAGCCACATCACGATTTGCAGGCAAGAGCAAAATCTGGTCGCGGCCGTCTCTGGTGCGGTGGTCGCTACGAGCGACGAAAGGAGAGCTGGGGTGCGGTCACAGCTGCAACATTCTACCCGATCGCGTGCCCTGGATGTGGAACAACCTCCTGCGGCGCCGTGGCCACGCTTCAGCTCCCACAAACGATGAGAATTGGATCGTAAGTACCATTGATTTGACTCTGTGTGATGAATAAAGGACTTTTGTAATGGGGTTACACAGCCTGTAACTGGGTTACAGAGCAGTACAGTCGGACTGTACTGCGTTAGGTGTGCCACACTAGCATTTGTTGGGTACATTTTGGGATTAGTGTGACCAACACTAATCCATACGTAAATTCGGTCGGAGCGTCCGTGACCAGTCACGGACGCCTCCCAAAATACATGCATTAGGGATTAGAGGTTTGGTACCTAGGCAGAACGCTAAACAATAAGAGAGTTCTCATTTTGGACACTAGCACAGACTTCGGTTCATTTGTATTGAACTGTACAGTGAACTGTACAGTTTGTATACAAATTTGTATACGCTTCCTTACACGCGCTAGTGTAAGCCAGTAACCGAGCGTAAGCCTCGCCCGGTTACAACTTTGTCCGTGCTGAGATTCTCAAGTTGTGCAGACTACCCGTTAGGCTACCTACCAAGCACCTACCCAATCCTCGTTGCTCACGTATCACATTGATTACCAGCCAGACACGTCGAATCGCAGCCGACATATCCCCATCGCGATCTCCACTGTCGCCGCAATGCCGCTGTCCGTCACTAAATACCGCCGAGCCTCTCGCTATGTCCAGGTCGCTTTGCAGCAGGCTTGTGGGGCTGCACCTGCACGTCATGGCCGTCAACAGCGCCACGAACCGCGCGCTGCTGACGCGCCACACACCGCGAGATGCTGACGCGCCACGTGCACTCGCTGCGGACGCTGGGCCTGCAGGGCTGCCACACAGCACACACCACGAGTTCAAACTCCACCTCCGACCGTCGGGTTCTTGAACAACGTCCGCGAGAGCAACAGTATCGCGCTGACTAGCCAGCAGGCTGGCGCTTCTGTCGCTTTCTTCTCTGTACTGGCACCAACCTGTCAACATTCTCGCGCTCGGCCTGGCGTACGAGACGCAGCACAGTGGTAAGCTTGATTTGATCCGCTCGGCGCTTCCGTTTGCTCGGTTTTAAGACAAGTGTTTTGTACCCAATGTTGAACAGAGAGATAGCGTGGGCTTCATCACGTACTGCCGGCATATGTGAGCCCGTTTGCGCTTCAACGCCATTGATAATGTGCTGCATCATGACTGACCATTCACTGAGTGTGGCTTTCTTTTGTGGGGTATCAAGATCATCCGATGGTATGCCATTATTGTGACGGGAGTCACACAGCACTATGCACGGAGGAAGCGTGCTGGTGTATACAAACACCAAGTACTTTCGTACTGCCAGGTACGGACACGTACGCTTAGCTAGGTAAAATAGAGACTGTTTTGTTGGCGACTTTCGGCCGTTTAGAGGCCCGCAGAAATGGGTGGTTCCTACGATACTGGGTGACGTAACTGTTAGCTAGCCTAACCTAACAACATGAATGTTTATCAATCTGTGCAAACCTATAACCTTGGATGTCGTTGTATCCAGTGTGGGAGGCTTCCCGCTCGTACTTATACGGAGCGGGAGCGCACTTAGCCAAGTGCGCACCAGGTCGTACTTTGCTGAGTACGACCGTACTTAGAAGGCTTGTGCAATGGCACAACCTTCGGGCGACATCCGCCATGTAACCCCGTTACAACAAAGTCGTTAACGCTCAGAGAGCCCTCTCGGTGGTGCGTGCACCAGACCCGAGGGCTCAAACGGTGGGTTTTGTTAGTAAACGGGAGCGTCACCAGGCTCCCTGCCACGTTCTAATGGTCTGTTGCCCTCTATCTAGGGCTCAACCGATAATATGAAATCGCTTGCCTCTCCAGAGCGCGGTGCAGTCCCGTCAACTCTGGGGGAGGGGCGAATATATGAAGACCACTATGCAAACACACACACGGATGTGCTTACCAATGGTAGGGGGAGTCGAGGGGTGTCTAGGCGTCCGACTTCCTTTCCTTTACCCTGCTAGGCCCTTTCCTTGGGCCCCTAGCAGGAGGAAACTCTAAGACGCGAAGTGTTGGAGGCAAATTGGGAAGTCTGTATTAGTTGTGTTGGTCCTTAATTTTCCTTCCTCCTATCTTCTTACATGTACATCCGTTGACGGGAATATTACCGGTGAATCCGTGGAAGATCGCAATCCTGGGGTCGAGTGACTCTGAAGGGCCGGTAATTTACCGGCGATCTCGGTAAGTTTCCACGGTTCGCATTCAGCCTTCGAAATCCCTAATGGAATCTCTGAGCGCCTTTCCCCTGAGTTTTAAGGGACTCTGAGGAGGCCCTCAGAAAAGTGTACCACACCATTCTCCTGAGACCGCCCTCTAAATAGGGGGTACTCAGGCGTCTCTGAGAATGATTCTCAGAGACGATCAGAGTTTTATTATAACGGGTTGGTCACACTCTTGGGGGCCCTTGGGCGTCGTTCCCGGAGACGCTCTTGCGAGGCAACCCCGGGTATCCGGACAGCGCGCGTTTTCTGGAGGGCACTTCATCACATTTCTCTGCAATGCACAGTCTTGACTTGCTGGCCTTGGGTGGTGGTGTTTCAGTTGTAGTGGGTTCGATATTTTCCTCATCATCGCCGCCGCTGAGATTGAAGTCGAACTCGGTCCGACCTGAGGGGATCAGATCGTCACCTGTCGAGCTCGACTGATAGGGAAAGTCTTGGGTGCTGACGGTCGGCTGGGCTAATGGAATGTCGTCGCTCATGCGCGTCTCCTGACTGACTTCGGGCTCTGCTGTAGGATGTGCAACCGGTCGGCTATCGATATCCGCCCCATCATCTACGAGGAGCACGTCAGCCTTCAGGTCAATCTCTCGCTTTGCTTCCTTTGCCAGCTCAATATGGTATGGGATGTTCGGACTGCCAGTCGGTTTTCTTGTCATGTGCAGCGCTTTAAATTTGCGCCGCAAGCTCTCGAAATCACGCTCACACCACTCAGGGTTCTTCTGCAAGTTATATAGGTTGGCAAGACGCTTCCACTCGTCACGCCCGAGAGGTAAAACTTCACAGGCAAGTACAGCGATGCGGGTCATCTCCGCGACTGAATAGTTAGAACTGCCGTTCCCGCGAGCCATCTTTCGCTTTGGTTGTGTGGCACGCTGAGTTTCCCTTGGTTTCGTGTTGGCCTTGGAGCGCAAGTTGACAAATACAGCCGAACGCTAGCTGCTCGGAGCTTTACAGCCATGCGCGCGCCAAAGTGTGGGCGCTCGGGCGGGAAAATGTACTGCAAGTTCGGGGTGTTGAAGTTGAGGTCATACGTGGAATCTATAGTGAGTGGGATGCTGTCTTGTGGTCCCTCATCCACATTTCATGCCTCCATGGCTTGTCCGCTTTCGTGGAAGCCCAACGCGATTCGTGTAAGGAGGTGGAGCTGAAGAGGAGAAGACACTTGAGCAGTAGAGAGGAAAATTGGAAGTGATTCATTTTGGGCGGTCCTTAGTTCGCTAGCGCTACATCTAAGCCGCCATGGAGGCACCTGCGTGTCACTGTGACCACTCACAATGTTCTCCGCACGGCAGCCACTCGTTCCGATAATTCACATTCAAACCTACACGTCACACTAAACTAACTATCCTATTGGCTAGAAACTTTGTGACATTAGCTAGTTTCCGTCATCACGAGAATGACTGTGTGTACCTTGAGTGTAGTTCGCATACGTGATCTTGGCAGAAGTCGTGGTGTCGCGGAGGGCCTCGTTGTGTGTGCAAACAAAACAAAAATGCACATATAAAATGTGTTCCGAGCGGGGTGCGAACCCGTGACCGGTGGCTTGGAATGTCGACACGATACGACTACGCCAATTAAGCGTATATCGATGTGGGGACCAACAGGTCCTACACATACACAACTAATGTAAAGTGTCGAATTGCACACACACCCTTACAATTCGACTCTTCTTCTGTAGGTGCGCGAATTTCTCCCTCCCCCTTCCGTTACCTCGAATTCACCTTGAACCTCCTCATGACTATCGTGACCAATGTATCTAATGTCCTGGGGTGCACGGCTTCTTCCGCGAGTTATGGCACGCGCATGTGTAGTTGCCGCTCGCTGTAGAGAGCCTAACATTTGCCACCAGCGTCAATAGCTAGCATCAACTTTGAGTTACTGAGGTGCCAAAACACCTCCACCATTGAGCACCCTTTGCCTTGTTATTCGCCGCGGTACGCGGTCTCGCTGTCGATCACAACGCCCACAAGTTTGTTGTCGTTCGGCCTGGCCAGGATGAGTTCGTTGACGGTTGCCAACTCGCTGATGAGCGCCAACTTGTCCTCGGATACCCATACAACAAGCAAGACGGTAAGACAGAGCTGCATGACACTTCCGACCTCACACAGCAGTTCTCACGCTGTCGTCGCGCCACGATCTCGTGGTCCATAGGAGAGCAAATCGCGCGATGAGCTACGCCCATCGAACGCTTCTGGGCGTACGGTCGCGGTCGATGAATCTGCGGTTAGCGATCAAAGCAGCTTGCTCATTCCTCAATGCGTTAGCTTCGCCGATTTCACCTTGTGTGTCCGCGGCGTTGCTGCTTCCTCCGCACCAACACTCCCGGTTTAATGTGTGCTGCATAAGCATCCTGGTTGAGGTTGCAGATTTGGAGGCGTGAGGTGTGCATTATACTTTAATGCATATAAAAATATGCGGTTGCACGATGAGAGCTAATTATGCGACCAGATCTATTGAGACCGAAAACGGGTCTCGATAGAGTATGTTGACCCAAATTGCCTACTCATCTGTCCAAGGAAAATAGGTGTGGCATTCATTCTGAGTGTCCGATAAAAATAAGTGCAAAGTGTTGATTGGAAAAAAAACAAGAGCAATGTCAGCAGTAATTTGATAAAATTCAAAATATCTGTCCAATCAACACACGATTAATTTTAGGTAACTTCGAACACCAGCGTACAGTCATAGCACGACCATTCTCCTGTGAGAGTGGCCCTCTAATTTAGGCAACCCTGTCATGAAAATACATTTGGTGTATATTATTCGATATTTTGGGCACACATTTTATTTTTTTGTGATTGGTGCAAGCTCTGCGTCATTTTCGCCAATGTCATACAAAATCCCCTCAAAACAATTTAGCAACGCCACGCCAATTTATAAAAGCATAGAGAATCGTACGATTTTCAACATTTGCCAGGAGCACCTGCAGGCTGACCCAATGTCCTCCAGATTTCAATACAAATTTCAAGTCAAACACTACATTGTCCTTGAATCTACCTTCCTACTAAACTGATATGTTATGTGACGCCGTAGAAGCCGAAAAGAAAACCAACCGAGTCGGTTTGGAGATCCGATATGATCGATTTTGGGAGGCTGTTTCAGTGTTCATATTTCAAAACTATTCAATTTGCACACTTAGCATTTTCATGAATCCTTGAACATTTCCACCTTCGTTCGTCGTGCGTGGGGCCGGAGATCAATCCATGTTGTCGCTAGGCGCCTCCAGCCAGGGTGTGGCGTGGAGGGTTCCAGGCTGATCAAATCTAGAACTGCGCTCCCTGTCCTATCGCTATCGATTCCTACCCACCAGTCAGGTGCTGTCTGTCCTATGTACGCAACCATCTTTTGCACGCTATCCACTCGGTAGAAAACCGGTTTCCTTCCTCAAGGAAACCCACATTTCCACCTTCGTTCGTCGTGCGTGGGGCCGGAGATCAATCCATGTTGTCGCTAGGCGCCTCCAGCCAGGGTGTGGCGTGGAGGGTTCCAGGCTGATCAAATCTAGAACTGCGCTCCCTGTCCTATCGCTATCGATTCCTACCCACCAGTCAGGTGCTGTCTGTCCTATGTACGCAACCATCTTTTGCACGCTATCCACTCGGTAGAAAACCGGTTTCCTTCCTCAAGGAAACCCACATTTCCACCTTCGTTCGTCGTGCGTGGGGCCGGAGATCAATCCATGTTGTCGCTAGGCGCCTCCAGCCAGGGTGTGGCGTGGAGGTCCCCCCTGTAGACGGAGTCGCGCTGAGCGATTGGTGGATTGGGCTTGATTTGTCGAAGCCATCGCAGCGGCCAAACTTGAAACCGTGGTGTCGTCGATTCGCGCGTACTGCTCGAAGCAGTCTGACTTCCATCTCCCGAAGTGCTTGATGGCCAGGCGGTCGATGCCCGCGGCGAACAGAGCCGTCGCTCCGCCGCTCCGCATTGAGTGCGTGTCGTAGTGCTCTGGATCTTCGCCCAGATCCTTCGCCGCGCCCTTGATCGCCCTTGCCATCGCTGCTCCCGACAGGTATGCGCCTTTATATATTGAGCACAGTGGTTCCTGCTCACCGATTCCAGCCATCTTGCCGTGTTCCACCAACGCCCACAGCGCCGACACGGGGCACAGCCACGCTGAGTGTGATCGTTCCAGTACTCGGGCAGTGCTGTAATGGGCCTAGTCACCCCATCACATGAGGTGGTTGTGTGGAACACACCACATGCGGAGTTCATCGTGGATAACATTTATCTGCTATGATATCTGTTGGATAGTCAGTATCCACGTGAACTATTGATATCCGATATCTGATATCTGATATTTCAGTACATTCCCAACACAGATTGTGGATGCGCGGTGGCGCAATCGCTCACATCGTAATCATGTGTGGAATGGTGGTTCCTGCCCTTGGGAACAGAATCCGTGACGCACGCAACGTGTCACTTCGGGTTCGTGTGAGTGGCGCGAGCCAATCACACTGCGGGGAATTTTCCTACAAGACTTCAAGTTCAAGGTCAGTGGGTTGAACCTCAGTTCACCCAAGGTTTTATATATCAGGATCGTAGGTTTTACGTTTAGGTACGAGGTTTTATTCCATAAAACCTCTAGGAGCCCTTCGGGTGCAATTCATATGCAAGCAGGAACCAGAGCTAACTTTCAATTCAGTTGCAAATTTACCAACAACCGCCCAAGTCGTCTCCTTCTCCTTCGAGCATCGGCTCACTGCTGTGAGTCCGTTTGCTCTCAAGACACCAGCATCGGCTCGCACTCCTGCGAGGCCGTGCTGCGTTCAGCTTCCTCTGTTCGGGTGCTCGGGATCAGGACAACCGGCTCTTCGCTTTGCGAGAGCAGGTTTGGACTGAGTCCCGTTACACCTGGTAGCACTTTGAGGAGTCCTTCCAACTCCTTGTGATCAAGACGATGGCGACGACTGCACCATCAGGGAAGACGGTGCTCGACCGTGGCGACTACCTTCATCTGTCGGATGAAGAATGGTCTGCATTCTCGCGAATGGCGGTCACCATCGGAGCGGATAGTGTTGGCATGATGTTGTCCACTTTCCCTCCGGATGAGCAGAAGATGGCTGCTGTCAGGTTCCTGCACCAAGAGGTGATGGAAGCCCAACAGTCGTCTGCAACTCCTTCTGCTCCAAGACGCGTCGCTCCGTTGAAACTCGATATCGCTGCATACCGTGGAGGCGAGAACGAACCTCTGCTGCGATGGTTCGTCGAGTTGGACGCCGCTATCGAAGCTCGACAGCTGACCGAATCGGCTCAGCAAGTAGCATTCGCTATGTCGAATCTCGGCGGACGTGCGAAATCATGGGCGTTCGGGAAAAGAATGGCAGACGCTAACTGCTTTCCGACGTACGAACATTTCAAATTCGACCTCAAGCAAGCGTTTGAATCTCCGAAGTGCGAATTCCGAGCTCGAGCTGAGTTCCTGGACCTGCGCCAAGGACGACTGGATCTGCACAACTATGCGCAACGAGCGAGATACTTGGTATCAAGCATCGTGAGCGATCCGATCGACGAAGCTACACAAGTCGTGACGTTTATGAAGGGTCTGAACGATGGTCCGGTCAAGACGCAGCTGTTTCGTGAATACCCAGCGACGATGGAAGACGCGATTAGCCTCGCTCTCCAAGAAGAATTTAGTCTGCGTCAAGCGCGCGTCAACCAAGTGCCGTATCGTCAAGCAAAACAGCAACACTACCAGCGACAAGTCTATGATGGACCCGAACCAATGGACCTGTCTGCGATGTCGGAACAAGGCGGTGGGAACAAGCGTCCAAAATCAAACGTGAAGTGTTTCCGCTGTGGCAAGATGGGTCACATGAAGAAGGATTGCCGTGTGAAGATCGACAAGCAGTCGACTTCGCAGCGCTCTCGCCCAGTATCGTCGGGTAATAACCCGCGGGGGCGAAGCGAAGCAGCAAAAAACGGCAGCGACCAGTAGGGGCGGGCCTCCCTACTGGCCAAGTAACGAGTTCTGTGATGACGGTGGAGTCCCAGAACTTTGGCCCCAATGTGCAACTTGCACAAGTGAAGTCCACCAAGGTGAAGGACAGTGTCGGTCGCGGTTCCAAGTTGATCGTTTTGAACGTGAAGCTGGATCGATCCTCGGATCCCTTGCGCGCTCTCGTCGACACTGGTGCCTCGAACAATTTTGTTCGAAAGCAAGCCCTATTCAGAAGCAAAAGCAATGCTCCTGATGTGAAAGAGCTTGGTACGATGATCGTTCGTTTTGCTGATGGATCCGCAATCGAACAAGTGAAGCGAGTCGTTACGCTGCGACTCGAATGTGATGCTTTCCGAGGAGAAGATGAATTCATTCTTCTGGACCTCGATGACAAGTATGATATTATACTTGGGATGCCGTGGTTGATGCGATTTCAACCAAAGATTGATTGGGAACGGCGTCTGATCAGTGTTCAAGGTTCGAACACGGTGCAGTGGCAAGCTGCGGATGAGGAACAAGTATTGTGGGTAACCACTTCGGTTGAAGAAATCGCTGATTCCTGTTGTGATCAAGTGGCGTGCGATGGCCCCACGCGGTCACAGAGCGAGTCTGTCGAGTCCAGCGATGAAGAGCGCGTTTCAAGTCAAGTCGAAATAATTCAACCGAAGCTGGAGGAAATCTCGATGAGTGAGAGTGTTCAACTCACCTGTCGAGATCCGTCAAGTGACTGTGAGTTAGGTGCGACGCATGCCCCTGAACAAGGTATGAATGCGCCAACCACCATCATTGACGAAGGCTGCATCAAGCGCGATGATGCTTCGGGCGAACGGTATGTCCAGTCACTGGCATACGATTCTTTGGGGAAAACACAAGGTGTACACAAGTTGAAAGTCCAAGATCCCCCGTGTTCGCTGTCAAGAGTGCTCTCTCTGGAAGAGATGAGCGAAAAGATGTTCCTCCGTGACCTCAAAGCTGGTGAGATCATGCAAGTATGTATGATCGTTGCTGAGGCCGATCATGAAGAAATCAACACGTCGTCAAACATGGACTTCGACGTATTGGAAGAGAAGACCCGAATTGAGAGATATGAAGCTCAATCGTGGGAAGCGCTCAAGGGAAACCCAGCGTACAAACTTGTGCTGGAATTCAAGGATATTTTCCCAGACACGGTACCGGAAGAACTTCCACCAGATCGTGGAGTTCACCATGAAATCGACTTGACTCCGGGTACCAAGTATTGTGTGACAAGGCAATGGCCTTTACCGAAGGAACAAGTCAAGGCTATCGACGAGTTCTTTGAGAAGCGTCGCAAGGCTGGACATGTGCGCGAGAGCAAGTCTCCGCACTGCAGCCCGACCTTCTGCGTGAAGAAAGCAACGGGTGGTTGGCGTATCGTTCATGCTTTTAACAAGCTGAATGATGCCACTATCCCTGCTCAAACACCAGTTCCTCGAAAAGATATGATTCTTGACGGGATGGTGAACAGCACTGTCTTCAGTACTTTGGATTTGATGGATGGGTTCTATCAGATTCGAATGCGAGACAATGATGTTCCCCTAACGGCTGTGAGTACGCCAAGTGGCATGCTGTGGGATTGGCTTGTGATGCCTCAAGGACTAAAGAATGCACCTGCGACTTTTAATCGCATGGTGACGAACATTCTCCGCCCTTTGAGAGATTTTGCTCCAAGTTATTTCGACGATATATTCGTCCACAGCAAATCCTCGGGCGACCGAACGGATTTGGAAGTTCACCTCCATCATCTTCGAAAGCTCTTCGAAGTAATGCGAGAGAACAAACTCTACGCAAATCTGAAGAAGTGTATCTTCTGTGTGAAAGAGATTCCAGTCCTCGGTTGCTTCGTTGGGAAGAACGGAGTCCGTGCTGACCCGGAGAAGATCAAAGTGATCAACGATTGGCCAACACCCCAGAATGTGAAGCAACTACGACAATGGTTGGGTCTGGCCAACTATCTCCACAAGTATACGCGGAACTACGCCGAAATGGTTCAGCCAATGACCAGTCTGCTCAAGAAAGACACTGAGTGGGAGTGGGGACAAGAACAGCAGAATGCGTTCGAGTCTGTCAAGAAGAGTTTACGCGAAGCCCCTGTGCTTGCGCTTCCTGACGATTCCAAACCATTTCACGTTGTTTGTGACGCAAGTGACTTTGCAATCGGCTGTGCGCTTATGCAGCACGATAGCAATGATCATGAGCGGATCATCTCATATCAGTCGAGACAACTGAAGCCGGCGGAACGGAACTACCCAGTTCACGACAAGGAGCTGCTAGCGATGAAGTACGCTCTTGTCAAGTTCCGAGTGCATCTTCTTGGTGAACAGCGCTTCGTGATCTACACGGATCACGCATCACTGCGCACTGCAGTGAAGACCCCTCATCTATCCCAAAGAATGGCAAGGTGGATATCCTTCTTTGCGGAGTACAACTTTGTTGTACATTATAAGCCTGGAAGAACGAATATTCTGGCCGATGCTCTCTCGAGACGTCCGGATTACGACACTCGATCAAGTGATGACACATCGTCCGACGCTTGCAAAAGTTGTTCAAGTAACCAAGACACTATGAACGCTATTGCAGTCCGAGCAAGCTCGACCGTTCAAGAAGACATCAAGCGGGCGTACAAGGATGATGAAAGCTGCAGAGAGATGTTACATTACCTCGAAGATCCAAGTGATGATAAGCTATCCAAGTTATCATCAAAAGCAAGATCAAGGATCCATCGACATTCTGTCCACGAAGGATTACTTCGGTATGGTGTTGACGACGGAGATATGCCAAGGATCGTTGTTCCCAACAACGAAGAGATTCGGCACCGTCTACTGTTCGATTACCACGACAGTCCACCAGGAGGCCATCTCGGACGTGAGAAGACCTTTTTGAGTCTCTCCCGAGACTACTATTGGCCCCATATGTACAAATGGGTGCGCAAGTACGTTCGTACTTGTGAGGTGTGCCAGCGCGTGAAGCCTTCGAGTTCAACTCAAGCTCCACTTCGGTCACTACCTGTCCCAAATGACAGTTGGAAGTCTGTGAGCATGGACTTTGTCTTCGGACTTCCAGTTGACTCGAATGGGCGAAACGGTGTTCTCGTCATCGTGGACCGATTTAGCAAGATGGTCCACTTGACGGCCGTTCCAGACACCATCGGCGCGGAACAAACAGCACAAACATTTGTGGATACTGTGTTCCGACTTCATGGTTTGCCCGAAGAGATCGTTTCCGATCGAGACCCTCGGTTTACCTCAGTCTTGTGGCGCACAGTCTTTGAGCGCCTGGGAACGAAGTTGTCAATGTCGACAGCTTCACACCCAGAGACAGATGGTCAAACGGAACGAGTCAATCGCGTGATCGAGGATATTTTGCGGAGCTACGCAACATCCTTCGAACAATGGAGTGATTTCCTTCCATTGGTTGAGTTTTCAATCAACAACTCAACACACGCATCGACGGGATACTCTCCGTTTTTCATCAATTGTGGATTCCATCCAAGAGTTTCAGCAACTCTTTCGGGGATAGGTTCTACTTTTGGTGGGGGAGGAACTCCGATTGAAACGGAGTTGAATGCTGCAAGTGGGACAGCGGAAAACGCCAACTTTGACGCTTTGGTTCCGATAACCAAAATGTCTCGGCGGGACCAAACGCAAATTCTCAGCTTTGTCAACAGAAGACAAGCCATTGTGAGATTTGTGCGCGATGCTATCGCTCAAGCGCAAGATCGGCAAAAGGAGCAAGCAGACAAGCATGGAAGAAAGAACATGTTCAAATTCAAGGTTGGTGACCTCGTATTACTCAATGCGACGGACCTTCCTGAACATGCAGTGTCCAATCTTGGAAGCAGGAAACTGCTACCTCGATTTATCGGACCTTTCAAGATTCTGAAATGCAATGGCGATGCCTATACGATAGACATCCCTACAAGTATGCGTCTTCACCCAACGTTTTACGTGGGCAGACTGAAGCCATACTTACCAAGCGGCTCTGCAGATCCTACTACAAGCGCTGAAGACGCTGCATCTGATGCTGGACATCATCGATCTGGGCACGATGAGCACTCTTCCACTTCCAGAGTCGCTCGATCGTTTTCACGTTCAGCCCCACCTCCGTTGATTGACTCTCACGGAGATCGTCGGTGGCTGGTGGAGTCAATTGTGGATCATAGGGATGATCCGACTCCAACGACACACCGTCGGAAGAAGCAGGTGAATCGCTTCTTTCGCGTTCGGTGGCGCGGCTACCCGCCAAGCGAAGATACTTGGGAGCGTCGTGAAAGCCTTGCGGCTGACGTCCCGGATATCGTTCGCGACTACGAGAATCGGATGTAGTGTCGGGATGCCCGATGCTACTTCGGTCGGTGTTTGGAATTGCTTCCGAACTCCGACGAGCCTTCAAGTTGGTTTTCTTTAACAAGAAATCCATCTTGTTCTCGTTCTCAAGGCGTACAAATGTTCGCCAAGAGTTGGTTTTGGCAGCCAGCGACTGGCCTGGATCATCACGATGATTGATCCTGCGCCAAGCAAAGAAGCGACTACGATAGAAGTCTTCATCTCCGTGACGATCTCGGATCGAGGAGATGTCGAAGAGCTTCATCGAGTGAGCCGACTTCTTTTGCCGCTTAGCTGGGCGGGGTATCTCATGTTGGCTCTTTTCAGAGTCCAACGAGTCGCTTTCCAGTTCACTTGCGCGCTTCATGATGCGGCAAGGAACGAGGAATAGGAAGCTTGCTGTTTGGAACAGGCAAGTCTTCCAACAACGAATCGGAGGGAAAGCTATCCACTCCGACCGGATCTGTGTGAACAGACCGGCAAAGATGGCTAATGCACCAATGACTTTGTGTTAAAGTCTGGAACGCTCCGTGTACGGATGACCGTACACTTCCAAACACAAGAACAAGTTTAGCCTTGCCACCGCCCACTCGTTTGGATCTATGCCACGGAGTGTAGGGCAGTGACGAAGGCACAAGGAGTGTCTGGCTTGGAGCGCTCCCCCTTGCGGGTTTGCGACGAACACTTGTCAAAGTGGTGGCAAATTGCCAAATGAGCTCGACGTGAGCAGGGTGCTTGCCACCCCGGCGCGTGTCTCTCGCACTGTGTGAGACTATCCACATTGGGTGCGAAAAGAGACAGTTCAGAACCTTCTCCCAAAAGAGACAGTTCAGAACCCTCTCCCAAAAGAGACAGTTCAGAACCCTCTCCCAAAAGAGACAGGACGGAGCTTCTCGAATGTTCTCGAATGTTCTCGAATGTTCTCGAATGTTCTCGAATAGTCGATGTGGATCGTACTTTAA
Source organism: Phytopythium vexans (assembly GCA_003413675.1). NCBI lineage: Eukaryota > Oomycota > Peronosporomycetes > Pythiales > Pythiaceae > Phytopythium > Phytopythium vexans. The sequence continues at coordinate 119,650 of QLOC01000018.1, read as the reverse complement.
GGGGGGGATGATGTAATGGGCCTAGTCACCCCATCACATGAGGTGGTTGTGTGGAACACACCACATGCGGAGTTCATCGTGGATAACATTTATCTGCTATGATATCTGTTGGATAGTCAGTATCCACGTGAACTATTGATATCCGATATCTGATATCTGATATTTCAGTACATTCCCAACACAGATTGTGGATGCGCGGTGGCGCAATCGCTCACATCGTAATCATGTGTGGAATGGTGGTTCCTGCCCTTGGGAACAGAATCCGTGACGCACGCAACGTGTCACTTCGGGTTCGTGTGAGTGGCGCGAGCCAATCACACTGCGGGGAATTTTCCTACAAGACTTCAAGTTCAAGGTCAGTGGGTTGAACCTCAGTTCACCCAAGGTTTTATATATCAGGATCGTAGGTTTTACGTTTAGGTACGAGGTTTTATTCCATAAAACCTCTAGGAGCCCTTCGGGTGCAATTCATATGCAAGCAGGAACCAGAGCTAACTTTCAATTCAGTTGCAAATTTACCAACAACCGCCCAAGTCGTCTCCTTCTCCTTCGAGCATCGGCTCACTGCTGTGAGTCCGTTTGCTCTCAAGACACCAGCATCGGCTCGCACTCCTGCGAGGCCGTGCTGCGTTCAGCTTCCTCTGTTCGGGTGCTCGGGATCAGGACAACCGGCTCTTCGCTTTGCGAGAGCAGGTTTGGACTGAGTCCCGTTACAGTGCCCTCCCCTCTCTGGTCCGTCTTGCTTCCCCGGAAGCGCAGCTTCGCCGTGGTGGCCTGGTGTGCCGAACGAGCCGGCTGTCCTTTTGCTGTCAGGATGGTAACGTCTTCGTGTCGGATCGCGTACACCTTGACGGAGCCGCGGTGTGCCAGGTACTCCGACCTCCTGAGCATGTAGAAGAAGCCCACGACCGCAGCCCCCCATAGAACGCGGTCGTGGGCTTGGGAGAAGTCGCATTGTGCGCGCAGTCGTCGGAGAAGCGGAACTGTGACTGGTCGCTTGCGCTTGGGTGGGGGCGACAGCCGTAGCATCCCCTGCATAGCCAGCTGGTGTCCGGGATGAAGTCCGATGTTAACCCCGCGGAACCGCCTATGATACCACCCGATCTGGCTAAGTTTGGACAGTATGGTGCTGGCAGCGTTTCCTCCGCCGTTGGGTCGAGGCTGCCAGCACCATATAGCGAACTGGATGAGCACCCCCGAGTCGGCATGGCGCTCGCCTGATAGCCAAGGGGATTTGCCGTTGGAGACGCACCATGTGGTCCACTGCCGCCATGTCGATGCGTACTTCTGGTGGCTGCTGTTGGCCAGTGCGCTGGATTGTAGGTTGTCGAGAATGTTTCGTACGTTCTGCGATGCTGAGGAGAGACTGCTGTCTGTGCCCATAGGCGTACAACGTTAGTCCAGTTGCTGAGGTGGGGCTCCGACCAGGCTCTGGATCCCGCATCGGCTGCGCAGTTGGCGGCTCCCGGCAGGTGATGGGCCGTGATTCGGAACCGGTACTTGGCTTCACTCAGCCCTATGGCCCTGGTGAGTTCTTGAGCGTAGACGTTATCGCTCGTGAGGTTGTTGATCCATGTAACGGCGCTCGAGTTGTCGGACCAGGCGCGGATGTGAGTAATTGCTGTTGATGCGACCGGGGTCCAACTCCGACCCCAGCATAGTGCAGCCAGCGCCATGCAGAATAGTTCCCGGACGTTGATGTTGAATCCGCCTGCTCCTTCGTCCGAGGCGATAAGTTGGCGCTCGGCAGCGTCGAACCGTAGCTGAATGTATCGTTGCTGTGCCGGGTCGAGAACGGCTAAGCCAGAGTTGCTCGCGTCCATGTACAAGTGTACGTCTACCTCAGTGGTGGACCAGAACATCCGTGTGGGGAGGCCATGCCACTGGCCATGTGCTAGGATGTAGGAGAACCACTTGAGGTCCATCAGGATGGCGGAGGTAACTGGGACGCGACCATGTCGTGGGAGTCGCCGAAATGCCGTCCGGATCCGCTGGAAGAATGGCTTGGCTGCGCGCAGGCAACAGCACACGTGACGGAGGCTGCCGAGCAGACACTCAAGGTCGTGTCGTGAGGCAGTTGTTGCTGCGGCGAGGCGGCGAACGCGAGTCAAAGCTTTTTCGATCTTGGCCTGTGGCATTGACACCGTCCGAAGCCGCGTGTCGAATTCGAGGCCGAGAGCTTCGATGCGTGTGGCCCACGCAGAGAACTTGGATTCATTGATTGACCGCGGTCCGAGGATTGCCATCATAGCCAGGCGCAGCGTTGAGTGTGCAGCCAGGAGCCTGCCAGGTGTGTCCTGTTCAACGAGCACGTGGTCATCGACCCACTCGTAGCTGAAGAATGGGTCCTGATCGTGGAGAACACCGCCGCTGATCGACCACGGGCTTTCACGGCCTACGAGCCAGGATATTGCTCCGCCGAAGGCACCGTAGTAGGACGGCGACCCTGTCCACCCAAATGGTGCCGACATGTCGAGGATATGGGCATCATGCTGGGGGATGGTGACACCCATCCATCGGACGTGCTGGCTTGCCAGCATGAGGTGGCGGAACGCTCCTTTTACGTCGCCTTTCATAATGCAGATACGCTGGACGGGGTTTGACTCGGAGCACAAGTCGATCCGCTGAGCGATTGCCGCGACGTGTCTGTACTTGATGTCCGGGAAGCTTGATACGTCCGAGGCTTCGTTGGTTGAGGTCCCGCGGGGGTACGAGAGGTCGTGAATCAGTCGAATCTCGTCCCGGGGGCTGACGCCTTTCTTCGGGACTGCTCCGAACGGGCTGATTTGTATGTCGGTCCATCGAGACCGAGTCGCTAGGTTGAGCACTAGGTATTGGCCGGCGTCTTGACCTTGGCGAATACTACGACTGACAGCATTGAGGTGACGATTTGCCGATTGATGATTCTTCGGGGTCTTCTGCTGGGTCGGACCTGGTGATTTCCACCGAGGGTCGACTCCTTCGAGAGCTACGTCATACAGAAGCTGCTGGAGATGATACCCGTGGAGTAACCGGAGATACCTCTCTGGGAAGAGCGCTTTGTTCGGGCGACGGTCGACTGGAGTCTGACCGCGGACGAGTTCGACCAGCGCAGTCAGTGTGTACCCGTGATGGGTCACTAGCTGGGACAGTGCCCTCTGCATTCGGCAGTTCAACGGGACGTGGTTTGTCGGAGCAGTGCGTGGTGGGTGGAGCTCTTCGTGCTGAATATTGTGCGCCAGAAAAACTTGAGCGAGTCGTTGATCCCTGGCCTTTTCTGCTGCTTGCAGGTCCCGTTCGAGGATGGACTGGACTGCGCCTGGGTCGGGGACTACGTCGCCCGCGTCTGGCTGCGTCCAGTGTTGCGATGATGGTGGTGTGGTACGTGACGAGCTGCCGACACCTGCAGTTCGACCCGCTGGTGAAGTGGCTAAGGCCGACACCGCGGGCGACGATGTTGTCCGGGCGTTGACGAGAGATTGCACTTCACTGTCCCCCGGCGCGGAGTCCGGCTCCGTCGGTGGCGGGCGCTCCTGGGAGCGCGGAGGCAGATCTTCTGAGAGCTGTGAGGTCTGTGAGTTGCTGGTGGTCCGTGACGGTGTCGCGGTGGGGTCGGTGACCCCCAGTTGACCGGCAGCGGTGTTGCCGTGGGACCGGTGGTCCTCTACGTCGTGACGACGGGATCGTCGTCGAAGGGTCAATGACCCTAGGTTGTTCCGTGACGGTATCGCCGCGTGGCCGGTGGTCATCTTTCGCTCAGTACAGGCCTCGTCACTGTGTTGGCGACTGGTTGCGGCACAGCGCGTAGGACACAGCGTTGTCCGTGATGGTCTGGAGCCTTGACAGAAGAGTGTCGCCGAATTGGTATGCAGCGCTGGTGAGGGCCGATTTCTTACGATCTCTTGGCTCGTCAGCATCGGGCGATTGGCTGTCGTTTCTCCGCGGGTAGGACGGGGGGCTGGCCATCCGAGCCGCTCTTGGCTTGAGCGGCTCAGGTGATCTCACGCGTTAGCAGGACGTTGCCTTACTCCCCCCAGCTTCGAGTTTAGATATCGACGGACCTCCGTAGTGTGTCGGGGCCGTGATGGCCATGTGGATGCGCTCTTGTTCCGTGGTGGGAGTGAACGCTCCCCTGTTGCGCTTTGCGACTGGCGGAGCATCTTCCGCCAGGTCAGCATCTTGGCGCGCTCGCTTCCCTTGTATGCCAGGCTCGCTCGTTCGCGTTAGATAGTAGCTGAGAAGGTGGGGCCGGTGCTTGCGGATCAGCTCGATCAGCTCAATCTCGTCTGATTCATTGTTGTGTTCTCGCAGGCGGCGAGGCGGCTCCACCACCCCGGTCGGAGGCCGGAGGGGTGGCATGGAGTGTCGGCTCGTTGCGCTTGGGATCCGCCTGCTGGTCCTTGCTGTTGGCTCCGGTGGGACAACCCGCGTTGGTTCGGCGTCAGACCCGCCATCGGAAAGGTCATCATCGACCAACGGGTCGAAGAATTCCTGGCCTGTTGTACCTTCGTCGCGTTCAGGCTCGTCGCAAAAGGAGTCCCCCAATCGCACGACGCCGCCGGCCGGCAAGGAAGCACCCCTGTCGACATAAAACACGTGTTGCATCACGTAGCTCAGCGATACGCTCTTCATCTCCCCGGAAGTCGGGTCCACCCACTCGGAACGTAGGTCGCTCAGGTCGCCGAGGTCTTCGCGCAGGTCTTCCAGCCACTCGGTCGCGCTGAGTGCCCGCCCGTTTCGGCCCTCAAGGAGCTTACCGAGGAGGCTTTCGTGCAGCTCCTCAAGGCGCGAGGCCGACCAAGCACGCTTCGCCCACCGTGTGGTACCGAGAGCCATGGCAACGACCGGGTAGACGTCCCCGATCAGGTGCTGTTCGTCGACCTTTCGCTCCACCGTTCGCGTCGCGACACGTAGGTGCCTTCCGCTATAGCCGACGACCTGCCCGTAGTAATAGTGCGCTCGGAAGGAGAAACACACCGCCTTTCTTGACCACCTTCCGAGCCTTGCCCCCGTGGCATCGGAGGGGGGGGACAACGCGTTTCGCGATCGCCCTCCAATCCGCCGTATACGTCGGGCGCCTCGGAGCCTCGAGCGGTCGCAGCGTCGCCGTGTCCCCCGACAGCGCAACGACGGAGGCATAAAACGGCTCAGGCACCTGGCCTCCCACGTCCTCCGGGAAAAGCAGCGCGTAGTCACCGACGGAGAGAGTCATCTCCGGCTGATAGGTAGTTAAGTCTTGACTTAGGCCTTCCAGGCTGATCAAATCTAGAACTGCGCTCCCTGTCCTATCACTATCGATTCCTACCCACCAGTCAGGTGCTGTCTGTCCTATGTACGCAACCATCTTTTGCACGCTATCCACTCGGTAGAAAACCGGTTTCCTTCCTCAAGGAAACCCACATGCAATATTCACCACACCTGCTGGGCCAAGACGGCATCCAACAGAAGAGTCTCAGTTATAAGAGGACCTGCAGGCGATACAGCGCCTGTGATGCGGTGGGGCGCCTAGCTGGATCCAAGGACACGCACTCGCACCCCAATTCCACAACGGCTTTCGGGCTAGCGTCCGAAAATTCCACGCGCAGCTTCCCCATCGCGACTTGCTGGACGATCGCCGCGTCGCTCTCTTCTCGCACCCCAAACTGCTTGGACATCGCTTTCGCTGACGCGTACGGCAGTGTGTGCACGTCCAGCTCGGACAGCACGACGCCGAACGAGAACATGTCGGCCTTTTCGTCGTATTTCTCGCCCATCATGACTTCCGGTGCCATCCACAGCATCGTACCCACGCCCGCGGTCATGGTGGAGTCCAGTCGCTCGCGCGAGATACCGAAGTCGATCAGCTTGGCTTGTAAATCGCGCGTCAGAAGGATGTTGCGGGATTTCAAGTCGCGGTGAATCACCGGCGTCGAGAGCGAGTGCATGTACGTCAGCGCATGGCACACTTGGAACGCGATAGTGGCCTTGTCGCGATTGAACCCGCGTGCGATGCCATCGGACAAATAGTTGTTGAGGAGAAGGCGCAGATCACCTCCCTCCATGTACTCCATCACGGCGCACAAGTCGGCCAGCATCTTCCAGGCGACACCGATGAAGCGTACGATGTGCGGGTGTTCCATAGAGGCCGTGAGCATAACCTCCGCGAGGAAGTCGTTGATTTGAGAAACGTTTTTGCGCATTTCCGGTCGGAGCATCTTGACCGCGACGTACTCTCCGTCGTAGATACCCAGGTAGACTTCCCCGTATGCGCCTTGGCTCAGGCGACGCTGAAACTGGATTTGGTCCCTTGAGATGCGAGAGGTTGTAATGGCATCGTCCTCCCAGAGCTTAACCTGCGTTGGCGGCGCGTTGGACAATGAACTCGTGATGTCTGAATGAAAGGTCTCCGATCTCAGCGGCTGTGTTCCTTGCGACTGAATATTAAGATACGCGTCATGGACGAATTGGTCGCTCTCTCTGAATGTCTTCAACGTGCCTCGGCGTCTCCGAGTAAGGAGCAGCACGAGGAGCAGAACGATAGCAATTCCCCCGGCGACAATGCCGACGATGGTGCCGGTGCTGAGGCTCGTTTCCGGACTTGGAGACTGTGGCGGTGTCGATTCGAGTCCGTCTTCTGAAATAGAGGTGCTGGATGAACGCGATTCTGAATGACTACCGACTCTGCTGGTGCCGGTGCTTCCAATGGGACTTGGTTTATCGGAGCTGGTGCGGATAGATCCGCAGGTGGTGGAGTTCCCGCCTGTGTATATCGAGAACTTCCATTCGTAGGGGATGCCTTTCGTCGTGCTATCGCACGAATAGCTCTCGATCAAGTCCGCGGCAATGACAGTCACGTCTGCCAGGTACTCGTCCCTGCACGACGAGCCGTTGTACGAGTTGATCGTCACGGAGCCATTCGCTTCGATGACAACGCGGGCGTAGCGGTAGGCATAATTACCCGGACGGCCGACACAGTCGCCCGTTGCGGGAGTCGCGCTGGCATCTTTAAACGCGGCGCCCGCACACTCAGATGCAGAGATAAACATTTCCTCGAGCAGGTAAGGTGCACGATTGGACATGCACTCCACGTACGCCTTGTAGTTGTCGGTACATTCCGTTGTTGTTCTGTCTCCGTAGGGAGTATCGCAGAGTTCGGTGCCGCAGCTGTCGTCGTCGGGCACGATGCTGAAATAGGGGGTCTCATTCGAGCATGTCGAGTCTGTACCGACGTAGTACTTGCCAATCTCATATGACGATGCAGCCGCACGACTTGAGAAGCCCGCGAAGAGCACTGAGAGCGCGAGCGTTACTACTGCAGCTGGAGCCATAGCAGCACGGCACGAGACGGAAGAACTTGCGGAATGAGTATTGAGACTTCGACGACGATTCCAGAATGCCGACGCTGGGTGGGTGGGACTCGAGGGGTTTCATCAATGTTTTGACCCAGGTGCGTTTGGTTAGTGGTCAGCGCCGCGTTAGTTTCAACGCCACGACGGGCTGGAATTGCGATCCATTACTCCAGAAATTACCAGTGGTCGACAAGATCTACATTTTCTGTACGGCTTTTGATGTTTTGCACGGCTCCAACGGTATTATGTTACTCTGGCGACTGCCTCAACACACCTCATTGATTTTTCCATATTGTGCGACGATCGCTGTACAGTTTAAACAGCGATGACTCCACCCAACGCTGTGAATTGTTTAGGCCAATTTTTCTCGTCGCAACGGACTTGAGGCGGTTGAATCGAAGCGAGATATGCGAGCAAAACGACAACAAATTGACGACTTATATCGAGGCTACGCGTCGGCACTCCACTCACTGTGCCGGCGTGATCAGAAGAAGGGAAAGAACGGTTTGTCTCGAGTGCTCGCATCCAGGTTGCGTGGCCCCCGAACTCGAATTGCGCACAATGATAGGGGTTTCGAAAACTAACACGATGCTGTTGAAATACACAGTAGTGCTGTTTTGATATTGATCGAGAGAGCCACCTTCTCAAATCGACCCAGTCAACATCACCTGACTGAATTGCTCTGACCAATACGTTGCCTGGAAAACGTACCCAGTGGATAATTGAAACAACTTAAGAGGATAGCTAGATCTGGTGAGATCGATTTAGCCTTGGTGCTGTTGAGAGAATGTTTGTGACTAGTGATCGATCGACGCGGATCTAGGCGGGAAAGCGTTAAACATAATGAAAATGGAGCTGCTGGAAGCAGCGGATAAGGGCAATGTACTGCGAGTTGAGCAGCAAGTGATCGAGGGTGCGAGTGTTGATGTCAAAGACAATCAGTGTCGGACGGCTGTATAGTGTTTCGCGCGCTTGAATGAGTGGAGAACAAGAGACAACGCGTCGGGGAAGCTGTCCCCGAGGAAGATGCTTGACTTGTTGTCCTCTGAGCAAAATCCGAAGTGCGAGCAGGGGAGCGACTCTTCAACCCCCTGGCTCGATAATACACCTAGAGGCTAGCAACAACCGCATATAGCCTTGCCGGCCTTCGCTATACGCGTCGTCACGGTCTTGCTTCAGCCTCAATATAGTGCCACGTCCGTTACTGCGAGAGCTTGAACAGTCTGCAGCCAACGGCGCACTACAGGCTGTCACAATGGGTACTCATTACGGTACTTGCACGTAGTGCGATTTCTCGCGGAACACAGAGCAGCAGTGGAGTTTCGAGACAATGGTGGCTTGACGCCACTAATTCGGGTTGACGGTTACGACGAGTTGGACGTGGTGTGCTGCCTCGTAGATGTGTAGAAGCTGTGGAAGCTAACGAGTGATGGTTGGACACCGCTCATGAGGGCTGACCGTTACAGCCGCTTAGATTCGGAATGCTTTCTCGTGGAACGTGGAGAGAAAGCGCATTGGATATATCTGGCTGGCCACACCGATCTTTAATCCACAAACAAGTTTGGTCGCCAAGAAATTGTCCAATTCCTGCCTTCGGTCGTTTAAGACCAACTTCGAAGAACCAAAGCGGAGTACCTTGATAACCACAAGGGGAAGCATTCCAATATACCGTCCAGCTGGTTCATTCCAACATACGAGATCGAGGTGGGATCATTCATCAGTGTTGGCCATATTGGTGGAGACTGTCGCGGCAAGTGGTTGGATGCTGACGTGGTCGTCAAGTCGTTCATTGATGACACCACCAGCACTTCATTTGCTGACGAGGTGCATTTGTGGCACCAGTTGCGCCACCCCAATGTCCTCAAGTTATACGGTGTCTGCGACACCGAGCACAAACTGTTCGTTTGCGAGTATGCGAGCAAGGGATCGCTTCCAGAGTACATCAAGTCGTGCGATGCTGAACATCGAACTCCGTGGAAGTTCTTACACGAGGTGGCGCTGGGCTTGGAGTACCTTCACGAACGCAAGATTGTTCATGGTAATCTTCGCGGGAGCAACATTTTGATTGGGAACGATGGGCTGGCCAAGCTGTCGAGGTTCGGACTGAGTGCGTCGTCGTCGAAGGAGAGAAGGGATATATCCGGCGAGTTGGCGCGTTGGGCTGCTCCTGAGAGCTTGAGGGACGAAGCAGTCGTTTCTTTCGCATCAGATGTGTACTCGTTGGGAATGCGCATCATTGAAGCTGTGTCTGGGGAGATCCCGTACAGCGAGAGAGATAATCAGGCGGTGCGATTCGCAAAGAAGTACCATGAGAAAGATATAACCGACCAAATGTGTCGACAGATCTGCTCAACGCTCGAGCAGGAGGAGTTGTTGCTGGCCATGTGTCGTGATAAGCCGCGAGAGCGACCCCAGATACCAGCAGTCGTGGACAAGCTCGAACGTCTTGCCGAGATCGAGGCTGAAAATCTCATGCAGAGCACATCCCAACCCGAGCCAGAGCCAGTCGTGAACTTTGATGCTTTCGATAACGACCTGTGGATCCAGGTGCAAACTCTGGTTGACAAGAGTGAGAGCGACCTCTATCGCCGAATGTGGCGCGAACTGGAATTGATTCACGATGCTTGCCGAACCCGGCGGTCAAATTCAACGCGACGCGGAGGCATCGCCTGCCTCCACGTCCCCAAAACTGCTCGGATGAGGCATGGACGTTAATTGAGCACATGTGTAAGAGTGGACCGGCCAATCGTATGCTGATCATGACGGTGGTGGACGAGCTTAAGAAGCTAGCGGATCGGCAAGGGGATCTCAGTTCTGAAGCGGACGAAATGTTCGATAATATTGGCGAGGTGCGACGGTCGCCGTCATCTGTGGCAGACGAACTCGCTGAGATGAAGAGCTGGACCGGCAAATGTGACGCGATGCATGGTTGGGAAGGTGGTGTGCTCGAGAACATTCATCAGCTCCTGTGGGATCGCCTCCATCAGGTGGGGTCTCAACTGATGCCTGATGACGAGGACATCATCGACTTCAAAGCGCCAATCATCGACTTTAGCACCCTCGTCGAACATTCGAAACAGCGAACGCGTGATGCACTTAACGTCACTGGTGCCGTCCCTTTGATCAAATTTACGGAGCTGGCTTTGGGGGGATATGCGCTGCATCGTCGTCTGGACAAGTTCATGGCTGCTCATGCTGTGGCGAACGAACCAAGTTCGCTTCACGACTGGACATCAGCGTGCAGAGCGTTCATGGAAGGTAGCGTAAGTCCAACTCCAGGTTGCAGCATAAAGGACTATAGCGCGAACAAAGAGACTGATGACGGCACAAGAACGTCCTCGTCGACAGAGGTTGTCGCAACATTATGAGAGGTTGCCAGAATCTCAATCGTCACGGATGAACATCATGTTTCGTTCTGTTCACGCTTACACGCCCTGATATCAAAGTGTAACCTCTAATAGTGGACTAAACAACGATGTTATTGTGTTCTGATCGGTTGCATCGGTCCAATGTGTGCTCGAGTAGAGATACGCCAGTTAGGAGAGATGTTTGATCCTGAATGTGGTCAAATCTTATTGCATTCTAGACGAATGACTCATGGAACACGTCGAGGTAGCCAAGCAACAAGAGAGTTTCGGCTAGAATCATCTCGGTATGCCACTCATGGAGACGTGGGATTGGCTCCGCCAGCGCAATCAGGGCGATATGAAGACAGTTAGGAACGATCCGAAATTTAGTCTATGTCTCTGGCTGGCCAAGTGAAACCAATCGAAAGTGATAGTACCTTCGAAGTGAAGACACGAAACCATGCGAGATTCTCCAGATCGCCGAGGTCAACTGCATCGAATAATAATGCCGATCACGATATGGCGCACCAATTAGATGTTTATCCTGGCGCGACAGCTGGTCGAGATTGGAAACAGTGCACACGATCTCGAGAACTGGCATTGATCTGCCTTTCATCCCACGACTCGACACGGGTGTTTCTAACGGTGAGCACTGAACACGATGTCATGTCGAGCTGCCTCATTGATAGAGATTAGCACCATGCTGCTAGTTGCAGTTGCCGGAAGAGAAGGCACCCGAGATGGATCCCATGCAGCAGCAAGGAGAGGACAGATCGTCTCGAATTGTCGTGACATGTGCAGCTTACATTGGGGTCAAACGATCAGCCAATCTTGCGCACATTGATGGCGGAATGTCCAATGAACACGCGTGACCGACTGGATGTTGGTGGCGAGCACGATAAAGTGTACCAGTACCACTGGAGTGTGACAGTGGTCACTCTCACTGTGGTGTGCTAGAACTGAGTTGTATTTGTAGCCAATTAGAAACCGAGAAAGCCAAGTGTACCCATTGACCCTTGCAAACCTGTTGAGTGGGAAGTTCAGATCAGTTGCCAATTGGCGCGGATCAAGACAGGCGAACATTGAGAAGATGGAGCTACAGGAGGCAGCGGGCATGGGCGAAGTCGTGCAGGTGGAGCGGCTAGTGAGCGCGGGTGCGAATGTTGAGGTCACAGATGATCAAGGTCGGACGTCTCTCACGCAGGCAGCCCGTGGGGGTCACTTGGATGTGGTGCGCTTACTCGTAGAGCGAGGAGCATTGGTGAATGCTCGCAATGGTGGAGGCTGGACGCCGCTCATGGAAGCAGCCAGTGAAGGCCACGCGGACGTGGTACGATATCTCGTGGAATGCAGAGCATCCATGGATATTCGCAATGGTAACGGTTGGACAACGCTCATGGTAGCATCCAGTAGCGGCCATTTGGACGTGGTGCGCTTACTCGTTGAACACGGGGCGGCTGTCGATGCTCGCGCAAAGTACGGTTGGACGTCGCTCATTGTAGCTGCTGAAAGCGGCCACTTGGAAGTGGTGCGCTTTCTCGTCGAACGAGGAGCGGCTGTGGATGTTCGCAATGGTGGCGGTTGGACGCCGCTCATGGAAGCAGCCAAATACGGTCACTTTGAAGTGGTGCGCTTTCTCGTGGAACAAGGAGCGACCGTGAACGCTCGCAGTGGTGGCGGTTGGACGCCGCTCATGGAAGCAGCCAATCATGGTCACTTCGACGCGGTCCGTATTCTGATCGAACACGGAGCGGCTGTGGATACTCGCAGTAATACCGGTTTGACGTCGCTGATGGCGGCTGCCCGTGACGGTCACTTGGAAGTGGTGCGCATTCTCGAGGAACACGGCGCGGCCGTGGGTGCTCGCGACATCGACGGTGGGACGGCGCTCGTATGGGCAGCCCGCGGAGGCCACTTGGATGTAGTGAGCTTTCTTGTGGTATGCGGGGGACGGCTGTAGATGTCGTCATGAGTGTCAATCCCATAGCATGCAATCGACTGTGCCGTGGTGCGGAGCATGCCGTAAAAGCAATTCCTGTTGAACGAGAGTTCGATGCCGCGGTGTCCGTTGTGAAAGCTCATTGGCGACCTGGCTTGGAGTGTTGGGCTTCAGCTGCGCGTACATTCAACAGGTTGATCCATCAATACCGCTCCGCGATGGCGACGACGCCATGCAGAGACAACACGACGCGATTGTTCGCGTACAAGCTCCCCTTATCAGTACCGCCCGCGACCCACAACGTTCAATATATCAAGTTGATCTGCCGTAATTTTCATGATATCAACATCGGCTGCAGTGCTGCTCGTCCGCGGCGTTCGTTCAGGACGATTATCCTCGATCTGACTCGGAAACTATCTCGATGATCATAACGACCATATCACATGCAGCGAAGGTATATTGCACGAAATCAAAGGCGTCATAGTCATGCCCAACGGCGTCTATCTGTTGTACGAACGGTATTTCCAGTGACGACATTGACCTGGCGCTGTCTTCTCGTGCACGCGAGCTTAAGATGGCCAGCAGTCCGACTTACATCGCAAGAGTCTGGGTGGACGGTAGGATCTTCGAGGGACGAACAACAAATTGATTTGTTAACATTTAGCCACATGTCAGCGCGCTGGTTGCAATGAAAGTCGCTCTAGGTGGATACAAATGCTTCAAGTGCAACGGGACGGAGAGAACGGATCATCTTGAATGACTGTGGCGTGTACAGCTTGACCTGGAGTCCAGCGATCAGCCATATAGCGGTAAAACATGCCAATCTTGTGAAAAATGACTGATTTGGGTCATATTTCTAATGAGTCATGACAGATTTTTCGCCAACGAGGGTTGAAGATTGTGTCTTGATTGCACTATTGCGACTTGCTAGAAATCGTTCATGGTCACAGATGTCAACTGGATGTGTTCAAGCTCGACTGTGGCGTACGATGGTCACGGGGTTTATATTTTCTAGGATTCTTTGCTCAATCCGTGGCCGGAAAGGCAATATGTACCCATGGACCCCTATGCGAGCAATGAAGCTGTGGAGTGGGAAGTTTGCGATCAGTAACCGATTTGCGCGGATCAAGGCAGACGATCGCTAAGCATTGAGAAGATGGAACTTTTGGAGGCAGCGGAATTGGGTGATGCCAAGCGGGTAGAGCAACTCGTGAGCGCGGGTGCGAATGTTGATGTCACAGATGATCATGGTCGGACGGCTCTCACACAGGCTGCCAGTGGAGGTCACTTGGAAATGGTGCGATTTCTAGTGGAACATGGAGCGACCGTGGATGTTCGTGACAGTGATGATCAAACGCCGCTGACTCTGGCCGCTCGTCGCGATCGATGAGACGTAGTGCATTTCCTCGTGGAGCACGGAGCGGCCGTGGATGCTCGCAGTGATGACGGTTGGACGCCGCTGGTGCAGGCTATCTATGGATTCAACTTGGAGGTGGCGCAATATCTCGTGGGTCACGGAGCGGATGTGAATGCTTGCAAGAGTGACGGTTTGACGCTGCTCATGCAGGCTGTCAGTTATTTTCACTTCGATATGGCGCGATTGACCGTGCAATTTGGGGCCACCGTGGACGCTCGTGACGGTGATAGTCGGACCCCGCTGATGCAACCTGCTCGTCGCGATAGATTGCATGTGGTGCGATTTCTCGTGGAACACGGAGCGACCGTGGATGCTCGCCGAAATGACGGTTCGACGGCGCTGATGCGAGCTGCTCGTTGCGGCCGCTTGAACGTGGTGTGCTTTCTCGTAGAACACGGAGCATCTGTCAATGCTCACGACAATAAAGGCTGGACCCCGCTTGTTTGGGCTGCCCATCGCGGTCAATTGGATGTGGTGAGCTTCCTCGTGATAAATGGAGGACGGGTTTAGATGTAGTCAGGAGCTTCAATTCGAATGCAATGATTTCAACTGGGACATAATGCGGAGCGTACCGTAAAGGCAATTCATGGTGGGGATTGATGGTCGGAAGGTTTTAGAATTTCGGATGAATAGATGCAGGCTCTGCAGCGAGCGTGCACCTTATGCCGGCTTGACCAACAGGGAGCTAATGGCAAGCCGCAAGCTTTTGCGTCAACCTCAGTGTCAATATAGCTCCAATTCGAATTGCAACGACCCCACAGTAGCTAAAAGCAGTAACACATGGATGCTCGTGTAGTTCGAATTGTAACCACTTAACGTGGTGCGGTTTCTCATGCAATCCTGCGCGACAGTGAATGTAAGCGAAAGTGAAGGATAAATATTGAGCATATTAGCTGCTGGAGTCCATGGTTAACACTCTCTGAACTGCGGTGGACAACATACAGCTATCAGCATTTGATAAGTGCCCTCGAGAGTTGGTGTCGTGTTGGATAATGTAAACAAGTACACTAAAGCCTCCTTACGGCTCGTGACAATGTTTGCACTAGATCAGTTCAACATCGGCTGTCTGTGCATGGGTTCAGATTGGCACAGTGTACCATTTGCAGTGTACCCAGTCACCAGAAATGGGGCACTAGCAGTGAAGCACCAGCAGTATTGGTTTCATTTGGAGACAGATCGACTTGCTCGGTAGCAATCATTTCTCGCTTTCAATCGGCATCATCACGAGCACAGCATCGTTCATTGATCAGACTGCGAGGATGCGGGGGGACATGCTGACGAGTGTGCGGGCGTTGGACCTGCCGTTTCCGGAGCAGGTGCAGGCGCTGGTATCGGAACTGATGGATGACTCCGGAGCCGTGTGTTCGTACAGAGCGGCGAGGCGTGGCTGGTTGCACTGGTTCGAGCGGACACGGCCTACTGGTGTGTGCGCGTGTCACGCTCACTATTGCGATAAAGTGAGGGACCTAGCGACCGCGAATGGCCACCTGGATTTGGTGCAGTGGCTGCACGCGAACCGCATGTATAGCTTTTCGCCGAGAGCGAAGGACGGTGTAGACACAGCGAAACATTTAGAGTTGGCGCAGTTGCAGCTGCAGGAAGAGATTCGCGACGAGGTGAGTGCCTCCTGTGTAATAGGAAGAGCGGGTGTAAATGACTAGTTGGAGGCGGCGAGTTGACTAATGTGTCATGCACGATTGTGCCACCCAATGCGGAGTTCTTCTAGTCAATCCGTCGCCGGAAAATGATATATAGTGCGGAGATCCTGTTGAAATTCATTTGAATGAGGGTAGCAACCTGCCTTAAAAGCACCTTGTCAATGCACATCTTGCCACATTTGTGAACATGGAGCTTATCGCGCACTGAATTCGTCGTGTATTACAACACACTCACACTCGCACAGTCTGATCGGTCTGTAATAGCAGATCAGTCTGCTCGATGACGCCGTTGCCCCTCAACTTGTCTACCATCTATGGAACACTCAGCGTAAAACATCAATAACGAACGGAACGTTCCCCGTCTCACATCTTCTTGCGCAAGGTGCATTTGCTGGACGCTTCAGAGCTGGTCGTGGGTTCGGATATCGGAGTACTGGTCGTTGTCACGGGGGCCGTAGTCGATGCAGCGGTGGTCGGAATCGATGCCTCAAAGCCGACAGTGCCGGAGCTGGTAGTCGTTGAGGCCGAAGACACCGACGAGTTGTTCCCCGTCGCACCCTCCAGCGGGACGCAGCTGACTGAAAGCAATACACATGTGATGTGCGTTAGGAATCGCATCACGATAGAAAATACATAGCAAGCCAAAAGAGACACGACGTACTGTAGACCTGGAACGGCGAGAAATGCGTCGCCAGCCAGTAGAACGTGAGACGGCTCTTGCCGACGCACTTGTCTTTGGCGTACGGGATGTCGATTCCCTGATAGATGCGGCAGTCCTCCGCGAAGGGGACGACAATCTCGTCATCACACCAGGCCTCACACGGACCTGGATGGATGATGTCCTTGCGGTAGTTGCCGTACTCGATGTGGTCGGGGAGCGGCTGGGGTGTCGCGTCCGGGATGGAGAATCCACACTCGGCGGTGCCACCAGCCGGGCGGTCGGTCGGTTCTGAGGACACGATCTCGTGCTGCAGGATAAAGTCACGCAGGCTGCTCGGGTTGATGGCCGCATAATTCTTCTTGAAGTTAGCGGAGTTCTTCTCGCTATCGCCCGTCCAGTAGTCCGACTCGGGCGGCACGTCCGTAGGCGGCACGACGTAGGCAAAGAAGTTCTTCTTGTCGGTCGTGAACTTGGTCTCCGGGAGCAGCATGTACCCATGACCTTGGACGGACGGGAGGAGGACGCCGGCGG
The DNA here is from genome assembly GCA_003413675.1 of Phytopythium vexans. Lineage (NCBI taxonomy): Eukaryota > Oomycota > Peronosporomycetes > Pythiales > Pythiaceae > Phytopythium > Phytopythium vexans. The sequence goes on along the minus strand of QLOC01000018.1, from coordinate 102,790 downwards.
CAGCGAGCGCGGAGGCTACGAAAACGCGAACAGGATGCATGGTGCTGGGTCGAGCGCGAATCGAGTAGTGAGCAGGACTGGCCGATACGTGCCGAGGATAGTGTTCATGATCGAACAGCAAAAACTGACGAGCACGAGGTGCATAACAAAGGAGAGGCCGATCGGGGGTTCGAAAGAGATCGGTGGTCCAGTCGCGGGAATACTACGAACACGAGTGATTATGTGTAAAGAAGATGAAGTAAATGCTCGTGACAGTAATCGTAGAGATGAGACCAATAGAACGAGGCTGGTGGTGCTGGACGCGCACGCTCCTACGACATCCAACCAGATGTCCATGGCCCACACCTCTTCATTTCCAGTTGCAAGAATCCAGCGTGTGGACTCCTCATGTTATTGACCGGAAAATCGTTCGCCGAGCGCAGATTGTAAATCATCTTGCCGCTTGTTGTCCCTTCGGCAAGTATTGCCCATGCAACGACTTTACAGATCCCCAGCAAATCCGAAAACGTGGTCCAGATGCGCCTGACGGCCGTGTACCGTGGGATTCGACAATCTCTCAAAACATATTGTGTTGGAGCTGACAAGCAAGTTCTTTGCTGCTTCATCGCGCAGGAATTGCGAGCTGTCGGAAATGTACCGCGCGCTAGTTGCGGCTGACGTTCTCTGCGAAAATGATGCGATAGCTGCCATTACGAATTCGTACAACGTGCAAATGCACGCCGTGACTCTCGATTCGCGCTGCAGAGGATACCAATACGCACTACAATGCTATCATCGTTCAGCAATTCCACCTCCCACTACTAAATGGATGATCGGTGTGTTTTGAGATGCACTGAACCGCTACAATATGCCACTGCTGCTGGGTCAGGTATGTCTGTAGTGATCGCTAATGCAGACATGTATCATGGACTTTGGTAGAAAACGTGCAGGTGGATAACGGCTGCTAACAGTGCACGGAGCTTCAGGGTAGTTTGGTGGTGCTAGAAGTTCTGTCATCCGCGGGATGATCAATTGTCCCGTCTCTCAGCACAGTGCGGTTGGCAGCCTAGTGAGACATGTCGAAGTGCTCACGACAAATGTGTTGAAGTGCGTCGCTGATGCAGCGATTGGTTAGGCGATGGCGCGTGCTCGCAGCGACTCGCTAGTTACGGCGCGCATGCTCGGGGGTGGTGCCTGCACGCTGATTAGGCGGATGGCACGCGGCTGGATTGTGATTGGGCGGCGCCGCCCACCGTACTCGTGGTTCTGGACGCATATTGGATGATATTGGGGATTTGCAGGAAAAATAGGTATCGAGCAGGAGGCGGCCAGAGGTGCCATGGGCTGCACGCGAAATGCTCGCCCTACTCTAATGCTGGGTTTGGCGACCTGAAGCTTCGCATGCAGCATCGTTGGTAGACTAGCTACAACTTCTATTGAGCGGAATTTTCATCCGCGTGAATACACTCACTTCGGGTTTCACCAGCTACTCATCAGGTTATGAGCCCAATCACCCACCAAGCGACACCAAGACCCCCTTCGACCATGAAGCAGCCCGGAGACCTCCTCGGAAGCGACAACTACTTCCACTGGGAGTTCAACATGCGCATGACACTCGCCCGCAAGGGTCTCATCGCACACGTCGAGCTGGTGAAGGCGGAATCTGAGATGACCGAGGATTGGCGAACTGCGGATCTCAAGGCTTTCGCGATCATCGCCCAGGGCATCACGTTGGAGCACCAGACCAAGATTCGCGGGACGGTGACTGCCAAGCAAGCTTGGGACACGCTGCGCGACTTCTACAACCGGTCGACGCTGCACAATCGCGTGGCACTGACGCGCCGTCTCCACGAGTTCAAGATGGAGGACGACGCGAGCATGGCAGCTCACCTGGACCGCTTTGACGAGCTGGTCGTGAGCCTGCAAGCTGTTGGCGAGGCGATCGACGATGCTCGCCAGCTCGTGGTGCTCCTCGGTAGTCTACCGAGCGAGTATGACCTCCTCGTGTCGATCATCGAGAACACCAAGGACGTCTCGCTGATCGAGGTCAAGGAGAAGCTGCTGAAGGAGCATGACAAGCTCCAGAAGCACGAGGCGACGGAGCGCGCGTTCAAGGCACGCGTCCAGACGCAAGGAGGGAAGCGCGCCAATGGCAGTAGTCGTCGCGGCAAGAGTGCGCGCGGCAACAACGGCGGCTTCAAGGGCAAGTGCTTTGGGTGTGGTCAGGCGGGTCACATGAAGCGTGACTGCCCAAACGCGACCACTGGCGACCGAGACGAATTCGTGTTCTCGGCTGGGGCGTCGTCTACTGAGGGTGGCTGGCTGATCGACAGCGGTGCTACATCGCACATGACGCCGAACAGGTCGGACCTGTTCGAGTACGAGGCGCTCTCGCAGCCGATCGACGTGACCATCGCGGACGGCAAGAAGCTCCAGGTGGTGGGTCGCGGGTCTGTGCGCATGGTCGGCGCGACCGGCTTGATCATTCGGATGGTGGACGTGCTCCACATCCCGGACCTGGACCGTCGTCTGCTGTCGATTGGAAAGCTGACTGAGCGCGGTCTCAGTGCCGAGTTCGGCGCTGAGTACTGCAAGATCTGGCATGGGTGGGACCTGGTCGCAATGGCCAAGCGGCACGGCAACACCTACACGTTGGACAAGGAACCAGAGCAAGCGCGGTTTGTGGACTACTCGGTCTACAACGGCGAGTGGGAGCTGTGGCACGCTCGGATGGGGCATCCGAGCCACGACAACTACGCGCGCACACAGAAGACGACCGACGGCATGCCTTTAATCGCTCAGGGTAGCGACACCCTATGTGGTGGGTGCATGAAGGGCAAGCAGACAGTTGCGCGGTTCCCAGCTCGCTCCCAGTCGAAGAACTCGCGGGTGCTGGAGCTGGTCCATACGGACCTGATGGGTCCTATGAAGACCATGTCGACGGGCGGTGCCAAGTATGTCCTCACCTTCGTCGACGACTACTCCCGCTACGTGGTTGTGTACTTCCTAAAGAAGAAGAGTCAGGTGGCGGCCAAGTTCCACGAGTTCAAGACGCTCTACGAGAACCAGTGGGGCGAGCGCATCAAGGTAATTCGGTCGGACAACGGCACCGAGTTCGTGAACAAGACGTTCGACAGCATCTGCCAATCGGGTGGCATCATGCACCAGCGCACGGTCCCCTACAGCCCCCAGCAGAATGGAGTGGCGGAGCGCATGAACAGAACCATCATGGAGAAGGCACGCAGCATGCTGCACTACAAGGCCGTGGCACTTCGATGGTGGGCTGATGCGGTCAGCACGGCGGCGTACCTGGTCAACCGGACGACCAACACCGCGCATCCAGACGTCACGCCGTACGAGTTGTGCTTCAAGCAGAAGCCACGCCTGGACCACCTGCGCGTGTTCGGGTCGTATGGGTACGCGCACGTGGACGACGCCAAGCGCACAAAGTTGGAGGCCAAGAGCTACATGTGCATGCTGCTGGGCTATGCCGACAGGACCAAGGGATACAAGATGCTTGACATTAACGCTGGTGTCGTCAAGGTGTCAAGGTCTGTAGCGCTCGACGAGCGCGAGATCAACGGCATCTATGATGTTGCAGTAACTCCGGTCAATAGTTCGGTCACTCAACTGCTGGTGGTGAAGGATGGCGCCGAGCGACCGGCTCCGCAGCCTGTCACACCAGACGAGCCAATGACGGAGGAGACAACGGCGGACGGCGACGTCGCTATGGAGGAAGCGCCGCAGGCGCCGCCTCAACTTCCATCTGCACCACCATCAAGTGACGTGGTGGTGTTCCACCCGCCAGTGCAGCGCTCCAGTCGACCGCGTGATGAACAGCGTATCTTGCCGACACTGGAGAGTGCGCCGCACCAGCGGCTGCTCCTGGAGACCATCGACGATGAGGCTATGGACGGCAGCATCGTGCCGCGGCCGAGCCCCAAGCGTCCTCGCACGGACGATGATGAGTACGCTCTCGCGGCATTGGCGGATGCTGCCGCGGTGAGCAGATCGACCGACGTGCCGTCCTCGTATGGACAGGCAATGGAAAGTGGGGAGAAGAAGCAGTGGGAGGCGGCGACGCGTGATGAGCTTGCTGCTCACAACGCCAACGGGACCTGGACGGCGGTTCCTCGCAAGGCTGGCATGCGCACCATCGGGAGTCGGTGGGTGTTCGCCAAGAAGCGAGATGAGCACGGCAACATCGTTCGCTACAAAGCTCGACTCGTCGCCAAGGGGTTCAAGCAGGAATTCGGTGTGAACTTCTTCGAGACCTACTCGCCAGTAGCAAACATGAACTCTATCCGAGTTTTCCTGGCGACATGCGCCTCGCAAGGCTACGAGATGGAGCAACTCGACGTCGACACAGCCTTCCTCAACAGCGATCTCGAAGAGGAAGTCTTCATGGAGGTGCCCGAGGGCCTGGACGTCGACGGTAACATGGTACTCAAGCTCAACAAGGCGCTGTATGGACTCAAGCAAGCGTCATCAGCGTGGAACAAGACCATCCACCACGTTTTCGTGAAGAACTGCTTTGTCAGCTGCGGCGCTGACAAATGCATCTACGTCAAGCAGGTCGGCACCGAATTCGTCTATGTGTGCCTGTATGTGGATGACATGATCATCGCAGCCAAGCTTCGTGCGGAGATCCAAGCTATGAAGGCCGCACTGAAGCGTGAGTTCAAGATGAAGGAGCTCGGCGCCGTCAAGTTCATGCTAGGCATGGAAATCTACTATAATCGCGAGCGCCGAGTGCTGTGCCTCCGTCAGACCCAGTACATCCGAGATGTGGCGGCTCGCTTCAACCAGACCGACGCTAAGGACGTGCACAACCCGTGTGAGCTCGGCCTCAAGTTGTCGACATCACAGTCACCGACGACAAAGCAAGACCGTGAAAACATGCGGCCGAGGCCATATCGATCACTGATTGGCTGCCTGCTCTACATCACGACATGTACCAGACCGGACGTAGCCTATGTGGTGACCCAGCTCTCTCGTTTCCTCGAGAACCCGGGCCAACAGCACTGGAAGGCGGCGATCCGCGTGCTGCGGTACCTCAAGACGACGTGCGAGGTCGGCATCGTCTACCAGGGACCGACATCTGCCATCAAGGCCTACAGCGACGCCGACTGGGGCAGCAACCTCGACGACCGACGCTCGGTGTCTGGCGTCGTCGTCATGATGAATGGCGGACCAGTCGTCTTCAAATCCAAGTACCAACGCACTGTGGCGTTGAGCTCGGCTGAGGCAGAGTACATGGCTCTGAGCCTCTGCACTCAAGAGGTGCTTTGGACGCGGGCGCTACTCAAGGACATGGGCCGCGAGCAAGTGGGAGCGACGCGCGTGTGGGTGGACAACCAAGGAGCGATCGCATTGGCGAACAATGCTGGCTATCACGCTCGCACCAAGCACATTGACATCCGTCATCACTTCATTCGTGAGAATGTCGTTGCCAAGACCATCGAAGTCGACTATATTGACACCAAGCAGCAGCTGGCGGATCTGCTGACCAAGGCTCTCAGCGCCAAGCGGGTGCAATACCTTCGTGCGAGCAACGGGATCTGCGCAGCTAAGACGCTGCACTAGCGTCGAGTGGGAGTGTTGAAGTGCGTCGCTGATGCAGCGATTGGTTAGGCGATGGCGCGTGCTCGCAGCGACTCGCTAGTTACGGCGCGCATGCTCGGGGGTGGTGCCTGCACGCTGATTAGGCGGATGGCACGCGGCTGGATTGTGATTGGGCGGCGCCGCCCACCGTACTCGTGGTTCTGGACGCATATTGGATGATATTGGGGATTTGCAGGAAAAATAGGTATCGAGCAGGAGGCGGCCAGAGGTGCCATGGGCTGCACGCGAAATGCTCGCCCTACTCTAATGCTGGGTTTGGCGACCTGAAGCTTCGCATGCAGCATCGTTGGTAGACTAGCTACAACTTCTATTGAGCGGAATTTTCATCCGCGTGAATACACTCACTTCGGGTTTCACCAGCTACTCATCAAAATGACGGCTCTGGCAAGCAAGTTCGATGTCGAGCGTGTGATGCATATGGAGATTGAGCAGTTCTTCATGAAGCAGAAGCACGAGCAATTTGGTACAAAAAATTACCCTTTCGCGATCCAGCTGGTGTGTGCGAAGGTGGCGCCAGTGGCCAAGATGCCTGTGCTACAAATGCGCCACAACAACGATACTTTGTGAGGAGGCAAACAGATCACGGTCGTGGCGACTGCGCTCAAGCTCAAATGGAAGGGATTCTTGTAAGATCGAGAAGCACCAGTGATCTGTCTTTCGTCTCCCGAGTTTGAGTGTACGGGTAGACCATGCTTGAGGCGCGAATAGCAAGTTGATTTGTTGGCAGTTGACGACATATCATCACTAGTGGCAACGGAAACACTCGAGATAATCCAATGCGGTAAGGGAATAAGACGGATTGTTTCGAGCGATCTCTCGAACTGCGCACATTGATAGGGCTTCGACGAGGACGCGTGACCGGACGACGACGATGCTGCGCGGTTGAAGCATATGCACTGGAGTAATGAATTGTGAAATTGATCGGGAATCGAATCAGCCCAGTGACTGTCGAAGCATTGATTTGCTCTGGCCAATCCGCTACCCGGAAAGTGTACCCATAGAGAGATGAGAGCAAGCTAGGGAGTATGTTCGATGTGGAAATCGGATTTGGGTACGAACCGTTGAGTTGGAAGTGTGCGATCAGTGACCAATTGACGCGGGTCAGAGTGAGCGGTCGGTTAACATTAAGAGCATGGGATTGCTGGAGGCAGCAGGCGAGGGCGATGTCCAACGGGTGAAGCAACTGGTGAGCGCGGGTGCGGACTTAAATGATAGGAGCAGCGACAGTGAGGTACCGCTCATGGGGGCTGCCAAGGGCGGCCATTTGGACGTGGTGCGCTTTCTCGTGGAACACGGAGCGACCGTGAATGCTAGCGACAGTTGCGGTTGGACATCGCTCAGGCAGGCTGCCAATGGCGGTCATTTGGACGTGGTGCGCGTTCTCGTGGAATACGGAGCAGCAGTGGATGGTCATGACAACGGTGGAGAGACGCCACTCATGCGTAATGCCAGTGGTGGCTATTTGGATGTGGTGCGCTTTCTCGTGGAACGTGGAGCGGTTGTGGATCTTTGCACGAGTTACGGCTGGTCGCCACTCTTGGCAGCTGCCAGTGGTGGTCACATGGACGTGGTACGCTTTCTCGTGGATCACGGAGCGACTGCGGATGTTAGCAATATTGGCTGTCGGTCGTCGCTCATATATGCTGCCCGTGACGGCCACTTGGACATGGTACGCTTACTTGTGGAACACAGAGTGAATGTGGATGTGCGCAATAGCTACGGCTGGACGCCGCTCAAGTGGGGTGCTCGTGGCGGCCACATGGGCATTGTACGCTTTCTTGTGGAATGTGGTGCGGCGGTAGACGGAAATGACGATTATAAGGAGACGCCGCTCACGTGGGCTGCCAAACACGGCCATTTGGAGGTGGTGCGCTTTCTTGTGGGACGTGGAGCGGCTGTGGATGGTTTAGGGAGTTACAGCTCAACGCCGCTCATGGAGGCTGCCCAAGGTGGCCACTTGGACGTGGTGCGTTTTCTCGTGGAACGTGGAGCGGATGTGGATGCTAGCGATGATTTTGTAGTGATGGCAGCTGCCAATGGCGACCACTGGGACGTGGTGCGATTTCTCGTGGAAAACGGAGCGAATGTGGATGGTCGCAGGAGAGACGGTCGGACACCGCTCATGTGGGCTGCCGAAAATGGTCTCTTAGACAAAGTACGCTTTCTCGTGGATCTCGGAGCGAACGTGGATGTTAGCAGTAGTGATGGCGGGACACCCCTCATGTGGGCCGCCAGTGACGGCTATTTGGACGTAGTACGAATTCTTGTGGAACACGGAGCGAATGTGGATGTTAGCGATAATGACGGTTGGACACCACTAATGTCTGCTTCCCGTTACGGTCATTTGGATGTGGTGCGCTTGCTCGTGGAACACGGAGCAGCTGTGGATGTTAGCAGTAGTGATGGTTAGACGCCGCTCATGTGGGGTACCCGCGGCGGTCACTTGGACGTGGTGAGATTTCTCGTGGAACATGGAGCGGTTGTGGATGTTAGCAGTTGTGACGGGTGGACTCCGCTCATGTGGGGTACACGTGGCGGCCATTTGGACGTGGTGAGATTTCTTGTGGAACTCGGAGCGACTGTGGATGTTAGAAATAGTGATGGTGGGACACCGCTGATGTCGGCAGCTCGTTACGGCCACTTAGATGTGGTGAGCTTTCTCGTGGAACGTGGAGCGGCTGTGGATGCTCAAGACAGCAGTGGAGAAACGCAGCTTATGCGTGCTGCCAGTGGCGGTCGCTTGGACATGGTGCGGCTTCTGGCGGATCACGGAGCGGCTGTCGATGCTCGTGACAGTCAAGGTTGGACGCCGCTCATGAAGGCTGTTAATGTAGGCCACTTGGACGTAGTGCGCTGTCTCATTGAACACGGAGCAATTGTCGATATTCGTGACAATCAAGGTTGGACGCCGCTCATGCGGATTGCCAATCACGAGCGCTTAGATGTGATGCACCTTCTCTTAGAGCACGGAGCGGACGTGGATGCTCGCGACAGTGACGGTTGGACACCGCTCATGCGAGCAGTCGATGGTTATTGCTTGGACATGGTTTACTTTCTCGTGGAACACGGAGCGGCTGTGGATGCTCAAAGCAATGTTGGTTCGACGTCGCTGATGGCTGCTGCCCGTGGAGGCCACTTGGACTTGGTGTGGTTTCTCGTGGAACACGGCGCGACAGTGGATGCTCGCGACAATCAAGGTTGGACGCCGCTCGTGTGGGCTGCCCACGGCGGCCATTTGGATAAGGTGAGCTTTCTCGTGGTACGCGGAGAACGGCTGTAGATGTTGTTGGGAGTGTCAATTCCACTGCGGTGCTGTCGTTTGTTATTGAGAATGCACCTGGGAGTGTCGTCGGTGTCGAAATTGTACACGCGGCGGTGGCGCGTGATTGCCGCGTGTGCGGTGAGGACAAGGACGAGGCCGAACCGGATACTGTGACGTTATTGGTTAATATACAGAAATGTCGGTATATGATTGGTCGAATCCCGCTTCAACGTGAACTAGCCCGATCGGATCAGAAACGTGCCTTTGACGCGTTGTAAGCCGACTTTGGGGCATCAGTGGATAATCCATCCGTCACGAGTTCTGTCGAGATTTTCACGCCAACTTCCCACTCAATCGGTTCTTCAACCACGGTGACAAGGCTCCGATCGACGCAAACTTGGCGCACATTGGCAATGTCACACTCGGTCTCATCGCGGTTGTAACATGTCCGAGATGTACTTGCGCCACTTCAGCGATGAGTTGGTCGTTTGCAAGATCATGAAGAACGTACAAGAGGGCTATATGGGTCTGGAGCTGCTAGCGTACACGGACGCCGTTGCGTCAGCTATCGTGGAGCGGTACAGCGAAGGCATCTCGCTCGCTGAAGTCGTGGCGCTTCTGCCAGGTTCCTTCGACGCCAATCACGTCGCTCTTGTCGATGTGCTCGGGATATCTCCGATATTGACGTATTATCTGGACACGCAGCAGCTCACGATGGAGGTCAATGTGAACGGCGAAGCTGCCATTTTAGCCGAAATGACGAATGCTGCAGCATCGTTCTTCACGTCTGTCTTCTTGGTGAACACTGTGGAAATGCACTTGGTGTCGACGATGCATTTGGCGCCATTCTGGAACTGCGCGATCAAGCACATGACGATGGACAAGACCATCACCGTGGCCGACGTGGATGCCGCCGCAATCAAGCAATGCAGAAATGATGTTGCGATGATCATCCCGACTTTCGCTGTGAACCTGATGTTCCTCTTCCAGAAGGACGAGCGCGACTACACCAAGCTCGACAACACCACCACGTACATGCTGGGCCGTCTGTGTGAATCGAGCAGTGGATATGTTCCGCTGACCATTCCTGAGACGCTCACTGGTTCCACTCTATTGTCGATGGACGGCACTGGTACAGGCAAACCTCCCTCTAGTGTCACCACCACTTCCGTATAAGCTTTGATAACTAATGGTGATGCGCCACGCTACATAACTTGGGGTCTACTGATTTAGTATATTGAAGGGGTAGAGGTCCATGGGTGCGAGCACTGAATGTTGATGTCGGAACATCAGCATGAACGCTTGCGCATGGATCTCATTGCTACTTCAGAAATGAACGGCCAGTGTTCACCATCGGTCTCCATGGAGCAAGCTGGATATGCATGTTCATGCCAATGACGCTAATATACAGTACTGTACTGAGCATTCGCGCGATGCAAAAACGTTTAGGTTCCACCGGCACAACGCAACTTGCACCGAATTACCCACTCCAACAGCAACCATGCCCCGAGCTCCTGCCCACCATCGCCACCACCTCAACGTGAACCAGAAGCTCGATCTGGTCGCCCATGCTCGATGGACCGGCTGGCACCAAGCCAAGCTCGCCGACTGGGTCAAGGCGCAGTTCGGAGTGCCGTTGTCCCGCCAGACCGTCGGCAACATTTTGCGCAACGCAGCGCAGCTCGCCGCTGTTCCGGTCCGCCGGCGCTCCGCCAAGCGCTTTGTTTCTGACCCTGCCTTCGTCACGCTCGACACAGCCATCGTCGCGCGTGTCGACGAGATGGACGACTTCATGAACACTGTCACCGGCGAGCTCATCATTGAGGCGGCACGCCACGTGGCGGATGAGCTCGGTATCCCCACCGCCGCTCGCCCAAAGTTCTCCAACGGTTGGCTGCAGAAATTTCAGCGGCGGTGGGGATACGCGTGCAAGCGGAAGCACGGCGAGGCGGCCAGCGTGGGGGCGGATGTCGTCAGCGCTGGCCGTGCCAAGATGCTGAAGCTGACGCAGCAGTACGCGCCAAAGGACGTCTTTAACATGGATGAGACGTCCTTCTTTTACAGGGCGCTAGCGAACCACACCATCACCCGTCGTGACCACGTTGCTGGGCGCAAGCACAGCAAAGTACGCATGACGTTGGCTCTCGCCGCCAATGCGGACGGCAGCGAAAAACTCAAGCCGCTCTTCATCGGCACCGCGCGGGTGCCTCGGGCGTTCCACAAGAACGACGTGAGCACGATCGACGCGACCTACGAGAGCAGTGCAAATGCCTGGATGACGTCGAGCCTGTTCCGCGACTGGGTCAACAAGCTCGACGCCGAAATGAGGGAGAAGGATCGCCACATCCTTCTCCTCATCGACAACACCAGCTCTCACGCCAGCCCCACCATCCCGGTGACCAACGTCCGGATGGAGTACATCCCCAAGAACACGACCAGTGTGCTTCAGCCCATGGACCAGGGCATCATCGCGTGCGTCAAGGCAGCGTTTGCCAAGATTCGCGCCAGGGTCGGGTACCGGGACTTCCTGATGGGGCGCGGCGACCGACTAGTTAATGTATTTGACGCTATGGAGTGGGCCACTGAGGCTTGGGCCACAGTAACTCGTGCAACCATCCGCAACTGCTGGTTGCACTCCGGAATTGTGCCCGACCCGCGCAAAATTCCGGTCTCTTGATGCGATGGCCGTTTCAAATTTACTAACCTAAATCAATTCATTGTTGATATTCATTTCCCGCGGTTTCGATGATTTCCTCGCACAACTGATTGCTACCACGATGACACTAGAGGGAGGTTTGCCTGTACCACTGTTGCATGACAGTGGTCGCTGGCATTGCAGTATACTAGAACGTAGTCGTTCTTGTAGCCAATCCGGGTCCGAGAAGCAAAGTGTACCCAATGGTACTGGTACATGCTATAAACCTGTTGAGTGAGATATTTGTGATCAGTTGCCAATTGGCGCGGATAAAGGCGAGTGAAGATTGACAAGATGGGGCTGCTGGAGGCAGCGGATAAAGGCGATGTCGTGCGGGTGGAGCACCTAGCGAGCGCGGGTGCGAGAATTTGTGTCACAGATGAACAGGGTCAGACATCGCTCAAACTTGCTGCCATTGGGGTCCAAATGGACGTGGTGCGCAGTCTTGATGGCGGAGAAGCAGATGTGGATGCTCGCAATGGTATCGGTTGGACGCCGCTCATGGTAGCAGCAAGTAGCGGCCGCTTGGACGAAGTGCGATTTCTCGTGGAACACGGAGCCGATGTGGATGCTAGCAACAGATACGGCGAAACGTCGATTATATGGGCTGCCAAAAATGACCACTGGGACGTGGTGCGCTTTCTCTTGGAACATGGAGCGGCCGTGGATGGTAGCGACAGAGGCGGTGAGACCCCGCTGTTGCGGGCTGCTGCTATCGGTCATTTAAACGTGGTGCGCATTTTCGTGGAACACGGAGCGGCCGTGGATGGTAGCGACGAAGATGGTCAAACGCCGATCATGCGGGCTGCCGAAAATGGCCATTTGGAGGTGGTACGGTTTCTCGTGGAAAGTGGTGCGACCGTTGATGGTAGTGACAATGTCGGTTGGACGCCAATGATATGGGCTGCTGGTATCGGTCATTTGGATGTGGTGCGCATTTTCGTGGAACACGGAGCGGCTGTGGATGGTCGCGACAATGACGGTTGGACGCCAATGATGTGGGCTGCTCGTGGCGGTCATTTGGACGTGGTGCGCTATCTCGTGGAACACGGAGCGGGCGTGGATGCCAGCGACAGTAATGGCCGGACACCGATGTTGTGGGCTGTTCGTGACGGCCATTTGGACGTGGTGCGCTTTCTCTTGGAACATGGAGCAGCTGTGGATGGTAGCGACAGCGATGGTTGGACGCCGATCATGTCGGCTGCTGGTATCGGTCATTTGGACGTGGTGCGCTTTTTCGTGGAACACGGAGCAGCCGTGGATGGTAGCGACAGTGATGGTTGGACACCGATGATGCGGGCTGCCGAAAATGGCCATTTGGATGTGGTGCGCTTTCTCTTGGAACACGGAGCTGCAGTGGATGGTAGCGACTGCGATGGTCAAACGCCGATGATATGGGCTGCTGGTATCGGTCATTTGGACGTAGTTCGTTTTTTTGTGGAACATGGAGCGGCTGTGGATGGTCGCGACAGTGATGGTTGGACACCAATGATGTGGGCTGCTCGGGGCGGTCATTTGGACGTGGTGCGCTTTCTCTTGGAACACGGAGCGGATGTGAATGCTAGCGACCGAAAATGTCGGACGCCGATGATGTGGGCTGCTCGTGACGGCCATTTGGACGTGGTGCGCTTTCTCTTGGAACATGGAGCAGCCGTGGATGGTAGTGACTGCGATGGTCAAACGCCGATGATGTGGGCTGCTGGTATCGGTCATTTGGATGTGGTATGCTATCTCGTGGAACACGGAGCGGGCGTTGATGCCAGAGACAGTGATGGTTGGACGCCGATGATGTGGGCTGCTCGTGACGGCCATTTGGATGTGGTGCGATATCTCGTGGAACATGGAGCTGCGGTGGATGCCAGCGACTGTGATGGTCAAACGCCGATGATGTGGGCTGCTCGTGACGGTCACTTGGACGTAGTGCGCTTTTTCGTGGAATACGGAGTGAATCCTAATTTGAAGTCTACTGCCGGTGTGACTGCTCTTTCGAACGCAACCGAGTTCGGTCGCCAAGAAGTTGTCCAATTCCTGCTACCGTTCGTTCGTTACCAAGATCGGAGGACTCAGACAGAGCACCTTGACGCTTACTTGGCACTACCCTCTAATATCTTGTCCACCTGGGTCATTGAACCGTTCGAGATCGAAGTTGAATCATTTGTCGATGCTGGCCATATTGGTGGAGACTTTCGCGGCAAGTGGTTAGATGCCGACGTGGTCGTCAAGCTGTTTATTGATGACACTACCAGCGCTACATTTGTCGACGAGGTGCGTTTGTGGCACCAGTTACGACACCCGAACGTCCTCAAGTTGTATGGCATCTGCAACTCCCACCATCGCCTTTTAATTTGTGAATACGCGAGCAACGGATCGCTTCCTGAGTTTCTCAAATCGTGTGATTCTGAACGTCGAACTCCCTGGAAGTTCTTGTATGAGGCAGCGCTAGGATTGGAGTACCTTCACGAGCGCAATATTGTGCATGGCAATCTACGTGGGAGCAACATTTTGATTGGTAGCGATGGGTTGGCGAAGCTGTCGGGGTTTGGATTGAGTACACCAGAAGGGAGATGGCATAAATCCGGCGCCTTTGTGCATTGGGCGTCTCCTGAAATTTTGAAAGGCAACGCAGGTTCACCCGCATCGGATGTGTACACGTTAGGCATGTGCATCATAGAGGCCGTGTCGAGAAGGGACCCGTTTTGCGACTACAACAATGAGGAGGTCTTGGAATACAAAAAGAAAACCAGCAACGTGGCGAGCATGTTAGCTTGGAGAGAACATTTGACGAATACTCAGGCGGAGTTGGTGGTAGCAATGTGTTCCAATGACCCGAGTGAGCGGCTACAAATGCCAGCAATCGTGAAAAAACTTGAGGAAATCGCTAAGTTGGAAGCAGCAACTGTCGCTCAGCTCACAGAACCAGAGTCTCAATTCGCTTTTGATGAGTTTGATCACGGCAAGACGAGCTCCTTGTGGATCGAGGTGAGAACTCTCGTTGACCAAAGCATGAACGCTATCTATCGTCAAATATACCAAGATCTAGAAGTGATTTACAATACTCTAAAAGCAGAGAGCCATTTGTGGTCAACACTGCAGCGTTTCGATGACTTACTTATCGAATGTCGGCATGCTCTTGACAACTGGACACAGCAAAATCAAATTCGTCGACTGTCGGAATCGCGAGCTAGGGACCACAGCGTCCAGAGCTTGCATCGTCGAATTATTCAGTTGCTTCTACTTGTCCGTCCTCAGGACCATGATGCCGAGACGCGAGAAACTGAGTGGAAACGTCTTTGCAGAGACCAAGCTGAGATATTTGTGTCTGATGCAACGGGAGCGTGTGTCCTACTGAGTTCGGTCGACTCGGAGGAGGATCGTTTAGCTCTTGTTGCCGTTTTGCGCGCCGAGCTGCGCAACCGTGATGGGAAGTACACGAAGAAACAGCTCGCGGTGCTGCGGAAGACATACGATGACATTGTGTCCAAGTCTTTCGATGATGTGAAATTTGCGATTACACCAGAGTGGTTTATCCCATGGTTTGAGCTCGAAATGAACGAGATGATGACACTCGGAGAAGGTGGATTCGGGAGTGTCATCAAGGCGAAGTGGCTCGACTCGGAGGTCGTCGTCAAGAAACTCGAGATAGACCCCAAGGACGCAGCGAATAGCCACAAGAAGCGCGAGATGCGAAAGATGTTCGAGCGAGAGGTGGACATTTGGTTCGGTCTGAGCCACCCACACGTGGTGCGCCTTTTCGGTGCGTGTCATGTTGGGAGACCATTTTTCGTATGTGAGCTGGCGCCAAACGGGACGTTGATCGAATATTTGCATCATAATCCAGACGACTTGTGGGTGAAACTTCGCGAGGCTGCGTTGGGTGTGCAGTATTTGCATGCGCGTGGTATTGTCCATGGCGATCTGAAAGGCAACAACATTATGATTGGGAGTGACGGAAAGTCAAAGGTGACTGATTTTGGTCTTAGTGGTGTGTTCGGTGATGACTCAACCGAGATGGTTGTGAGTGGTGCTTGGCACTGGGTGGCTCCAGAGTGTCTCCTCGGTGAGAAGCCGACATTTGCGTCTGATATCTATTCATTGGGGATGTGCATCATCGAAGCACTGCGAGTAACAAAGGCCGACCAGTATTGCCTACCGTGGGGAGACTTGCCGAACCCGGCGGTCAAATTCAACGTGACGCGGAGGCATCGCCTGCCTCCACGTCCCCAAAACTGCTCGGATGAGGCATGGACATTAATTGAGCACATGTGTAAGAGTGGACCGGCCAATCGTATGCTGATCATGACGGTGGTGGACGAGCTTAAGAAGCTAGCGGATCGGCAAGGGGATCTCAGTTCTGAAGCGGACGAAATGTTCGATAATATTGGCGAGGTGCGACGGTCGCCGTCATCTGTGGCAGACGAACTCGCTGAGATGAAGAGCTGGACCGGCAAATGTGACGCGATGCATGGTTGGGAAGGTGGTGTGCTCGAGAACATTCATCAGCTCCTGTGGGATCGCCTCCATCAGGTGGGGTCTCAACTGATGCCTGATGACGAGGACATCATCGACTTCAAAGCGCCAATCATCGACTTTAGCACCCTCGTCGAACATTCGAAACAGCGAACGCGTGATGCACTTAACGTCACTGGTGCCGTCCCTTTGATCAAATTTACGGAGCTGGCTTTGGGGGGATATGCGCTGCATCGTCGTCTGGACAAGTTCATGGCTGCTCATGCTGTGGCGAACGAACCAAGTTCGCTTCACGACTGGACATCAGCGTGCAGAGCGTTCATGGAAGGTAGCGTAAGTCCAACTCCAGGTTGCAGCATAAAGGACTATAGCGCGAACAAAGAGACTGATGACGGCACAAGAACGTCCTCGTCGACAGAGGTTGTCGCAGCATTATGAGAGGCTGCAAAAGTCTCAATTGTCACAAACGAACATCATGGTTCTCGTTATGCACGCTTACACGACCTGTTATCCAATTGCAACCTCAAATTGTGGACTAAGCAATGGGATCATCATGCTCTCGTCGGTTGCACCGGCCCATTGCGTGCTCGAGCAGAGATACACCAGTAGAGTGAGATGTTCGATCCCGAATGTGCTCAAGCCCAATCGCATTCTTGACGAACAGTCCGAGGAGCACGTTGATGTAGCCATGGAATGCGAGTGTTTCGGCCAGAATCTTCTCGTCAAGCCACCCATGGAGACGCGGGTCTGACCCCACGAGTGCAAGGAGGGTGATACGAAGCCAAGACAGCTAGGAGCGGTCCGAATTCAATACTAAGTCCCTATTTGGTCAGGTGAGAATCGATTGAGAGTGCCAGCAGTTTTGGATCGAGATATGAAAGTCTGTGCGAGTCTACAGAACGCCGAGTCACCACTGCTGAGCATCGCTGTCAATACCGTTCTGACGCACCGATCAAATGATCTTCCTGATGTGACAGCTGACCGAGTCTGGAAGCAGAGCAACAGAATGGCTGTGGTTAAAGCTGCTTAGTAGGGAGATAGACACTACAGCCTAAGCGGTCATCTAGAGGCGGCGCAGTTGTAGTTGCATAAAACAGATAGCGCTCTAGATACCAGTGGACATCACCCAAACCTTTGGAGGAGTGGTTAGTGGGTTGAATATTCTGTCTGGGATAGATATACACTGTATCGTGATGACGCCAATCAACGCTGAGATGATCTGACCTAATTGAAGCACCCGAACGTCCGCAAAATGCTCGGGTATGCAATGCCAATCAAATCCTTTTTGTTTGTGAGTACGTGAGATAGGATCGCTCCCTCGATAGGTCAAGTTGTGTGATGTCGAGTGTCAAATTCCATTAAGGCTCTCACGCGAGGCAGTGCTGGGGTTGAAGTATATGAACGAGAGCAACAATATTCACTGTAATCTTCGCGGGAGCAACATTTAGGAAGGTAGCGATGGATTGGAGATGTTACCGGAGTTCACATGGAGTGGATCATCGTCAGAAATAGGATGGTACGCATCTGGTGATTGGGTTCATTGGGCGGCCCATAAGAGCTTGAAGGGCGAATGCGTCTCGTCCGCATCGGATCTTTACTCATTGTGTATGTGCATCATTGAGGCTGTGTCGGCGGATATCCCGTTTCACGAGCTCGGCGAGGACTTTATGAACGACATAAAGAACGAATGATGTGACCAGCAACTAAATGATGGAGAGTGGCTCTCGACTAGTAGAAATAACAAATGTGCTAATAAAGTTACTACTAGCGATGTGTCGAGATGACCCGCGCGGACAACTCCAGATGCCAACAGTTGTGAGCAAGCTCGAGCGATTTGCGGAGATAGAAGGATCATCGCTTGCGTTCTCGTGGTAAACAACTCGGTGCACATCAGGCACTCGGTGGAAGCTTGAGCAGACATTTACTCATATCGAAGAAGCGACTCGAAACGCATGTATCAAACACCAAATGCATTGTTTTGGCCATCCTAGGTCAAATAGGAAGCGCGTGCCCAATCAGGCGGAGCAAATTGTCGAAATCTCTTTTTGAATTCGGCATCTGTTAAGCGCTCGTCGATCGGGGTGTGGAACTCGTAGTAGCTGAACAACGGACCTGCGTACAGCGTGTCCTTCACTGAAAAGAACCCAGTGAGGACTTTCCCCACGCCGACATGAAGCACGCATCCTGGATCAAAGAGTTCCTCCGATGGAATATCTGTGTGAATATCTGCCACGAGGATGTCTTCCTTGCCCGAGTCCCTTGACCCTGAGTAGAACAATCGTGGATACCATCCAGCGTACTTTGTCGAACCACTGCCATGGATTTCCTCCATAACTGTTTTAAGAAAGCGGATTTGCTCTTGGCTCAACGGTTGGTCTTCAGCTTGGGCAATCGCGATGGTTTCGATGATTGCCATGATTTGCGAGAAGGTCTCAAAGAAGTTTGTGACGCGCCGGAGTCGCCTTTCGGGTAATGACTGGTCAAACTCATACAAACTCTCGACAGGTTTTGCGTCTGAACGCGCTAGCTCTTTCAAACTCTCGACAACCTTTGCGGTTTGAGACGATAGGATCCCCATCTTCGCCCAGAACTCCGGATACGGGTCCACCATACCATCCGCGTACTCGCACTTAGCCCCCATCGTGTAGCTTTGCTTGGTGTACAGCACGGTGTCGTGACGGAGCTGCGTGAAGGAGGCCAGTTGTGTGTTCATTTGGCGAAGTTCCCACGTCCTTGTGTGAAACACCTTGTCAATGTTCGGTGACGGGACCGACAATGCTCGAAGCGCTTGGATCCCACAACGTACTGACGCTCGCTGACGCCTCGACGATACTCGCTAACTCTGCATCGATCACTTGTCGGAGAGCAACGACATTCGAGCTTACTGGCAAACCATCGCGATGAATCACGAAATCGAAACTCTGATCATCCTCACTGCTTTGGAGATCAGCACGCATGCGCTTTGCCATCTCTTCGCCAGCCACATTGTTCCCGAGCAAGGCGAATGCCACGTCCACTCCGCTCGGGATGCGTCGCGGAATCTTTAATCCATTCCTGGTCACTTGGTCGTACACCAGTCGCGTCATCACAAACGCGCTCCACGTAAATCGTTGCCCTAAAAAGGCGAACGATACCGGAAGTTCTGAGGGCACCGTCGGCGACTTTGGGTCAGCGTTACGTGGGTGGCCATTGATTAGTTGGGCTCCGTATTCGCTCTCAAGAATAAGCAGCTGGAGCTCTTGCAACTGCCTGACACGTTCAGACCCGGCGCTTGAAGCACTACCACCAGTGTTATGTTGCGAGTGATATAATTGAGTAATGACATCATTGTCGCCCAATGCAGTTACAAACACGTTGAGCTGAGCTGGCGTCATTGAATCAGCGCCGACGTCTTCATCCGCAACCAAATTCGAGATGGCCGTGTCCACCCGCGCGAGAGCATCCAAATTGTGGCTGTCTCGGATGCAATATGTCAAGAAGATGGCAGCTTCGAGTTGCTTCAAGTCGTCCTCGGGACGAAACCCACCCGACAAGCGGAAATCGATGGTGCCCAACCACATCATCGCGCGAAAATACAGTTGCAGCATCTTCTCTTTTGCGTAATGACCACGGGGTTTGGACTGAGAGAAGTCGACCACCCTCTTCGATCCAAACAACTCAACAGCAGCCGTCTTTTCCTCGCAAATCGCCTCGCGGAGCTGGACTATCTTGTCAACATTGGCAGCGTCAACTACTGCTACCTCCCCCCCGATCAATAGTTCTAGCCCGATAGCGAGAAACAGTTCCACATCAAGCACCGCACGTCGAACGCTGCCTTGAATACCCGGCGTCAAATACTCGCGGCACTTTGTGAGTGAACCCTTCAAAATGGTCTCCAATGCTGGTCGAAGGTACACTTTCTCAATATCCACCAGCACTGCGTCAAAGCTGCGGTGCCACGCGTGGAGCACCGAGTCGGTCGTCACGAACACGGGCATATCGTCTGAATAGAGGCGGTAGTAGACCTCTGCGAAGCTCTCGGCCTGGAGTCTCGGCACGGCGACAAAGCCATTGGTCTTCAGTTTCTCCTTCTCACCGTCCAGCAGTCGGAAGTCATACTGGCGATGCTTCTTGAGCGGGTGGTGCATGTCTGCTACCAGGATTCTGGCGAGGACCTCTTCTCCGACCTCTTTAGCAGCGGCGGCTCGCTGCATTGCGTACTCGGCGTTGACAGTCGTTATGTCAGCATTGAACATGTCGAAGAACCGATTGTGCTCCAGATCCACTGGCGACCATGCCTCGGTGCTGTACGTCGGCGGGTACTGCGCCACGAGATCGTCGCCCGTGAGTGCGTCGCCCACCTGCGCTAGCTTGGAGGTGAACACTTTCCCGATGTTCCCACCGCCCATGTTCGAGAAAGATCGCGCAGAGATGGTCGTGGAAAGGAAGTGACCAGTTCTATGCTCACGACGTGCTTGCCCTCAACGACGCAAATCTGGAAGTGAGCTCCAGCGGGTTTCGAAAAAGTTCAACCCAAGTTGAAGATGCTTGTCATTGGCCAGCACACGGACACGACCACCAATGATATGCAGCCACGCCCAAGATTCTCTGATGGCAGCGGTGTCGTACGATGTGTAGAAATGCGACCGTGGATTTGTCATAGGAGATACAACCGAGCCCACACGTGGTGCGATTATTTGGTGCGTGTCATGTCGGAAGACCATTCTTCGTGTGTGAGCTGGCGCCAAATGGGACGTTGGTCGATTATCTAGGCGATCACCCAGACGAGTTGTGGTCGAAGCTTCGCGAGGCTGCGTTGGGTATTCAGTATTTGCATGCACGCGGGATTGTCCACGGAGATTTGAAAGGCAGCAATATCCTGATTGGGAGTGACGGAAAGGCGAAGGTGACTGATTTTGGTCTTGGTGTGTTCGGTGATGACTCAACCGAGATGGTGGTGAGTGAAGCGATGCACTGGGCGGCTCCGGAGTGTATGCTGAAGCAGAAACAGAAGCCGACGTTCGCGTCTGACATCTATTCGTTGGCGATGTGCATCATCGAAGCGTTGCGAGTGACGAATGGCGACGAAGACGACCTGCCGTGGGGACGCTTGCCGAATGCGGCGGTCAAATTCAACGTGACGCGGAGGCATCTTCTGCCTCCACGACCCAAATACTGCTCGGACGAGGCGTGGACACTGATTGAGCGCATGTGCAAGAGCGCACCGACCGATCGTATGTTGATCATGACGGTGGTGGACGAACTTGAGAAGCTTGCGGGTCAACACAATAATCTCACCGGTGAAACTGACCAGATCGTTAGCCATATTGGCAAGACACGGCTGTTGTCGTTTTCTGTGGTAGACGCACTCACCGAGATGAAAAACTGGATTGTCCAACGCGATGCGAACAAAGATTGGGAGATGAATGTTCTCATGAAGATTTATCAGCTCCTGTGGGATCGACTCGAGCAAGTAGCGAAGCAGCTGTCCCTTGACAGCGATATCACAGACGACACCAAAACGACAATCAGCGACTTCGCCGCTGTCGTCGAACGATCACATATGCAAACTAGAGAAGCGCTCGACATTACTGATGGCTTCCCTCTTGCCAAATTTACGGAAATGGCACTGGAAGCGTATACGTCGCATCGCCGTCTGGACAAGTTCTTGGCTGCTCACACTGTTTCAAATGGTTCAAGCTCTCTTCACAATTGGACATCTGCATGCAGCACGCTCATGGGTGTGAGCGCAAGTCTACCGCCAGCTGCCTTTGAAGAGGAATACAGTGTTGTCAATGTGGCAACGTCGTTCATCCAGTTCGTGTATCGCGACCGTAGCAAGCCCATCCAGAATTTGACCTACGAGTCGAGTTTATTGAGTGAACGCGTGCAAGAAGCCCAAGAGGAGATCGATGGCTATTTCATCAAGCAGGGTGAACTGCCCGATGTCTGTGGTCAGCAAGAAATAGCGCGTGTGTTTGAAACATGGTTGGAGAAGAGCAAAGCGCAAGTCTCTATCGCTACGGAATCTGCGCTCGACCACCTGCCACAAACGTTCAGCGCCAGTAACTCGGCCCAACTCTCGTCGGTTCTCGAGGCATTCCACCAAGCTGTGAAGCAAACACTTCAAGCGTGCACAGAGGAGTGCAAGTCATCAATTACTGCTATCCTGGAGAAACGGCAGGGGCTGGTGGTCGCCAGCTTTTTGGAGATCCAACAGATTCTAACGACATTTGGTATCGTACTACCGGCGGAGATGAAGCCCAAGTTCTCACCTATCGCAGTGAAAACAGAATCCAAGCACGATTTACTCTCCGAGTCGAACGCATGGTTGGCGAAAATGGTCGATCTCATGCAAATCCAACTCGCTCAAGATGTAAGGCAAGTGGTTCGAGTCAAGGCGGAAGCCGGATCCGTCTACGACGCGGAACATGACTTTGCTGGTGAAACCACTTCTGACAATGTTGAGATCGACGGGCGATTCATTCATGGCAATAGCTACGCTAAGCTCGGTCCCCGAATGGACCTTCAAATGAGCTGTCAAGTCGGCTCGGCATACGCGGGGCAATCGTTTGTGCTCGAGCTTTCCCATCTCACGAGCGACGCGGGGCCGGACGCTCGAGCACCAGTAACAGTTCGCGTGAACGGCCATTCGATTCGCGAGAACTTTTGCCCACGTGCGATGCACGAGCGCAATAGCAACAAGGTCGGAGTTTGGTGGTACGAGACTGACCGCTGGCACGTGAGCTCCTCGTTCATCCACGAGGGAGAGAATATCGTTTCGGTTTCCTACGGCGACCACGGCACGGCGTACTACTGGATACGCTCGCTCGGCCTCCACTGCGCACTGCCTCGAATGTCGACCGCCGAGATCCACACGCGAGACGTCAAGAAGTTTTTCGATACCGCAATGACATCTCGTATGCAGCATGGACAGGATCAAAAGCTGCTCCTCGAGAGGGTGATGCTAGAGACCTCACCAATGCTCGAGTTCAAGGCGATGTGCAAGCAGTATATTGGTTCAGGCCAAATTGGTAGGTACGCGTGAAGATAAGCTCACCAGCAGCAGGATACGGTTTACATTTTCGAAGCCGCCTCGAAGTGGTGTGCCGCAATCTAGGCTAGTTGAGTCACTTAAACCATGAATGAGCAGCAGTACACGTTCCAACACCCTCAACGCACTGACTGAGTCAGCGAGCTTGTTAGGCTCAACTGTGCTTAGAGTTACACATTCCCTATACAGAGCTATATGGGTCTGAAGCTGTTGGCGTACTCGGACGCCGTTGCGTCAGCTATCGTGGAGCGGTACAGCAAAGGCATCTCGCTCGCTGAAGTCGTGGCGCTTCTGCCAGGTTCCTTCGACGCCAATCACGTCGCTCTTGTCGATGTGCTCGGGATATCTCCGATATTGACGTATTATCTGGACACGCAGCAGCTCACGATGGAGGTCAATGTGAACGGCGAAGCTGCCATTTTAGCCGAAATGACGAATGCTGCAGCATCGTTCTTCACGTCTGTCTTCTTGGTGAACACTGTGGGAATGCACTTGATGTCGACGATGCATTTGGCGCCATTCTGGAACTGCGCGATCAAGCACATGACAATGGACAAGACCATCACCGTGGCCGACGTGGATGCCGCCGCAATCAAGCAATGCAGAAATGATGTTGCGATGATCATCCCGACTTTCGCTGTGAACCTGATGTTCCTCTTCCAGAAGGACGAGCGCGACTACACCAAGCTCGACAACACCACCACGTACATGCTGGGCCGTCTGTGTGAATCGAGCAGTGGATATGTTCCGCTGACCATTCCTGAGACGCTCACTGGTTCCACTCTATTGTCGATGGACGGCACTGGTTGGTCGAAATCTCACGTCACAGTCGCGTCGACTACGACATCTCAGCCGCCATCGACACTTTACGGCTACCTGTATACTCCAGACTGTCGTGGTACTGTCGACTCGGTGATGCAGCAGAGTGGCCGCAATGTGCAAAAATACCAGGCGTACATGGGTGACGGACTCGGGAATTGCGCATTCCGAGACTCGCAAGAAACAGATTTACAAACGCTGTGTCGACTGTTCATGACGGCAGAAGAAGTGCTCTTCCAGGATCTCGACAGCAACATCCTCACTCTCCCTACCTGCGCATCTCTGATCACTGCCAACGCTAGTGCGGCAGTTCATGCTCAAGAGCAAGAGAATTTGCGGCAGATTGAGTGGTTCATGATCGACACAACGATGCTCACGCGACGGATTCGCATCCAAGACAACATGAGTCGGCAGATTCGCACCTTCCTGTTGATTCTCAACCTGATTGGCGCCTCGTACTACGCTCTCGAGTACATTTTCATTCTCAAGAGCGTGTGGATGTTCATCCGCAACAGTGTGTATCGTCCTGCCAAGGAGGCGCAGTCTCGACTTGGGAGCTTGGATTCGTTCAAAGATGAAGCGAATCGGCTTGTTCGAGTCAGAATCTTTGAGTTGCTCCAGTGCGATCCTGCGGACGGGGCTCTGGAACACCCCGGCACAATGGTATTGATGTACCTTGGCGCGATCGGAGCGCTCAGCAACATCTTCTCGCTGGGCTGCACGGACCAGCTCTCGACCGCAGCCGGCAGTATCGTGATCTACTGCACGCCATCCATCCCAGTAAACAGCTTCAACCTCATCTTCACGACGCTCAGCAGCAGCTACTGGGTGATCCGCGTAACGCTACAGACGCGATCGCTCGCGACACGTCTTGGACATGCTGCTCGGAACGAATTCATCAGGTTTTGGTCGATCAACGCGATGGCAGTGCTGGTGATTTACTTCACATGCAAGGGCAGCGCCAACTTGCTGCTTCAGGATGCCGGGCTACACTCTGATCCGCATCTCTACGCAATATTCGGCGGACTGGTCGTGGCTGTGATCATTTCGATGGGGTTTCTGCTGGTCCACACGGCATCGACTGACACCACTCATCTGCGTCGTATGGTCAAACTGCGCTCGACAAGGACGATTTGGCGAGAAGCGTCGGTGCAAGAGGCCAGCGACCGTGCCTTTGTGGCCAAATGGAGCACGAAGGATCTCGACTCGGTGCTGTATCATTGCGCAACGCCACAGATAGCACGCCAAATTGAGGCGTTTGGTAGCCGCGCACAACCCGACTCAAGGTTCGGCAAAAAGTTCAAGAAGTTTTCCGTCGACAGTTCTAGACTGCCGAACACCATTCGAACGCACGAGTTCGTCGCAGCGCACTGTGCCGCGGGAGCGCACGCCCATTTGCAAAGCGTCAAGCGGATTCGAGCGAGCAGACACGGCAAACTTGACATCTGGCTGCGATACGGGCGACGCCGACGCATTGTTCGAGCCAGCTTCAGCACCATGTACAGAGCCAACGTCCTTGTCACCCGGCAAGCTCACTTATCGACTTTAATGATGGCCGGTGATGGCAGCGTCGCGGCATTCTTTCTCTAGCAATGATGATCGACAGTTCGAATTGATTGGAGTGTACTGAATCCATTTCGAAGAACGTGTTGGCCATGCAAAACGCAATTAGTCAGTATTTCATTGGACTAAGTGTTTGTTCAGGGTGTTCAATCGATCTGTTTATTGCCCAAATTTTACCACCCCACAACGAGCCCAGAGCCTAACATCAACGCAGCAAAGGCCAGCCACATGGGTCGGAGAGATCTTGAAGCATTCGATGAAGAGGAAGACGACGATGAGCTCGTCGAGCTTGATGAAGAAGCGCCAATTGTCGACGAGGTTACGTTTGATGGTGTAAATGGCGACGTCTCCAGTGTGACGTCCCTCGGCTCGAACGGTGGAATCTGCGGCTTGACGCACTCGGACGTATTCGACACTATGATGCCACCGGTCTGCTGGGGCAACGAGACTAGACCTGATCTGTCAATCATGTCATTGCTCACTTCAAACGTGTCGCGCACAGCCATGCAGACCTTGCTATAACCGTCAATCAATACGCCGTCAAAATCAATGTCGAAACCTTCGCCACCGGCGCGAAGCGAGTTGATAAAGGCGACAACACTAGCCGAGTCCGAGACATAAAACCAGTTGTTACTGGTGGTGGCCAGTGAGTCGACTTCCATGTAAATGCTGGCTGCGTCGGTCAGATAAATGTTGAGGTGGTGCAGGTTAAGCGTTGTAGAAGGTGAAAGGAGATACACCGTCGTCGAGCCACCAATCTTGATCACGAGACCATCTTCCAACGAGTCAAACGCGCCTGAACCGCTACCACTCACAGCGTCGTAGTTCCCGTTCGAGTCGGTCACGAACACCGGACTGTCATCTCTCGAACGGAAGACTCCGTCGCCAACGATGATCTCGAGACTGTTCATCGCGTTGCTGAAGATACGACGCACCTGGTTGCGTCGAAAGACACTGACCTTCACGAGCAAATTGCCTCTCAGCATAGTGACGTCTGTCTCGGAAGGCATATAGATACTGAGGTCGGTGTCGTCCTTGCCAATCAAGTAGCCGCCAAAAACTTTCACGTGGTCGAGGAGCTCGGGCGTGTCGCTGTAAATACTGATCCCCATTAGTGTCGTGTTGTCAACGAGATCTCCGGCATCTTGATAATCGACGTAGTTGATGAACACACGGCCTGGAACATCGATTTGAATATTGTGAACTGCTTTCACGTCCGGCTCCGATGCTGGCGGTCCAACCGTGAAGGACTTGACGTAGCTTGCGTTGGCGATGTCCGTCGAGCTCGAGATAGCGGAGTCGATAATCGAGAAGCCGTCTTCGACTATACCGTCCGAGGAGGCGGAGGCAGATCTGGTGTCACCATGAACGCTATCGACGAGCGCCAGCAGTAACAGAAGCAGTGCGCAGCGCATGACAAGAGAAGTCATCGGGAAACTAAAGCGAGTCGTCGGAACTTGGGGGTTGCGAGAGTGCTGCCGTTGGCGGTCAATTGTGCAATGGTCGATGAATTCGGCAATGAGGCGGACATTTCAACCGTTCTCTAAAGATTGCCTTGATCGATGCGATCGGTAGCATTTATCGTCATATCACATGTGATTTGTGAGGCTTTGTAGGAGACGAAAAATTGTATTTCTGGCTACCCTCCGTTTTCGACTTCTACTACCTTCTTGTATCCTGTAAAAAACAATTTTTCTATGGACACTTCAATTCAACATTTCATATATTTTCGCTATTGAAATTGATTAATAACCTTGTATTTTTCATACATCCCACTTCCGTAGAATATTGAGGGCAGCGTATATCCACATCCGCAAAAAATAGTCTTCGCCTGGTCTGTCTCCTTGGCAAAAACGAGAATTCACAGTCGGTCGCAATCACTGATTGCATGCCGCCAAATTTATGTCAACGTCGCACCTAGTGTTGAGAGTTTTTGACATTGAGTTAAAAACAATTCTCGTTAAATACTTTTCGAAACAGTTTTTGAAAAGTTTTTAACACGTCAGAAAAAAAATATCAGGAATGGGTAAGTAAAAAAAAACTCTGAGGGACTTGACCTTCATCGTTTGATTTCGTTCCTGCTGTGCTTGACGCTCGCCCTCGTGTCAGACCCAGCGGCACTCGCGCTCGATCTGTACTCGTGTTGTTGTTGGTGTTCGTGATCGTGATCGTGCTGTAATCGGTGCTCCAGTTCGCCCTCGTGCTGAACCCGGCGGCGCTCGCGTTAGTGTTGCTTTTGGCAGTGGCTGAGCTTTTCTCGACTAGTCCAAGCTATAGATTCTCTATGGGGCGGCCGAAGAGCGAGATATGGTCGCTGTACGAGGTTGTTGTGACGATTGGCCCGGATAAAGGCCAGCCTGATGTGAAATGCAAGCATTGCTCAAAGGTCATATCGAATGCTATGCTGCGCAACATGCTCCCGCACGCAATTGCCTGCCCTGGACTGTCAACCGCTGCCAAGGAGAAGTGGGTCGCGCTCCGCGACAAGAGAGAAAAGGAGAAAGAGATGCGGCGACACTTGAAGGAGAGGATGGCGACGCAATCGATGCCGAATCAGCTCCACTCCAACGTCAAGACTCCTTCGCCCCAGACAGTAACTAAGCGTCTTTTCCAGTCTTCAACTAAGACCAGTCGTCGGAGTCCTCGTACCCCCAAGAGAAAAATTCGCACGCGCGCCGAGCGGCAACTATCGATTGCAAGAGCCATCATTGCAACTGGGGTGGCTTTTCGTGTTGTCGAGGACAAGTACTTTCGTGCTATGTTCGACGACGAAGACGATGTCCCGTCGCGGTTTCAGGTCGCCGGCGAATTGCTCGACAAAGTGTACATTAATGAGTACGAGAGTGTTCTGAAGGTGTTGCGGTCCGCGAACAGCCTTTCCATCGTCACTGATGGCTGGTCAAGTCGTCGAAACGAGAGCGTCATCAATTACATCCTCGTCAATCCATGGATCAAACCTATCTTCTGGAAGTCGTTTGCAACTGGTGAGGCGTCACACGACGCCGACTACATCGCGAACCAGATCCTCGCGGTGATCGACGAAATTGATGCGATACTAGGACGCAAAATCGTGCGCGCCGTCGTTACCGACAATGCGGCCAACATGAAAGGCGCATGGAAAATATTGGAAGGGTCGGGCCGTGGTCTGATATGCAATGGATGCGCGTCGCACGCGATGAACTTGCTGATGAAGGACGTGTTCAAGCTGGAGTACTTCAGTAGTGTCCTCGACCGAGCCAAGTCATTGACCACCTTCATCAAGCAGCGGCATGCTCTTCTGGATCGTTTTCGGTCGCTGCAAAAAAGCCTGAAGGGACCTGGCGAGAGACGTCGAGCACTCTCTATGCCGGTAGCAACGCGTTGGTACTCGTGTGAGGCGTGTATTCAAAGTGTCGTCGACAATCGAAATGTGATCGCGGCTACGTTCGCTGACGAGGAGCTTCTTCAAAGGTATCAAAGGAGCGGCGTTCATTTACAGGAGGCGAAAGACATCGTTGGGGATGCGGAGTTTTGGCAGCAGGCGTCATTGGTGTTAAAGGTGGTCAAGCCGATCGATGAGTGTCTGGCCACGTTTGAGATGAACAGTTGCTGCATCTCGATGATTAATCATCTCTTCAACTGGCTAGACGATGTATTCAGCAAGCCAGTTGGCCAAGGCGAAGCGAACCTCGTGCGCGCGGTCCACGCGATGACCATATCACGGAAGGAGTTTTTGTTCACAGCATCAATGAAGGCGGCGTACATTCTCGACCAGTCGAAGCCGATTCCAACCTCTGGTGATGAAACCATCAACACCATTACATCTACTGCTGAGCTGGCAGAGCGTATCGGATTGCCAGATGGTGTGCTAAAAGGTGATGTTCATCGGGAGCTGGTATCGTTTGTACGCGCGAAGTTAACCTGGACGACTGAGGAGAAACTGAAACACTCTATGTTCAGCCCACTCGATTGGTGGTCGCTTTCGACTACGTATCCGGCTGTGAAAGCCATCGCGCTGCATGTGCTCTCAATTCCGACATCATCGGCAGCCAGTGAACGAAGCTGGAGCATTCACAGCTTCATTCAGTCTCAACGGCGGAATCGATTGAGTTCTGAGCGCCTCGACAAGCTAGTGTTCGTCTATTCTAACCTGGGCGACAAAAGTGCTGCAGACCACATCCTCTACGATCTGTATCCAGAGGCCGAGGACTTCATTGAGAACCGCAACGGAGAAACATGCACTTTGAACGAGCCAGAGCTGCCAGCAACTGCTACTGACCAAGGGTCCGAGACGGCACCATCATTTGCATCCGGTCTGCTTTCTACTATCTAAACCCCACGATCTGCACACGTTGTAAATGCGAAACCACGTGGTCACCTTGTTGTTGTTGTTGTTGTTGTTGTTGTTGTTGTTGTTTCCATGGTGGACGCCGACGCTAGAGCAACGGCAGTTAGCGACACCACGGATGGCGTTGCGCAATTGTCGTCGATGTCACCCGACCTGCTGTGGTTCGTCCCCGAGTTGGTGCGTTGCGAGCTGACCTTCTTTTCCGTTTCCATAAAGTTGGCTGCCTTCTTCAGTGACGCCACCGTCGCTGTAAGACACTCCAGGCCCTTGAGCACGAGTACAGCGTCGTTCTGTTGCATTTTTACCCGGACGCTCGACGACATGCTAGCGTACTGCGCAGCAGCGTCTTTCTTCCCCTTCGCGATCTTGGCCAACGCGTCGACAATTTGCTTGAACAGGTCGCTATTGTTCCAATCGCAATCGTAGCTAAGGAAGATCTCGCCCAGGATCGAGGCGTCATCGCAAATGTTGTTGAGCACTTCCAGCACGAGCATCTTGTGCTCGAAGCTCGAGTTCTCGGATTGTAGGATGCGCGGGGAGATTGAGATCACGAACACATCAATCTCTGTCTTCAAGTTCCGCTTGAAGTTGTTGATCAGCACCAGGAACGCCTGAAGCGACAACCCGACAATCCGAGTGTAGTTGGACGTACAGTTTTGCAGCAGCGACTGGCACAAGTACTGTCGGATTGCGTGGATGAAGCGCTCGCCCTTGCGGAACGACGGACCGGCGTTGTTGATGACCGACAGCACGAGTTCGAGGGACATGATCTTGCTCTGGAACGCGAACGGGTCGTCCGTTGCTGCGTTTCCCGTCCCGACACTGCTAGTGGGACCGCTGGTCGACAAGTAGCCACCGCCGGCGCTGCTGCTGCCAAGAGCCGAGTCTTCAGCCACGGATCGCATCGAAATGCGACACAACGATCGGAAGAGCAGGAAAGCGTCCTTGTGGAGCACTGACGGAAATGACGGCGCAAAGAAGTGTGTCGTGCTTCCTCTCGCTGAAGTCAATGGCGCCGGTCGGCCAGCTGGCGCTGCTCCAGCGTCTAGGGATGACCTCGAGTCGGTCTTGTCGGTGCTCGCACAGCCGTTAGCAGTCGCCACAGCTGTCTCAGGCTTGTCGGCGAGGCCGAGCACACGCGCGACGTCGGGATACCATGAGTCGCTTTGGTGCGCGACCAGCGTCTCCTCTTGCGTCGTGGCAGCTGCCGCATCGGGAGAATCGGTGCTGTTGGCATCGGCGGCAGCCGGTGGGTTCTTCTCGAGCGCCTCCTTGAGCGTGGCGGTCGTCTCTTCCTCAATGCGCTGGTCGAAGGTCTCCATCCTCTGAAAGACGATGGCGATAATCTGCTGTAGTGTCGCCTTGGCGACCATCTAGTTGGTGGCGTTCTTGCTCACGAGGTGGATGTGGTAGCATGCGCGCACGACCTTGAGCAGCGAACGCTCATGCACCTCGCACGTCGTGGTCGCCACGACCGTGAGCAGTACACGCAGCACGTGGATCTGCACCGTCTCGTCTGGGTGGTTGTTGCAGTTGCAGATGACCTCGATGATGCAATCAATGAGTTTCCAGCTCTCGTCGTTCAGGTTGCCGATGTCGGTGCCATCGGCGTCAACGCCTGCGCCGTCCGCGCTGCTGGTCCCCGTACTGACCGCTCCGCCACTGGCGTCGCCAGCACCACCGCCGGTGCCGCCACCGAGATTCGTCGAGTTGCCGCCAAGCTGACGGTGCCGACGAGCACGGCAAATCCCTCGACTGGCAGGGGCACGGCACCCGAGCTCTGCACGAGCCGCTTGCAGATGCCGTCGGGGATGTCGCCGTTGCCGCGCCGGAAACCGAAGACCAGAAACTTCTCGATGCAGTCGAGCGTAATGGCCACGAGCTTGGCGTGGTGCGAGAGGCAGTTCGGCAAGAACCGCTCGAAGTGTACCTTCGATCGGTCCTTGTGTTATTGAGCGATAGTGCGCACCGGTACTTTCGCCAAACGTGCCATGCCGCCTTCACGTGCTCCTTCACAAGGCAACCGCGAACTACAGCATTATGTCTTGGGTCCCTTCTGTCAAGCTGAGACCGTCATGAGCATTGTCTGCCATCCACTGTAGCGCACTACCGTCAGAAGCGCCGCCCGAATACGTACACCTCGCCCAGCTGCCCAGCTAGCTCTGGGTTGCCGAGACCGTCAGGTCGACGCAAAAGGGCCACATCTTGGCGGTTATAGCGTGCAGGAACGACACGAACGTCACGGCGCGTTCGAAGTCAACGCACAGCGCAATTTGCGCCATGTTGTCGACGTACTTGACCGACGGCGGATACTCCTGGATGACGGCTCCAGTTGGTCGGTGCGCCGACAGCAGCAGCTGCGCATGCAGCGGCGCCAAGCACACCTCGAGGGCCACGTCGAGGGAGCCACTGCAGCGTGGAAATACCGATCGCCGCGTTAAACTCACCACCCCGCAGCATCAGCCTCAGTGCAGCATTCCCATAGTACGCTCTGATCAACAACAAGACTCAGTCAAGCTGCCAAACCTTTCGGAGTTTACTTCGGCTTGAGGATGAAGTTTACCCATTGCATTTATTGTTAAATACTGTTTTGTATATTGTCTTTTACTGTTTTTAACATTATCGACAGTATTTAACGTGCATTTTCTCAACACTAGTCGCACCCACACCTCTCATTGTTCGAATTTGATAGGAACATTGGCCACGAAAATCAACCCCGCTGTTGACAAAATCGATCACATTCGAACTTGCCAGAATCTTGTCGAGCGGAATGGTTGACCAAGTAGCAGCCGCCAGCGCCTCCTCGGCAATCTCGTCGTCGACCTCGTCCAAAGATGTCGAGGAGGTGTTTTCGCCCGAGTCCAGGAGCTACAACCCCGGCGACACGTGCGGGTGGTATAGCGGCATCCGGTGCGGTCAGCCACGTACCTGCTACGACTGCCTGAACCAAGCTGTTGGCAGTGACAAGGTACAACGAATATTGGTATATGCTGTGGGTTGTACTGATAACTAACAAGTCAGTGTAGTGTGTGGTTGAATCATCCGGGAATTGCAACAGTTTAAGCGAAGAGTACTTGGCTATGTATCCCAGCAACTATTACTCGTCGACCAACTACTCGTACTGCGAGGTGGACGACGCCAATTGCTCGGTCTGCAAAGAGCGCTGGAACAGCATGTCGTATGTGCCATACGAGGCTTGCACGGGCACGAACGGCTGTGTGTGCATTGCTGTGTGTGAGGTGGATACTTGGAAGCTAGGCGTGCTCAAAATGTTCTGTGACGAGCCAAGATACATCAAGTCGAGCTCACAGACGACCAAGATCGTGATCGCAGCTTACATCTCTTTAATCGTCCTCTCGCTCTTAATCAGCGTCGTCTTTCTCGTCAAGCGTTGCTTCCAAACAATCGACAACTACCCGGTTAACTCACAAAGAAGTAAGTTCGAGCGGCTACTATCCACCCATCATCAGTTGAATTGACAGCGGTCACTTTGAATTTCAGGTGCGAATTCTCGATCAACTCGGCGTGACGGACCGCTGGGGCATCGAGTGCCGCAAATGGGGCCGATCCTAGGTCTGGGCGGCTGGAAATCGATGCGTGAGAAGCTCATCCAGAACGAAAATTCCGAAGTCATGGGCACCACGCTGCAACAGGGCGAAGCGAGTTTCGTGGATGCGCCGGCCATCATTGTGGAGCAGGGTGACTCGTACCGACGCATGCCACCGAACCGCATGACAAGTTACGATCAAGTTGCAATCACCGACAATGATGCTACTGCTACGACAACCTCCGTTGCTGGCGCCAATACTTCTACATATTCGACTGATATGCCCCGGCAATCATAGCGATACATCGATGAGAATCATGAGGCACTTGCGCCTGAGCTATGGAGTATATTTAGTATGCTTCGTTTCTTTTTCGGTCGTAGCTGCTGCGCTTGGTTTTGCCACGCGGTCAATTTATCGGACGTTGGAGAGTCCAATGATGTAAACGCAAAGCCCTCTTCTTGTAAACAGAGTTCTGTTTCCGTCACTTTCGTCTCAGGGGCGTGCCGCAACCGGCACTAATGATGAGTAGCATTGTAGCGCCTCCGCTGCCAGGGTGTGGCGTGGAGGGTTGATCGTAGGCTAGCAAGCAGAAAGGAGAATGCACCTATCTACTTGGTCAGGCGACGTTGGTTTCTTCTTGCTTCGCCTGCGTCCCGGAAAAGTTATTTTCGGTCGCCTTGCTTCCAAAAATACCCATGGATACGCACGTATTCCGTGGAGCGCAAACTTTAGGATTAATGATCCCTACACAAACTAGGACATTGTACGAAAATCAAGATGTACGCAGAGCACACTGACTAACCCATTGAAGCATCTATTTGCTCTTCTTCGATGGAGGCTCAAGAGGCAACCCAGAGCCAGGAGAGTCCGGATCTGTTATCGTTCGTGTCGACACAGACTCGCACGCAGATGAGATCTGCTGGGCGGCAAGCATATCGTATGCGCAAGCAGACACGACCAACAATAAGGCCGAATACTGGGGTCTTATCCACGGACTGCGTCGAGCAGAAGCAGAACGCCTCACCCCGCTCCATGTGGTGGGAGACAGCGCTATGATCATACAACAGCAACGACAACGCCGTCCGCCGAGACAACACAGACTCCGACAACTGTGCCTGAAGGCGAGGAGGTGTGCTGATACCATGGACATACGCAGTTGGTCGCATCACTACCGAGAACACAACAAGATGGCCGACAAAGCGGCGAACGTTGCGATGGACTCGCGCCTGTCACAGCAGACATCTGCGTACGAGAATTGCCCTATCATCTCCGATCTGAATCAGCACCTGCACAACGACGTACAGCATTGGCTTAGGTCGGCAGCGGCAAGAAACGTGGGCCAACGCGAAGCGGACCAGGACGCGATCTATCCTCATGCATCTCGACCCGACCTACACGCGCGGCTGGAGCTCGACACCCGACGCTGCGGCGGTTGGGCGGGGAAAGAATCCGTTGTTTTAGACGTTGGGTGCCCTAATAATGTCTGCCCTCAATTTTTTCCTATTGATAAGGCTTGCCTTAATTCAGCAAGTAAAAAACCGATATTTTACCTTGGTCACAAATTCGACTATGACCACAGTCCAACGTCCTTATGAGTGCTAAACGATATCTCCAAAATATTTCTTACTAACGCTGCAATTTACGCAATTATGATATAATGGCAATCATTTACATTTAAATGCAAATAGTGTTAAAATATTTCACCTAAATATCCTCCAAAAATCGATAGTTTCTGGTCATCAAACCTACCTGGGATATTTTTCAATTTCAGCTTCACAAACGGATCGGATTGGCGGAAGATATATTATAGGACAATGAGGGGTTTAACTTGAAATTTGTATCGACATCTGGTGGATACTGGGTCATTCAGCGAGCTCCGCATTCATCTTGATTTTAGTATGTTGTCTTGTGTTGTTTAGGGCCCCTAAACCCTAAGCCCGAACAGGAATCAAATAGTAACGTATAATACCGAATAGAACGCCGTCTTCTATTGTTATACAACGCCGTCAAAATCCGAGAGGGCGTTCTAAATGGGGGGAGTACTATTAAGAGGGCCTTGTATTCGGAGATCATACAAAATCAAAAGAAAAAAAGAGGACACGACGGGAATCGAACCCGTGTCCTTCCGCACAAAAGGCGGTGCTCTTTCCAGTTGAGCTACGCGCCCAAAGCCCGCTTTTCAAATTGACAAATGGAATAGGTGCTAGACAAGAGTGTATTTCCATTATCGATGCCAGCGAGCATGGAACGAATAGCAAGCGACCGCGTTAATTCTACTCATCGATGAGAATCTCGTCGAGGGCCTCCATGAGCGGGTCCATTTCATCAGCGTCGCTATCTTGAGCCGAAGCCAAGCTACGGAGCTCCCACTGCTGCCGAAACTTGGCGCCGTACACGTCGTGCTTGCTGATGAACCAGCTGCGGCTGTCGTCAGAGAACCCACACTGCTGCACGCTCTTCTCGACGACGCTCACAGGCGTCTGTCGCCAGGCAGTGTGAACCCAGGATGCAACCGTGGCCAGTTCAGGCGGTCGCGGGTTGCCTCCCTTGGTGTAGCTGACTTGGTCGGAGCGCTTCCACTGGTCGATGAGAGCTGAAAGGTGGTCTTTGAACGACTTGAAGATGCCCACGTCGCCTGCTTGAAGATAGGGTGTCAGGCCCCCTGGAATGACCGCCATCTTGATGTCCTTGGCCGCGCATCGTTCTTTCACAAGCGTCCCGATGTGGGCTCGCATCGAATCCCACACGACGTACTGGCCGGTGGTTTGGACGACCGCCGGAAAGTACCACTCGATCCACTGGAGAAGCAGCTCTTGGTCAACCCACGCGCGCGGCTGGAAACTGACGAAGCATCCTCCTAGGCGCTCCAGCGTGCCACGCGTCTTTCGCTTCCAAATGATGCACGGAGGGAGCTTCTGACCTGTCGCCGTCACCGCCAACGCGACTGTGATGCGCATCGACGCGAACCCCGTCGAGCGAACGACTACGTGGCGCGCTCCTGTGTCGGCGATCGTCGTTGTCCGCGCGTCTTCGAAGTAGACCGCCGTCTCGTCCATAAGAACCGTCCGGGACAGGTTCATGTCGCCCTTGTGATCGCTCAAGTACTGCATGAACGAGACAGCCCGCGCCACCAGTTCATCGTCTGACAGCGTCGTCAGGTTCGTGCGCCGCTGGATGCTGAGGTTGTTGCGCTTGAGGAAGCTGTCGACCCACTTGTCCGACGCGACGAACCGGATCGGAGACTCTTCGTGCTCTTCTTCTGACCTGCTGGTCAGGAAGAGGAGCCGAGCTTGGTCTGCGACCCACCCGCGCGTCACCTTCTCCTTGCTGATGCGCCGATTGTACACCAACTCCATCAACGTGTCCTCGGCCTCCCCGAGGACAGGTCGCCGCCCGCCACCGCGCATACGACGGCGACTACCCGCCTCAGCAGTGATCTGCTCGCGGTCACGCCACCACTGCCGAAACATCGACGCCGTGATGCGCCATCCGCGTTGGCGGAAGTGGGCCTCGGCACGAGAGGGCACACCGCCACCGTCCGTGGCGATCCAGTCGATCGCCTGCTTCTTGATGCTGACCTCGACGCTCTTTCGTCTCGCTGGCATGCTTGAACGAAAATGACAGCGTCAGTGGTCGTCCAAACTGGAACCCTCATGTCCACTGAATGAAACGAATGGACACGATCGCGCTGTGTTGAATATTTCGGCATTGGCAATGGCTTCGATTAGGGGGAGGGTCTGTATTTCTAATAGAACGCCCTTAAATTGGGCGTTGTATTTAGGGGCGTTATATTTCGAATAGAAGGCCCTCAGGTTGGGCGTTGTATTTGGGGGGCGTTGTATTCGGAGGGGGCGTTTTATTCGGTATTATACGTTACTGTGGATACAGTGTAACTTTCAAATGCCATGTTCGAGAGAAATTATTGAGCAGTTCCAACAGAACCATTGGTGTTAGCGTTCAATCACACTTCATTGTCTTGCGATTGTACAATCCTAAGATCAGCTGGCGTCCATTCTGCACCAAAGCTAAGAGATGGTGCAGCGATTGTCTACGGCTCCTGCTCGGGTTCACCTGCGAACATGGCCGCCGCGTGCTTCGCGGCAAACACGCAGCCGTGGCTGATGGCCTCCTTGGCGAACGGGATCAGGAAGGTCGGGAACATGACGACATCGTGAGGCATGCCCTCGAGCACGTCCAACTCCACGTTGGTCACGCCCTGCTTCTTGACCTTTTCCATGAAGCGCAGACCTTGCTGGTAGAAACGCTCGAGCGTGCCGAGCTGGATAAAAAGCGGCGGCAGATTCGTCAGGTCGTTGTTGATTGGCGATGCCAGACGACGCTGCTCCGGGTCCTTGATGCTCGACAGGTAAATGTCCAACACCGAGTCCGCAAAATTATCGGTCAAGATGCAGTGCGGCGTAGATGTGTCCACTCCACGTTCGTTCATGTCCACGTCGGGGGAGTACATCAGGCAGACCAGCGGCTGATCAGCGACTCGACCAGCGTCACGGAGGCGCATACAAATCGTGATCGACATCTCGGCGCCAACAGAGTCGCCGCTGAACACCACCTGCTTCGGACGCACACCCTCGCTCTTCAACACGTACTCGTACATCACCTGACAATCGTCCAGCGGCGTAGGGTACGGGTGCTCCGGAGCCTTGCGGTAGTTGGCCAGCAGTACATCCACAGCCACATTCAGCCCGTGCTTCTCACGCAGCTGATCCTTGACCATCGAGTGCGTCAGGTTCACCAGCTCCACGTCCTGCAACGGGTCCGAGATGGCGTAGCCGCCGCCGTGGAAGTGGATCACCACGAGCCGCTGCTTCGCCGTCTTGCTCTCCTCGTCGCGAAGCCACAGGTGCTTGAGACCGTTCGCCTCCACCGTCTCGGGGGTCGTGTGGTGCTCGCGGCAGTTGGACTTGAGCATCATCTTGCCGGCCATAGCGAACGGCGCCCGCATCATGGCTGTGTTCTCGTACGCGATCACCTTGCCGTAGTCGACGAACATGAAGCGCATGGCGAAGACTGTCACCTCGTACGCGAGCGACCAGTTCGGGTACAGCGGGCGGAAGCCGCGACACATGTAGGTGAACACAGTCGACGCGATGTTGAGCTGCATCTTGAGTGCGACGGCTGGCGCGTCCGCCCACGAAGTCACGAGCGGCCGCGAGGCGACCGTGAAGAGCGCGAATACGAGTAGGTAACCGAGGCTGAGCACCAGAATGAGCAAGTTCACGGAGAAGTTCCAGCTGAGCACAAAGCCCAGCAACAGCCAGAAGATGAGGTCGCTGAGACCCATTGCTGTCGAACCAGTCGAGTTCTCCCTCGGTGTGTGGGGAGCTGAAGGGAAATGACAAACTGGAACACGAGCGATTTGTTGTCAAGACTGTTGTCAAGACTGTTGTCATGACGCCTCGCCAAGCGACAGTGTATCGCCGACTGGTCATCAGAATGTTGACGCGACCTTTACTCTGTGGTATACAACAATTGCGGACTTTTCGATGAAGGTGAAAAGTGGTTTTTACGGTGAGCAGAGGGCTCAACATCACCACCTGGTTTTCTGGTCTCACTCCGACCAGCCGGGCCTACCATCACAGGAGCCATACAAACGGTTGGACGGCGGACCAGTCAGGTCGGAGCCCAGTTCTGGCACTCAAAACCGTTCATTCGCCTTTTTCCTCCTCTCAATCGCAGTTCACTTGCTGACACACGGCGCCCAACTCGTCGACACCAGTGGCGATGCCTCCTATCACAGTTCTCCTCCTACCCAACGATGAGCCATCAGCCGAGCTAGCTGGCCCCAGTTACGGGCAAGTCATTGGCCGTCACGGCCAGGATGGACACCAAGTCCGGCTGCTCGGCGGGGCGGAGGGAGGAAGGGATGCGATCGTGACGGTTTCACACGAGGTCATTGTGTCACGCCAAGTCTCAGCTAGCGAGATCAGCGAGGGAATGCCAGGGCATCTGCTCTACCAGGCGGTCCTCGTCGATCACGCGGGTGGCCCGAGTTATGGCCAAGTCACCGCGTACGCCGAAGGGAACTATTCGATCCAAACCTCTGCCGGAACCGTGCGTGCCAAGTATGATTCGGTAACAAAAATCGTACCAGTTATCGCGGCTCTGCTCTGGAAGGCACGTCCAGCTCGAACTTCATCCTACGCCGACCACCCCGAAGCTGCTCACACAAAAATACTGGATCGACTCCTCGGTCAAAACGGATGTCGGGCGACGAAGGCTATCCCCAAGCTATTGGCCGGTATTGCTATGTCTTCATCCCTTCCGAGATCGGCCGATCAGCTTCCGTGGGTCTGCCCACGAACCGGCAAGCCGACACACATTCGAGTCGGGCATGTTGTCGACTTCGCGTTTTACGTGGACGGCGAGCGGCCCGTGCCGGCCAACGTGCAAGTCGGGCCGCATTTCGACGAGGATCCAGAAACGACCCGTCCCCGCCGCCATCAACGGCAACCAATCGGCGAAAGCGACGACCACCGTGACCATGTCGACGACGACGACGACGAGGCGGCTGAGGACGACCGCTTCTCCGACCTTTTGTCAGCGATCACGCCCTCTCTACCTCCGCACAAGCGTCAGCGAACAGCACATGTCCAAGAACAAGAGGCTAACACGCCGGCTCAAGCCATGTCTACCGACCAGGTCTCCGGAATTGGAAGCCCCGAAACGACTGCTATTCTTAAAGCCCTTGCACCCTATCCGAATTTGCTCAGTGCATACGTCAAGCAACTGGACTCGATGACTCGGCAACCACTGCCATCAACATCCCGAGGCCCGGGGTGTTCGGAGCCGCCGTCGAGAAATGCAGAACCAGCCGTCAACTCACTCCCCAGCGTGTCGGACTTGATCAGGAGCGACGACCAAGCAGGCCGACAGAATGATTTCCGCCTAGCCTTCGGCCAATGCGAGGTCCACGGCGTCATCACGGCCGACGTTCACTCAGGTAAGAGCCCTGACACCTTCATGGACCATGCGCGCAGCTCCACCGCCACCAAGTTTATGCCACACCCGGCAGTCATGACGAGACTGTATGATTTCCAGTTTGGCCCTTGTGGGCTTTCGGTCCTCCATTTCCGGCGCTTCGACCTTAACGCGCAACTGGAACAGGCGAGAGGGACACGCGTAAATCTACGCAACTTCTCCCCGAAGCTAAATCTGCCAAGCATACCGGACTCGCCACATCATGCGGACCTGGTGGATGCTCTCGGAGTCTTCTCGTCGTATGCTGACGAGTTTTTCGACCGGCCAACTCGGCAACTCATTGCCGCGGCAAAAGCCTTCAGCGATGAACTTAGCGATTATGGCCCGTGGACGTCGTCAGAAATCGCAGGGATTGCGTTTTGGTTCGACAAAGTCTTCGGGGCTTATCGGCGTGCAGTGGTGGAGGACGTGATGTACGGAGGATCGTCCCGCGATGACCTACGACGCCGTTTTTCCATGCAGGATCCGGAGCTGGGAGGTATCCTGATGAAGCTGGCGCGGAGCACGCAACAGGCTCCGCGCCGACACGTGGTTAGCAGCGGAACCGACAACGACAAGCTGCCGACCGCATCCTATATAGGACGGTCAGACCGCCAGATGAACCAAGTCGGCCGACGGAAGCAGCCCAAGGTACCACAGGAAGTTCTTGCGAGCCTCCCCAAGTTGAACGACCGCCAACTTTGCTTGAAATTCGTCTCGCGCCAAGGATGTCCGTCGCAATCATCTGACCGATGCGTTCAACCGTATCTGGCCCACTTCGAGCCACCTGAACTGGCCAAGTGCGTTCGGGACTGGATATGCGCCCGATATGGCGGACTCAGCGACAAGTACAACTCAGCGTGACTTGTGGCCAGCCGCGCGCCAACACGCTTTCCGTCCAAGCCAACCGCGGTTAATAGCATGATGGTGAAGTGGGTCACCCAGCGGCTACTATCGCAGTTAGTCGCTGCCGAGCAACGCCGCGACGACCACCGCGCCGCTGCATTCGAGGCAGTGGGAGTCAGATCACCCCAAGCGGTGCCAGAACACGAGATGTCACCAAGCGGAACGCCAATGTTCAAGATCAACATGGAGATGACGCGTGCAATGTCGGAACTCGTATCCCGAGCGAACCTCACGCTCGTGGATGCAATACGTGCTTGGAGAGGACAGTCCAGCCACGACCCGCAAGCCAATAAAGCCTTACAGCCTGCACACTGCGCGTGGCTGCTACATGGCTACGAACAACTGGAAAGACTACTGAGTGTATCGTCGAAGGGAGTTCAGCATACGTTTACAAGCTGCACAGTGCGTCAACCACTACAACCCCCACGTGAAAACCACAAGTCGGCACGCGAGATGTTCAACGCGCTCTGTCGAAGCATCAGGGAAGGTCAGGACAGCGGCACTTACTTGGTTGTGGAATCCAAGGCAGCAGAACGGTGGACTGATATTCACTACAGCCCCTTTGGCTGCGTCCCAAAAGGTGACAGCGATGTCAACTTAGAGGCACGAGTGATTCATGACCTGTCCTTTCCGCATGGAGCGTCGACCAATGCATGGTCCGACCAATCGGATTTGCCTGCGCTGTCTTACGAATCTGTCGACGCCATAGCTCGGCGAATCGTAGACCTAAGGGCACACGAACCAACCGCAACGATCAAGATCATGAAAGGAGATGTCAAAGCCGCGTTCCGCCATATACACGTTCATGAAGCCACAAGCGCTTACTTCGCCGGGGTTATACCAGAGGCAGATGTTGCTGTGATCGACTTGGCCCTGCCCTTCGGTTGGACTGGGTCGCCCGCTCACTATGGTGTGTTTGGCGGGGCCATTTCATACCTCGTCCGGCGGGAAAGCCCTCACTCCCTGGATCCGTGCGACAACGACACTGAACGATTCTTCTGCTTTGACTGGGTTGACGACCACGTGCTAGCCGAGATTGACACTGGGAACAGACTCCGAGCGGCCGACATCGCATTGAGGCTGGCGATGATTGCCGTCCTCGGGCCACGAGCGATCAACGAAAAGAAGTTCACAGGATGGGCGACGAAGATCATCGCACTTGGGCTCGAATGGGACACGATCGCGATGACTGTGTCAATGCCTGAGGTGAAAATACATAAAGCCCTGAGGCGAGTGAGCGAGATGATGACCGCAACAAGGACCACACGGTTAGCACTGAGCAAACTGCTGGGAAGCCTCCGACATGTGTGCTCCTGCATACGGCCCGCGAAACCGTTTTCCCAACGCCTGGCGTCTCTGTGGAGACAATCTCCGAGGGCGGGAACGATCGTAGTATCGGCAGATGCAAAACTGGACCTGTTGTGGTTTGAATTCATCCTGCAACATGGCCGACTTCGAGGCATTCCGCTGGAACTATTTTACAGCCTGCCGGATCCCGCGATCCACCTGTACATGGACGCCAGTAACGAAGGTCTCTGCGTCCTACATCCTGCACGGAAAGAGTTCCTGCGGGTGAAATTCGACTCCGACGAACAGCAAATGATTCGCAGGGGTCAACTGAGCATCAACGTCAGAGAACAACTCAGCGCTACCCTGGCGGTGTTATGTTGG
This sequence comes from Phytopythium vexans, assembly GCA_003413675.1. Taxonomy (NCBI): domain Eukaryota; phylum Oomycota; class Peronosporomycetes; order Pythiales; family Pythiaceae; genus Phytopythium; species Phytopythium vexans. The sequence goes on along the minus strand of QLOC01000018.1, from coordinate 59,917 downwards.
GGACCGGGATGGGGATCACGACTGACGAATGAACACCTTCACATTCGATTCTGGATCGACAACTCATCTGCTGTATCCTGGTGCAACCGATTGCATAGCACAAACCCGCACTCACAAGAGATGAACCGCCTTCTCGGAGCAGCTGAAGCGGAGTGGGGAATCCGAGTATCTGCTGAGCACCTCGCCGGAAGCAGCAACTTTCTCGCCGATCTGGGTTCGCGCGCTTGGTCCGGACAACGACTCCGGAAGTGGTCCCAGCTAACGAGCTCATGGTCGCAGGTGGACGTGCCGAGGCGTTTCAGGACGATCTACAGGGACGGCTCGTCGCCCTTCAGCAGCGCTCCCTCGCCGATACCTCACGCCGCCAGTATGCAGTCACATGGAGGCAATGGGTCGACTTCAGCAAGCGTCTTGGTCGATCGCCGTGGCTCCCACGGGAAGACACGGCCGCTCAGTCTCTCCAACTGGTGCTCTTCGCTATTCACCGGTGGTCATTGTCGGCAGGGACCGGCAGACACGGGCCAGTTGCAACCATTCAAGCCAAAGTCAGCCATGTTAAATGGTATCATCGCGTGTACGCCGGCTTTTCGCCAGAGATCAACGCAGGGCACTACGCGGCTCTCACGGGGATGCGCCGACTCACCACTGGGTCCGCTCCAAAAGCGCCAACAACGACGGCCATGCTCAAATGGATTGCAGCCAACAGCAACCTTCACCAGCCCAGACACCGCCTCATTTTTGGGGCTGCGGTGCTGGGCTATTTCTTCCTGCTGCGATCCTCAGAATACCTGGCAGTGAAGGGTGGGCGCCATCGCTACGCGCTAGAAGTCAAGGATGTAGAAGTTCTGGACACCATCGGACAGCCCGCACAAACTCTCAGAAGCGCAGTCAGCGTCAGGATCACGCTTCGCGGGAGCAAGACAGATCAGAACGGCCAGGGAACCCAGCGCCGACTAAACCGATCAGGCCACAAGCACGTCTGCCCCGTGGTCGGAGCTGCTATGTTGCTCGAGCTCGCCGCCCGACACGACCTACGACCCACGGACCCAATCTGCTCTGTAGACAGATCGAGGATGCTCCAAGCAACCGAGATCTCAAGTCTGCTCAAACGAGCTGCTGCGGCGACCGGCGCCGACCCCAAGCTATACTCGAGCCACTCACTCCGTAGCGGTGGAGCGACCGCGCTCATCGCCGCAGGAGCAGACTCGACGAGCATCAAACTCCACGGTCGCTGGCGATCAGACGTGTATCAACGGTACACACGCTATACGGATGCCGTGGGGAGCCACTTCGCCGCGATGATGGCGGGCACTGGCACGGAACACAACACGCTTACCGAGACTCCACGCCGTTGGGGATCACGCCCACACAGGGGCGTGCCGACGCGTAGACTCGATTTAAGCAATTAACTCCGTGCCAATTTGCCCCCATATCTCGCTCTGATTTGCTACAACATGCTCGCTGCGGAGAGGAAAATCAGGTAATTGCGTATTTTTGTTTACTGTATATGTGACCGTGAGTGTTGGTCGGATCTGATTCTAACCACTAGCGATCCACGTGTCAGCCAACGATTGGCTGTTTAGAAATCCTGTAGGGGCAATAAGGCAGGCCAGTTATGTATAGGCACGAGTGCAATGAGCTCAGGGCGAGCAATGCTCCAGTGGTTATTTTGCTTCAGACACGAACGGGGTTGCTGAGCTCTCCGAGGTTTATTCTAAGAGTAGACCTTCCTAAGTCTACATACAGCCCACTAAGAGATTATTGGCGCACAAGGGTTTCTGCGAAGTAATGAAAACGCAGCTATGATTGGTCAATCCTTTGAGCTATGCGCGTACTGGTTCGCAAATAGCTCGTCTCGTTTGGGCTTGTCATGTCTGATTCCAATCAAAAGATTCTAAAAAGTTGCGTCATCAAAATGATTATGACCTGAGACCGGCGAATAAACAAATTTTACGCGCAGACATTGGCTAAAATGCCATGAGTCACCTCTCAACCCTATATCCTCATGAACGTTCAGTATACAATATTTTAATCGCGTTTCGAAGCCTTGTATGGTCGATGACCATGTTATGGTCGAGCCCGATCGAGACAATCGGCTTGAACTCGCCGAGTCTACCCTCAGGCTAAGCATACTGGCTGTCCTTGGACCAGATTCAATCAACGAGTCGAAATTCTCGGATTGGAGAGTCGAACTCCAAGCCCTCGGCCTCGTGTGGAATACAGCCGACCTCACAGTGTCCATGCCATCCATCAAGATTACGAAGTGCCTCGACCGTGTGACCGACATGCTCGCACAAGACAAGGTCACCAAACAGCAGTTGCAGAAACTACTCGGCAGTATGAGGCACCTGTCGTCGTGTCTGCGGTCCACGAAACCGTTTTACCAGCACCTCCAAGTGGTGTGCGCGCGGATGCACCCATTCGGTCAGAGTCGCTTGTCCGCAAACGCACGACGCGACCTCCAATGGTTCAGCCACATTCTCGAACACGGCCATCTCGAAAAGCTACCACTACGGTATTTTGGCTCACTCCCGCAGGCAGATATTCATCTCTACATGGACGCATCCGACGCTGGACTCGCCGTCCTGCATCCTGCTGCAAACGAGTTTATTCAAATACGTTTCGACCAAGATGAAGTGGACATGATCCAGTCGGCCGACGTATCAGGCTTCACGATCAACGTGCGTGAACACCTGTGTATGGCGCTCGCCTCACTATGCTGGGGACCCCACTGGCAGAACACCTCTACACTACCGCACATCATGTGCTGGAGCGACAACGTGTCGGCAGTTACGTGGAACAACCTTTGTACTCGAAGAATCCATTCTCGCAAGAGATCAACCGCGCAATCGGACTCGCCGAGGCAGTTTTCAGCATCCGACTCTCTGCCAACCACCTCCCGGGGTCGAGCAACCGCATGGCAGACGCTGGATCGCGTGCGTGGTCCGCCCCACACGCATCATTGTGGTCTAAACTTTCTGATGGGTGGAAACAGATACCGGTCCCAGCGCATTGGAGGAAGATCTACTCGGAATTCTCAGCAAACTTCAGTCCAAGTCATTGGCCACGTCGTCCCTGCAACGCTACCAATCGACATGGAGACAGTGGTGCGAGTGGTGCACCAGCCTCCACCTCAGTCCGTGGCTCCCGACCGATCCCAGTGATGCCTCCCGCCAACTCGCACTGTTTGCAGTGTTCTGCTACAAGTACGGAAGCTCCACCAAGGCTCGAGGCTCCGGCAATTCCGCCCAAACCATTCTCTCCAAGATCAGCCAGATCGCGTGGCATCATCGGTGGCAATACGGCCAAGAAGTTGGCCTCCTACCACACCACGCACTGGCAATTCGCGGGATCCAGCGACTCGAGCCACCACCACGACAGAAGCAGCCCGTCACACCTGCCCTCCTACGGAAACTACACAGCCTCCTCAACTTCAGCTCAGCCCATGACCGCGTCTTATGGGGGGCTGCGGTCATGGGCTTCTTCTTTCTTCTGAGGCGCAGCGAGTATCTATGCATGGGGCGCGCACATTACCGGTTCGCCGTCCGGCGATCGGACGTGGAGTTCACTGATCGAGACGGCAACGCCTGCAACAACAGAGCTGAGGTAGCTCGTGTCGTCCTCAAGTTTCGCGGCGGCAAGAATGATCAAGCTGGCGCTGGAACAACGCGATCGCTGTCTGCATCTTCGGTGTCGTGGTGCTGTCCAATCCGTGCGTTGTGGTACCTCGTGGAACACCATCGCAAGGTAAGCGACAACGCCGACGAGCCGTTGTGCAAGATCGACAGCTCGAAGTACCTTCAGGCTAGCACGATGAACCAAGTGATCAAGCGAGCAGCAAGCTCGATCGGCCAAGACCCCGGGCGGTACTCGACGCACTCACTCCGAATCGGAGGTGCAACGTCGCTGTTCTCAGCTGGAGTCGACAGTCTCACGATCAAGATATTCGGGAGGTGGCGGTCGTCTGCGTTCGAGCGCTACACGCGTATTGAAGACCGCTTAACGAGATCAATGGCGGCGCGGATGATCGGCTCAGGTGCGCGACAACCGCTGTTTGACGCATCAAGGGGGCTACCTCCTCGCCACACCCGGGCAGGAGGAGCGCCAATACAGCCACATCTCACGCCGCAAACGCAAGGAAAATGGGCAATGTAACAAGTTTACCGTAATCACGATTAGGCCGTAATCCCCCACAGGTCGTCATCCTACAATATCGATCGTCCTTTCATGCAGTTCTCGTAGCATGATGGCAACGTAAATTTTCAGCCAATGATCATTGAAGATTGCATCCTTGATTTCAGTGCTGCATGAAAGGACGATCGATATTGTAGGATGACGACCTGTGGGGGATTACGGCCTAATCGTGATTACGGTAAACTTGTTACATTGCCCATTTTTGCTTGCTGACATAGGCAGCTGAAGCGATGAGGACTGGATCCTTAAACAACACCAGTTCACACAACATGGCTAGTGGAGCACTGACCCGCCATTTTCAAATCAACCGACTGCTACTCACTTCCCCGCCCACCTCCCACGATTTCTAAGACCAGCCAGCCATGACCTCGCTCGCCGACTACACGCTCTTCAGGCCGCTGACACTCGCTAAGGGACTGACGCTCAAGAACCGCATCGTCTACGGACCCGCGACCCGTGCACGCGCTGATATGAAGACGCATGTGCCGCTTGAGCGCATGGCCGCCTACTACGAGCAGCGTGCTGGTGCCGGTCTGCTCATCGCGGAGGCCTGCGCCATCTCTGAACAGGCGTTTGGTTGGTGGGGAGCCCCCGCACTGTACAATGAAGAGCAGGCTTCCGGGTGGAAGGCCGTGGTCGACCGCGTGCACAACAAGGGCGGCAAGATCTTCCTGCAACTGTGGCACCTGGGCCGCAACACGCACCCATCATTTAACGCCAAGGGTGATGTTGTGTCGCCGTCAGCCACTTTGCGTGAGCACGACAGGACGCGTGATGCTAACGGTGAGCATGTGGGATATGTCCGAGCGCGTGCACTAGAGCTGAACGAGATTCCTGAAATTGTGGAAGACTACCGCAAGTGCACCGAGCTCGCCAAGGGCGTTGGATTCGACGGCGTGGAGATCCACGGAGCGAATGGCTGCCTGGTCGACCAGTTCCTCCAGTCGGTGACCAACAAACGCACGGACAAGTACGGCGGGTCATTTGAGAACCGTTATCGGTTCCTGCACGAGATTGTCGAGGCGCTCAAGACGGTCTACCCGGCGGATCGCATTGCTGTTCGTATCTCGCCGAATGGAGCAGCTTGCGGAATGGGCAGCGAAGACAACTACGAGATGTTCAACTACACGATGGAGCGTCTGAGTGAGCACGGACTGGCGTATCTGTCGGTCCTTGACGGTGTTTTTGGCGTCGACTCGGACAAGAGCCGTCGTGTGACGGTGTTCAACGCCAAGGCGGCTTTCAAAGGCGTTGTCATGGCCAACACCAGCCTCACACGCGACCTTGCCGAGGGCGTGTTGCGCAGCGGTGCGGCTGACCTGTCGGGTTTCGTACGGCTGTACATGGCCAACCCGGACCTGGTCGAGCGCTTCCGCAACGACTGGCCTCTGAACGAAGACGTCCCGTACGAGGTGTACTGGGACGCGCACAAGGGTGACGAGGGATACCTCACCGTCGCGAGCTACGATTCGAAGGCGGAAGGAAAGGAGTAGGTCTCGAACATGTCGAACGATGTGCGAATGGAGGCTTGCATGTTTACAGCATACGAGCCAACTCGACCAAAACGAGCACGTGTCTACGCTAGATCGTCTAGCACTGAAAAATTTTAGACTCAAGGCGGGGTGAACATAGCTTTTCCGGAGGAAGGCGATACCAACACCAACCTCGACGTAGCTAGATGTATTTTCTCTTTAGCTTGTACGCCTTCTCGTCTACGACAATCCAGCGCCCCAAACCCTGAGTCACCTGTCGTCGCGTTCGTACCTAAATCTATGTTCTGTACCAGAAATCCCCCAGTGTCGGTGCTGTAGTCGTCACCTCTTCCCCATTTGTGTTGTCATCCGGCGCTTGCGGGTCGGTCGTAGTGGCGACGGGTTCCGAGTTCAAAGAGGATGGACCAGTGTCGAAAGGCGGTGAAGGAGAGGGAGCGGGAATGGGAGCAGTCTCTGTAGGTGTTGGTGCTGCAGTCGTCACTTCTCCATAACCAAAACCCAGCTGGGTAGGTTCGGGAGCGGGAGCGGTCTCTGTAGGTGGTGGTGCTTCGGTCGTCACCTCTTCGCCACCTGTAGTAGGAGCGAGAGTGTCATTCACTTGCTGTGAAGTGACGACACCAATCAAGCTGAAGAGGGCGCTGAGGAACCAGAGGGTCGCCATCGCGCCTTGGACTCAGTGAGCAAATTCGGAATTGATGGCTGCCTGCGGTTCACCCGAACGAGCGGAAGGGTGCAATGCGCTTCAAGGTCGTGTTTACCATGAGCGCAAATATGAGTGCGGACACATTTGATAACCGCTCTTATTGAATGCACAAAATGTTCTAGATCATACCTAATTGTACTTCCTGTCATCTTGAATATATGCAATCCCTGAAAAACGATTATCATTTTGGGATATCTTATGCTTGCTCTTGTCTGTACTCTCTGTGATTATAGCTATTGTCGAACGGACACCTTGCTCGTATCCGGTTTAATATAGAAGAGTTGTGTACCATCTCTCGAGTGCACCGGCAGGAGAGACTTGGGGCTTTGACGTGAGCGATGGGGTTCGGAATAAGCAGAAACGACTGGGTGTGGCACCGGAAGCGATTGCACCGCTGGAGTCGAATAGGCGCAGTTCTGGTCTCCTCCCAGGTCTCCCGCAGCCTCGTTTCCCCACTGACGACGTTTCATTCAGACAATTCACAACTGACGGGTACAGTGTGTTTCGATGTCAAGCATTAGATTTTCCAGGAATGTGTTTACCAGCGTCCCTTGCCGCGGTTTTTTCCGGCATAATCCGTTTTCAGCTCTGCATGGCATCTCATTGCTGGACGGTCGTGCCCTGACCTGGTAGGTGCATCCAGGTTGTCGTCATATTGCGAACCCGACGCATTGTTCAACGCCTCGTGCTTGAGCGGTCTGTTGAAGGACAGATCCACCCGAAGACCGTGATGAAAATGACTACCGTCAAACCCGCGTTTCACGTACCAGCCAACACGAGCGGCGCACAGCAGCGCCATCTGTGCTACACGCAAATGTCGGCATCACCGCGTGCGTGGGTCTACGACTTCGATGACCGTAGCGGCGTCGAAGCCAACATCGACGCGAACAAATTGTCGTCAGACGGCGCATTATCGATCCAAGTCCGCTCTGATCAAGCTGAATGTCCGCTACGAGTATGCGTTCGGTCCCTCCGACTCATTCTCTCGTCATATGCTCTCGTCGCGTTCTTGGCTATTGTCCACGCGGCATGCTATGGCAATGGCATTCGTCTCGAGACGGTCAGCGGCGAGATGAGCGACGACGACTCTAAACAACTACTTGACAAATACAACTCGTGGTCCGGTGGAATCGTCGCTATCGTCACCAAACCAATCGAGATCTTCTTGCCGGTCGTCGTTGCCATCGCATTAATGTCGAGTATGACCAACTGGATCTTGCCTGTCGACACGACGCAGTCGAGCTGGAAGCGCTTCATCCCGATACTCTTGGCCGGTGGATGTGGGATGCTGCTCACACCCGGAGTGCCACCAGAGGACTCTGAATTCGTCCAGCCACTCAGTCCAAAATCAGCCAACTTGGTCAAACCATCACTCCCGATCAAGATGCTGCTCCCGCACAGGTTGCCATGCACGATCTTGCGCTCATGCAGGTACGCGATACCCAACGCCGCGCCATGCAGAAACTTCCACGGTGTGCGCCGCCCTCCACGCTTCTCACATGCAGCAAGATACTCGACAAGAGACCCGTTGCCTGCCCACTCGCACACGAAGAAGTGGTGACCGATGTCGCAGACGCCGTACATCTTGATCACATTCGGGTGGCGCAGCTGATGCCACACTGTCACTTCGTGCGCGGACGATGAGGCAGAGGCGTCAGGTACAAACAGCTTGAGTACGACGTCAGCGTCCAGCCACTTGGCGCGGTAGTGCCCACCAACGTTTCCAGATCCGATGAATTGCTGCAGCTTCACCTCAAATGGAGCGACGAACCATATAGCTGACATCCGAGAAGGCGACACAACCGACGCCTTTTAAGTGTGTGGAATGAATTGCATCAGCAGATTCTGAATGTTTGTGTAGGGTTTAGTGAGGTGATCCTATAAAAAACTAGCCAGGGTTTAGTGGAGTGTATCCTGAAAAAACTAGCCAGCAGATTTTGCTCAAAATTTGCAGGGAGGTGTAATTAACCATATCAGACACCATGGCGAAGTTAATTTTTTCATAAAAAGGGCAGGACCTTTCGAAATAATTGAAAACGCGTACAGCATCCCCCACCTGACAATCGACCTTTTTATGTACATATTCGGATAGCGCGTGATCGACTTAGTGGGGGTAGGTCACATTAGATTTCTTGTATCTTTTCTGTGCACTGCAATAGAGGACAATTTATAATCAATACTTTATCCAAGCCTGTATAGTGAATTACCTGGATACGCACGTATTCCAGGGGACGCAGGGACGCAATTCCTCACTTAATGCAGTACATTTGCACGTATTCCGTTGCGCAACGCACGTATTCCGTTGCGCAAAATCAAATACTGCAGTGCCTTATCCACTGAAATATATCGAAGATTAAAGTGCAAACCAATTTAAACGATGCAGAGCATCACCCTCCCTCCCCCACACGTGCGTCCCAGAATACGCAGCGCCGAGCCAAAATGCTCAACGACACGCAGCCGCTCAAGCCCGAAGCTGCATAGCTGCATGATGGCGAACAGGCCGCAGCAGCCGCTGCATGATGACGCCGTGGCTGACCAACGCTGAAAAGCGACGATGGCGCCGCGACCAACGCTGCATGATGGCGCCGTGGCCGACCAACGCTGAAAAGCGACGACGGCGCGTGGCCACGACCATCGTCGGACGTGATGCCCGGGCCACAGCCGAAGCTGTACATGTGACCCCTGAGTGCAGCAGTTGGCCGCATTGTCCCCAACAGCGAGATGTCAGCGAGCGCCACGGCGCGATCGGGACCCTCTTGGGTATGAGAGCTGCTGTGCGAGCATTCGGGACGTCCTGGCCCCGCTGTGGTGTCATGTCACGCTGTTTGACGCCGCGAGAGGTTGATTCACGGCTGAGGTCGCCGACGGCCGCTGCGTTTTGCTGACTGCGGACGAAGCGAACGACCTGTGACCGCTCAAGCCACAGATCGAGGCCGAGCTAGCGAAGCGCAGGAAGCAGAAACAGAAGAAGCAGAAGAAGCAGACAGAGACGAGAAGTGCTGCCTACGATCACATCCCGCGAGCGCCGCGCTTCAGACCAGCGTCAGTCTGGCGCTGCGATTGCTACGGGGCCTGCTCTACGCGCTGCTCAGCAACTACGACAGTACCACTGACGGCACCACCGTCGGCAACAGCTGCCGCGCGATGCGTCACATGTTAGGCAATAGTCGAGCTCGAGTACGTTGTGATGGTCCAGAACAACTCGGGACGTGACGAGTGAAAGCTGATGGCGTGTGTTGAGGTAGACGAATGAGACGCTTGAGCGATTCGTCAAAGCGGACGGGCTGTCGATGGTGCATCATTTACTGCTCGAGTGGGTCGTCGTTCAAGGCGGTGAGATCGCCACGGGCCGCGAAGTGTTGCTCCATGTCACGGCCAGTGCGCCATTCTGGAGATCGAAGCCTGGCTCCAGGGACAAGATAATGAAGCTGCTGCGTCGTCTGCAGCGTCGCAAGCACGATCCCGAGTCGCACTGCAGTCGTGAAGCGCTGACGCAGACAGCCGAGTGGGTCGTCAAGGTGTGGTCCGGCGCGTTCGGCAGCCGACGGGTCGATGGTAGGCGACGAACTCGAGTGCATGGCCGCACGTGTGTCGCACTGATCTCGTCGTCGCCGAACAATCAGCCTCAATCATGCGTGGATGAACCAAGGAGCAAGCGATCCACTACGCAGCGGGTTTCGTTCGGGTCGGTCCAAACGCTACTGTTCAACGAGCTCGACACCGTGCAGTCTCTACGCTTCAAGTCGGTAGCTCTCGCGTCCACGGCTGATATGTGAAGCTGTCTCAATGTTGCGAGTGGACAGGCGAGTGGATAGGATTGTTCTCTCTGTATTTGCCAGCGTCTAAAAGCCAAACAGCGCTTGGGTGTGCGTAGTGGAGTGGCGCCACCAAGACTCTGCCAGACGGGTGTGGCCATGTTCATGCGCTGCTTCTTGCTCTTGCTGCCGCCGTCGTCGCACGCGGGAGTCTGTGCTACCAGAGCCGCAGCCATCTCGCTCTCCATCGCAGCTGCCTCCTCGGTCTCCTTGGCGCAGCTTGTCCGAGAAGAGCAGCATCTTGGCGAGCGGCGGGTCGAGCGGGTAGACGACCATCTTGCGACCCAGCTCCATCAGCTCGCCCGTGTTGTCGAGCGCACCGAACATCCACAGCTGGTACATGGAGTTGGTGATATTGTCCTGCGGCGGCGGGTTCATGAAGTCGAACTCGAGCAGGTTGCGCACGCCAAGCGACTTGAGCAGCAGCACGACGGCGCCGAGGTTGGTGTGCTGGATCTCGAGGATCTGCGCCTCCAGCAAGGTGTCACGGACAAAGAATGCCTGACCATTTGAAGGCAAAATACTCGGCGGCAATGCTTTTGCTGCTAGCAAGCGTATTCGCATTTGTGGCGGTGTGTTTAACATCGATTGTTCGACGATCCATCCTCCCAAGATGGCTCAGTTGGTTGATGGATTCAACTACAAGTACCAATTCAAAAATGCTTCTTTCCGCTCGATGGCTGAGCGTATCTACGAGTACCAGTCTCGATTCGAGTTTTCTCCTCCATCTTCCGAGTCGAGCGTCTTCATTCAAAAGTCTCCGATTAGGTCTCCGATAGATGCTGAGCAGTTGCGCGATGTGGCTCTTCACAAGTTAGCCACTGCTGGATCAAAGTTTAGCGCGCTGGATTACTATATCCCGATATTCAATCACGAGTATTACGCTGAGTTCTTATCCGCATTCAACGATTCAATCGGTACTTTCGACGAAGGCGTCCGTGAGCGCATCAATTCTATAATCATAGAGCAATAAGGGGATGTTCCGATCCAGTCTCTAACGGATATAGACGTGGATATTCTACTCTGCGACGGGATTCGCAGCACAGGGTGAAGATCTCTCGTCAATTATAATGCGGCTTCATTCGAAAGTATTGATCGGCATCAGCGTCCTTGCGGTGATTTCCATTATCGCTGTGAGTGTATTGGGTGTCGTCCAACACGAACAAAGTTCAACTGTGGTTGTCCCCACTTACGATCAGATGATAGCTCGAATGATTGACTACCATTTCGCCAAGCGCAGTGCCCGATTCACAGCGGAATCAGTTGCTCTACATGAGCTTGCGCTGGCAAACACAGAAAAACATATCCGAAACCAGTCCGATTACTGTGTGTATTCAATCGCGACGAGCAATATTCTGGATTCATACCCGCATCATCTGCCGATACTGAACCATTCTAAGTTCATCCCACTTGCAAAGCCGTACAATACTTCGGCGGTGGCGTTTGTCAGTTCGGAATCTCGCGCAAAGGTGGTTGATCTGAGGCTTACTGTCGTGCCAAAGGACACCAAGAGTCGTGTACGAAATACCTTTGGTGAGGAATCTGACAAGACTTTATTCGGATACCTAGTATCTGGATTCCCTCTCTCCCATCAATCTGGCATTATTGCAATTGACCTTCTGCGCATACGATAAACCACCGAGCAATGATCGGCAAAAAAATGAAATCACTATCTAAGGGGTTCAGGTGGCTGTGGTGCTCGTTACGATTCGCCTCAACACATGACTGGTCTGGCCACATGTATGATCAGCTTCAGAAGCGGAGAATATCGGTTTGCATCAACTGTAGCGTATCATTCGACTCATACCCGGAGCTAATTCCCCACACGCGTGCTCGCGAATGCCTCACGAAGATGCCCAAGGATATGTGCATTTCTGCCACGAGATCTATATATTCAGTCTTGAATAAATCGCTTCCACCTCAACCATGCCTATCAACGTGATCAACCGCCAAGGGGTCGCTGTTCCGCTCAAGCTCGAAACGATCTCCGATCGACTGAAGCAGCTTGCCAGAATGGAGCCCCATCTGTCTATCAGTACCGACATGAATGCAGTGAAAGCTGTGGCTGCTCTTGTTGACGGCATCAAGACTAGCGAGATTGATCGCATCAGCGCAAACATCTGCGCGTCGAAGATCATCGAAAACGATGAGTACGATGACCTAGCGGCGCGGATCACCGTCAGCGATCTTCACAAGAACACGACCTTCGACTTGGTTCGTTATACCACTGATTTGGTATCGTACCGCAATCGAAAGATCGAAATCGAAATCCTTCACCCAAAGGTTGTGGCGTTCATCAAGCGTTACCACTGCGAGCTTGACCGCGTGGTCGACTACTCCAAGGACTACCTGAACATCTATTTCGGGATCATGATTCTGATCAAGTCGTACTTGCTAGCGTACCGGCTCAACGATGGCAAAGTCATCTAGGATCGCCCGCAGCAATTGCTTTTGCGTGTGTCCATTTGTGTCGACCTGAACCTCATTGATGACGAGGGGCGAGCAACCAATAACGTAATCGATTCGGTGCTAGACACGTACCGTCACCATTCCGAGCGGTACTATACGCATGCCACGCCCACGTTGTTCAACGCCGGCACGATCAACCACACGCTGTCGTCCTGCTATCTGCTGGACATCGACGACAGCCTGAAGAACATCTACTCACGACTGACGGACATCGCTGAGGTATCCAAGTTCAGCGGCGGCGTAGGAGCGCACGTATCTCACGTACGAGCAACCGGGCCGGTCATCGCATCGACAATCGGTCATTCAGAGGGATTGGTTCCGATGATGCGGCTCTACAACGAGTCCACTCGCCATATCTCTCAAGGAGGCGGAAAGCGGAAAGGAAGCACCGCCATTTACGTCGAACCGTGGCACGCTGATATCGAATCTATGCTTCAATCGCAGAAGCGGCAGGGAGCTCCTGAGCGTCCGTGCCGCGATTTGTTCCTGGCATTATGGATCTCAAACTTGTTTATGATTCGGCTTAAGCAATCGATCAAGACTAAGAAGACGGTGATGTGGTCTCTCATGTGCCGGAACGAGTGCTCCGGGCTTGCTGACACGTACGGAGCGGAGTTTGAGGAACTCTATATGTGGTATGAGAACCGGGGCAAGTACCGCAAGCAGATCCCGATCAAGAACCTTTGGGACCTGATCTTGTCCACACAGATCGAAACCGGAAAGCCATATATCATGTACAAGGACCACGTGAACCGCAAGTGCAACCAAAACAATATGGGCGTGATCAAGTCCAGCAATCTTTGCGTCTCCGGCGACACTCCTTTCTTGGTCTATGAGGGGTACAATCCAATTCGATCCCTTGTCAGCAAGTTGGCTAAAGTGTGGAACGGCATCGAGTGGTCGGACGCTTTGGTCGCTAAAACTAACTTTGGTCAAACGCTTTATCGCGTGACTATGAGTGACGGTTCCTATGTAGACTGCACCGCCTATCACAAGTTCTCTATCAAGAATGAAGAGGACTACCTTGAGAAGCCCACGCATGAACTGAAGCCCGGTGACATCAGCGAGCAGGCCCAATCCTTCCCCCTTATTGTTTCTGATAAAGCGCGAGCGACCCCGACTTCCAGCTGGAGAAGCTTCGCGAAGATACGATTCCGTTTGGCTTTCGCCTCTTTGCTCGATTGACATGGCTGGCGTCGCAACTCGATCAAGATTCTGGATACATGCAGATCACACGAGACGACAAGGCCTGGCTGCGCGAAGTCAAGTTGTTCGCCAACAGCCTCGGCACCAATCCGTTCATCACGGAGTCAACTCGTGGATTTCACCTTCGTTTCTGCTCGGGGGATACCATGATACTGCTCAACGGTCTAATGATGCCTGCTGTCAAATCCGTTGAAGACTATGAGCCGTTAGATCAATCGGTTTTGACAGTCGTTGATGTGGTCGAGCTTGAAGGTCGCCACGATACGTTTTGTTTCAACGAGCCCAAGCGACATCGCGGAGTATTCAACGGTGTATACACGAGTCAATGCGTTGCCGTTAATACCCCGATCCTTACTGACAAGGGCTACGTCCGCATCGGCGATGTTGCAGGCCAGAGATTAAAGATTTGGGACACGACCAAGTTCATCGATGCTCCTGTCCGAAAAACTGGAACCAGTCAGAAGCTACTCAAGATCACTACAGACGATGGCTGTGAGCTGAAGTGCACCCAGTACCATCGGTTCGCTGTGGTGACTACCGACGGTGGCTTCGATTTACGCCGTGGAAAGAGAATTGTCAAGGAGGCTCAGGAGCTGGTAGTGGGCGACGTTTTAGTCGCTTCAGAGTTTCCTGTTGTTGAGGAGAACTGGGAGGACGATATCGATGATCCGTGTATGGATGGGCTCTGCTGCGGTAAGAAACCCAGTCGCTCCCAGGCAGGTGAACCTCACAATCAGGCCGCTATTATTCGAAATTCTAAGGAGAGTAATTTTCACGAGGACGTTGACATCAAGCATCTTTTGCCGATCAATGCCACGATCAGGAATAAAAATGAATGACTTGCTGGCTACCTGGATGCCGATGGAACGCTCATGCCATCTACGCCGGGATTGCAAGTGTCCCCAACCCACAAGGAATTCTTGCGCAACGTCAAATTGATGAGCAACACCCAGGGGCTCAATCCAACAATTAAGCTTGACGAGTCTGTCGAAACTGGAGGGACTTGACAGGCGAGAAACCTATCGCCTCACTTTCACGGCAATCGAAACGTATCGACTGTACATGGATCACAAAATTGTTACTCCCCCCCCCCCCCCCCCCCCCCCGCCTGGCGTTTACCGACGTTCCGGTTGGAATGGATATGACTCGCCCCGCTCGAATTGAAAGTATCGACGAAGTCGAGGGACTTCACGACACGTACTGCTTTCGCTCCCAGGACACTGAAATGGGGATTTTCGCAGGAATCTCCTGTCTGAACTGCTCTGAGATCACAATCTACAGCGACACGGACAACATCGGCGTCTGCAACTTGGTTAGTATTTACTTACCAAAGTTCGTGAAGGACATCAGCGACGGCACTGTGTTCGACTACCAGCAGCTGAACCAAGTTACACAAGCGGTTACTCGGAACATGAACAAGGTCATGGACAACAACAAGTACTCGTTGGGTCAGGCTAAACACTCCGACGATCGGACCCGTCCCATCGGCATCGGTGTGCAAGGACTGTCTGAAGTCTTCATGATGATGAAGATCCCTTCGACGACCCGCGTGCAATTGAGATCAACAAGAATATATTCGAAACGATATACTACGCCGCGCTGACCTGCTCTAACAAATTGACCAGATCGACGGAGAGTACGAAACGTTCCGGACGTCGATGGCGGCTTCTGGCATGCTACAGTTCGATTTGTGGAACGTAGTGCCGTCGTCCGGGCTACGGGACTGGGACTCTCTGAAGAGCGACATTCAGCAACACGGACTTCGAAACTCGTTGCTACTGGCGCAAATGCCGACTGCTGGGACAAGCATTTTCACGAGTCACACGGAGAGTATCGAAGTTCCGCAGAGTAATGTGTTCACCCGCACTGCTCTATCGGGGCGTTTCCAAGTAGTCAATCGTTTTCTGGTCAAGGACTTGAAGAAGCTTGGTTTGTGGACACCTCGCATCCGCAACAAGATCATGGAGAACGATGGATCAATCCAATTTATCGAAGAGATTCGACTCAAAATCCGCCAGATCTACAAGACGATCTACGAATACAAATTGACCTCGCTTATCAGGATGGGCGCGGATCGCGAAGCATACATTTGCCAGAGCTCGCCCAACAACCGCTACCTGCCCTCTCCGGACATGAGCATGCTAACGTACATGGATTTGTACTCTTGGAAGCAATCCCAGAAGATCAGCTCTAATTACGTGCGTATCAAGCAATTGAATACCGGCAAGAAGTTCCTTATCAAGGAAAGCGTTGACATATCCGAGTGTCAGAGCTGCACTGCTTAAAATCTCTATGCAACACAGCTGCGAATAGATCGAGAGATCACCGCTGCTGCGGATGTTTTACAAGGAACGCATTAAGATTCAAGATTCCAATACAACGATTAGGAACGTCATTACCAATCGTGTAGTTCGAGAATCGTCCGGTGCGGATATGGAGTAGTAGAAACGCTGTCGTGGGTAAAATAAAGAAGGTGTCAGAGGTGTCAGATCTTGCCCCCTTTTGCATAATCCTCCTATACGAGTGTTATCCTGTTTCGTATTTTTTACTTACTGAAAAAGGGGCAAGATCTGACACCTCTGACACTTTCTTCATTTCCACACCTACACATACTCTCGCTGCTGATATATACGTCGCTTCTTCCTTTATTAAATAGGGAGCCTAATAAAGCACTGAGAAGCTGTAGCGCAAGGGAAATCGCGGAATGAAGCACAAAATATATGCCTAAACTTGCCAGTCCGGACACCGGAATCTCCCGAGAGCACTATCCCCTACAGTACATCGGGTGAGCGACAAATTTGTCTCCCAGATTCGTCCGTGATATTTGATATTCCTGCTGTCCCATCATGATGCTGCAGCCACTTCCATTGATGAGGCCATTTTTGTGCTGCTCCCAGTCTCTTCATTCGCGCTGCAGTCATCATCGCTACAAACTGGAGGTGGACTTGCGCTCACTTTCATGAACGTGCTGCACGCTGACGTCCAGTCGTGAAGAGTGCTCGAGTCCTTTGGAACAGCGTGAGCAGCCATGAACTTGTCCAAACGACGATGTAGCGCATACCCGCCCAGTGCCAGCTCTGTAAATTTGATCAATGGGACGGCACCAGTGACGTTAAGTGCATCACGTGTTCGCTGTTTCGAATGTTCGACGAGGGTGCTGAAGTCGATGATTGGCGCATTGAAGCCGATGATGTCCTCGCCATCAGGCATCAGTTGAGACACCATCTCGAGGCGGTCCCACAGGAGCTGATAAATCTTCTCGAGAACACTACCCTCCCAATCCGATCTGGTATCACATTTGGCAATCCAGTTTTTCACCTCGGCGAGTGCATTGGCCACAGATAATGGCGACCGTCGCACCTCGCTATTATCACCGAACATTTCATCCGTTTCAGCAATCAGATCTCCGTGTCGACCCGCAAGCTTCTCAATTTCGTCCACCACAGTCATGATCAGCATACGATCGGCTGGAGCGCTCTTACACATACGCTCGATCAACATCCACGCTTCATCCGAACAGTTACCTGGTCGCAAAGGCAGGGTATTTCTCGTCGCATGATATTTGACCAACAGGTTCGGTAGATCACCCCAGGGCAGTGTGTACTTGACACCATTCGTCACTCGCAGCGCTTCGATGATGCACATCCCCAAGGAATAGACGTCCGACACGAACGTCGGCTTCTCCCCCAGAAGACACTCAGGAGCCACCCAGTGCCACGCACCACTCAGCATCATCTCGGTTGAGTCATCGCCGAACACACCACTAAGACCAAAATCAGTCACCTTCGCCTTCCCATCGCTCCCAATCATAATGTTGGTGCCTTTCAGATCGCCGTGGACAATTCCGCGCGCGTGCAAATACTGCACACCCAGCGCAGCCTCACGAAGTTTCGTCCACAGCTCATCTGGATGACGGCGCAAATATTCGACCAATGTCCCATTTGGCGCCAGCTCACACACGAAGAATGGTCGTCCAACGTGACACGCGCCAAATAGTCGCACGACATGTGGGTGGCTCAGTCCGAACCAAATGTCCACCTCGCGCTCGAACATCTGCCGCATCTCACGCTTCTTGTCGGCATTCGCTGCGTCCTTATCTGAAATCTCAAGTTTCTTGACGACGACCTCCGAGTCTAGCCACTTCGCCTTGATGACACTCCCAAATCCACCCTCTCCGAGCGTCGCCATCTCATTCATCTCCAGCTCGAACCACGGAATGAACCACTCTGGCGTAGTCGCAAGGTGAACATCCTCGAGGGACTTGGACACAATGTCATCGCACGTCTTCTGCAGCACCGCGAGCTGTTTGTCCGTGTACTTTCCATCACTGTTGCGCAGCTCGGCGCGCAAAACGGCGACAAGCGCCGAGCGATCCTCCTCCGAGTCGACCGAACCCAGCATCACACACGCTTCCGACGCCTCAGACACAAATATCTCAATTTGTTCTCTGCATAGACGTTTCCACTTGGTTTCTCGCGTTTCGGCATCTTGATCCTGGGGATGAACAAGCTGAAGCAACTGAGTAATGCGTCGATGTAAACCCTGGACGCTGTGATCCCTGGCTCGCGTTGCCGACAGTCGACGGACCTGACTTTGCTTTGACAATTCGTCAAGAGCACGCTGGCATTCGACGAGCAGGCTATGAAAGCGTTCCAGTGTAGACTCTAATTGGCTCTTCGATCTCAGAGTATCGTAAATCAATTTTAAGTCGTGGTAGGTTTGGCGATAGAGGGTGTTCTCACTCTGTGCGACCAGTGTTCGTAACGCGGTCCACAATGAGCTCGTCCTGCCGTGATTAAACTCATCGAAAGCATCAAAATTCATGAGTGGCTCTGGTTTGGGTTGAGTTGTGTGCTGTGTGAGTTTTACGGCTTCGACCTCGGCAAATCGATGGAGCTGGTCTACGACTGCCGGCATCTGGAGACGCTCGCATGGAGCCGTACGGCACATGGCCACCAACAAATCTTTCTGTTCATAAGATGAGCAGACTTGTCGACACATCTCGCAAATCATAGCTTTACCATGCATTGTCTTTGTGGATTCTACATTCCTCTCGCTGTCCATGTCAAACGGAATCTTTCCCGACACAACCTCACTGATACACATACCCAACGAGTACACATCCGACGCGATAGAAACTTGTTCGCCTTTTAAACTCTCTGGAGCAGCCCAACGTACCCAGGCGCCGGGTGAATTCCGGATTTTCTCTGGCGATGGCATATTCAACCCGAACCCTGACAGCTTGGCCAGCCTATCGCTCCCAATCAAAATCTTGCTTCCGCGAAGTTTGCCATGAATAATCTTGCGCTCGTGAAGATATTCCAGGCCCAGGGCAGCTTCGTACAAAAACTTCCAAGGCGTACGATATTCAGGATCACACAATTTGAGATACTCTGGAAGCGAACCTTTGCCCGCATACTCGCAAACAAAAAGTTTGTGCTCGGTGTCGCAGACCCCGTACAACTTGAGGACATTCGGGTGCCGCAATTGGTGCCACAAACGCACTTCGTCAACAAATGTAGCACTGGTGCCATCATATATAAATAGCTTGACGACCACATTGGCATCCAACCACTTGCCTCGATAGTCTCCACCAATTTGGCCAGCATCGATGAATGGCTCTACCTCAATCTCGAATGGTGGAATGAGCCAGCTCGATGGAATGTTGGAGGATTTCCTTTCGTCCTCATCTCTGTGCTGCATCTGAGGTCTTTGATCTTGGTATCGAGCAAGGGGAAGCAGGTATTGGACAACTCCTTGTCGACCGAACTTAGTTGCGCTTGAGAGAGCAGTGTCACCGGCCGCAGTTTTTAAATTGGAGTCTGCTCCATGATTCACAAGAAATCGCACCATGTCCAACCGACCAGTACTGGCAGCCTGAATTAGCGCTGTCTGACCACCACTGTTGCGAGCATCCACAGCAGCTCCACGTTCCACGAGAAGTCGCACCATGTCCCAGTGGCCGTCACTAGTAGCCTTTATGAGCGGCGATAAACCGTCACTACAGCTACCATCCACAGTCGCTCCAAGTTCCGCGAGATATCGTACCCCGTCCCAGTCACCGTCATGAGCAGCCCGCATGAGCGATGATATGCCACCAAAATCACGCGCATCCACCACCGCTCCATGTTTCACAATGACTCGCACAATCTCCCAGTCCCCAACATTGGCTGCCCACATGAGAGGGGTCCAACCGTTGCTGTCGTAAACATCGACATCCGCTCCATGTTCCAAAAGATATCGCACCGTGTCCATGCGGCCGTTACAAGCAGCCCCGGTGACAGGTGTCCGATCTTTAAAGTCGTTGTACTTCACATCCGCTCCGTGTTCCGCGAGAATTCGCAATTTGTATGAATTACTGTCTTTGATAGCCAATGTGAGCGGCGTCAGACCGTCACTGTCCCTAGAATTCACATTCACTCCAAGTTCCACAAGATATTGCACCATGTCAAAGTAACAGAGTTCAGAAGCGTACATAAGTGGCGTCCAACCACCATTGTCGCTAGCGTCTACATCCGCTCCGTGTTCCGCGAGAATTCGCAATTTGTATGAATTACTGTCTTTGATAGCCAATGTGAGCGGCGTCAGACCGTCACTGTCCCTAGAATTCACATTCGCTCCAAGTTCCACAAGATATTGCACCATGTCAAAGTAACAGAGTTCAGAAGCGTACATAAGTGGCGTCCAACCACCATTGTCGCTAGCGTCTACATCCGCTCCGTGTTCCACGAAAAGTTGTACTACGTTCAAGCGACCACTGATTGCTGCACAAATTAGCGGCGTTTTTCTGGGGTTGTTACGAGCATTCAAGGTCGCTCCGTGTTCCACGAGAAATCGCACCAAATCCAAATGACCGTTTTCGACAGCTATCATGAGCATCGTCAAGCCTTCGTTGTCTTGAGCATTTACTGCCGCTCCGCCTTCCAAGAGAAATCGCACCACATCTAAATAGCCGTCCTTTGCAGCCCATATGAGCGGCGTCCTGCCTTTACAGTCTCGAGCATCCATTTCCGCACCGTGTTCGACGAGATAGCGCACCACGTTCAAGTGCCCGTAACGGGCAGACAATATCAGCGCCGATCTGCCGAATATGTCGCTAGCATCCATTGTCGCACCGTGTTCGACGAGATAGCGTACCGTCTCCATGTATCCGTGACTGGCACACAAAATGAGCGGTATCCATTTGTTTCTGCCGCAAGCATCCACGGTCGCTCCGTATTCTACGAGAATGCATATCACGTCCAAATGGCCCCTACTTGCAGCGCGCGCTAGAGCAGATCGGCCAAGACGATCTGTGCCATCAACACTTCCACCCGCGCTTAATAACTGCACAACGCACTTGACATCACCTACCTCCGCTGCATCAAATAGATTCATTTTCTCAATGTCTTCCAGTCGCTTTTCTTAATCCGGCCAATTGGCAACTGATCACAAACTTCCAAATCAACAGCTTCATATCATGTGCCATGGTCCATTGGTACACTTTGTTTTTACCGGCAACTGATTGGCCACAAAAACTCAGCTCTTGTATCTTACCGCTCCGTTCCAAAACAAATGTTAGGTGCAACCACCGATTGGAGATGCAGTACCTCGCAACATTAATGAGGGACACAAAGGAGAGAAAGGGGGGGGAGGGGGGGGGGGATCTTATATTTGCGCAATCAATGACTAACACTAGAGGATTGCATCCTCAAGCAAATGCACGGACTGCAACAGCAGCACTCAAGTCGAGCAATGGCCATTCTTCATCGAGTAGAATCCCATGGCCACGGCTCTATGTAGCTCCGGATTAATCTGCAGCTTGACGAACTGTGTGTACCGCCAACGAGCACGCCTTTACCGTCAATTTCGCCCTCAGCGCACTCGTTCTTCAACTTCACAAGGTTGAAATTATTATTGACATGTGATAACTCGTGACCGACCTTTAATTTTTTTTATTGCGTATGGTCAAAATGATAGTAAATTTGAAGACAATGAACAATACCTGCAGTCTGTGCGTACGAGGCTCGTGACCGTCTACGAATAACAAATGTCCCGATTAAATGACCAGCCTTATGATATTCTAACTCTAATAGGGGCGAGAATAATTTGTTGATGTGGTTAAATCTTGTTCTTTAGCTCGGCAAATTCTTGAAATCCACCGCCTCTTTTGCATTTGTTCCCTTCACACTCACACGTGAACTTTCCTGGCGTTTTCTTCTCGATGCCTTGCCCTTCTAAAGATCGCTGAGTACATTCGCTCCGTTCCCATCTCAGATCGGTGAAAGAGAAAAGGCAGATCCTTAAATTCTCCTTGGCGTCCACCGGGTGTCGCGACCATTATTCTAGTCACCGTTTGACACTCGACCTCATCGTCACCACCTCATTAAAGTCTCCAAACTCTGCTGATGACAAGCTTTCAGCCATGGGCGAGATCACGATCAGAATTGTGATTGAGAAACTCATCAAAATCTTTGAGATCTGCAAACAGATGAACGAATTCTACGAACTGTGCACGTCGGTGCATCACAGGCTCAAGGCCGTCGCCGGGACGCTCAAGGATGTTCCCAAGAATGAACTCCACATTCTATTGTCATGCTACCGCGCCGAGGTCGATTCGTTCCGAAAGTTCCTGGTCCAGAACCGGCCGCGCCATTGGGCTCACGGCATTTGGAGCTGCCGCAAGGTCTTGGCGAAAATCCAAAGCTTCCACGAGTCGATCGACAAGCTGAACGGTAAGATTAGGCTCGTGCACGCGACTACAGCAGCCGAAACCACAAACCATGAGGCACCGATTCACTCGCAAATGACCGAAAACTGCCAGGAGATTGGTGCGTGGTGGGAAGAGATGAATGCTCAGATAAAGAATGTGCATGTGCTGCAAAAGCGAATGGCGGCTAACATTCGCGCTATCCACGCCGACGCGAAGCGCGGCAACCTGGAGTGGTCGGCCAAGATAATCCAGTACGAGCTCGACACAAAGCGCTCGCTCAGCTCTCCCGAGCACCTCGAGGTCATGCAGATCGCGTACGACAATATCGTGATGTCTGGTTCGGTGAAGAAAAAGGTTCTGCCGCAGTGGTTCATTTCGGACAACGACGTCGACTACGACGAATCAAGCCCATTCGACGTCAGTGAATCCGGCCAATTTTTCCGCGGGACGTTGGGGGAATGCACAAAGGTTGTGATCAAGGTGCTGTTTTCCACGGACGAAAAGGCGCGGAGCGACTTCAACAGGGAGCTCGAGGTCTGGGTCACGCTCAACCACCCGCACGTCACCAAGCTCTACGGCGCCTGCGACGTCACGCCGTCGCCGTTCTACGTGAGCGAGGACGCCACGGGCGGCAACTTCGTCCAGTACTTCGCCAAGAACGGTAAATCGCAGGTCTGGCGGTTGTTCTACGAAGCCGCGCTTGGGCTGCGCTACCTCCACGAGCGCCGCGTCATTCACGGCAACATAAAATGCGCCAACTTGCTGGTCGGGTCGGATAACCGCGCTCGTATCTTCGATATCGGGTCAACCTACGAGCGGATGTGGTCGGACGAGGTGAGGCCCAAGAACTCGGTAGGTATTCGCTGGAAGTCTCCGGAGACGGTGATGGATGACATATTCAACACCAGCCTAGACGACTACCACCCGCGCTGGGCATCCGATGTCTACTCGTTCGGGTTGTCTATCTGGGAGGCGTTCGAGGGTGGATCGCCGTTTGGCACGATGGACGATGATGAGATTGTAGAGAACCTATTTGACGAGACGTTCGAGATGTCACGGCCCAACAGCGATGACATCACTGACGAACAGTGGGAGTTCGTGCTCAAGTTGGTGTGCCACAATTGGCACGACCGAATGCTTCTTCCCGACGTAATTACCAAGCTGCGGGAGTTCAATCTAGCAGAAGCTGCTGCCAACGACTCTGAAAAAGACAAAGATTCTATCACGGATCTATCGATCTACAGTCATTAGCCTCAATAGTTAACGTCCCAATTCTTCTATAGGGAATTTTCCATCGCTTGCTCTGGGGGCGTGCTGCTGCAGTGCAGCACTAAGACCGGATGTATTCGCGGCTCCTCCGTGCTGGTGAGCAGCTCGGAGGTTGCCCCCTAATAAGCGCCGCGGAGTGCATCGGGTCTAGCATCACCTTGGCCATATCGCGCGTTCGTTGCTCGTCCAGCCTGGTATAGCGTTCGTACGCGCTCGATTTCCATCGGCCGAACTTCTTCACGGCCAAGCTGTCGATACCAGCTGCAAAAAGTGCTGTCGCTCCTCCACTCCTCAGCGAATGTGTGCCGCAGCGAGCTGGGTCGAGGCCATGGTGTTCGGCTGCGTTCTTAATGAGTGCAGTGACTTCACGGACTTGAGCCATCCGACCTGGGGACACTGTGCAAAGGAGCGCCGATCTTGGAAGCCGCAGATGGTCGTGGTGACTAGTCAAACACCAGGCGGCGTACACAGGGCACAACCAGACACTGCCTGACCGGCCGAGGCTCCTCTCGGTCCCTTCGCCAAACTGGTCATTCTTGCTACCGCGGAAGTTGATCACCACTCTTGCCACGTCGTCCACGCGGCTGCACTCATTGCCATCTTGATCGACAAAGTGCACGTCGGACCGTGTGAGGGCAAACACGCTGTGTTTGGTGCCTTGCGCCAAGTATTCTGAGCGTCTCAGAAGAAAGTAGAAGCCCACGACCGTAGCCCCCCATGTAACGCGGTCTTGGGCGGACTTGAAGTTGAGGGACTCGAACATGCTCCGGAGCATTGGGATGGTCACTGGGGCCTTCCGGGTTGGGCTTGCGCTAACGCGTCGCATACCGGTGATGGCCAGTCGGTGTCCTGGGAGGAGACCGACGGAATATCCATGCATGCGCTGATGATGCCACGAGATATGGCTGACCTTGGCGACGACGGTCGAAGCGGCGTTGCTCTGTCCGTCGAGTCCCCAGCCATACTTCCAGCAGTAAACGGCGAACAGGGCGAGTTGGTGTGAGTGCTGGTCGGGTTGCGCTGGCAGCCATACTGGGAGTCTGAGTGCAGTGCACCAGCGTGTCCACTGCCGCCATGTCGTAGCGTACTTGATGCTGGATGAGTCGGCCAGTGAGTGTGACTGAAGTTCTTCGAGAAGTCGTGATAGCGTGTCCTCAAGCGATCGGGTACTTGTACCTGCCGCCAAGACGAAGCAAAGTCAGTCCACACGTTGTCGAACGGCTTCGTCCATGCCCGGGATGCTGCGTCAGCGGCCACGTTGCGGTTTCCAGGGAGGTGACTCGCGTACACCCTGACATTGAACATAGCTTCCCCTAGGCCGATTGCACGATTGATTCCTGACTGAAGGCGTTGGAGCTGCTCAGAGAATTGGTCCAGGCGATGGTAGATCGATTGTCGCTCCAGCATTTCACTATCACAGTCCGCGTAGTGGAGACCCTTGTCCACGTTGGCCCCCATGTCCACAGTGCCCACGCGATACACAGATACTCCCGAACATTGATCGAAAAGTCATCAGCAGGGGCCGACGTCGGCGAAATCAGTGCGTGCTCGTCGTCGTCGTACTGCCATTCGGTTGGCCATCAAAAATTACATAGGACCCCCAAGTTTCACTCGATAAATCGCAAAAGTCGTTTGGACTTAGTTTACATATAGTATACAAACGCTTCATTAGCGCTTGGTTGTCCATTTTATGCCTAACCTCGGCCAAGGTACATCGCGCCTCTCGTCATTGCCTGTCGCTTGTCATATGTACTATCTTTTGTATGGTCGAGTTTCCATAGTTAATGGTACGGTGCTTTCACATAGTGAATCCAAGTCAAAAGTGCATGACATTGCGCGGTGGCACGACACGGTGCACTTTATCTTGAAATTTGTATTAAAATCGGCACGACACGGTGTCTGCAAGGTCGAGCACCAGCTTGACTTGATTAAAGTATAGTTGTCGTGCCGTGTTTAGGTCCCGTAAACCCTATCGTGCAGGGGTTCAAACCCTGATCGATGGCTCAAAACGACCACTGCTCTACATTTGAGTTATACGAAAGCAATGATGATAACGAAAACGACGCTGGGCGTCTTTGAAGCTCTGTGCAATTCAGAGCGGCTCCGTGCTGACGCAGCAGTATGCAAGCGCGATGCTCTTCGGATGCAGATTGAAATGCTCGTGGCTACGGATCGCGAGCTCGACTCCTTTTACGACTCTCTACCGGTTTGTATAACGGATATGAAGCTCGACGCGCTGTGCGTCGCTGTCCTGACAAAACAGTAAGCCGGCCTCGGTCTGTCTTTCCCCCAAATCGGTTTAGGCACCGTCACGAAAGTACATGCAGAAGTCAGACCCACTCTACAACTGATTCAACTCAATACATAGTAGGACTGGCAACAAGACAAATATGGTGAAGCCAATGAATGTGTATACGCAGCTAAAACACAGCGAGTACTACATGGACTTGCCAAAGCAGGATCGCTACAATCTAACGTATGCGACTCTGATCGAATACCTCAAGAGATCGCCGCTGCTGTATATGTCCTATCGAGAATGCGGTTGAATTTAGAATCCTGATACAACGATTAAGAACGTCGTTACGAGTCGTGTGCTTAGACAATCGTCCGATGCGGATTCAGAACTGTAGACGCTCCGATGTATGTAAAATAGAGAATGGGTCAGATTCAGCGGGTCAGATTTTGTTCCCCTTTTGCATAACCCTCCAATACGAGTGTCATCCAGAATTTTACAAAAGAGGCAGGATCTGACACATTGACATATCCTCCATCTCAATACCTACATACGCTTTCGCTGCCAATATATACGTCGTTTCGTCCTTTATTAAATAGGGAACCTAACAAAGCACTGAGAAGCTGTAGTGCAAAGGAGATCATGGAATGAAACAACAAAATATTCTTAAACTTGCAAGTCCGAACACCGGAACCACATAGATCACTATATCTAACAGTACATCAGGTGAACGATAAATTTGTCTCCAAGATTCGTCCGTGGTATTTGAGATTCTTGCCAATCATGATTCTGCAGCCATCTCCGTCGCAGAGGTTATTCTTGTGTCGCCCCAATTTCTTCGTTCGCGCTGCAACCCTCTTCGCTGCAAGTTGGAGGTGGACTTACTCCCACTACCATGAACGTTGTACACGCTGACGTCCAATCGTGAAGAGGGATTGAATCCTTTGGAACAGTGTGAGCCGCCATGAACTTGTCCAGACGACGATGCAGCGCATACCCTCCCAATGCTAGCTCTGTAAACTTGACCAGAGGAATGTCACCAGTGATCCCAAGCGCTGCTCGCGTTCGCATCTGTGAGCGCTTGACAAGGACGCTCAAATCGCTGATTGCCGTCTTGGTGATAACGGTGTCATCGCCGTCAGGGAACATTTGAGTCGCCACATGCTCAAGGCGGTCCCACATAAGCTGATAAATCTTCTCCAGAACACCGCCCTCCCAATCCGATCTGATAACACTATTGGCAAGCCACGTTTTCATCTCGGCAAGTGCATTGGTCACAGAGGCCGATACTTCTCGCAACGTGTCAATATCGCTGGCGAACTGATCTCCTCCATAACTGAGATCTACGTCCAGACCCTCAAGCTTCTCAAGGTCGTCCACCACAGTCATAATCAGCATACGATCGGCCGGCGCGCTCGAACACATGCGCATGATCAATGTCCACGCCTCGTCCGAGCAGTTTCGGGGTCGTGACGGCAACTTCTTAAGTTTGGCGGCGTGAAACTTGACCGCCGCATTTGGCAACTTTCCCCACGGCAGGGCGTATTTGTCGCCATTTGTCACTCGCAGCACCTCAATGATGCACATCGCCAACGAATAGATGTCCGACGCGAACGTCGGCTTCTCCCCCAGTAGACACTCAGGAGCCACCCAGTGCCACGCACCACTCAGCACCACCTCTTTTGAGTCATCGCCGAACACACCACTGAGTCCAAAATCTGTCACCATCGCCTTCCCATCGCTTCCAATCAGAATGTTGTTGCCTTTTAGATCACCGTGGACAATCCCACGCGCATGCAAATACTGCACACCCAGCGCGGCCTCACGAAGTTTCGTCCACAGTTTGTCTGGATGTTTGCGCAAATATTCGACCAATGTCCCATTTGGTGCAAGCTCACACACGAAGAATGGTCTTCCAACGTGGCACGCACCAAATAGTCGCACGACATGTGGGTGGCTCAGTCCGAACCAAATGTCCACCTCGCGCTCGAACATTTGCCGCATCTCGCGCTTCTTGTCGGCATCTGCTGCGTCCTTGTCGGCTATCTCAAGTTTCTTGACGACGACCTCCGAGTACAGCCACTTCGTCTTGAATACACACCCGAATCCTCCTTCTCCGAGCGTCGTCATCTCGTTCATTTCCAACTCGAACCACGGAATGAACCACTCCGGTGTGGTCGCGAGTCGTGAATCTTTGAGGGACTTGGACACAATGTCATCGCACGTCTTCTGCAGCGCTGTGAGCTGTTTATCCGTGTACTTCCCATCGCTGTTGCGCAGCTCGGCGCGCAAAACGGCAACAAGCGCCGAACGATCCTCCTCCGAGTCGATCGAACCCAGCAGCACACACGCTTGCGACGCCTCAGATACAAACACCTCGATTTTTTCTCTGCACAGACGTTCCCACTCCGTCACTCGCGTCTCAGCATCATGTTCGTGAGGGCGAACAAGCTGAAGCAACTGGTTAATTCGTCGATGCAACCCCTTGACGCTGTAGTCCCTGGCTCGCGTTGCTGACAGTCTGCGTACCTGACTTTGCTGCGACATGGCGCCTAGTGCATACTTACATTCGACGAGCAGGTCATGAAACCGCTGCTGTGTTGACCACGTATGGTTCTCTGACTTCAGGGTATCGTAAATCAATTCTAGGTCGTGGTAGATTTGTCGATAGAGGTCATTCTCACTGTTGACAACCAGTGCTCGCACCGCGTTCCACAATGAACTCGTCTTGCCGTAATCAAACTCATCGAAAGCGACGAGAGACTCTGGTCCAGTGTGCTGCGTGAATATTTCGGCTTCTATCTTGGCAAACCATTCGAGCTTGTTCACGACTGTTGGTATCTGGAGTCTCTTACTTGGGTCACCATTACACATTGCTAGCACCAACTTGCACAGCACGTTTGTTGTAGGCATGTCATAAATGAGTTCATCTTTATAGGTTTTTACATATAGTTCATCATATCCGTAAAACGGGACATGTCCCGACACAGCCTCCATGATGCACATGCCGAACGAATACACATCCGATGCAATCGAGACTTGTTCGCCCCACAAACTTTCAGGAGCTGCCCAGCGCACCCAATCTCCAGATGCGTACCATTTTTCCTCTGATGACGGCGTACTCAATCGGAACCCCGACAATTTCGACAATTCATCGTTCCCAATCAAAATGTTGCTCCCACGAAGATTGCCATGAACAATTTTGCGCTCGTGAAGATACTCCAAGCCCAGCGCCGCCTCGTACAAGAACTTCCAGGGAGTTCGATGTTCAGTATCGCACAACTTAAGATACTCTGGAAGCGATCCTTTACTTGCGTACTCGCAAATAAAAAGGCGGTGGTGGGAGTTGCAGACCCCGTACAGCTTGAGGATGTTAGGGTGCCGCAACCGATGCCACAGACGCACTTCATCAACAAATGTCGCACTGGTGGCGCCATCAACAAACAGTTTGACTACCACATCGGCGTCTAACCACTTGCCTCGATAGTCTCCGCCAATATTCCCGGCATTGATGAATGGTTCAACTTCAAGTTCGAACGGTGCAATGAGCCAGCTGGACGGTATATTGGAGTGGCGCGTCACGTGTTCATCAGTATACTCGGTATGAATCCTTCGATTTTGATATCGAACGAGCGGAAGCAAAAATTGGGCGACTTCCTGGCGATCGAGCTTGGTCGCCATTGAAAGAGCAGCGTTACAGTCTGTAGACTTCAAACTCGAGTTCGTTTCGAGTTTCACGAGAAATCGCACCACGTCCAAGTGGCCGCCATATGCAGCCACGATGAGAGGCGTATTTCCGTAGTTGTCATGGATATCCATGACTACTTCATGTTCCACGAGAAAGCGTACCACGTCCAAGTGGCCGCCATACGCAGCCCACCAGAGCGGCGTCCTTCCGTCGTTGTCTTGAGTATTCACGGTTGCTCCGTGCTCCACGAGAAAGCGTACCACGTCCAAGTGGCCGCAATATGCAGCCTTCGTGAGTGGCGTCGTTCCAAGCTTATCATGGGTATCCACGAGTGCTCTATGTTCCACGAGAAAGCGCACCATGTCTAAGTGGCCGCAATATGCAGCCACGATGAGAGGCGTATTTCCGTCGTTGTTATGGATATCCACGAGTGCTCCGTGTTCCACGAGAAAGCGTACCACGTCCATGTGTCCGCCATATGCAGCCACGATGAGAGGCGTCTTTCCATCGTTGTCTTGAGTATTCACGAGTGCTCCGTGCTCCACGAGAAAGCGTACCACGTCCAAGTGGCTATTTTCGGCAGCATGTATGAGAGGCGTCTCTCCGTCATTGTTTTGAGTATCCACGAGCGCTCCGTGTTCCACGAGAAAGCGTACCACGTCCAAGTCGCCGCCATATGCAGCCACAATGAGAGGCGTCATTCTGCCGTTGTCTTGAGTGTCCACGACTGCTCCGTCGTCCACGAGAAAGCGTATCATGTCCATGTGGCCGCCAAATTCAGCCCACCAGAGCGGCGTCAATTCCTGATCATCTGTAACACCAATCTTCCCACCTGCGTTCACAAGCTGCTGCACCTGCACAACATCGCCCTTGCTCGTTGCCTCCAGAATTTGCATACTCTAAATATTCACCGACCGTCCGTCTTGATCCGCGGCAATCGGCCACTGATTACAAACTCCTCACTCAACAGCTTCATGGCAAGCACCTGGGCCCATGGGTACGCTTTGATTTCCCGGCGCCCGATTGGCCAGAGTAACTCAGAGAGTTGGGGGCGACATTGCTGCTCTCTACTGTACAGTGCCAGCGACCGTGGCCACGATACAGTGGTACTAAAACATATCACTCAACCCGCCACCAACACCCAGCCAGTAATGCCATTCTTCCTGTTGCACGGGAGACATTCACAGCCTTCTCTCTGCAGCCACAACTAGCGCTATTATGTGGTCAGCTGTCAACAAATCAATATGTTATTCGTGCCTCGAAGTCCTCTCATCAACTCAGATTCGGGAGACTAAAGCAGCTCGCTGGTGATTCTTGAGCTCGCTTGTGTTGCCTCTAGTCCGGGGTTACTGTCGCGCCAGGAACACCACCTGATCGGTGCATTACTCGGTGTTGACACTGACGTTCGATAGGCACTCGCGCAGTTTTATTGTTTTCGTCTAGGGTTTAGGGTCCCTAAACAGGGGTCCTCTTCATACTTTAATCAAGTCAAGCTGCCATGCCGGGCCAGAGTGACCAGGAGGACCACTTTTGACTTGACGTTTGTATCGAAATATGGCAAGAGGACCACAAGGAGCTTTGGCCAGAGGAGGACCACTTTTGACTTGGAGTTTGTATCGAAATGTGGCAAGCATGCTGAGACCGCTTTACTGGCCCGGGCCACTACTCAGGTCGATCACGGTACTTCATCCCAGCAAGGTTTAGCATAGAATGGACAATGGCACGTTCACCTGACTACAGTATACCATACCAAAACAAAGTCAAAACGTCACTTTCGATTCATGACATGAAAACTTGGGGTCCTATGTAGGGTTTAGGGCCCCTAAACAGTGGGTGACATCATACTAAAATCAAGTCAAACCGGAGCACCACTTCCGGTTCTCCATGTCTTCCACCTTTTGACTTGAAGTTTGTATGAAAGTGCTCCATGTCTTCCATGTCGCCATCTTAATATATAGAAATTTGTATCGAGGTGCTCCGACCCAACTTTTGTGTTCTAAATGTTATCTAATCAAGCTGAAACATTGCATGTGTATGATACAAAGCATGCTGATGGTGGTATATTAACAGTACGTCATTATACGAACTCTACCAAAAGATATTAACTAACCTTGTTTTCAATGTCTTCCAAGCTTTATCTTGAAATTTGTATCAAGGTGCTCCGAGTATAATATTGAGTCATTATCAATTAAGACGAAGTTCAAGCATTGCACGTACATCATCGTAAGCATGATGATAGTTGTAAATGACAAACAATGGGAGACATTACAGTGACATTCATGAAACAGTAAACGCTATTTGAATCAATTACATTTTGGCGTGTACAATCCAATCATGCATGTTTCCACACTACCAAAAAGAGTGATATGAAATGCGAGGTGTGTGAGTGAATTTGTGTGATGTGGATTGATTTGAATTGGGACAGTTAGTAAGGATTTGGAGTCTCAAATGTGTGAAGATGGAGTAAGTCATGACAGTTTTTGTTGAATTTTGGAGTCACCATAAAAGTTTGACGCGGTGTTGTTTGTGCAAAAGGTGTGTGTTTGTATGTGATAAGTGCGTGTGTGTGAAGTGTTCTCGCAGCGAGGCTTTGAGACAAGAGAATTTTTGCTATGTAAGGTGGTGTTTGGGGTGGTGTTTGGGGTGGTAGGCGAGTGAGGTGGGGTTTAGCTGAATGATAATGTATATGTGAAAAGACGTGAATTATGAGTTGATGATGTGATGCGAGCATGTTCGTTGTCGGTCTATAAGTGAATTTGTGTGATGTGGATTGATTTGAATTGGGACAGTTAGTAAGGATTTGGAGTCTCAAATGTGTGAAGATGGAGTAAGTCATGACAGTTTTTGTTGAATTTTGGAGTCACCATAAAAGTTTGACGCGGTGTTGTTTGTGCAAAAGGTGTGTGTTTGTATGTGATAAGTGCGTGTGTGTGAAGTGTTCTCGCAGCGAGGCTTTGAGACAAGAGAATTTTTGCTATGTAAGGTGGTGTTTGGGGTGGTGTTTGGGGTGGTAGGCGAGTGAGGTGGGGTTTAGCTGAATGATAATG
Source organism: Phytopythium vexans (assembly GCA_003413675.1). Classification (NCBI taxonomy): domain Eukaryota; phylum Oomycota; class Peronosporomycetes; order Pythiales; family Pythiaceae; genus Phytopythium; species Phytopythium vexans. Next base: position 27,108 of record QLOC01000018.1, on the reverse strand, counting down.
TATATGTGAAAAGACGTGAATTATGAGTTGATGATGTGATGCGAGCATGTTCGTTGTCGGTCTATAAGTGAATTTGTGTGATGTGGATTGATTTGAATTGGGACAGTTAGTAAGGATTTGGAGTCTCAAATGTGTGAAGATGGAGTAAGTCATGACAGTTTTTGTTGAATTTTGGAGTCACCATAAAAGTTTGACGCGGTGTTGTTTGTGCAAAAGGTGTGTGTTTGTATGTGATAAGTGCGTGTGTGTGAAGTGTTCTCGCAGCGAGGCTTTGAGACAAGAGAATTTTTGCTATGTAAGGTGGTGTTTGGGGTGGTGTTTGGGGTGGTAGGCGAGTGAGGTGGGGTTTAGCTGAATGATAATGTATATGTGAAAAGACGTGAATTATGAGTTGATGATGTGATGCGAGCATGTTCGTTGTCGGTCTATAAGTGAATTTGTGTGATGTGGATTGATTTGAATTGGGACAGTTAGTAAGGATTTGGAGTCTCAAATGTGTGAAGATGGAGTAAGTCATGACAGTTTTTGTTGAATTTTGGAGTCACCATAAAAGTTTGACGCGGTGTTGTTTGTGCAAAAGGTGTGTGTTTGTATGTGATAAGTGCGTGTGTGTGAAGTGTTCTCGCAGCGAGGCTTTGAGACAAGAGAATTTTTGCTATGTAAGGTGGTGTTTGGGGTGGTGTTTGGGGTGGTAGGCGAGTGAGGTGGGGTTTAGCTGAATGATAATGTATATGTGAAAAGACGTGAATTATGAGTTGATGATGTGATGCGAGCATGTTCGTTGTCGGTCTATAAGTGAATTTGTGTGATGTGGATTGATTTGAATTGGGACAGTTAGTAAGGATTTGGAGTCTCAAATGTGTGAAGATGGAGTAAGTCATGACAGTTTTTGTTGAATTTTGGAGTCACCATAAAAGTTTGACGCGGTGTTGTTTGTGCAAAAGGTGTGTGTTTGTATGTGATAAGTGCGTGTGTGTGAAGTGTTCTCGCAGCGAGGCTTTGAGACAAGAGAATTTTTGCTATGTAAGGTGGTGTTTGGGGTGGTGTTTGGGGTGGTAGGCGAGTGAGGTGGGGTTTAGCTGAATGATAATGTATATGTGAAAAGACGTGAATTATGAGTTGATGATGTGATGCGAGCATGTTCGTTGTCGGTCTATAAGTGAATTTGTGTGATGTGGATTGATTTGAATTGGGACAGTTAGTAAGGATTTGGAGTCTCAAATGTGTGAAGATGGAGTAAGTCATGACAGTTTTTGTTGAATTTTGGAGTCACCATAAAAGTTTGACGCGGTGTTGTTTGTGCAAAAGGTGTGTGTTTGTATGTGATAAGTGCGTGTGTGTGAAGTGTTCTGTATAAGGAATCCCGCGGATACGCACGTATTCCATGGTACGCAGCTACGCAAATCCTCACTTAATACAGTACATTTGCACGTATTCCGTTGCGCAACGCACGTATTCCGTTGCGCAAAATCAAATACTGCAGTGCCTTATCCACTGAAATATATCGAAGATTACAGTGCAAACCAATTTAAACGATGCAGAGCATCCCCCTCCCTCTCCCCATGTGCGTCCCAGAATACGCAGCGCCGAGCCGAAATGCTCAACGACACGCAGCCGCTCAAGCCCGAAGCGGCATAGCTGCATGATGGCGCCGTGGCCGACCAACGCTGAAAAGCGACGACGGCGCGTGGCCACGACCATCGTTGGACGTGATGCCTGGGCCACAGCCGAAGCTGTACATGTGACCCCTGAGTGCAGCAGTTGGCCGCATTGTCCCCAACAGCGAGATGTCAGCGAGCGCCACGGCGCGATCGGGACGGTCCTAGGTATGAGAGCTGCTGTGCGAGCATTCGGGACGTCCTGGCCCCGCTGTGGTGTCATGTCACGCTGTTTGACGCCGCGAGAGGTTGATTCACGGCTGAGCTCGCCGACGGCCGCTGCGTTTTGCTGACTGCGGACGAAGCGAACGACCTGTGACAGCTCAAGCCACAGATCGAGGCCGAGCTAGCGAAGCGCAGGAAGCAGAAACAGAAGAAGCAGAAGAAGCAGACAGAGACGAGAAGAGCTGCCTACGATCACATCCCGCGAGCGCCGCGCTTCAGACCAGCGACAGTCTGGCGCTGCGATTGCTACGGGGCCCGCTCTACGCGCTGCTCAGCAACTACGACAGCACCACTGACGGCACCACCGTCGGCAACAGCTGCCGCGCGATGCGTCACATGTTAGGCAATAGTCGAGCTCGAGTACGTTGTGATGGTCCAGAACAACTCGGGACGTGACGAGTGAAAGCTGATGGCGTGTGTTGAGGTAGACGAATGAGACGCTTGAGCGATTCGTCAAAGCGGACGGGCTGTCGATGGTGCATCATTTACTGCTCGAGTGGGTCGTCGTTCAAGGCGGTGAGACCGCCACGGGCCTCGAAGTGTTGCTCCATGTCACGGCCAGTGCGCCATTCTGGAGATCGAAGCCTGGCTCCAGGGACAAGATAATGAAGCTGCTGCGTCGTCTGCAGCGTCGCAAGCACGATCCCGAGTCGCACTGCAGTCGCGAAGCGCTGACGCAGACAGCCGAGTGGGTCGTCAAGGTGTGGTCCGGCGCGTTCGGCAGCCGACGGGTCGATGGTAGGCGACGAACTCGAGTGCATGGCCGCACGTGTGTCGCACTGATCTCGTCGTCGCCGAACAATCAGCCTCGATCATGCGTGGATGAACCAAAGAGCAAGCGATCCACTACGCAGCGGGTTTCGTTCGGGTCGGTCCAAACGCTACTGTTCAACGAGCTCGACACCGTCCAGTCTCTACGCTTCAAGTCGGTAGCTCTCGCGTCCACGGCTGATATGTGAAGCTGTCTCAATGTTGCGAGTGGACAGGCGAGTGGATAGGATTGTTCTCTCTGTATTTGCCAGCGTCTAAAAGCTAAACAGTGCTTGGGTGTGCGTAGTGGAGTGGCGCCACCAAGACTCTGCCAGACGGGTGTGGCCATGCTCATGCGCTGCTTCTTGCTCTTGCTGCCGCCGTCGTCGCACGCGGGAGTCTGTGCTACCAGAGCCGCAGCCATCTCGCTCTCCATCGCAGCTGCCTCCTCGGTCTCCTTGGCACAGCTTGTCCGAGAAGAGCAGCATCTTGGCGAGCGGCGGGTCGAGCGGGTAGACGACCATCTTGCGACCCAGCTCCATCAGCTCGCCCGTGTTGTCGAGCGCACCGAACATCCACAGCTGGTACATGGAGTTGGTGATATTGTCCTGCGGCGGCGGGTTCATGAAGTCGAACTCGAGCAGGTTGCGCACGCCGAGCGACTTGAGCAGCAGCACGACGGCGCCGAGGTTGGTGCGCTGGATCTCGGGGATCTGCGCCTCCAGCAGCTCGTGGACAAACTGACGCTCCGTGTACAGCCGGTAGCTCACGCCTGGGCCAGTACGGCCGGCGCGACCTGCACGTTGGTTGGCATTCTGCTGGCTGATGGGGCTAAGCTGTAGCGCGTCCATGCCGATCTTGGGGTTGTGCACTTTCACCTTGCAGAAGCCCGCGTCGATGACGTACTTGATGCCGTCGACAGTAAGCGACGTCTCGGCAATGTTGGTCGACACGATGCACTTGCGCACGTCGGCGGCGTCGAAGATCTTGGTTTGCAGGTCAGCAGGCAGCTGAGAGTACATGGGAAGCATGAACAGTGGCAGAGTGCCGTCCATATTGCCTACGCGCTCGGCGAGCACGAAGCATGCAGCCTTGATATTCTCCTGACCCGTCATGACAACGAGAATGTCGCCAGGTGGATGCGACAGGTGGATCTGCATGACCTGCTTCACAGCCGCGTCCACGTAGTCCTCAGCGGACGACTTGGCGTAGAACGTGTCGACGTCGAAAGGTGCGACCAGGGATCGTGAACATGGGAACTCCTCCGAAGAACGAGGCGAACTTGTCGGCATCCAGCGTCGCCGACGTCACGATCAGCTTGAAATCCTGCCGGCACTGCACTACGCCACGAACGATGCCGAACAGAACGTCCGTGTTGAGCGCATGCTCGTGAGCCTCGTCCATGATAACAGCCGAGTACGAGTCGAGGTCGGCTTCCCGCAGCGACTCTCGCAGCAGAACACCCTCCGTCATGTACTTGACGACCGTCTTGTCGGACGTGAGGTCCTCGAAGCGCATCGCGAACCCCACCTCGTTGCCGAGTGCAACACCCATCTCCTCGCTCACGTGCTGCGCGTCTGACATGGCAGCCACACATCGCGGCTGTGTACACCCGACGAGGCCGAACTGCGCGTAGACCTTCTCGACCAAGTACTGTGTAAGCTGCGTCGTCTTGCCCGATCCGATTTCACCCACGATGGCCACGATCTGGTTCTCGCGGATGACTTGGAGCAGCTCGTCGCGGCACCGGAAGATGGGAAGGAACCGCCGCTGCTGCGCGATGGAGCGCGTCTTGGCGAACTCGCTCACTGCTTGCTGCTTCTTGAGGTGCGTCGAGAACTGTGAGTCCTGCTTGTAGTTGATGTCGCCTTCGTCCTCCTGGGCGGCCTTCTCAGCGTCTTCCTCGTCGTCTGAGGCCTCCGCAGCCTTGACACCGATCGCATTGCCCATACGCGAGCCGCCAACCTCCCAGAATCGCTGGCGCATCTTGGATCGCTCGCGCTGCTCGCGCACGAGCTTGACAAGCTCGCTGCCCTTGCGCGCGCACACGGCCATGTCGCTCGTCGGGTCCTTGACAGTCGAGATCATTTCGACCTGCGTCGTGAAGGCCACGCGACCGTCGAGGAACGGAGGATTGGTGCTGTGCACCATGATCTGGACGCGCGCGTCCAGCTCGTCGTCGAACTCGATGTCGACGCGCGACTGCGCCACGACGCCGCTGGTCAGCAACCGGTTCGTCTCCCACGCCTCCTGGTCCTGGTTGAGCGCCGACGCGCGCGCCGACATGCCGCGCAGCTTGGTCTCACCTCGCGCGCGCGTCTGCGCGAGCTTGTCCTCCATTTCGCGGAACTTGTCGGCGTTGCCGAGGAAGACGTGCTCCTCGTGCATCTCGACGCCGCCGGCCTCGTCGTTCAGGTAGAACTCGCGGTCAAAGTCCTCCTCGACGGCGTCGTCGTACTGCGTCTTGGGGGCGTTCGGCCGCGCATGGCCCGCGGACCGGAACGCCGAGCGCGGCACCGGGTCTTCCCGCTCGCGGTCGTCCAGCGGGTCGCCTCGCGAGGACATTGGGCTGGGCGTCGGCTGGTCCCAGTCGCTCGTGCTGCTCGTGCGAGTGCTCGTCGACGGGCGGCTGCTTGGGCTGTCGCTGCGTCGATCGCCACTCCTTTTGCTCCGCCTGACGTCGGAACAGCGCAGCGGCTCAGGCTCGTTCCACTCGCTCGCGACAAAGGTGTGGCAGTGCTTCGACCGTGCCGACACGGTGCTGTGCGTGGACGCTGTCGACCGGCGGTCGTGACGGGAAGAGGCCGGGGATAGACACTTGTAGCGCAGCAGCGCGTCCGCTTCCCGCCGCTTCGCGTCCTTGAGCTCGTCCAACCCCAGCATTGAGCCCGCGACCTGTCGCTGGCGTCTTCGCGGCTGCGGTGGCGAATCCAGCGGTCGCTGTCGCGACTGCGACTGTGAGTGAACTGCAACAGGTCGTATGGGTCCCTCACGATCCGCTCTGCCACGAGCGTGCACTTGGATGCCACGAGCGTGAGCTACAGGCGCGCGTACCGCTGGTCGAAGGCCATGTTGCACGACTGGACCTCGTTCACAAACGCGAAAGTGACCACGTCGTTGACTAGCGCCGCCAGCAATGCGACAAAGTCGCAGTGCAGCGCCAACTTGGCGTGCTCTCTTGGCGTCGATGCACGAGGAGTCGAGGGGTCCGAGTGTGTCTTTTGCTCGTTGTTCCCTGTGCCGAACATTACCCAAGATCTGGCCTGCGACGACGAGGACCGACGATAGGTGGTGGAGCGGCGGTGGTGTTACCCGCGCGGCGACTCGCATATTGACACTCGCTCAGGATATGCGGACCCGTCCGGGTCTGCTTGAGTCTCTAGAACGCCGATATCATCACTTGTAAATAGCGCGCTGCCGGCGCCAATGTGGCACACCGATCAAATGATGTTTCTGACGCGAGAGCTGAACAACAGCTGGAAGCAGTGCGCTCGAGCTTGAGGACCACAAGCGGTCTGTCTTTCATTTCACAACTCATCCCGATTTTTTTTTACTGTTGCAACCCATAGCCAAAATCCGGTCGAGCTGCTTCGTTGACAGTCAACCACACCTTGCTGCTAGTTGCAGCTGCAGGAAGAGAAGGCATTTGAGATGGACGTGAATGTCTCCCATGCAATAGAACGAGAGGACAGGTTGTCTCGAGTTAGTATTGCATGCGCGGCTTAAACTACAGGTCAAGCGGCCAGCCGCAATTGTACACGCTGATGGCGCTGTCTCCTATGAACACGCATGACCAACTGAACGTTATCGCATACTGTGGTCGAACCTGCAGCTTGCCTCCAGATGACCGTCCAGAGAGCAGCAATACGGACGCCAGGCTGATGTATTATCACGCTCGTGAATGAGAGGATTCACCGCGATACCCAAAAGACACACGACCGATCGGTTGCAAATTGCGCATCGCGCGACGAGTAGATGAGCGCCACAAGACTACACTCCCTCGCATGTTAGTGCAGTACAATAGAAATAGCGATCCTGTCGTGTATGAGACGGCCACCAATAGCTTGCTTGTTATCTGCCTTCGAAACATCGGATCATTGATGCGGCGACTCTTGTAAAGTTGTTCAGTAATTGCCCAGGTTCAACAACCATGAGCTTTTTCGCAAACGAACCCTCCGACTGCGGACCAGCGATACGATCGCCAAGAAATTTGCAAGACGCGAACATTTTCTGGTTGATTTTCTCATCACGCCAACACAGCCATATCATCCATCGCAGCGATTCTCCAGATGCATCCTTGCAGTGGTGTCCATAGGGTCCCATGTGAACCGGATTCCCACGAATTGTAAGGGCAGTTTGAAAATGGCATCGATAACAGGTCGAGTGCGAAACAAATTTGTTTGGACACCGCTCAGAAATGTGGTGTCCCAAACACTTGAAGCAGAGCATGATTGACCTCCAAAATCTGCAATCAGAGCGCGAGTGCGAAACCTTTGATCCCCCATTAGTACGCACGTAGCAAGCTATACAGAATTCGACAGGATTGAATCTGCGAATATCTTGTAAATCCTGGAGGCTCTGAATCTCTGTGCGGCTGTTGGTTTGTGCTCGTTCCACAATCAAATCTGTTGATGGCGAGTTCACGACTCCATCGTTTGTGTCATGTGACTTGTCTTGTGCTAGCATTTGCCGTGCTAAACAAATATCACACAACTGTGCATTCGGAAGCGCAAAACAGTTGATATCCTGTGAGCCATCAACTGTAGAGTGGAGTAGTTTGCGCCGACACTCTTTCCTTTGACTAATCCAGAAATGTGCAACACGACGCCGTTCTTCATCGCCAAATTTTTCAACTATTGCTGCGCGATAATACCCGTTTGAAATCACAATGCTTCGTGCAGGTTGCCCATCACGGCCTCCGCGTCCAGACTCTTGGTGAAAATGAAACAGCGAGTGAATGGAACCATAGTGAATAACCAACCGAACTGATGCCAAATCGAAGCCGCAACCTAGAACACCTGTCGAAACCATCACCCGGTCAGAACCTTTTAACCAGCCTCCCAGCTGAGCCTCCTTCACATCTTCGTGCATGCTTGCATACAGTGAAGCAGCAGAAATATCAGAAGCTTTCAGTTGAGAGGTCACGGTCTCAACCTCGGCCGTCGTCATCACATATACTAAAATATGGAGATTCACAGAACTCGACTTGATCACACCTACAAGAGCCTTCGAAATGCTGCTGACGTTCATCACTTTGTATTCGATATTCGGTCGCGACGTATCAACTCGAACAATTCCAAACGGTGTTGAAAGCATGTTGCGAACTTCGACGAACTGCTGTGGACTTAGCGTTGCTGTCATTCCAATGAAAGGCACGCCAATGGTGGTTAATGCAAAGAGATTCTTCATCTTGGCACGATATTCCTCTAGGACCAAATGGATTTCATCGAAAAATATCGCGAATAACCGGTCCCACGCAGCTAGACCTTTCAAAAACTGAAGGAACTCATCCTCGCAAGCTGATTCAGTGCTAACAAAAATTACAGATGGTGCACCGGCAATCGTCATGAAGGCAGACCATTTCTCGCTGGTGACATCAAGTTCTTTGCATTTTACGAGATGGTTCTTGATCAGCAACGTGAGCGGAACTACCACCACAACTGATTGCTTTGGATACATGACAGCTGGAGCCAAAAACAAGAGTGATTTTCCATAGCCTGTGGGAAACACTGCGATAAAATCTGTGACTCCTTCCAAGACGCGACTTACAGCGACAGACTGGGCGAATGAGCGCCATTTCGAATGCTTGAGCCGGAGTAAGGCCTCCTTTGCAGCCAGACAGTATGAAATATCTGGAGCTGTCAAATTGTGCGCTTCTCGTGCAGCAACAGATTGGCATGTGTTAGTCGGTAATACCCACGTGTTTGATGGAGTTATATTCACCAGGGATGCATCATGGCAATCGACTGCTACAGGTGGCGTCGTTTTCTGCTGAGAGGCCATTGCTAACGACTCAACAGACTTTGCGTTTGGCTTACTATCCATGTCATCCACGATTCCAACTATGGTATGCCAATATCGTGCTACCTTGAAAAATTTGTGCATCATTCCCGAGTCAATATATCGTAAATCATTTTCGTTCTGAGCGTAGCTGTGCTCTTCTGTCGTTCTCGAGTGCCCAGCGGTCTCTTCAAATGGCAAACCGGAATCATATTGACGAAGGAGGCCCGAGAAAAACGCGGCTACGTGCCGATATTGCCGCATCGTTATATTCACCAAACAGTGTTCAGCAAATGTCTTCGAGATCAACCCAGACAAATAATTCCCGGAGTGAATATTCTGCATTTCTGCAACCCAAATGGTTTGAATTTGAGCTGCAACTTTGGCATCATGTGCTTGTTGCGCTACAAAATTCTGAAACGGTCGCACAAACAGAAAATACTCGATGAATAATTTGGTCAATTGTCGGGGAAGAAATCTTGGAATCAGCTTCACTGGCGTAGCTGCCAAGTTGGACCCCTTATGATACATTTGAAAAGTCATTATTCTCCCTTCACAGTAGTAGAAGGTCCTAATTCCAGTGGACGTGTTACGAAGGAGATAGCTTCGATATTCTTCCCCTCGTGGTGGCTGGCCGGCGCAAAAATGTAGCAATAACCACAATAGATCATGGATTTGTGATGCTGCGTTTTGCCATGCTTTCAGTAATTTCTGGTCAAACAAAATTTTGCCGGTATTGTCGACGCCAGTTGAAACACTTCTAGGACGTCTAGAGTCAAGAGCCATGTTGAAAAAGTCTCGCTGATGGCTAACAAAAACGTTCCGCGGATTCCAAACAAAAGAATATCCTTCGTCCCAACAGTTTAAATCGTCGAAGATAGTGCCAGATAGAGCTTCTTCAATCCAGTTTGTGTTCATAGAAATGAGAACGTCGGTTGCCATAATGCGGTGCGCTTTAGTTATCAGCTGTTGGATCATTTGTTGGAAAGCTGCCAAATATACATCTTCTCCTCCAATTGAGCAACCTGTCCCGCAACTGAGAACAATCAATTGAGGCTTGACTGGCTCGTTGGCGGCAACAGATGCAGCAAGGCGCATAGTTTGTTGCAGCTGAACAACAGGACTGTTGATTATACCTTCACGGGTGAACTGAGTCAAGTATTGAAGGCGATCCTCGGTCATATTCTCGGCGAACGGGTCCCATAACTTCTGTCCAATTGCCATCAGTATTGCCCCTCGAACCCAGTAGTTCATCACCGCAATCTTGGGGCCAACGTGTCTTGCATCGACGAAGCTGTAATGGCCGTCGTGGAATTTTAGTGAAACTAAGCGAAGAAAGCGTAACTGAACGCATTCAGTACCTCTACTCACATCGACGCTGTCGCTCTGATTCGGTGGGACCGCCAGTGCAAGAAGAACGTCGTGAAGGCGTTTCACTCCTTCCAATGGTAACTCGTTTTCTAAAGCATCCGCATCCACACCTCTCAAATAGTTGTCCAGTCGACCTAGCGATATTGTCAAGGACTCATTGTTTGATCGTATGACGTGAACGCAGTGCTCCAACTCCAAATGAGACCGAAGAAGAGCTAGAACAAGCCGAGTCATCAATGCTGAATACCGCTGGCGTGTCGAAAATTCCTGGAGAGTGTTTAAGCCTATATGCTCGAGCTTCGCGTCGGAGGATACAACAATTCTCCGATACAGATAATGGATTGACATAATGGTATCCTGCAATTTCTCCATGTACACCGTCACTAATTTTTGCAAACAGTGAAAGTGTGGCGGTTGATTGGCATCAACTTCAATAGCAATTGCTTTTTGTACGCCTTCTAGCGAGCTTCCCTCTGGAACCATTGATGCTACATCCCGATCCCACTCGGACCTCCTGAGCCACGCTGACAATCGCACCACATGCGTCCCAGAATCAAAACGTGCGTTCGACGCTTCAATAGCAGAGGTAACTGCGCGCGAAATTGCTTGAACAATCTCACTACTTGTGCGGTCCACACTGGAATTGTCAACACCAACCCACCGTCGGTGGACGGACTTGAACAATGATTGAACACTGCATGGCTCCACCGTTTCTCTATAACTGCTCTGGCGGTGATTTAAACGTCGATGCTTCTCAATTGTTGACTGTTTCGAGGAATAGTAGATGCATCTACGACAGGAAAAGCCGGAATAAATGCGGATCCCTGGAACTGGTCGCAACAATTCAGATGTCGGAACCATGTACGAAGAGCACTTCAGGATTTCAAAGCTTGATGCAGATTGCAGCACCTTATCGATATCGCTTGGACTGATAGTTGGTTTCGACTGCCGTTGTTTAATTCCTGCATTTCGGATACACCGTGCGATGTGGCTTTCAATGCCACCTCGGTCGGGATAGACAGCTGAGTTGCACTGAGAGCAAGTAATGAGCGTCATATTTTCCAATCGAACAATCCGAATATTATTTGTCGCAATTTGATCATTTGAGCTCGCGTTTGGAGGAATAATCAAGTACGACTGTGATGCGGGCCGCAGTGAATTTTTGCGGTGGTGGCGTGCAACACAGACTTTATGATGTCGCTTGAGATTGTTGGCAGATTTGTGGGAAAAATCGCATCCATTCTCCGGACACGAAAACGTTCCATCTGTAAGTCGTTTGCATGCTTCACTCTTGCCGTCATTCAGTGCTAATACGCATGTCGATTGGTGCTCAATTCGGACATGGTAATCTCTGCGACTGCGCGTCTCGAATTGCTTAGAGCAGCTTTTGCACCGAAAATCGGTGACACATCGTCGACTCAGCACGCAATTTCGCAATGTACTTGATGATGTACCGTCGACCAATAAGCTTTCAGTCGCCCTACAACCTGAATCATGATCAATTGAGGTGCTTCTGCCTCGACCATCGGCGTTGTATGGATTGCAGTCATCGCCACCATATGTGTTGTCTGCCACACCCGTGTTCACTAGTTCGCTTTGAGCATTAACAACCGCATGTCGCTCAAAAACCATTGCATTCGCTTCCTGAGGAGTAGGATCAAAGCCTGTGCTCGCTGCAGCTCTTTGAACTGTATCGGTGTGTTCAATGCGATTCGTCGACTGACGCTCTCGCTGACAATGTTGTTGGCTTGAAGTAGAATCCACGACCTGTAGACGAGAATTTCCTAACGAGAGACTGCGATGTTTATCGATCTGATCCACAGATTCTTTAGAACCGCGACCATAATCAGAAATTGAAAGGTTTGATTCGCTTGGTACAAGTGGTGGCGCGCCCAACACAACAGCAACCTGGTCGTTCAGACTCCGATTGGGTGGGGTCACAAGCAAATGAGCCGATTCATCGCATTCATTGACTTCCAGTAAGCCTTGGGGTTCTTGAACAATCCCACTACCGGCAAATTGCCCGTTTCCGCTCAATGGCATCACAAGATCAAGCACATCACATACTGTGCGTAAAATTCGGCCGCTTTCTCGACCGAGAAGCTGTCGCAGTTCGCCGAGCAATGCTTGTGTGCGACGCTGTGTGTCGAGGTTGTCGTCTCGATCGGATGGGTGCGGAAGATGCTGACGCTGATCGACAACTCCATCACCGATGTCTCGTCGATCGTGGCCGCCGCGCTCACCGGGAACCCGCCGTAGGTCGCGCTCGCCAGGGTCACCACCTTGGCCTAGTACATACCGGAGTTCGTGGGCCGCGCCATCGCCGGCATGGCGACGAGAACGCTCGCCACTCTGATCGAGCTGGTACCGTTCCTCGTCTCGCGACATATGGTTGTCTTGACGCAGGTCTCGGTCGCCTTCTCGACCGAGAAGCTGTCGCAGTTCGCCGAGCAATGCTTGTGTGCGACGCTGTGTGTCGAGGTTGTCGTCTCGATCGGATGGGTGCGGAAGATGCTGACGCTGATCGACAACTCCATCACCGATGTCTCGTCGATCGTGGCCGCCGCGCTCACCGGGAACCCGCCGTAGGTCGCGCTCGCCAGGGTCACCACCTTGGCCTAGTACATACCGGAGTTCGTGGGCCGCGCCATCGCCGGCATGGCGACGAGAACGCTCGCCACTCTGATCGAGCTGGTACCGTTCCTCGTCTCGCGACATATGGTTGTCTTGACGCAGGTCTCGGTCGCCTTCTCGACCGAGAAGCTGTCGCAGTTCGCCGAGCAATGCTTGTGTGCGACGCTGTGTGTCGAGGTTGTCGTCTCGATCGGATGGGTGCGGAAGATGCTGACGCTGATCGACAACTCCATCACCGATGTCTCGTCGATCGTGGCCGCCGCGCTCACCGGGAACCCGCCGTAGGTCGCGCTCGCCAGGGTCACCACCTTGGCCTAGTACATACCGGAGTTCGTGGGCCGCGCCATCGCCGGCATGGCGACGAGAACGCTCGCCACTCTGATCGAGCTGGTACCGTTCCTCGTCTCGCGACATATGGTTGTCTTGACGCAGGTCTCGGTCGCCTTCTCGACCGAGAAGCTGTCGCAGTTCGCCGAGCAATGCTTGTGTGCGACGCTGTGTGTCGAGGTTGTCGTCTCGATCGGATGGGTGCGGAAGATGCTGACGCTGATCGACAACTCCATCACCGATGTCTCGTCGATCGTGGCCGCCGCGCTCACCGGGAACCCGCCGTAGGTCGCGCTCGCCAGGGTCACCACCTTGGCCTAGTACATACCGGAGTTCGTGGGCCGCGCCATCGCCGGCATGGCGACGAGAACGCTCGCCACTCTGATCGAGCTGGTACCGTTCCTCGTCTCGCGACATATGGTTGTCTTGACGCAGGTCTCGGTCGCCTTCTCGACCGAGAAGCTGTCGCAGTTCGCCGAGCAATGCTTGTGTGCGACTGTAACGGGCCTAGAGTACCCGTTACGTTGCTTGCACGCTAGCGCCCTTGAGGAAGCTTGGAGCCTCGAGCAAGCTCGAGGCAGGTCTGCTTTAGGGGGAAAATTCGACTCTGATTGATGATTGGCCCTTGCGGGCCCGGCCAGCCAATGGCCGTTAAGTAATGTTGTCGCTGATTGGCTGGAAGGGTGCTGCGACACCACTTTCAGCCAATCACTGACTGACACGACTGAACCCAGGCGGCCTTTGGCCTGGGGAGGTAAAACCTACCTACAAATGTAAAAACCCTACCTACAAATGCAAACCTACCTACAAATGTAACGAAGCCCCGTTACATCACCCCCTTCTCAAAATTCGCGCAAGAGGCGCGAAGAACAAAAATAGAAACGGAAATCGCAGGGCGCCTCGAAGATCGAGGCGGGACGAGGAGCGGGAAGCGGAAAGCGGCGACGACGATGGAGCGGCGACGAGGCGGCGAGCGCAGCGCTCGCGCCGATATGGCGCGCCGTATGGTAGCACCAGGGACGGCTGCGCCGCAAGGAAAAGTGGCGTCGGTCGCACCGACGCCCAACACCACGACTGGATCCGAGCCAACCGACACTTCGGCAATGGCGGAACGTGAGAAGACCGACGCGGACGACCGGCAGGCACGCGTGGTCGTGGAGCCCGAAGAGGAGATGAACCAAGGCACGGCCGACGCGCGGGACTCCCGCGCGAGCATGGCGCCGTCAGCTCCGGCGCCTCAAGCGACGCAGACGGTCGCACCAATTGTCGGGACTGCGTCGTCAAGCTCGATCGCGCCGCGGCATGTGATGGACTCTCACTTGGCTCGATGGGACCTCTGGGACTTGGGTGGTGCCGTGCGTCCGGACGCTCCGGACGCGATGCGCGAGTACTTCCGTCGGTTCCGCGCGCTTCGCGGAAAGTCACTCGAAGGTGTCGACGCCGAAGCTCTTCGGCGCTCGTGGACGGCCTTCATCGCGCGCTGGAACGCGCACCAAGAGTCAGGAGCTGGTTTCCTCGCGGACTTGGAGCGCCGCGAGATTGCTCGCGGCCGATACTCGCTGGAAGAGCTTCGCCAGCAGATCTGCACGATGGCTTGGGACTACTGGGGCCGCGGCGTCTACCGCTTTTGCTACGTCCACCACGTGGAAGGTTGTCGTCACTGCTATCCTGCGACTCGGTACTCGGCCGAGACTTGGCAGCAGAACGTCGCTGAATTCCCGCTCGACGATGACGAGCGTCTCTGGATTGGTCTGTACGACCGCGCTCGATCTCAGCGCGCCCAAGCGATTATTCGCGGCGGTGGCCGCCGGCGTGAGCGGAGCCGCTCTCCGCTCGAACGTCACTCGCGGAGTCGCGAGCGACAGCGTCGTCGACTCGAAGACCGACGACCAGAACCTCGTTCGCGCTCGCCCCGGCAGCAGCCGGGGGATGACTGGCGTCATTGTCGTTCACCACGTCAGGAACATCGCGATGAAGCTGCGAGCGCGGCTCCCATGTATCATCCTCGGGAGGATACCCGAGCCAGCGGACGCGGTACCGCCGATCACGCGGGATGGCCAAGCTACTCGACGCAGAGTGACGGCCAAGCGCACGAGGAGGATCCTCGTGCTCGACGATGCGCTCCACAATCCAGCGCACCGCACCCGACGCGTTAAGGAGTGGAGGCGGCCCGTCGCGATGGTACTCATGGCGGCTCGTATCTTGGGCTTCACGGTCGGGAGGCGTTCTTCGCGCGCGAGTTGGACGACGCTCGGGACCGGATGGAGGAGCTCGAGCGACGGCTCGAGCAGGCGGAGGACGCCCGTATTGCTGACCGCCAAGTGCTTCAGCGCATCGACCAGCGCTCTCAAGACTCGCGCGAGCGGATGCGGGGATTGGAGACGCAGGTTCTCGGAGCGGGGCGGTCGGGGACTCGGCCCCGACATCTGTTTCCGACGCAGCGCCAGCTGCGCCGCCAAGGTCTGCCGACGATGGAGACTCGGAGCGATCCGAAGAAGGGACGACCGCCGGGAGGTAACGCTTGAGCCGCCCGACGTAGAACGTAGGGTGTAACCGCATTGACGTTGGAATATCGAGCGTGTAGGCGTTTCCAATAACCTTCAGCACTCTGAAGGGCCCAATAAAGCGTGGCGCGAGTTTGCTTGCGCCTAAGTTCGTCACAGCTGAGGGACGGATGCCTTCAGTCGACAGCAGCACTCGGTCGCCGACCTTGAACGTTGCAGTGTTTTGGCGCCCGCGCCGATCTGCGTTCTCTTTCTGCTTGTCCGCGGCCGCTTGAAGCGCGTCGCGGACGAATCTCACGATGGCTTGGCGCTGTAGCACGAAGTCTGACGCCGCCCGAGCGTCGCTCGGGAGCACTGCAGGCTTGGGATCGAAATTCGCCATCAATGGCGCGGCGGGAAACGCCGCGCCGCCGCGCACCGCGACTGTGTGCGCTGGGTCGATCAACTCTCGCGACGCCCAACGCGAGAGAGCATTTGATGTTGTGGTGTGCGGCCTTGACCGCGGGTTAACGGCTGTTGCGTTGATCGCTGGTGATGGACTCGGCGTGGCAGGTGGGCCAACGCCATGATCCGGGCCGAGCGGGTTACTCGGCCCGCCTGACTCGTGTTGGAACCCGGAACTGTCGTCTTCATTCTGAACTGGACATGCCGACAGGGGGACGCCCGTTGGTGGCACTATCGCATGCGTTCCTCCCCCACCAAGAGTGGAGACAGGTTGCGCCGTGGGGGCTCCCACGGCAAGCATTGCGGGAACACGCGGGTGACGCGCGTTGTTCACGAAGAACGGCGTCAACCCGGACGACGCGTGGATCGCGTTGTTCAGCGCGAACTCGGCGAGCGGGAGGAACTCGGACCATTCCGAGTAAGACGTCGCATAGCTGCGAAGGACGTCTTCGACCACGCGGTTGACGCGCTCCGTCTGACCGTTCGTCTCGGGGTGAGCCGCCGTCGACATCATGAGGCGGGTCCCCATGAGCTCGAAGAGACGTGTCCAGAACGCCGAGGTGAACCTCGAGTCGCGGTCAGAGACGATTGATTCCGGCAGACCGTGATACCGGAAGACGATGTCCAGGAAGATCGCTGCGGTCTCTTCCGCAGTGACGTTTGGCGTCACAGGAGCAAGATGCACCATCTTGCTGAACCGGTCGACGAAGACCACGATGCCGGTGTTTCCTTTGGAGTCGCGTGGAAGGCCAAAGACAAAGTCCATGCTCACCGAGCGCCATGCCTCGGTCGCGATTGGCAAGGGACTGAGCGGCGCTTGCGACGACGCCGACGGCTTCACACGCTGGCAGATCTCGCATGTTCGCACCCATTTGCGAACCCACTTGTACATGTGGGGCCAGAAGTAATGGCGCGAGAGAGCTGCGGCGGTCTTCTCGCGGCCCAAGTGTCCGCCAGTCGGAGCATCGTGGTACTCGTGAACCACACGAGCACGGAGATCGGCATCATTCGGAACAACAACCCGCGGTGGGTCGAAGACATCGGCGCGATAGGTGAGAAGATCGCCGTCGAGTGCGTAACGCTCGACGTGCGTGCGCGTTGGACGCGAGAGTGCCGCAAGAGTGTCGTCCGAGGGAGCGCGCAGATGCTTGATGATCGCAGCGTAGAAGGGATCTTCGGTGTACGCTTCGGCGAGTTGGTTTCGCAACGGTATCACGGGCGTTGTCGCCGTTGTGTTGAGACCCGCGGCTGCACACATGTTGCAGTCTTCATCTTGGTCGTCATCAACATCGATCAAGGGGCCGGTTGCAGAACGCGGATCATAATCGGGTCTCCGCGAGAGTGCGTCTGCCAGAATGTTCGACTTGCCCGGCTTGTAATGCACGACGAAGTTGTATTCGGCGAAGAATGAGAGCCAACGCGCCATGCGTTGTGACAAATGGGGGCTCTTCGTCGCTGTCCTCAGCGAAGCGTGATCGGTGTAGATCGCGAACGTCTGTTCGCCCAGCAGGTAGACGCGGAATTTGGTCAGCGCGTAACGCATCGCAAGGAGCTCCTTGTCGTGGACCGGATAGTTACGCTCCGCGGGCTTCAACTGCCGAGACTGGTAGCTCACGACGCGCTCATGACCGTCATCATCAAATTGCATGAGCGCACAGCCGATTGCAAAATCACTGGCATCGCAGACGACATGATACGGCTTGGAATCGTCGGGCAACATCAGAATCGGCGCAGAGGCGAGGCTCTGCTTGACAGACGTGAATGCTGCGTGGTGTTCGGGACGCCACGACCACGTGGCGTCTTTCTTCAACAGCGACGACAGCGGCTGGATGAGTGCGGCGTAATTCTTCGTATACTTGTGCAAGTAATTCGCCAGTCCGAGCCACTGGCGCAGTTCCGTTTGGTTCGTGGGCACTGGCCACGAGCAGATCGAAGTCACCTTCTCAGGGTCCGCACGGACACCTCCCCGTCCGACATAGCAGCCGAGCACCGGAATCTCCGGCGCACAGAAGATGCACTTCTTCAGGTTCGCGTACAGCTTGTTCTTCCTCATCACGTCGAAGACTTGACGAAGATGGCTCAAGTGAACTTGCACCTCTGATGATCTCTCGGATGCTTTGCTGTGGATGAAGATGTCGTCGAAATAGCTCGGCGCGAAGTCTCTGAGCGGGCGAAGGACATGTGAAACCATGCGATTGAACGTCGCAGGTGCATTCTTCAGACCTTGAGGCATGACGAGCCACTCCCAGAGCATTCCGCTGGGAGTACTAACAGCAGTCAGCGGGATATCGGACTCGCGCATCAGGATCTGGTAGAAGCCATCGGTCAGATCGATGGCGCTGAAGATTGTGCTTCCCGACATGGAGTCCAGCACCATGTCTTTTCGAGGGATCGGCGTTTGCGCAGGGATCGTCGCGTCGTTGAGCTTGTTGAAGGCATGGACGATGCGCCAGCCGCCGGTGGCCTTCTTGACACAGAAGGTCGGGCTCGAGTGTGGCGAGACACTCTCACGAACATGGCCTGCCTGCCGACGGGCTTCGAAGAACTCATCAATTGCTTCAACTTGCTGGCGCGGGAGGGGCCATTGTCGGGTCACGCAATACTTCGAGCCTGGCACGAGATCAATCTCGTGCCTCACGCCACGATCAGCTGGGAGCTGAGCCGGAATCTTCTCGGGGAACACATCTTCATACTCACGAGCGAGCTCGTAGACTGGGTTTCCGGATTCACGCAATGCGTCCCAGGATTGCGCTGTGAAGCGCTCCTCCCTCGCAGACTTCGGCTCCGCGCCGGCTGGTCTGCGGTCGCTGCCTGAGTCGATGTTCGTGATCAAGCACACTTGCTCCAGCTCGCCGTCGCGAATCTCGTGGGTGAAACGTTTCCACGAGAGGCCCGGGAGTCGGGTGAGCGACGCAGCGTCGCGAGGGGGATCCGCGAGTCGATAGGAGGATACGCGCGACGAGTTGTCGGCGAGAAGTTCCGCGACCTGGACCGTGGTTGTTTCCGGCGCCGCCGTCGGATCACCACTTACGCGGACGGCGGCGCCTCTGCGTCTTCGCCGTCGTCGATTCTTCCGCAATCGCCGCGAGCCACTGCTCGGGGCTGAAGACCGACTCTCGTCACTCGAGGAGTCCGCTGACTCACTCGAGATGTTACTCGAATGTTGGTACGAGGTCGCGCGCGTCGCGATCGTTGGTAGTGGGAGCCGCTGCTCGACCATACCCTCGTACTTCTCCCTCTCTCGACGCGGAACAAGATCCGCGTTGGCACTCTGCGGGAGCCCCTGCTCGACCGCACGCTTGTGTTTCTTCATATCGCGACGCGGAACGCGATCCGCGCCAGCTCTCTGTGGGAGCCGCTGCTCAACCACGTGGTCATCGCAAATTGCCGAAGCGCAGACAACACACTGAGGGCCATCGCTCACTCTTGGTGTGGTCTTCGCCGTGGATTGAGGATCCACGACAGCAACGTGCGGCCACTTCTCAGGAACCGCTAGTAGTTGCGCGAACGTCGCGCTGACGTCGTACCCACGACGTCGCTTCACCGATCGAGACAGCCAGTCGATGTCTGGCTGGTAGCGCATTAGCCACGGCATCCCAAGAATGCAGTCAAACGAGAGGCTCAAGTCGATCACCAGGAACTCGTCGAGACTGGTGAACCCGTCGAACTCGTACGACAGCATCACAGACTTCCGGGGGAGGAGCCGAGGCTTTCCGTCGGCGAGCTTCACGGACATCTCGCCTGGACCTTCACGCACGCGGATACCCGCGGGGAGATCAGACAGGCAAGACGCGCGGACGAAGTTGTTCGTCGCTCCTGAATCGAGAAGGGCTCGCAGAGGTCGTCGCGCTCCGGCGACGTGAAGCCGAACAACTATCAGCCTTGTGTCGCCGCGCGAGGTGGTAGCATTGAACTGTGCGTGGAGCACAGTGGGGCTAGGAGGTCGGGCTGCTGCCGGGGGACCCGGACCTCCATTCCAGCCAGTAGGGCGCCCCGCGCCTACTGGACCTGCTCGTTTTTTGGCAGCGCGGGCGAGGTAGCGTCGGCAGCTTCCGATGCTTCAACGACCGCGACCACAGGAGCCGGAGCGCGGCACACCGCCGCGCGATGACCCGGCTTCTGACAGCGAAAGCAAATGATCAAACGGGGTCCGCGACCGCCTTGACCACCTCGACCTTCGCGTCCAGCGCGTGAGTCTGACGACCGGGATGACCCGGCCGAGCCGTACTCGATCGCATCAATCTCCATGGGCTCCGGGCCGCCGTTGGCACGTTCCTCAGCAGAGGCCGCGCGTGCATACGACGCGGTCACGGTGTAGTCCTCGCGGAGCGCGAGGGCGAATGCGGCTTCAAGCGTCTGCGGTTCGTCGCGAGTCAGGCAGTAGCGAGTCATACCCTCGCGCATGCCGTAGACGAACACGTGGACTTGAGACGCCATGTCGATCGGATGCGTCACCACGCATGAAGCCAAGTGGCGCGTCTTCTGCACGTAATCGCGCATGCTCATTCTGCCTTGCTTGAGGGCGAAGAACGCCGCGCGCATCCGCGACTCATCTTGGGGCGGCTCGAACGCGAGGCGAAGGTCGTCCTGAAGGCTCTTCAGGGTGTCGAACGCATCTGGCTCGGTGACCAGCTTGCCGAGCGCCCATTCCTTGGCCTTGCCCGTCAGACGCGAGATCAGGAAGTTGACCTTGGACGGCTCCATCTCGATGCGTCGAGATGAAATCGCGAGCTCCACCTCGCGATACCATCGGTTCAGAGGCAGTCGGTCATTACCGACGCCGGAGTAAGTGGACGTCTCCAACTTGACCACTTCGTTCTTCATGGAGTGCGAGGGAGTCGATGCTCGCTGTTTCGCATCAGCGAGCTCGCGTTCCATGAACTGTTGCGCAGCCAGACGGTGGGCTTCGGTCGACCCTGATCGCAGCAGGGTCGTCACGAGGGCCTCGCCCGCCGCATCCGCGAGGCGGTGGAGGGCATCCCACTCGATCGAAGTAAGATGAGGGAAGTCTTCGAACTGGATATCCGCACTCATCTTGACTTGGCCGTTGGAAGGACTACGAAGTGCTACCAGGTGTAACGGGCCTAGAGTACCCGTTACGTTGCTTGCACGCTAGCGCCCTTGAGGAAGCTTGGAGCCTCGAGCAAGCTCGAGGCAGGTCTGCTTTAGGGGGAAAATTCGACTCTGATTGATGATTGGCCCTTGCGGGCCCGGCCAGCCAATGGCCGTTAAGTAATGTTGTCGCTGATTGGCTGGAAGGGTGCTGCGACACCACTTTCAGCCAATCACTGACTGACACGACTGAACCCAGGCGGCCTTTGGCCTGGGGAGGTAAAACCTACCTACAAATGTAAAAACCCTACCTACAAATGCAAACCTACCTACAAATGTAACGAAGCCCCGTTACAGCGACGCTGTGTGTCGAGGTTGTCGTCTCGATCGGATGGGTGCGGAAGATGCTGACGCTGATCGACAACTCCATCACCGATGTCTCGTCGATCGTGGCCGCCGCGCTCACCGGGAACCCGCCGTAGGTCGCGCTCGCCAGGGTCACCACCTTGGCCTAGTACATACCGGAGTTCGTGGGCCGCGCCATCGCCGGCATGGCGACGAGAACGCTCGCCACTCTGATCGAGCTGGTACCGTTCCTCGTCTCGCGACATATGGTTGTCTTGACGCAGGTCTCGGTCGCCTTCTCGACCGAGAAGCTGTCGCAGTTCGCCGAGCAATGCTTGTGTGCGACGCTGTGCGTCGGTCGTGCGGCTTCGGCCAAGCATGCGAAGTTTGTTTTCTCTTGCTTTGTTCTGCCATGGCACGTGACGCTTCCCACCCATGTCAACTAGATCGATTATGAGCGATTGATTGACGCAAAGTTTTGTGTTGAGGGAAGATGATACGAAGTGTCCCACCTTCGGAATTTCACTCGTTCTTACTGGTCCAATTGGCCTGAAGCTGTCGGCTTACACGGACGCCGTGGCATCAGCTATCGTGGAGTGGCACAGCGAGGGCATCTCGCTCGCTGAAGTCGTGGCGCTTTTGCCAGGTTCCTTCGATGCCAATCACGTCGCTCTCGTCGATGTGCTTGGCATATCTCCGATTTTGGCGTATTATCTGGACACGCAACAGCTCACGATGGAGGTCAATGTGAACGGTGAAGCTGTCATTTTAGCCGAAGTGATGCATGCCGCAGCGTCGTTCTTCACGTCTGACTTCTTGGTCAACACTGTGGGAATGCACTTGGTGTCGACGATGCACTTGGCGCCATTCTGGAACTGCGCGATCAAGCACACGACGATGGACAAGACCATCACCGTAGCCGACGTGGATGCCGCCGCAATCAAGCAATGCAGAAATGATGTTGCGATGATCATCCCGACTTTTGTTGTGAACCTGATGTTCCTCTTCCAGAAGGACGAGCGCGACTATACCAAGCCGGACAACGCCACCTCGTACACCACACTGGAATGTCTGCGTGAATTGAGCAGTGGGTATGTTCTGCTGACCATTCCTGAAACGCTCACCGGTTCCGCTCTGTTGTCGATGGACGGCACTGGTTGGTCGAAATCTCACGTCACAGTCGCGTCGACTACGACATCCCAGCCGCCAACGACACCTTACGGCTACCTGTATACTCCAGACTGTCGCGGTACTGTCGACTCGGTGATGCAGCAGAGTGGCCGCAACGTGCAAAAGTACCAGCCATACATGGGTGACGGGCTCGGCAATTGCACATTTCGAGACTCGCAAGAAACGGATTTACAAACGCTGTGTCGACTGTTCATGACGGCAGAAGAAGTGTTCTTCCAGGATCTCAATGGCAACATCTTCACTCTCTCGATCTGCGCATCTCTGATCACCGCCAATGCCAGTGCGGCAGTCCAGGCTCAGGAGCAAGAGAATTTGCGGCAGATCGAGTGGTTCATGATCGACACAACGATGCTCACGCGACGGATTCGCATCCAAGACAACACGAGTCGGCAGATTCGCACCTTCCTATTGATTCTCAATCTGATTGGCGCCTCGTACTACGCTCTCGAGTACATTTTCATCCTCAAGAGCGTGTGGATGTTCATCCGCAACAGTGTGTATTGCCCTGCCAAGGAGGCGCAGTCGCGACTTGGGAGCCTGGATTCGTTCAAAGATGAAGCGAATCGGCTCGTTCGAATCAGAATCTTTGAATTACTGCAATGCGATCCTGCGGACGGGGCTCTGGGACACCCGGGCACAATGGTATTGATGTACCTCGGCGCGATCGGCGCTCTCAGCAACATCTTCTCGCTGGGCTGCACGGCCCAGCTGTCGACCGCAGCCGGCAGTATCGTGATCTACTGCACGCCATCCATCCCAGTAAACAGCCTCAACCTCATCTTCACGACGCTCAGCAGCAGCTACTGGGTGATCCGGGTGACACTACAGACGCGATCGTTCGCGACGCGTCTTAGACACGCTGCTCGGAACGAATTCGTCCGGTTTTGGTCGATCAACGCGACGGCAGTGCTGGTGATCTACTTCGCATGCAAGGGCAGTGCCGACTTGCTGCTTCAGGATGCCGAACTTCACTCTGACCCTTATCTCTACGCAATATTCGGTGGACTGGTCGTGGCTGTGATCATTTCGATGGGGTTTCTGCTGGTCCACACGGCGTCGACCGACGCCACTCAGCTGCGTCGTATGGTCAAACTGCGCTCGACAAGAACGATGTGGCGAGAAGCGTCGGTGCAAGAGGCCAGCGACCGTGCCTTTGTGGCCAAATGGAGCACAAAAGATCTCGACTCGGTGCTGTATCACTGCGCAACGCCACAGATAGCACGTCAACTTGAGGCGTTTGGGACCACGCACAACCCGACTCAAGGTTCGGCAAAAAGTTCAAGAAGTTTTCCGTCGACGGTCCTAGACTGCCGAACATCAATCGAATGCACGAGTTTGTCGCGATGCACTGTGCCGCGGGAGCGCACGCTCATTTGCAAAGCGTCAAGCAGATTCGAGCGAGCAGACACGGCAAACTTGACATCTGGCTGCGATACGGGCGACACCGACGCATTGTTCGAGCCAGCTTCAGCACCATGTACAGAGCCAACGTCCTTGTCACTCGACAAGCGCACTTATCGGCTCTAATGATGACCGGTGATGGCAGCGTGGTTAATTAACGTCACGGTACTCTTTCTCTAGCTATGATGATCGGTAGTTCGAATTGATTGGAGTGTAATGAATCCATTTCGAATAGCGTGTTGGCCATGCAAAACGCAATTAGTCAGTATATCATTGGACTAAGTGTTTGTTCAGGGCGTTCAATCGATCTGTTTATTGCTCAAATTTTGCCACACCATAACGAGTCCCCAGCCTAACACCAACGCAGCAACAGGTAGTCACATGGGTCGGAGGGATGTCGCTGCACTCGATGATGGGGAAGACGAAGAAGAGCTCGTCGATCTTGATGATGAATTGCCAATTGTCGACGATGTTACGTTTGAAGGTGTGAACGGCGATGTATCCAGTGAGACTACCGTCGGTTCGAACGGTGGAATCTGCGGCTTAACGCATTCCGACGTCCTAGACACTTCGATGCCACCCGTCTGCAGGGGCAACGAGACTTTCCGTGGCTTTGTAATCATGTTAGGAGCCACCTCAAACGTGTCGCGCACAGTTAAGCAAGCCTCACCCCCGTCGTCGAGGTTCATGTCAATATCAGATCCACTGGAGTGAAGCGAGTTGATAAAGGCGACAAAATTACTCCCGTACGAGAAATAATAAAAGATCGAATGACTGGTGGCAAGTGAGTCGGCTTCCAAGTAAATTCTGGCGTATTCATCAAAAGTAACCTTGAAATCGTACAGGTTGAGCGCTGTCGAAGGCGACAAGAGATACAGCGTCGTCGAGCCACTAATAGAGATATCGAGAGTGTCATCCACCGGGTCGAACGCGCTCGAACCGCTGCCACTCACAGTGTCGAAGTATCCGCTTGGGAGGTCATAAACACCGGGCTGTCGTCTCTCGAGCGGACGACACCGTCGCCGATGATAATCTCGACACTGTTCATAATGTAGCTGTAGAAATCCCTTATCTGGTTGCGTCGAAAGACACTGAGCTCCGCCAGCAAATTGCCTGTCGTAGTTATGTCGATGTATAACGACATGTAAATGGTGTAGTCGGAACCGTGTTCGCCAGTCCAGTAGCCGCCGGAGACTTCCATCAGATCGAGGAGCTCCTTTTGCTCCGCCTGACGTCGGAACAGCGCAGCGGCTCAGGCTCGTTCCACTCGCTCGCGACAAAGGTGTGGTAGTGCCTCGACCGTGCCGACACGGTGCTGTGCGTGGACGCTGTCGACCGGCGGTCGTGACGGGAAGAGGCCGGGGATAGCCACTTGTAGCGCAGCGGCGCGTCCGCCTCCCGCCGCTTCGCGTCCTTGAGCTTGTCTAACCCCAGCATTGAGCCCGTGACCTGTCGCTAGCGTCTTCGTGACAGTCGTCGTGGCTACAGTGGCAACACCGGCAATCGCTATCTCGGCCGCGCGTTCCGCAGGTGGCAGTGCTGTTGCGGCGCCTGTTGCGGCTGCGACTGTGGCTGCGGCTGCAACACAAGCCGATGGGTCTCTAGTGTGCACGTAAACGTGGACGCTACAAGTGTACGGTCTCGTCGATGACCACCTAGTGGTGCGATGGCTTGCCGTGGCGGCGCAGGATCACTTGGTGGTATAGGATCTCGACGCCCACTACAGCGTCCCCATACACCAGTACATGCTTGTTCGACAGCGCGTAATTATCCACGAATGTAAGCCGTAGCAGCGCACACAGCTGGTCGAAGCTCGTGTGGCGGCACAGTAACTGATTTACGTACATAACTGTCCACGTTGATGGCCAGCGCCGCCACCAGCGATACGACATCGCTGCTGAGCGCCAGCTTGGCGCGCGACCGACTCGACCGGCCTGTTGCAAGTCGAGGTGACTTCAATCATGCGCTGTTTGAGCACGTGCCGTACGTGCGAGTAGACGAGCGAGCTGATGATTGAGCCGGAGTCGGCTGCTTCATGGCGCATCACGTCAATCTCGGACGGCAGCTCGTCGACCGGGGGTGGCGATGTGTCGATTAACTCGGTGGTATGATGGGCGGACATACCAGGCAGGAATGTTTTGATGAATGAAATCTGAACATAATGAGATTATGTTGATTGATACAGTGTAGACAGTTCGCTATGACGGACAATCCCGATGTGATTGTTGTTAATAGATAAAGATTGAAGCGTAAGATGAACCCGTTGTGAGATGTAATTTATATGTAGTAGTATTTGTATATGAAAGTGATATGTTTGATATTTTGTGCATGCGTAAATTAGGGTTTATAGGGTTTATAGGGTTTATAGGGTTTAGGGGTCCTAAACAGGGGTCCTCCGGCATACTTAAGTCAAGTCAAGCTGCCATGCAAGGCCGCATTGACCTGGAGGACCACTTTTGACTTGATGTTTGTATCGAATTATGGCAGGAGGACCCCCAACGAGCTGTGGCCACCGGAGGACCACTTTTGACTTGGAGTTTGTATCGAAATGTGGCAAGCATGCTGAGACCGCTTTACTGGCCCGGGCCACTACTCAGGTCGATCACGGTACTTCATCCCAGCAAGGTTTAGCATAGAATGGACAATGGCACGTTCACCTGACTACAGTATACCATACCAAAACAAAGTCAAAACGTCACTTTCGATTCATGACATGAAAACTTGGGGTCCTATGTAACTTTGTATGGGGAACATGATGCAAGTGGTCCCACACTTTGGTATTCACTTCCCTTGAGTATACTATAGTGAAACCAACATTAACTCAATATTACACCGTTTTGTATGAAAACTTGGATTCCTATGTTACTTTGTATGGGGAACATGATGCAAGTGGTCCCACACTTTGGCGGTCACTTCCCTTGAGTATACTATAGTGAAACTAATACAATCTCAATATTACACCGTTTTGTATGAGTCTAGGGTTTAGGGTTTAGGGTTTAGGGTTTAGGGTTTAGGGTTTAGGGTTTAGGGTTTAGGGTTTAGGGTTTAGGGTTAGGGTTTAGGGTTTAGGGTTTAGGGTTTAGGGTTTAGGGTTTAGGGTTTAGGGTTTAGGGTTTAGGGTTTAGGGTTTAGGGTTTAGGGTTTAGGGTTTAGGGTTTAGGGTTTAGGGTTTAGGGTTTAGGGTTTAGGGTTTAGGGTTTAGGGTT